>CM053565.1:17305033-17359172 GCA_028646485.1 Cryptoprocta ferox
GACATGTTCTAACACAAGGTGAAGAGCGAGGAGGGGCAGGAGACAGTGTAGAAGGGGGAGGCAGATGCCAAATACCTCAGAGCCTTGGAGGTCACGGTGAAGGGGCTTGGATTTGATCCTGAGTGCAAGCCACTAAAAGAAGGGCTGTATTCAGAAAAGAAAGACGATCAGATTTGGGTTTTAAGAAAAATCACTCTTGTCTGATGAAAAATGAAATGAAGGAGAGGGCAAGAGTAGATAGAGAGAGTGATGTCGGTGCTACTGCACAAGTCCGTGCAGTGGCTCAGTCAGCGAGGAGTGGGGACAGGGGCAACAATAATGAAAAAGAGACATGGGTGGATTTGGGGTATGTAGAGCCAGCAGGCTTTGCTAGCCAATCAAATGTGGAGATTAAGGAAGTAGAAGGAACCACAACTGACTTTTCAGTATCTAGCTAGAGAACTGAACAGATAAGGAAACTGAGGGGCCGAGAGGTAAGGGACTTGTCCATTAGCAAGTGGCAAAGTGAAGCTTCTGACTGCCTCCCCACACCAGACTCGGAACTATTTCCAATCTTGCTACCTGCCCAAAACCATATAGATGAGAATAGAGCCATCAAAACGTGTATGCTGATTTTTTTTAAAAGAAGGGTAATAAAAGAAGGGATTTTTATTTACAATAATGAAAACAGCGTGGTGTTGACACAAGAATTTCCCAGTGATATCTGGCTGGCAATGATATTTTCCCAGTATCATTTTCCCAAAGATATTTTCCAATGATATCTGGCTGGCAGCCCCAGTTACCTCCCCTGAGACCCCTGCATTCACCCCTCACTAGCCCATACAAGAAAACTCCTGAGATACCTCGGCCCAACAGACCACAACTCTCTGGATGATCTGATCTGAATTCATTCAACAAGGACACCCTCGGGAGGCCCAGCAGCAGGGACAGAACAGTGACCAACAGAGTCGGATGCCTGCCCGCGTGGCCTTTTCAGTCTAATTGCAATCCAAAGGATCCAGGAGATGGGCTCACCCTTCACAGATACGACCAGTATGGGGCTACCCAGAACAGTCCTGCTCTGATCTTTTCAGATTTCTAGAAACCAGGGGCAACTTCACACCGACTGAGTGCATGGCTGGGTGGACAGGAGAAAGCACAAGGCGGCCCTCGGCTCTATCATGCCCTATCTCAGCCTGTCTTCCCTTGGGGCCCATCGGTCTGCTCCCACGGTGATTATCTGTAGCCTCGTACATCCCACCACCCTATACGCCCCCAGGGAAGACTGTACTTTGTTCATCAATTAATCCCCGGCAGTAATTAATATGGGAAAGTGACCAATGGATGTAGAATGCATGGATAATAAGGAAAGAGGCAAGGAGGGGAGGAAGAAAAGGAGGAGGGATAGAGGGAGGGAGGAAGAAAGAGGGAGAGAGAGAGAGAGAAAGAGAAAGAGATCAATCCAACTATACAACTACATACAGCAACCCCAGGCCGGGCTATTCTAGGTAAGAAACTGAGTCAAGGAGGGAAGACTGGCTTTGGAATCAGAGAGACCCGAGTTTGAATCCTGACCCGGCTATCAGTTCACTGTGTGACACCAACAGGTCACTCAACTTCTCTGAATCTCAGTTTGCTCAGCTATGAGAGGGGGATCGAGGTGCCCCCCCCCCCCGGTATAAGGATTACACAGAACGATATGTCACCTCCCTTCCACGTCCCAACTCCAGCTCTTGTCCTGACCGGCTGGGTGACGCACGCACACCACCCCACCACCCTGGGCTTCTGTCTCCTCATCCCGTTGGGGATGGAGCAAGGCCGAGGGGGGGGCCACTGGGGCCCACATGCTGGGGCAGTCCCTCCACGCAGCCCGGTGAGGGTGTGTGCCGAGTTCAGAGGCAGCTCCCAGCAGGCTGTTGGAACAGCGGGGCCTCTGGCTCCCACGGGGAGAGGGTGGGGATGACAGGAAGAGAGACAGAAGGAGAGGCCGGGCAGAAGGGCAGCAGGACTTACACAGATTAAAGCTGAATCCAGGAACCAAATATCCAGCTCACTTTTCTGGTTTAAGCGTACACAGCCTCCTGCTTCTTACAGCCCACCTGGCCGGGGCCCACGCGGAGCTATGGCCACTCCCAGCCAGTGGGAAACCAAGATGGTGGCAGGCATCAGGTGGCCTTCTTCCCCACCCCCAAGAGAAGGCCTGACTGCACTTAAATTTTCTTTTTTACGTTTATTCTGAGTGAGACAGCACGAGTTGGGGAGGGACAGAGAGAGAGAGAGAGAGAGAAAGAAAGAGAGAGAGGGAATATCTCAAACAGGCTCTGTGTTGACAGTGCATAGCCTGATGCGGGGCTCGAAACCACGAACTGTGAGATCATGACCTGAGCCGAAATCAAGACTCGGGCCCTTAATCGACTGAGCCACCCAGGCCCCGAGAAGGCCTGACTTAAACACGGGAACGTGAGGGTTGTAGAAGAAAGAGAAACTTGCCCAGTGGAGACCAGAACAAAACCCCTTACCAGACTGGCCTCCATCTTCGGTTTGGAAAATGCCACCAGCAAGGGCACACTCCGGGGATCCTGGGGCCTGGGAGCCTGGGGCTCCGGGCCTGCAGTCCCAGCCTCTGCAGCACCCACCTCCCTCGGCTGGGACTGATCCCAGCCAGCGCTCGCCACTTCCTTTAACAACTTCCAATGGGGAAATTGCTGAAGAAACAAAATGGCTCCAGTCCAGCAGGCTGTGAAATCATTTCCCCCCCAGCTGCAGCCGGAACACGGAGCCGAGATTTTTAACCTGTGGAAGGTTTGGGGGTGAGGGTGGAAGTAGAGTGTGGGGCTCCAGGTGTTCAGGGAGCGGGAGGGGCCCCTACTCTTGAACCCATGCTCATGCCAGTCCCCAGGGCCCTGCCTCCATGCAGCACCCCACATTCCCACAGGGTCTCCCCTTTCACTGTCCTCAGGGTGGACCCAGCCTTCTCATTGGCAGGGGTTTGAGTTTCCCTAAAACAATTTTCAAGTTCTCTCTCTCTCTCTCTCTCTCTCTCTCTCTCTCTCTCTCTCACACACACACACACACACACACACACACACACACTTGCAGGGATCTCTAGCTAAAACCCCAACCTCTACTCTCCACATGCCAAGACCTCCATGAGCCAACCATTTCCTCACGAGTCTCCTCCCAGGCCAAGCTCTTTGCAAACACTTCCTGTGAGTCTGCGCCAGCTCTCAGACCTCAGGGTCTCTGCAGGCACTGTTCCCTCCATCTTGCCCTTCCAGCCAGCCTAGTTCCCGGCTCTCAGGGAAGTCCTCGCTGGTAGCCGGTCCTTCTCCGACCTCCCAGGGTGAGTTTGCCGGCTTGCTCCCACAGACCCCAAGCTGCCTTCTGTGAGGGCACTACCTCTTGGCAGCTCTCACGCAGCCTGTGAGCTCCTGGGGCCGAAGTGGGTGTCTCCCGCATCTCAGCCATGAGCCCAAGGTCCCGCCAGAGACGGCTCCAGACCTGCACGCCCAAGGCAGCAAGGGCCATAAGTCTCTTTACATTATTAAAAGTCATCACAATAAAATAAAAGGTAAATTGTGGTTTCTCGGTCGCTCTAACCGTGTTTCAGGGGCTCCATGACCACACATAGTTGGCAGCTACCACGGTGGGTAGGGCAGCACAGAATGCTTCTATCATCACAGAAAGTTCTATGGGACGGCGTCGCTCTAGATGAAGCTCTCTGATGGTTGGGTTAACACGAGAAGGATGTCTCCCGAGCTGTCTCTCTCCGATATCCATGGAGCAAGAGTAGGAATCAAAGGCCATGCGTGTCAGAAGCACCCACAGGAGGCTCCGGAGATGTAGACCGCTGCACTCGGACTCAGGAAGGGAAGGAGGGGAGCCGAACCCCTCCATCCACACCAGAAACCGGGAAGTGCATCTACTACCCCAAGGCCACTGCCACATCCATCCCCTCTCTATGTCTGCTACTTCCTGGAAGGGTCAAGATACACAGAGAACTCAGAAGCCAAAGGGACAAGTCCTGCCAGCCAAAGGCCATGCCCGGAGGCCAGGGGAAACGGCCCGGTGAGCACTGGAAAGGAAAAGGCCTGACTTCACGGTTTAGATCCCTTCTCCAAAAAACAAAACAAAACAAAAACAAAAACAAAAAACAACCAACAGAAAAAGGACACAGAGAGAGGAGGACCCTGTTAGAAAGCCTCCATCTCCAGCCTCCATCTTGTGAAGACGACTTTCGTTCGTTCCTCGGTCACTCCCTCTCCCAGCAAATACTTGCCAAGGGGATTCCACGGGCCAGGCAGCCAGCAGCTGGGCACATGGACCCTTCTGGTGCAGGCTGATGCCTTCTGGGTATGCCTCTCTGTGCACAGATGGGCATCCCTCAGTCGTTGCTGCGCTAGCTTGAAGAAATCTCATCTCTTCACTAGTCCAGTGTTAGAAAGGAGCTGGATTTGTATGTCTCACACGGAGATGAGATTAAGACTGAAAAAAAAATTACTGTACGGTTTGAGCCCATTTTAGCAACTATAAAAAAAAAGGAATAAAAAGGAAGTACATTTGTATATAAATAAGAACAATGTGCTACCCGGGACTGGATCCTAGCACTGAAAGATGACACTAATGGAAAAATGGGTGACATCCAGAAAGAGTGGCGTTTCGTTAGCAGTAACGTCCCAACGTTGTTTTCTTAGTTTCGACAAGCGTACCGTGGGAGCGTAGGAGGCTGATGATGGGGGAGACGGGGTGAGGGCCACAGACACTGGGTAGCAGCTCTGCAAATGTAGAACTACTCCAAAATACAACGTTTGTTTAAGAAAATAACGTTCAGATGATATTCGGAAATTAAAGGAGTCTATCTCTGAGGTCGGCTTTGGAAACGCATGGGTTTCTACGCTGTTTGGAGCTGTGGCTTCTGCCCCCTCAGGGCCTATGGTGAGCCCGGTGGGTGCCGGCCAGCATCCAAACAACTGTTTGAAAACCCAGACCCATACCCGGGGGCCCCCTTGAGGCCCCTGCCAGGAAGCCGCTCTCACTGGGGTGGGGTGGGGGGCCCATTGCTGTGCCCCGCCCCCCACAGGGACAAGGAGACAGTCAAGAACAGAGCCCAGTGGGGACAGCCCCCTTCCCAGGGGCCTGGGGCTGCTGACGGAAAGAGCCCTGCTTTCCAGCCTTCTGAATACTCCAGCCCAGGCCAAAGAACCAATCTGAGATTTGAGGGGGAAGAAATAGAACAATCGAGAAAAGGGGTCTGGAGAGTTTGGGGAAGACACAGTGACACCCAGCCAATGGTTCCTTGTGATTCTTAAAACCCAGGCGGAGAGCTGCCAGCCAGGCACTCTTGGGCAGCCCGGCCCGCCCTCCTCTTGCTCCCCATTCGCTCAGGCCCCATTTCTTCCACCCTCCTGGTGGGGTGCCCAGGAGGGGCCATTGGGACCAACAGGAGGGTGGGGGGCCCAGCTTCAGTCCTTTGTGCCGCCCTTCTTGGGCCTTGAGCCAACTCCCACTGCCTCTTGATTCAGAAAGCCACCCCCAGGGCACCTAGGTGGTGCGGCAGTTAAGCGCCGGCTCCTGATTTCCACTCAGGTCATGACATCATAGGTTCGTGAGATCAAGCCCCACATCGGGCCCCGTGCTATCAATGTGGGGTCTGCTTGGGCTTCTCTCTCTCCCTCTTTCTCTCTCTGCCCCTCTCCCCTGCTAGCTCTCTCGCTCTTTTTCTCTCTCAAAAATAAACCAATGAACATTAAAGAGAAGAAAAAGAAAACCGCCTCTAGCCAGCCCCTGTTCCTAGCCTTCCTCTCACTCCCCCCTTCTTTTCACTCCCCAGACGGCTATTTCGAGCTCCCTGTGTGCAAACCCAGCGGTCTCTGGGTCTGGCTCTCAATAACAACCGCTGAGGAAGAAAGTGGCAATTGCCCGAATCTTCTCTCCTCCACCGCAGTGAACGTCACAGTGCCTCTAAGCACTTGCCCCTCACAACTGCTTCGGTGTGCAAGGGGCACACCGGTCATGGTGCAGGCCCCTCACCAGACTACAGAGGCCTCGGCGGTGAAGGGCTGGTCCGGCTCCTGGAAACACAACGCCTTGGTGAGTGAAGGGCGCTGGAATGGTCAGAAGGGCAGTGCCAAAGAGGGCCAAGGACTCCCTGGGGTACTGGCTTGTCCCAGCCTTCCGGAGGGCACCAGGGGTCCTCCAGAGGCAGACTCATGGATAGTGTGCAGAGTTGGGAAGGTGGTTCTTTGGGGCTGTGAGATCCTAAAGTGGCTTCTCCTGCAGGGCATGAAAAGCCAGCCCTTGGAGTAACTTGTGTCACCACCCGCTCAGGACCAAACCCTCGACTCCTGGGACAGCCACCATGGAATGATGAGATCGACTGTCACATCGGGCCCAACACTCGGTGCGTTGTCCTGGAGCTTGTATTCCAGTGGGAGAGAGCAGACACCCTACACGACAAATAAGTGAGATAAACCCCAGAAAGGGGTCTGTGTCGTTGAGAAAAATCAGCCACAATGCACTGGTATAGAATAAAGGGGAGGAGTGATCTTTCGATCAGGTTATCAGGGAAGACTGCTCGGAGGAGGTAGCAGTGGTCCTGATACTACAGTGATGTCCCCAGGATGAGCCAAGGAGAGAGCACTCCAGGGAGAGGAAGAACAACTGCAAAGGTCAGACCAGAGGGAGCAGAGAGGAGGGTGAGCACCAGATGAGGTCGGAGAGGCAAGCAGAGGCCAAAGTGTGTGAGGAATCTGCCGTTTATTCGGAAAGAAACGGGAAGCGTTGGAAAAGGACACGATCCCATTTGTGCTTCTTAGCGGGCGCTCTGGCTGCTGTGTGGAAGTGGAATGAGGTGGGGGGAGTGATAAAGAAGTGGGGCAGACAAGGGGTGGCCGCAGGAGTTCAGGCCAGAGAGGATGATGGCCTAGACCGCGCCGCTGGTGGTGGGGATGGAGACAGGAGGACGGGTCTGCAGATCTCGAAGCAGGGCTCGCCACATCAGGGATGTGGCTAGGGGGGACTCAGGGACGGCCTCTCGGGCTGTGGCTTGAGCGACTGGGTGGATAAGGCCACCCTTCTCTGAGATGGGCAGAGGGGGAAGAAAACAGGACTATGTGGCTAGATGGGGGAAAACGAGAGCTCGGCCTGAAACATGTTGGCTTCAGCCGCCTGACCCCACATACAAATGAGCCTGTTCCTGTACCACCAGCTCTGACGCATCACTCATGACCTTGTGGTTCAAACATCACCCAACTCTGTATCTATCCGCCACGCCTCCGGGCGTGGCGGGAAGACGCTGTCCTGGCTGCCACCACAGGGCTCTCGAGGTGCCTCACCCCTGCAGCCAGCCTCCGGGGTACCAGCTTCTGCCCTGGCCACACCTGGTTCCTCTCTCAGACAGACAGACATGGGTGTGACAGGGTGTCCGGTGCACTTCAGAGCTCTGCAGATCCAAGGGAAATGCCTCGAGGAGCTAAGCCGTCTGCCAGAGTGGCTCAGGCCCGAGAAAGGCAGTTTGGAGCCCAGCAGGCCAGGGTCTGAACCCCAAGAGTGTCCCCGTTACCAGCGCTGGATCGTCACAGAGCCCCTCAGCCTCTCTGAACCCGTGGTCCTCGTCTGTGAAGTGGGGATGACGCTGGGGAGACGCTGAGCAAGTCACTGCCTCTGTGGGGACCCTGGCACCTTCCACTGCCAACTACAGACACGAGGGTGAGGACAAGCTGCCTTCCACCTCTGAGACCGGGGAAGGGGAGGGGTAGAGGTTTGGGGTGGGCTGGGGGGCAGGGGTGACCATTCAACTCCCTGGTTGAACTCCATTCAACCAAACCCACGTCCAGGACTTTAAACACGTCACCGTGGACAACCATTACATGGTCAGATCTCCTCCCTATGTGGCAGGAAGCCGTTAGACGGTGGATGGGCAGAGACGTCGCTCATTACACATATGTGCGTGTGTAAGCGTTAATGACGCTCGAGGAGCCCCCACCTCACAGGCCAGCTCCTTCCCACCAGCTCCGTAACCGCCGGCGTGCGCCACAAATGAGAGTTGCCGGGGCCCGGCCAGGCCAGGAGCCCGTGATGTGCTAAGAGCACCCCGTGGGTCCCCCATTCACCTCCCTTCCCCCTACATGGCAGGAACCTTTTATGTTCATATCACTTCCCGTCCAGGAATCTCTCCTAGGAAAAATTCCTAAGTCTCTATTAATCACTGAGTTATATTTAATAGCGACTGACTGGAATGAACTACTGCCCGATACACTGCATCACATACACTCAAACATTATGCAGCTACTTTAAAAAGGGAGGAGGGAGGGGCGCCTGGGTGGCTCAGTTGAGCGGCTGGCTTCGGCTCAGCTCATGATCTCACGGTTCGTGGGTTTAAGCCCCACATCGGGCTCTCTGCTGTCAGTGTGGAGCCTGCTTTGGATTCTCTGTCCCCCTCCCTGCGCCCCCCTCAAAAAGTAAATAAACTTAAAAAAAAAGAGCAAAAGTCAACTTTTTAATTTTAGAATCAAAGGGATTTAAAAGACCTGACTGGGTGAACTGATTTACTGATATCCCACTACACTCTCCACGCTCACCCGTGGATTAGTTGGTGGGTGGGTGGGTGGGTGGGTAGGTTGAGGGAAGGGAAGAGGGAACCAAGGAGGGAAAACAGTGCATGACAGCAGCTATGAGAGAAAACTAAGCTCAGACCCTGGGTTCCAAATCCCAAAGCTATCACTTACTAGCTGTCTGACTTCAAACAAGTTACGCAACCGCCCTGTGCTTTAATTTCCTCAAATATAAAAGGGCAGTAACGACAGCAATTCCTTCACGGGGCTTTGTGAGAATTAAGTGAGATTATCTAGACAAAGTATTGAACACGGTGTCTGTCACACGGCCAATGTTTCCAGACACGTTGGCTGTTGTCCTTACGGCGAATCGAGGAATGATCAGTGTGGCCAGGCTGTGTAGCTCACACAGCAGTGGCGCCCAGGACACACGCTCGAGCCATAGTTACCCTCGGTCTCTCCCCCCCCCGCCCCCTGCTACTGCTGTCCTCCCAAGTCCCCTTTGTGAGAGTACAGAGCATGGCCTTTCAATCACAGTCACGGCGGAGCTAGTCCCCGGGTTTGCGTGTGCTCCCTTTGCTCGCCAACCCCCTGCCTCGCCCCGACCCGAGTTACCTGCACCACCTCCGGCCTCACGTTGAAGGTGCACAGCCAGTCACTGAAGTGAGGGTAGCTATTGAGCTCGGAGGTCCTCTCGCCAGGAGCCACACTCAGCTTGCATTGCTGCTGCTTGCAGATGTACCGAACCAGCTTCGCCTGTGGGGAGCCCAGGACAGAAAAAGCGGGTTCGTTCGGGGCACACGCCTGTGGCGGCCCCGTACACGGGAGCCCTAGTGAACCCAGGGGTCCCCCGGATAACCTGGCAGCGAAGGAGGAAACGGGAGGGAGGAGGAGAAGAGAAGGGTCTGAGAAGGCCTGCAAGAAGCCTAGACAACCACCCCTAAGCCCCTCGTCACCCCAAAGCTGGCCGACCCTGCGCCATCCTCGGGACTAAGATCCCCAGAGAGCAGTGGGCAACACTGTTCAGAAAGCGAGTGGGGTTAAAGCGAGAAGGGCTTCCTGCCTGGGGAGGGGTGCGGGAATGGTCAGTAACTGAGGGAGAAGATGTGGGGGTTCTGGGAGAATGAGGAACTTTCCACTTGGGATGCTTTCAGCCTAGAAATCAGACTGCCTGGGTTGAGATCCGGGGACTGAGGCACACTCTAGCCTTGTGACCTTGGGCAAGTTACTGAACCCCCACCCCCGGAAAAAGCCTCAGTTTCCTCCTCCAGGAAATGGGATAATGACAGAACCCCTCTCAGGGAGGTTGAGGAAAAATGAAGGGAGCTGCCTGGCTGGGCTGAGATCCAGCGACCCAGGGGCCCCGTGAAGGCTGCCGTCATTTTGACGAGACTCCCGTGGCTGCCTCTTGATGACTTTCAAGCTTCCCCAGAAGGCATGCACCACCTTCAAAGTATTGTGCAGGAGCCCTGACATTTGGGGCCCCTTTCCAGTTCTACCTCTCCTCAAGGGTTTATGTTGTTAACCCATATTCCTTTCTTCCTCCTCTGTAAGTACCCCAGTGTATTTCTCTAAAGGGTACGCACTATTTTTGTTAGCACAGTCACGATACTAAGAAGTAGTGCCGATTAATGACTTCACATTTCAACGATCTAGAAAGCCTCCTAAATTCCAAACAGGAGCTCTTGACCATTTTGGGACCGTGGATTGCTCTGGCCGTCTAGGGAGGTAGCCCTGCTCCCCTTCTAAGAATAATGCTTCAAACAAAAACGCTTAGGATTATAAAGGAAATCCATTAGATCTAAAGACATTTCTCAAAATATTACTCAGAATGATGATAGAGTACGAAAAGCCCTTCGATATGAAAGCATGAAACGAAAGCTGCCGGTGGGTCTCATAATGACGACAGCTTTGAGGCGAGCTTTGAGATGAGCGTCAACTACTTTTTTAGAGATGGCCACAACCATGACGTGGTGTGCACACAGCTGTGCTTTTCCGCTGGTGGCCGAGTCACACATATTTGCTAAGATGATCATGCCTTGTTACCCTACATCCAAACTGAGTAACATATTAGATTGCAGTTAAGGTTAATGAAAATAAAGCTTCCATTTCCCCCCCCTTCCAAATTCATGGACCCCCTGAATCCTATCCACAGACCCCAGGTAAGGAATCATTGTGGTTAGACGGATGTGGGCCCGTCTAAAGACAAGAAACCCGTTCCTTCTCCATCAGCCTTTCTGAAATTCACTCCCCACCCCCAGCACCTTGTTTGGCCCCGGGGTCACAATCCGCTAGACTCAAGGGCACCGGCCCCCTCATGTGGCCCTGACACGGTGTAGTCCTGCCATCCTCAGAGGGCTCCGCAGGGGACGTCTTCAGAGCACAGTTAAAAAGATGTGAGTGCCCATTTTATCCTGCAGGTCCGGTAGAGGCACTCATGTGTCTAGCCTCACCCCACAACGATCCATCCCTCCCAGTGTGACCGGAGGCCAATTCCAAAATCAGGCCCCCCACCACCCAATGTTCCCTCCCAGGCTCATCTGCACTCCACTCTCCACCCGGCTACCCTGCCGTCCAGGTGCACACTCACCTAGGAGCTATTCCTCAAATACTTCCTGTACTTTCCTATCCCCGGGCCTTTGCTCAAACTGCCTGCAGTGGCTACCCGTGCCTCCCTCCTCCAGCACAGTGTGCCGGGGCTGGGCAAGCTTCCCAGGCCCAGTTACAATCCTGTCTCCCCTTCTGCATGTGTGGTCTATACCTCTAATGATAGCCCCTATCACAGCAGCCTTGTGTTCAAGCTTTGGAGCCAGTTGTCCCCAACACAGGTGAGTTCCCAGGGCAGCAGACACAGCACAGGCTTCAGAGTTCAACTGAAATCTGGACTCAAAAGCAGGTTTGCTGTTGAATAGTTATGGGACCTCTAGGGAGGTCTGTTCATTTTTCTGAGTTTTGATTCTCTCATCTGTACGGTAGGCATGACGTTATCTAGCCCGTGGTCCGTTGGGGGGATTGAACGATAGTGTGGAAACCCCCCAAGGCTACGTAAGTACCCATTATTACACGTCAGGGCAGGGACTGTGTTCACCTCATTTGCGACTGTTCCCACACACCTATATTGCACCTGACACATAACGTGCTCAAACGGCCTGAGAAAGGAAGGAGGGAAGGAAACACAGACCTCATCCCCGCGTTAGGGTGCTTCTTACAGCCACTCCTTCCCTCCACCCAAGCTGCTCTCCAGCCATGGCTTCAAAGAGCTCACCGGAGAGAGGGCCATACATCAAGTTAAATGTAGAGTCAAAACCACGCTTTTCCACGTTAACCAAAACAGTCAGGCCGCTGGCGCTCAGAGCAGCAGCAGTGAGGCCCGTCCACCACAGGCGTGAGAACTGAGGGCCCGACCAGGCCCCCGGGAGCCAGTGAAGAACACGTGCACCCTATATACGACTTCAGCCATCACAGATCAACTTCAAGATTGGCCAACCTGACCTCAGCAATGAGCCGCGGGCTTTCTCGACTTCAGCCTCCAACATATCCAGACGTTTCTAGCCTCGAGGACCAGAAGGCTCTTCCCCGGGACCCCTGAGCCACAAACTCGGCTTCGAAACCCTGCCGGAGCCCTTCGGCCCTGCTCCTCGGCCCCCTGTCCTTCTCCCCCACCAGATCGCATGCCCAAGTTCTAATTCTAACATTTTACTTGTCTGCTTCCTTCCTGAGACTGTGCGGTCCATAAGGTCAGGTGCCTGCTCTGTGTTCTGGGTCCCCAGAACTGGCATCCCTCCACGCGGTCTGCCGCCAGATGAACGGACAAATGGACACGGAATGCATCTTGTAGCCCCGACAGGCACACGTTTACCAGAAAGACAGTAACAACGCCAACCGCACAAGTGTCAGCTCAGGAGCCCGAGAGTTTCAAACCCCAAGGCGAGTTCCCAGAAGAGGAATGAGTGGCTTTTCTGAAAGGCTGCGCGAGATCCCCGCTAGACAGCACAAGGCAGGGCCATGGATAGGACGGGGCAGAGGTGAAGTGGCTCCTCTCTGCCACCCGGGGGACAACCCATACGCCTGGACGGCTGCGGGCAAGGACAGGGGGAGACACGCAGTGCGTTGTGACCCATCTGCCAGCAGGTCTGGTGTCCTGGAGGTTGCTAGCCACAGCCTCCCCCCGCCGGAGCTCATAAACAAACAGCATCTGTGGGCTTGGTTTCTGCTGAAGGAGCAAAGCTAGTCTCATTCACAAGAGATGGAGGTGCCTGGCTGCCGTAGCCTCCACCTGAGCAAAACGAGCCCGCTCTCACTTTTTGGAAAGCTGGTCACAGTCACAGAAGCACCCAAGGGGCTACTTTCCCAGACAAACCACAGCGGGGCCTGCCAGCCCGGCCCCGGGGGCCCACAGAGGTACTGTTCATGGGGAGTATCATTTTTTCTCAACCACAAAACCGCAAGACATCGATTTTCCGGAAGAGAAAAGCACCTGGGGTGTCAGCAAAGACACGGCAGCAGGAGGTAAAGAGGCATTGGCTCTCTGGCCGCCAGGGAGGACCCTGGGCTGGAACTGAAGTCTCAACCTCCTGCCCCCAAGTTTCTTTTGCTTCGTCGATGAATGTGTGCCCCGCCCCTGTCCTGACACTCAGCCTGCCTTACAGAAAGGGCAGGAGACCTTCAAGGGAGCACAAACAGCCAGTGGGGACTACCAGACACGAAGCACTCAGCAGGCACTAAGTGTCCTAGGCCGAAAGATTGAGGCCCTGGTCCAGGCCCTGACATTTAGATGAAGGATCTTGGGGAAACCCCCTTAGCTGGCTTCAATCTCACCACCTATAAAAAGAGTCTCGTTTTATGGAAGTTGGGGCCAGATGAGTCACCATATACAAAACGGCTTAGAATGAGGGGTGAGGGAAAAAGACAGGTCTTACTTAGTCTTACTATGTTACTCTTGGTTTCTCCAACCATGTCCAAGAGGCGGCACTCTGGCTCCAGACAGATGGAGTGGGGCTCTAAGCCCCTTGCCACCTCTGTCCGTCTGCGAGTAGATGCAGATTTAGCCTGTAAGCCTCAGTTTCCCCGGCTGTAAAATGGGGTTGATCTACCTCAAAAGGCCATTGTGAAGATTTACATGAGTAACCATGGATGTACAATGTACAGCAAAGTGCCTGAGACGAGGAAAATGGGTGTGTAGGGAGTAGCGGCCTCACCAAGCCAAGCCTTCCAGGGCTCTTACAGCCTCCCTGGGCAACAGGGCAGATGTGGGTGGAATCATACCCATTTCAGAGATGGGGTAAAGATGACCCTGAAGGCTGGCATTGACCATCCTCAAGGCAATGCTGATAGAACTCGCAGATTAGGTACATTTCTCTTTTGGTATACATTTTTTTGAATGTTTATTTATTTTTGAGACAGAGAGCACAAGCTCAAGCAGGGAAGGGGTAGAGAGAGAGGGAGACAGAATCCAAAGCAGGCTCCAGGCTCTGAGCCGTCAGCACAGAGCCCAATGCGGGGCACGAACCCACAAACCACGAGATCATGACCTGAGCTGAAGTAGGATGCTCAACCAACTGAGCCACTGAGGTGCCCCCAGGCATGAGGCATGAGGGCCAAGACCTGGCTTACAGGCTGAGTCAGTGAACATGAGTCATCCTTCTCCTTGGACTGCTCGCATGTCCCCCGGCAGCACCAGAGGGCATGGAAGGAGTGGAGCGGCATCCACTCCAGATCATCCCCTGCCACCTCGGGCAGCTCTGGCAGGACTCCAACCCAAGCCTCCCAAATGGAGGCTGCCCTGAGTGTGGCTTCCATGGAGGGGAGGCCAGTCACACATCCCTGAAGAGCAGACACCTGTCGGAGCCCCCGAAGCACGTCCACGGAGAGAAAGAAGCTTCCGCAGGAGCAGGAAGCAGCTCCCAGACGGCACGGGGCCTGGGAACCCGAGAGGCCTCTCATGTCTGCTCTGCTCAAAGCTCGTCCAAACCTGCCTCTGTGTAGGCGTCCACAGCTCCCAAGTTCACCCTTCAGAGAGCATCACAGCTGTCACGGGCAACCCACGGACCCAGTGCTCTGGGACACACGCTCCTCTGTGACCACGCTCCCAGCATCCCTCGGAGGCAGCCACGGTGGGGTGCCCAGCCTCCAGATGACAGAGAGAGGATGACAGAGAGAGGACGACACGGGCTGAAATGGTCGTCCCAGTAGAAACCACCTGCAGGGGTCCACGGGGCGGCGGGACAGGTGCCAGCCATTGAGCCTGACTGGCAGGGCGGTGCGGTGATAATGACCCGGGGAAACAGCGGCACCTGTTCCGACAGTTCGGGGGCCACGCCTTCCATTGTTAACTGTTCACCCGCAGAGGGAAACACAGGCTTAGCAGCCAGCCAGCCCCTAGGTTCCACCCCTGGTATTCTCACTTACCAGACGGGTGGCCACGGCTGGTTTATTTCATCTCAGTCTCCTCGCCTGTAAAGTGGAGAAGATGACACATGCCCCGTAGCACCGCTGAAAACTTACTGTGGGATTCATGCATGCAAAGCACTGAGTCCGATGCCCAAAACACGTGACGCGTTCGCTCAACAAGATGCTCTCAGTATTAGCCCTGCTCTGCCTGCAAGCACGGTCTTGAAGACTGTGAACACTTCTGGCCAGTGCCACCTGGATTGTATGTTACGCGGGCTTTTGCACCTTTGCAGGAAACACGCAGACTGGTTGGCTTTGCAAAAAAAAGTCAGCTACATCTTAACACTGCAGGGCCCGGGATGGGGAGGTCCCCGTTTGGTGACCCCCCAAGTCTGTGATCCAGGATATGGAAGTGGCCACATGCCAAGACATCTGTAACCCTGTGACTCAGACATTGGCTCCTAGAGCAGATGCTTGCCCTTCTCAGTATCCCGGGTCTTCCTGTCTCAAGCAGGGCGGGTGGTTCGGTCTATGGGAGAGATAGGACAGATGCTGCAATGTAAGTGGACAAAGGAATCCCACACACAGAGATGGACACCAGATTCCCGTGAACAGCAAGGGGCTCTCTCAATTATGCATATCATGTCAGTATTCAATTATCAGCCCTAGTGGCTATAACGTCTCTTCTACTTCTGCAGATAAGCCCTTCTCTCCCGTTTCATGGATTCTCGATGAAAATTCCAGAAGGCAGGAATTGGAGTAGACCCCCTGAGTGCACAGGAGCGAGGGCCCAACCTTCACATACCCCCAACCCTGGCAGCGTCCCCACGCATGTCATTCTCCCCACAAGACACAGTCGAGCCTAAATGAAAACACCACGGACCTTTCTGGAATCTCGGTGGGAAGTACTATGCATACAACATCAAGGCAAGAAAAACAGTGGTGTTGAGATGCGGACACTGGGCAGCCTGCTTGGCTCACTCAGCAGCTGAAGGATGCCCACTCACCCTGAGAACAGCGTCGAGCAATTCTCACCCCGGCCTCCGCACAATGGGAAGTATGGCTTGTCACTGAGGGTCACTCACAAAGAGTCAAACCACATAGGCTAAACCCATGCGACTTAAAGATGTGTTTTAGGATTCCCATCTTACAAACGAGGAAACAGGGACACCGAGAGCTTTCTAACTTCCCCGAATCACATAATTAAAGAAGGGAGCCACAGGGCACCTGGGTGGCTCAGTCAGTTAAGCGGCGGACTTTGGCTCAGGTCATGATCTCACAGTTCCTGAGTTCGAGCCCTGCGTCGGGCTCTGTGCTGACAGCTCAGAGCCTGCAGCCTGCTTCAGATTGTGTGTCTCCTTCTCTCTCTGCCCCTCCCCTGCTCACGCTCTGTGTCTCTGTCTCTCAAAAATAAATAACATTAAAAAAATTTTTTAAAGAAGGTAGTCAGACCTCAACCCAACATTGTTTCTTCCCATATCATCTCCCAAAATAATGAGTCCCACTACCCACGCGCTTAGTTCATCAAGAGCTCCAAGCAAGATGCCAGTGGGCAGGTACCTCTCGTGGTCAGAAGCCCCAAATCTGGCAATGCCCAGATTGTCACAGGCGGTGAATCCTCTCAATAAAACCCATAGACTTCCCCACTCTCCAAATGCATCCAGTCACCCAAGGGGCCCACTGCTTCTGATCCTGACTTGCAAAATCTATCATCTGGGCTACACCCCACTCCCTAGCTCCAAACCAACTCTGAATTCATCAAAACTGGCCACCACCCTGCCTAAGGACCCGGAGCCACCCCTTTCAAGGAGGTCCCAGCACGCTTTGCAGAGGAAGCGAGGCACCTGGATGGCCACTCCCTCCCACATCCATCTCCTTCCCCTTGGTTCACTCAGTCCTCCAGCCAGCAGGCAGTTTTTGGGAGCAGCCTCCAGCTCACCAACACCTATGGGGCCCTGACCCCCCCCCCCCAGGTGGGCAACACTGTACTTTAAGACGACATTGATGGCAGGCTTTGCGAGTGCCGAGCCCCTGCCTACCCCATCCCAAACGTCAGGGAGTTATGAAAGCTCTCGAGACTTACTCCAGCCTTCCCTAGACGGTTCCCGAAACTGTTGCTCCTGCCCAGGCACCTCCAGCCCTGCCCAGGCCTTCAGCCGGTGCCTCGTACTTTTCCTACCCCTTCCCCACAGCTAGAGAACGCTTCTGGGGACCTCCTGCCAAACCCAAGCCAGCGAAGCTGTCTGCTCTGGCTGCCATGGCCAACGTATTGCAAAATGATTTCTGAGAACATAAGGAAGCTCCTGGAGGTTGTGACGCAGCTGACAGCTCTCCGCAGAGGCACGGGCCGACCACAGAGCTCCGCTCCAAGAACCCCAGAGGCAGCCCTTGGCCCCCAGCACCGATGAGCCTCCTGGAGCCCTCAAGGGGACCCCGTGGGGGCTGTTCTTGGCAGGCAAGGGACAGAGAAAGCAAGAGTGCCAAGCAAGTGGGGCGAGGAGAAGAGAAAGTGACCTCGGTCCCCGAGCTGGCCATTTTGCAACCAGTCCTCGTTCGCCCAGCTCGGTCCTGCGACAGCGCTCTTCTGGGGAAGCTGCCAGCCGTGTGCATTTGTGCGGAGACGATCTCCCCGCCAAGCCTCCCACTAGCCTCCCCGTCCTGACGTCAAACTCTGAGTCGGGGAACTTCAAACACAAACAAACAAGTCTGCCCCAGACCACAAATGGAGCCATTCCCAAGGAGGCCAGGGGTGACAGGGCCACAGCTGGGAACTTAGGGCTTTCTGCCCCTCCTGGACTCCGCCGGAGAGACAGACTCCGAGGCCTGACACCAGGCTGCAGATGTGAGCCTCAAGCCCAGACGGAGACAGAATGGGATCCATCTTTGGCCTCGGTGACGGGTATCAAAGGCCACCCCCTCCTTCCAGGACCCGGCGCAGCAGCAGTGACCCTGTCCAGAAGCACAGGTCCCCAGTGGATAATATCACCTGTTGTAACTGCCCCGGTGTTAAGTGTGAGCAGGCAGGGAAAGGAGAGACAGAGCTGGAGCAGGGCCAGAACGGACGGCCACAGGCTGGAGTCTCTCGCCAACCCCTGCTCTCCCACCTCCGGCTCCACTGTGGGCGTGGGACTCGATGGGAAGGATTTTCAAGAGTAAGGCATCTAGTTCTCTGACCTAAACATCCTAAGACAGCGTCTACCTGAGAAGCCACGGGTGAGTCAAACAAATGTGCTCTTCAGAAAGCAATCTTGAGCTCAAAACGCTGGTGAATGAATGATCTCAGGGCCGCCTTTCCAGTTTTGCTTTGGGCCTCAATTCACTAGTATAAACAGCACCCCCCTCCCCCTGCTCCCCACCCCAGTACTCTGTGTGCCTTTTAGAACCAGCAGTCCCGGGGGAGAGTGGGGTGACTGTGGGACAAGCTGGACTAGATCATGAGAAAGCAAGACACCTGCTTCACCCCCTACCTGCCCTGGGCCTCAAGTGATTGCCAGATTCCTAACTGACACAGCCTTGGTCTCGGTTCAAACACTCACTCCGTACGCCTGTCGGGAAGTTCACCAGGCCCACAGGGGCCGGCTTAGCCCATAACCTCTCAAGTACAAGCGGTAATTCCAGAGAAGTGTGGGCACTGCACACTGCAGGGGCCTAGAAAGAAAGGCAGAGGGCATAGCTAATGCAAAGGTGGAGTCCTGCCACTCCCTTAACTAACCCTGAAGACCTGGTCCCCTGGAAGCTTCTAGAAGGGATGGGGGAGGGGGAGGCACTTCAAATTCTGATCTGAAAGCACCTGCCACGTGTAGGAGATTGTGCTGGGGAAATACCGTTTGCCTAGCAATTCAGGTCACCGCAGAAAAGGATAAAGGGCTGTGCAGGGGGCAAGGGTCAAGAGCAGGTGAGTGGCTCAGTGACCAGAGGTGACCTAACGTGACAGCAAACCCCCCGAAATGATGACAGCCACTGCATTAGTATATTAGGCGTACTCCCTATGTCCAAGGAGTAAGTGCTCCTTACTTACCTCATGTCCATTCCTGACTTGCTCCCCACTCACAGACCGATTTTGTCTTGTCACTGTGCCCGGCGACGAACTGGTCTGAGTCGGTGGTGCTCTACCCTGACTTCACATCACAGTAACATGGGCCCCCGCCTAGGTTCCCATGGGATGGGGTCCCCCCGCAGGGCTGTCGTGACGAGCCTGTCCCCACTTCCAGCCTCCCTTGCAGCTATGTGTGACGCTTCTGGTCAATGAGACGGGAGGACCCACCGGCTGGAACTGCTGGAATATCTGCATTCCTCACAGGTGGGGCAGGCTCTGGGGCTGTCCCCCACCTCCTTCCTGTTTTAAAGATCTGAATTGCCAAGAGTCACCGGGAGAACCAGACACACCGGCACTGTTCAGCTGCACCAACATGTAAGCCACCTAACTGCAAACTTCACACTGTAGAAGGAATTCTTAAGTTTTATTTATTTTTGAGAGCAAGAGAGAGTGTATGCACGCACGCACACGAGTGGGAGAGGGGCAGAGAGAGGGGAGGACAGAGGATCCGAAGCAGGCCCTGCCCTGACAGCGGCGAGCCCCATGTGGGACTCGAGCTCACGAACCAAGAGATCATGACCGGAGCCAAAAGTCAGATGCTCAATGGACTGAGCCCCCCAGGTGCCCCTCTGCTAACACTTTTTAAGCCCATACTATTTCAATCCTCCTTCTAAACCTTCTAAGCCTAATATTCCTAAGCCTAAGGCTTCCTGTTGGCTTCCAGAAAACCTACAAAAGGAAAAAGTATCCCTTCATTCTTCTTGGGACCACATGCTGTCCAAAGGAATTCCTTCAAAAGTCCTTTCAAATTTCAAAGGGCAGCTATGTTTTCACGAAGTCCAATTTGTCAACTTTTTTTTTTTTTGGTTTGCGCTTTGCGTTTCCTAAAACATCTTTGCCAAGCCCACATTCACAAAGACGTACTCGTGGGCTCTATCAGTTTTGCAGTTTTATCTTTTTTGTTTAGGTTGGTCTATGATCTGCAAAATCTGAAGTAATGTCTGTATTCCAAGACTGTTTGTACATCGGGTATTTTTAAATTGGATCTTCCTTTGTGCCAAGCACTGTGCTATGCACATGAGGTGTACTGTCCTATCTAACAGCCACAAAAACCTGATTGGTACTATACTAGGGCCTTCTTGGATCCTCCAGACCAGGACAGCTGATGCCACAGGGAGCATGTCACCTCTGCCACAACATAGGTTTATGTACTTGCTGTGGGATCCTGAGGGGACTGGGTCTAACCGGGGGGTGGGGTGCTAAGATCCTTGGGAAGGCGTCAACAAGCTGGGGTGGGCCATGTGGTATAGCACACAGACAGAGGGTAAGGGGCCGAGAATGCACTTCGGGGTGGGGGACATAGCATGAGCAAAGACCAGAGTAATGACGGAGCCTTAAAAAAAAAAAAGAAAGAAAAAAAAAAAAGAGGGGCACCTGGGTGGCTCAGTGGGTTAAGTGGCCAACTTCAGCTCAGGTCATGATCTCACGGTTCGTGGGTTCGAGCCCCACGTCAGGCTCTGTGCTGACAGCTCAGAGCCTGGAGCCTGTTTGGGATTCTGTGTCTCCCTCTCTCTCTGCCCCTCCCCCACTTGCACTCTGCCTCTCTCTCTCAAAAATAAACATTAAAAAAAATTAAAACACTATAAAAAATATATAGCAAATAGCCAAAGAGTACAGAGGAGGGGGAAGCATAGGAGACCAAAGTCAGCCAGGGGGCAGGGCCCACTCATGCAGGTCCAGGAAGGTTCTGGAAGGTTCCAGAAGGCCACACGAAAACATCTGCTTGCAATCTTGCAGGCATGGAGCGGGAAGCAAAGGAAAAAAACGTGATCAGATTTCCATTTGTGAACGATCTTCGTTCTGGAAGCCACGTGGAGGACAGATTGAAGTGGGTGTGGAGACACCAGAGAGACAGGGGAATCAATTAAAAAGCCACCGTGATTCAGCAAATGACGAGAACAAAAGGTAATTTAGTGAGTGGCAATGTGAGTGTAAGGGAAGGAGCAGGTTCTGAGAGGTTTTATTAGCATTTTTTACTATAAAGAGAAGACTTCCCTGACTGCTTGTCCAGGGCATTTCTGGCATGCCAACACGCTGGAATGCAGGAAGCTGAAGGGGCTGAGTTTCTCCAGCAAAAGAGCCAACAGGGCAGAGAGCCCATGTGTCTGATTTACTGGGACTTGGCGCTTCACGTGGGGGAGGGGGCCTGCTACCTGTTGGCAAAGCCGCCTGAGTCCCCAGGCAGCTCCCAGCCCAGGTATCTCCCCACACCTGAGCTCTGCCCCTTCCCCTCCTTCCGGCGAGGAGAACCCTGCACCTGCCGAGAGAGAAAGCCACTCCTCTAACAGTTCCCTCTCCAACATCCCTGCAGCCCGGAGAGAGGGTCAGACAGACAGAGGCTCGAGGGGGCAGCCTTTGCCCGAGGGGGCCAGACCCAGGAGGAGCCCTTCCCAGCCAGCTTAGGGCTGCTGGTTCTGTCTGGCCCTCCCCGACCCATGTGCAGGAAACATGCTACCCTATGAAGGGCAGTTTTGGGTCCAGCAGATCATGGGGATTCGCATCAGATAGATCCAAGTTCAAATCTCACCCCCATGTGACTGACGCCTGGGTGGCTCAGTTGGTTGAGCCTCTGATTTCGGCTCAGGTCACGATCTCATAGTTCGTGGGTTCGAGCCCCGCACCAGGTTCTGTGCTGACAGTTCAGAGCCCGGAGCTGCTTCGGATTCTGTGTCTCCCTCACTCTCTGCCCCTCCCCTGCTAACACGCGCACGCACGCGCTCACTCTCAATCTCTCAAAAGTGAATAAACATTTAAAAAATTAAAAAAAAAATCTCAGCCAGCCCCATGCTAAGCTAAGGCACCACGGGCAATTGACAGAATATCTGAGCTGTTATGCCTTTATTTCCTCTTTTGTAAAGGATGTGGTGGGGGGAGGGGGGGCTCAAAAGATGGCTGTGAAGACAAACATGATCTAATACATGTCCAGCAGCTGGCCTGCTACAAGTGCCCAGCAAATATTTGTCCCCATCTACCTTCTCTGCGGCCTCAATCATGGGAAGGCCTGGCATGTGACAGCTGACAGGCAGACCGGGATCGGAGGCTGGGGGGAAGCCTCAAAAGGTAAGTGTCCCAATGCAGGTGTCGAGTATTGATCTGCTGACACCTGTGCAGTCTCCCCATGGAAAGCAGGGAACGCCCGGATATAGAAACAAAGAGCTCTCAGCACGAGGTATTCCCCTCCAACCCCAGATTTACTGATTTTCAGTAAAGAGATTAAAATCAAGCACTCCTGAAACATGGGAGTCTCATGAGGACCGCTGCTCAGATGCCTCGTAGGGGAGTGAGTCTGGGGGGCTGCTTGACAACACCATCCACATCTCTTCTCATAAGCGATCTGTGAAGGCCATTCAACTACCCACGACCTTCCTCGTTATAAAGTCTTCATAGCTCTCATTTTATCTGGATAGAGCAAGGTTAAAAAAAAAAATAGCAGAGTGCGAGAACGGGCTGAGATAACAGAAAGTCCCTGTCGAACCAGCCCAGGAATGCGGGCCAGCAGCAGTATGGTGAGGGATGGCCAGATGCTTGGGCTTAGAGCCTCACAGACCTGAGTTCAAACCCACCCCTACCCGCTGTCCAGTTACCTTAACATGAGCAACTTAAGTTAACCTTTGTATATCTTCGTTTTCTCATCTGTGTAACGGGGAAATAATAGTGCTGCCTTCATGGGAGGGAAACGTAAAGTGCTTGGCCCTAGGCCTGGAAGACTGTTAACACTCAGCACCAGCCACCTTTGTCATAAAAATTCTAGTTCTGTGTTATCGTTGAAAGCAGTTGAACTGACATGTTTATTGCTTTCAGATTCTTAAACATGTTCCTGGGGCGCCCGGGGTGGCTCAGCCGGTTAAGCATCTGACTCTTGACTTCGGTTCAGGTCATGATCTCACAGCTTGCTTGGGATTTTGTCTCTCCCTCTCTCCTCTGCCCCTCCCCCACCGGCTTTCTCTTGTCTCTGTCTCAAAATAAATTAAAATAAACTTAAGAGGGGCACCTGGGTGGCTCAGTCGGTTAAGTGTCCGGCTTTGGCTCAGGTCATGATCTCACAGTTCGTGGGTTCGAGCCCCGCGTCGGGCTCTGTGCTGACAGCTAGCTCAGAGCCTGGAGCCTGCTTCGGATTCTGTGTCTCCCTCTCTCTCTGACCCTCCCCTGCTCGTGCTGTCTCTCTCTGTCTTTCAAAAATAAATAAAAAACATTAAAAAAAAAAACATAAAAAATAAATAAATAAATCAACTTAAGAAAGAAATTCTTTAAACATGTTCCTGAATGAATCCGTTTACGTGGCACATCCCAGGCTACTCCCATGTGTTCCTTGAAAAGGGGCAAACGAAGACAAGGCCAAGGTGAGGCGAGAGCATGCCACAGGTGGGCTTCCTGGCCCTCACTTTACTTCCAGGAAGTCAAGGGCAGATCCACAACCGTGCTACTTGAACCTCTGCGAGGGGACTGAGCACAAGAGCGAGACAAACCAGAACCGCTATGAAGATGCACGCAACTGGGGTCACCCGTCTGGCTCAGTTGGTAGAGCAGGTGACTCTTGACCTCAGGGTCATGAATTCGAGCCCCGGACTGCAGGTAGAGATTACTTTTAAAAAAAAAAAGTTGTTTTTTTTTTTTAAAGACACACACAACTTGAGGAATCAAGCCAAGGAAAGCATGGGAGGGGCGGGCAGAGCAGCTGCCGGGCCTGACACACAGGCTGTTTATGGGCGCCGTTCTTTGACACAGCTCAAAGACACACGTGCGCGCACACCTGCCACCCTGGACAGGCCTCAGCTGGACAGAGAGGACCCGCTTCCAAATAAACCCAGCAGGTGGGCTGCCTGTAGCCTCCCAGGAAATCAACTGACCGCAACTTGTTGACGAAATTAGGTAATCACACCGACAAGACCTTTAATATGTGCTGGACGCCGCTTTAAAGTGCTTCACATATACTTAGTCACTTACTCCTCATTACAAGCCTGTTGGGCAGGCCCTAACAACATCCCCACGTCACAGAGGGGTAAACTGAGGCCAAGGAGCAGTCCCCAGTCACCCAGCTAGTAAATGGCAGAGGGAAAATCTGAACCCGGACAGTTTACCTGCGGAATCCATGTTCTAAGCACGGGCTCTATTACCTCCTTGATTGACTGATGTGTTTGGTGCCCTACTGGGAGTCAGGCCAGTGCTGAATATTGGTGTATGAGGATCCTCATTTATAAACAAGAAAACCCAAAGTCTTGGGTTGAGAGCCAACTTAACTCCAGGAGGACCCACCACTGCCCCCTTGACTCAACGCACTGGGTTTCACCTTCTCCTAGGCTGCCCTACACCGCGCTCTGCCCACTGTGCTCCACCCGCATTGGCGTAGGCAGACACATCACTTAGTGCACAAACCCGGGTGACATTCTGCCACCTGGCCCATAGGAGGCCGGAACCTTCTAGAAGGCCTGGAGGACCCGCAAAACCTGGAAGTAAGTCTACCAGCCTTAACCCTCCTCCTCTGCCCACAGTCCTTCCCTCCCCAGTGGCCTGCAGTCCACATCCTCCTGCTTCCTACCTGTCCACAGAGAGGGAACCAGAGTCTACTGCTGGGTCCCTGACTGCAAGAGCCGTGCACAGGGAGCCATCTGACATAACAGCTCGAGGTACAGAGTTGCACGCAGCCTCGTGCACCACACCCGGTTTCACTCACAGACCTCGGGGCACGCGGTGAGCCCTGTGGGCAGTGCTGGCCACACGCCAGCCCCACTCTGCCACACAAGACGGCACCTGCCTCACATCCCCGAGGAGGCCGGTTTCCTAGAGGCCCCTCTCCCAGTGACCCACATGCTGGAATTCACCCTCCAGAGGCAGAGAAAACTCCAGGTGAACCCTGCCAGTCTTTGCAGTCGGCCCTGGCCTCGGACCGTGCCGACCAGGAGGCGCTAGGAGCAGGGCCCAACCCATCTTGAGATCTCTGCAATGTCTTTAAACCACAAAATCCTACAGTGCTCTAAAATGGGGAGAGCCTTTAAGGTCATCTCACGTGGGGGTGAAGAGCCGACGAGGAACGGGAGGCCCAGGGCAGGACACAGACCTAGTGTCACAGAGGGACAAAAGGCAGGGCCGGGACGGGCCCCCGGTCTCCTGGCTCCCATGCAGTGCTCTCACTCCTGGAAGGCCCGGGTTCAACCTGCTGCGTGAACAAGCTTAGCTGGGCCTCTGCTTCCCTATTCTTTTTTTTTTTTTTTAGAAAGGATTTTTTTTTTTAAAGTTTTATTATCTTTGAGAGTGAGACAGAGAGAGACAGAGTGTGAGTAGGGGAGAGGCAGACACAGAATCCGAAGCAGGCTCCAGGCTCTGGGCTGTCAGCACAGAGCCCGACGCGGGGCTTGAACCCACGAACCATGAGATCATGACCTGAGCTGAAGTCGGAAGCCCAAGCGACTGAGCCACCCAGGGGCCCCATCTGGTTCCCTATTCTTAGCAGATCAAGGACTATTTAAAGAAGTTTATAAATGTTGACTCATGTCATTGGGGGAGGTGTTAGGATACCCATATGGGGATGAAAGTATGACACCGAGACAGAGTGACTGTCCCGGGCAGGGTGTGAACCCAGGCAGTGTTTCCCCATCGCCCAGGCCCTGGGCTTCCGGGACCTTTGTAACTGCAGCCCCTCGAGGGGGTTCATGGCTTCAGGAGCCCAACGGCCTGCCCTGGGCAGCTCTTTAGAGGAGGGGGGCTGAAGACAATTCCAGAATTGCTCTGCTCCCCCATCCCAGTAGCTCTATAGGGCTCATCCAGGGCCGATCTGCCACACAGGGTCCAAGTCTGGGCCTAGCCAGAAAACGGACTCAGGGGTTCACGATAAACTCCTTTGGGGACCTAGGAGAGTGGCCAGAGCTTACTACCGGGAAGTACAGCTTTGCCGGGTCTGAGGCCTATGGCCCCCTCAAAGGCTAAACCTTCCCTCCTCTGCGTCCTCTGCACCCACCCACCCCCCACCCTGGAGCCTAGGAGGGCAGAGGAGCTGGCCAGGCGCACTGAGGTCCCAACGCCCACAAGCCATGATTGTGCGCTCCTGTGCGGCCTCCTTGAGGTGAAGCAGTTGAGTCTTCCTCCTACAAAGGAAGCCGTTTCTCAATCTGTTGCCACACACGGACACCAAGAAACGTGAACCGAGAGGCAAATGGGGCACCAGCCACAAAGGGAAGAGAAGGAGGGGATGGGCTGGTACAGGTCTCCCACCCCCGGGAGCACAGCTCAGAGAAGCTAGAGAAACCCTGGGCACGACCTGTCCACCCCTGCTCACAAAGAGACGCAGTGGAAACATCCCAGAGGCCCACCCGGGGCAGCGGCGCTGAGTGGGTGACGGTAAAACCACTTACAGTGTCACAAAACCGTTGAACGCGTTTACTGAAACGCAGGGAGTTTTTGCGTGTGAGTCTACTGAGTGACAAAGACGAGCCCAAAGAACTGCATGAGAGATGGTTACAACACGTTCGCCTCGAGACCGCAGCTAAAAGAAAAGCTCACAGCAAGCCGCTCTCCGTGGGAAGGCTACAGGTAATCATTTTCTTCCTTCTGCTTCTGTTTTCCAAATGTTCTAGAATGACCACACACCAATTTTTGTAAGGTGATTGGTGGTCATACTACCGTTTAAATTGTCAAGAAGAGGAAAATGGAGGGTGATGGTGATTCTCCTCCAGGAAGGGGAGAGAAGTCTGGGCAGGCAGCCAACCTACTTGACGCAGACCCAGCAGACTGGGGCCACCACGGCCAGCCTTCCCATGAAAGCCCTGACAGGTATCCGATGGAGCAAAACCCCACTGATTCAGAAGGGAAAGAGGAAGAAAGAGAGACAACAATGTGACAAGATAGCATTAGATTCATTTTGCTGAATTTTTCCCAGGGAGCCAGGGTGGCTCAGTTGGTTAAGCGTCGAATTCGGCTCACGTCATGATCTCTCGGTTCATGAGTTTGAGCCCCGCATCGGGCTCTGTGCTGACAGCTCGGAGCCTGGAGCCCGCTTTGGATTCTGTGTCTCCCTCCCCCGCTGCCCCTCCCCCACTCACACTCGGTCTCTCAAAAATAAACAAACATTAAAAAATATTAAAAAAAAAAAAGAAATGAGTAAAACCCATTTCCCACCCTAAAGACTAGATTCTAGTAGGGGCCAAAGACATCAAGTTATCGTGCAAAGGGGTATTTGACAAGGTAAGATACAAGCTGCTAGCAGGTTTCAGAGGTGAAAATAAAAATGAAAATAAAAATGACTTCCAGCTTCAGGGGCACCTGGGTGGCTCAGTCGGTTGTGCTTCTGATTTCGGCTCAGGTCATGATTTCACAGTTTGTGGGTTCAAGGCCCGCATCGGGCTCTGTGCTGACAGCTAGGAGCCTGGAGCCTGCTTCAGATTCTGTGTCTCCCTCTCTCTCTGCCCCGACGCTGCTTGCACTTTCTCTCCCTCTCTCTCTCAAAAATAAAGAAACATTAAAAAATTTAAAAAAAAAAAGCATGCGACTGTTGATTTTTGGCTCAGGTCACGATCTCATGTTTTGTGAGTTTGAGCCCCACGTTGGACTCTGTGTTGACCGCACTACAGAGCCTGCTTGGAATCCTTTCTCTCCCTCTCTCTCTGCCCTTGCTCTGCTCATACATGTGTTCACAGTCTCTCTCTCTCTCTCTCTCAAAATAATAAATTAAAACAGACTTCCAGCTTCAGAGAAGTGGCAGGTGGCAGGAAAGGGGTCATGGAAAAGGTGGGCTTTGGAATGGGTCTTGAAGAACAAGGTGGAGCCCACAACAGCAAGGAGACATACCTGCTCATCTCAAAGAAAAGTTCTCGACCAGAGCGATCCTAACAAACCCTTCCACCTTAATCGCAAGCAAGAAAACATGAAATGAAAACAAATGGAGTTGTGGCAATGGCAGAGAGCCACCCCAAACCATCCCGGGGCGGGGGGTGGGGAGGGAGCTGCGGTGGGAGCACCAAGCTGGACAGCCACCCTTCCGGAAGACAGCGGAGAAGCAGGCAGTGGCCTTACAAAGTGGCACTGAGTCCGCTTCTAGGAATGCATCCTAAAGAAATAAGTAAGCATGCGCGCAGGGCTATTTGCGGAAGTGGATCTTAAAATAGCCACGCATGGGGAAGTGGAGAACTACATTTTGGTGTGCTTCTATAGCAGAAAACTGCAGCAAATTTTAAAAAATCCCATTATCTATTTATTTTCTTTATTTATTTTTAAAATTTTTACTGTTTATTTATTTTGAGAAAGAGCAGAGGAGGGGCAGAGAGAGAGGGAGACACAGAATCCGAAGCAGGCTCCAGGCTCTGAGCTGTCAGCACAGAGCCCGACACGGGTCTCAAACCCACTGACTATGAGATCAAGACCTCAGCTGAAGTCAGACGCTTAAACCGACTGAGCCACCCAGGTGCTCCCCCAAATTCCCATTTTTTAAAGAATTTTTAATGACATGGGCACTGCCTGTGATATCACAGCAAGGTGACAACTCAAGGGAAGAACTCTACAATATAATCCCAATTTTTCCTTTAGCCATTTTCAAAGCATTAATTTTTCTTTTTTCAGCTTTACCCAGGTCAATTTGCAGTTTCTAGCAAAACAAACATATCAAAACTTAAAACTGGAAATACACAATCTTATTTTGAGATTTTTTTTTTTGCATTTTCTCTAAGAACATGTGTTCTCTTTATAAACACATAACGTTATTCAAAAGTAAACGAATGACAGAGACGGGATTTTAGTGGGAGGAGAAGGGGGCATTGCAGAGACAAAACAGCAGAAGTCAGAAGTAAAGACCAGGCTTGTCTGGGAAGGAGAAAGGGCCAAATTTTAGGGTCAGACAGAGCTGGGCTCAAATCGTGGATCCGTTATTTTCTGCCTGTGTGACCTTTAACAAATTACTGAACCATTCTTAAGTTTCCATGTCCTTCAAAGGCTGTGTACCTTGTACAGAGCACCTACCTGATACACTGGCAAGGGTGAGGCGGGCATCAACTCTCTCTCAGAAGCCAACAAAGTCAGATCCCTTTCTACTGACCAAACAAAATTCATTCTGGACACACACAGGTGAGGGAGGAACATTCATTTGTAAAACACGCCATGAATGTAAGTAGGGACTTTTGGGAAAACAAAAAGCGTCCCATGAAGCCAACATACAATGTACCCCAATTTCAGAAACATTATACTCTGAAGAGGTATCTGTCCTAAAATCTAGAAAACATGAACATTTCTTCTCAAGATGGCAATGACCCGGATTAGACCTTTGGTCAGAGCCCGAGACGTTAATGTTGTTCTCCTGTTTCTTGGGTGGTCTGAACTTGTATCCAGAATGAGGAAATGGGCAAGAAGTCAGCTTCTAGTTCCTAAGCAGACCTGTTATGCTGAGGGGTGAGGCCACACCTTCCATAGCCTGGATTGGAGAAGATCGCTCTCATTCCCCCTGGAACCTGCCCCCCTCTCTCTCTCCAGTCTTACACTTAGGAAGAGAATTTAGGCAGAATTCTCAACAGCAAGTTTTGCCAGCCTACCTGGGGTGTGTCCTTGGCCTGGACCACTCCATTATCTTTCAGATGGAGAAAGCACCAGAAATGCCAAGGTCAGCCGCCCTAGGAGCAAGCAGATACACTCTGGGAAAGCTTAAGATTCGGAAGGAATCCTTGGAAAAAAGCGGCAAGCTCAGTGACCAAACTATAAGCAATCAAGAGCCCCACCCTCTCCCGAACACCCGGCTTTGGCAAACCCAACAAGATAAACCTTCAGAAAAGGAGAGGCTCAGATCACACCCCAATTAAATTGAATCACGGCCACTAATCCTTATACGGTGCTTACGACGTGCGAGACACAGGTCTGAGTATTTTACGTGTGGTAACTCACTTAATCCTCACAACAGAAGAAGAAATATGCACAGAGAGATTAAGGAACTTGCCCCAAGGTCAGGGCCAGAACTAGTCCTTTATCCAAGTTGAAAGAGGATGCCCCTGCCTTTAGGGAGACACAGCCGTGCACAGGGCACATGCCTGGCAAATGGGGGCAGTCTGGATTTCAGCATCTCTCAGCCCCTTGTGCAGTACACAACCTGGTTGACTCTAGGCCGCCCCATCCAAAGTAATAAGCACAGTTTAATAATAAATAAATAAGTGATATGCAAATGAACGGAAGCCAAGATTTTTGAAGCACCGATTTGAGTGACTGAGAGCATTCAATTCTGTGTATCTAGGAGGATCAGATTTTCAGCCATGATAGGAAAAATGCACCGACCGACCTTTACAACTTCACAGGCCGAGGCTTTTTAAGTCTTTCATCATTTCTAATGAGCATATTCTAAAATACATCCCATCTATCTCCGCAGCTTAGGAAAGAGCACCAAATGCAATTTAACCCGGCCTGAACTCCACCATCACCCCTGCCCAGGACCCCGCAGCCCCCTCTGCCTTTTCCTAACACCCAGCCTGATCCTGGGTAACTGATCTTTCTCTGCTTCTTTAATTGCTACTGGAGAAAGCTAAATGTGCAAGTGGGTTGAAACCCCTCAAAGTTTTGGGTTTGAACCTCCTTGCTGGGGCTTAGCAGCTCTTTCACTTGCTTCTACCTAACTGCTTGTCCTCCATTCCAGGGTCTCACTACTCGCCGCTGTACGAGCCCCTACGCAGACAAGGCTGCCTCTCTCCATCCCTTGGAAGTCATCATCTCCCACGGTCCCCTCCTTCCCTCTGAAGGCCGTTGGGGGTTAGAGAAGTGGGGCCTAGCTGTCCTTTGCCCTCTCAACCCTCACTCAAGTCTTTCTGACCTCAAGAAAAACACCTTCCCAGGGGCACCTGGGCAGCTCAGTCGGTTGAGCGTCCGACTTCGGCTCAGGTCATGATCTCACAGTGGGTTCGAGCCCCGCGTCAGGCTCTGTGCTGACAGCTAGCTCAGAGCTTGGAGACTGTCTTCTGATTCTGTGTCTCCCTCTCTCTCTGACCCTCCCCTGCTCACGCTGTCTCCCTTCCCCCCCCACCCCAATAAACAAATAAATAAATAAAAATTAACAAATCAAAAAAATCAAAACAAAACAAAACAAGACACCTTCCCTCCTCTTCCTTCAGGCTCAAAGGTCCTGACGCCATCCCTCAGCTGATCGTTTCTTACTACGGCGTCCGTCTCAGTCTCTCCACTTCACCTGCTCTTGCACAAGCCCTCAGACTTTGTCTTCCTACTTCCACGTGCACCTGCTTGACCTCGCTAGGGCACCAGGCACAGGAAGCCCCTCCTCCTCCGCGACACACCTGCCCCCGGCTTCCTGGTTGTGCTTCTCCTCTAACGGCTCAGCAGCCTCCTTCCCAGAACACCCACCACCACCGGCATATGACACCTCCTTAACCGGAACTCTGGAGCCCGCCCCCTCCCACCCACAACGAGCTCCAGACCCATCTGTGTAACTTCCAAATGGATGGCTTGCCTGCGTGGCCCAGAGGCACCGCACACTTGGTAGGTCTGGGTCAACCTCAGTCTCTCTTGCCTTTCATCATCTAGTTGCCTCCCATTTCCCATTCTCCACTCTTCCTAACAGAGAGTCGATCATTTGTTGGCCCATTTCCAGCTACGTGGAGCTGTACGACTAACATTTGGCCAATGACGTCTAAATGGAAGGGTCATATAGTAATTCCAAAAAGAATATTTAAAGAACACATCCTTCCCCCAGTCCTTCATCCACCCACTCCCTGGAAAGATGATGTGATAGCTGGAGCTCCAGCAGCTATCTTAGAACAGAAGGACAAGGAATGGCAGAGGGGGGAAGGAATGAGCTGGAAGGAATGTGACTTCCCGACGTCTTTGCGGCTCCACTACGCCAACCCGGGGCTACCTACCGCCAGACCTCTTTTATGTGTAAGAAAGTTAACTTGTTTGAATCACTGTGATTTTACGTTGCTGATGTCATTATGAATAAAGCTGAACATAATTTTACTAACATTCCATCCAAAGTAGTCGCTTGCATTCCTTGTCTTGGTCAATAACACCAACCTTCATATCTGGGGGCTCCTGGCAATTTTTTGCAAATTTTCCCTACTAGGTTATAAGGAACTCATTGACAGGGAGAGGTCTCTCATTTTTTAAATAAAATATTTCAAACACCTCCCGAAAAAGAGAGAGGGATATAATGCATATTCTACATACATACACTAGATTTAACAAACGTTAAGATTTTATCACATTTGCTGAATTCAGGCATTTTTAATAAGAAATGAAACATTACAATAAGGTTAAAATTCCCCTTAAGGTCCCCCCCAGAACCTTCTACTTCCTCTCCCTTCCCACAGGCAGCCACCTCAGTGAAGCCGGTGGGTATCTTTCCTGTCTAGGATTTTATATTTTCTTGCTACATTGTTTTGATCCTTTTAACTTTACACACGTGGTTATCATCGTTACTACACAGATTCTGCGACTTGACTTTCCACCCATCTTTTCTTAAATGTAGCTGGCGCATGGCTGATTCACATACATTAATCTCTGAAGAGCTCTACAGTATGCAAATACACCATCATTTCTTGACCTGTTTCCCTGCTGATAGGCATTCAGGTTGTTCCCAGCTTTTCATAACCAAAAACGCTGCAATGTACGTCTTTGAGCGCCTGCTGGGTAGTTTTTCTAATACAGACACGAGTCGTGAAATTTCTGGCTACCGGGTACGTGCATCCCTTGACTTCAGGAGATAGAGTCAACTTCCTTTTTTTAGAGTAGCCTGTACCCACTCACAGGCCCAGTGTGAGAGAGGGGCCTTTCCCCCCAGCCAGGCCACATATTTTTCTGAACCACCAGTTCCTACCTAACATGATGGTGGCAGAAAATATTCCCATTGACCATCCTCCCCACCAGCCACATGCCCCTGAACGCTCTGAATTAGCTACAGCAGCTAAACAAGAATACCCTCAGTGTGTGCGCCTCTCCCCAAAAGGCTGCCTAGCTGCTACGTGGGGATGGACCACTTTGCAGAAAGCCTACCTTATTCTCCCCGTATCCTATCTCCCTGCAAGGTGGATACAAACTCCCTTCCTTCCCGCAGCGTCTGATGGAAAGGAAGTCCTCTGTATCCATTCCCCCACGATCCCTTCATAGGAAACCCACGCCCTCACGGCCTCGCCCCAAACCAACATGAACACAGATGAGGGCAGTTTGGGGGTGTTCACCCGCCGCGAGCCCTCTCTGCTTTCCCCCAGAGTTCTCCAGCTGCTGGAAAGAAACAATCACATCTTGGGTGGTGGCTTGTGAGTATCTCCTGATCAAGGAAAAGTCCCAGGCGGAGAGAGGGGCCAACTTGTTTATTTCCAAACACAAGCCAGAGACTCCAGCTGCGACACAGATCCTGATCTGCTCCGGCCGAAGGGAGCTGCTGCCCCTGCCAGAGGGAGCTGAGCAGGAGGGCCGGGGGAGGGAGGGCTGCACGGAGGAGCTGTGGTTGTTACTTCAGGTAAGCCAGCTTCCTGCGACCAAGTACACAGCCCCTTCCCGGTCTCGTCGGGCCTGACTCTGCCTGGCCGTGCGTTTTTCATCTGGACTCGCTTCGGAGGCAGAAGGGTAGACAGAAGGACGACAGAACCCTCCTGGACAGGCATCCACCCTCCCACGCCACCAACATTTACTGAACGCCTGCGCTGTCCAGGCACCGGTTTGTAACAATTGGCTAGAACCCCAGGAAGCTCATGGCCCAGAAAATAAATAACCGTGCTGCTCGTGAAAGGATGCAGTGTAAACACTATGCGAGATAAAGGGAGCGCAGAGAACAACGGGAACCCTAAACGCTAATTGGGAGCTGCTGGCAAGCTTTCCAGGACAAACTGACGCGAAGCTTGCTCTCCCTACCAGCATGGGTGACAAGCAGACAATTTATTATTAACATCATCCCAAACAAGCACGCTCCTTTCCCACAACCATGAGCACGGGGAGTAACGAAGCAGCAGTCGTGCTTGGGGGAAAGGCTGAGTCCCACAACGGACACCCGGCTCTAACCCAGTCTGCCCCTCCCAGAGTAGCCTTTGCCGCCCCATCACCCTCCTTGTGGGTAAACCCAAGGGAGGGACAGGTGACTGGAACAGACTTCTCAGCTCTCGCGTTGGAACAGATGCTCTCGTCCCCCATCATGTATGGGATCACCGGGACAGAGTACAGAGAGAGCGGTGCCCGGGACCCACGCCAGAGGTATGCAGTCCATCTGTCTGCAGCTGCGCCCCCCACATCAGTATGTTTTAAAGGCATCCCAGGTGGGGCGCCTGGGTGGCTCAGTCAGTTAAGTGTCCGACTCCTGAGTTTGGCTCAGGTCATGATCTCACGGTTCCTGCGTCAGGCTCTGTGCTGAGGTCGCGGAGCCTGCTTGGGATTCTCTCTCCCTGCTCTCTCTGCACCCCACCGCTGTTCGTTCACTCTCTCTCTCAAAATAAACTTAAAAATATATACATTTATAAAAGCATCCCAGGGGGTGCCTGGGTGGCTCAGTCGGTTGAGCCTCTGACTTTGGCTCAGGTCATGATCTCACAGTTGGTGGGTTCGACCCCCGCGTCAGGCTCTGTGCTGACAGCTCAGAGCCCAGAGCCTGCTTTGGATTCTGTGTCTCCCTCTCTCTCTGCCGCTTCCCTGCTCATGCTCGGTCTCTCTCTGTCTCTCAAAAATAAATAAACGTGAAAAAATTTTTTTAATTTTTTTAAATAAAAGCATCCCAGGTGATTTAAATGTGCCAACAAGGTTAAGAGCCACGTTGGCCAACAATGTTCCTGGTGGTCGCGGCCACCAGTGCTTGAAGGCTGGGAAGCCCACTTCACAAGACTGACTTGTCCACGGAACTTCCCAAATCAGAAAGCTGACGGAGGCCACTGGCACCTCAGTCCCGGTTCCCTCCACACAGGGATGTCATGATTTAAGGTCCAATCGTCCAAGAGTCTAGTTAGGAAGACAAGCGAACGGAAACTACTACGCAGTCTCCACTCCAAAGCTCACCTTCTCTCTACCTGCTCTCAGGCGGCCAGATATCCTCTCGTGGGGGTGGGTCTCACCCTCTCCCTTCGTCTGCTGGGGAAACAGGTAGCCACAGGCTGAAGGCAGCGTCCCCTGCTGTCCCCTGAGCAGAGGGTCCCCTCCCTGTCGGGGAGCCCCTGGGGGGACGCAGCAGGAGCTGGAGGCGGCTGGGGTTGGGGGGGTGCAGATGGCTGGGAATCTCAGGCAAGCACAGCCTGGCCTCCTCCCTGTGAGTCAGCCCCGCACAGGCCTCTTGCAGACAAAGGGGCAGGAGAACAAAGCTCTATTGTGCTCGGCACGGAGAAGCCAACCGAAGACAAGGAGACTTCAGGGCCAACGGGGGTGTTATTAGCATTTTATTTATTTATTTATTTGCCTGCATTTTATTGAAACCAACACTTAGTGGACACAGCACCTTGCAGGTGCCGGGCACAGCCCAAGGCCCTTCCACATATGAAGTCGTTGAGTTTCTGGCCACAGACTCGGAGGTTTATGCTTTCCAAGGCTGCTGTCCAGGGAAGGGAAGAATATGACCCTCCGTCTCGCACAGGCACCTGAACCACCGCCGAAGGGCGCTGCCTACCTCCTGTGCTCTGCTACAGCCCCGCCTGCGGCCAGGTCCACGCGCCACCTGGATCTAGGAGCGTGTCCCGGATGGGAAAGGACATTTTGTCACGGAGCGGGAGGAAGAAGCTGGGAGTCAAACTCCACTTGCTACGCGAACGTGGGCAAGTTCTGGCCTCAGTGAGGTGCCCGAGGCGAGGCTGCACAGTGAAGGGAGAGGTCCCTCCAGGGACTGCTGGGGTGTGCGACCTTTGGCGTGGCACCGACTAGCCATCGCCATCTGGCTCATTCCTGGCATCCCACCGACCTTGGCCAGGTCAGAGAGGAAACCGTGCTGACACTCCAGAAGCAACCAATGCTTCGGGTTACATGAGCCTCAGTTTCCCCAGCTGTAAAATGGGCACGAGGAGGATTGTGGCTGAGCTAAACACCCTGGAAGGGATTCCCTGCCCTTCTGCCTCTGGGAGCCCTAAGGGAGTGGTTGATTGAACCACAATGGTGCCCCACGCTTGAGCCCCAGGGCAGGCCTGGACCTGCGTTTGGGACAGTGGGAAACCAGAAGGGCAGAGGCTCCCAGACTGGCACATCTGAGGGCCGCAGACTCACTGGGGGATGTTAAGGGGCGGGGGCTGCCCACGTAATTTACTATGCTCATTACTCAAAAGCCTCATTTCCAAGAGGACTGCCCCCTCTGCAGGGGAACCACCACAAGCCACAATTTGTGGAGGCCTCCGGTCTGGCATGACCCAGCCCACCCCAGCCCTCAGCAGCAGCCTGCAAGGCCCAGAAGGGAGTTCCACAACCCGACTCGGCTTCAGGGCCAAGCCAGGCCGGGGCTAAGGCCAGCCCTGCCACTTCGGGGCCACGTGACCTGGACGGATCACCCAGCATCTGAGCCGCAATATCCTCACTCCGGGTCATCCACAGATACACGTATCCAACCAGGGCAGGCCCGTGAACGTCCGTTCGCTTGAAGGCTCTTTCCAGTCTCTCAGCCACCGCAGCACGACTGAGGCATGTGGAACCTTCCCTGAGACCATGTCCTCTGTGGGGGCGGGGGGCCGATACACGCTTTTACCATCACAGCGTCCAGCTGCCACGTGTGCTTTCCCACAGGGCTCATCAGCACAGAACATCAGTGGTTAACGCACACGTCCGCCTCCCTCAACCCACTCTGAGGGTCCGGCCAGGGCAGGCTCCGGGTCCCCGGCGGTCCCCTGGGAGGGAGCAGGCACTCAGAGGACAGGCGGACAGGCGGGTGGCACCAGGATGACCAGAGACTGGGGAACGTCGACACTTCCCAGAGAAAGTATGGAGAGGAAACCTCCAGGTGCCTTCAAAGCAAATACCTTCAGCCTTTTCCCTTTAAGAATATTGAAGCTCGTGCCAGATTTCCCAAGTGCAGCTTCCCCGCCCAGCATGACATGCTTTAGAAATGAAAAGGTAGAGGGATTGCTTCATCTCGCTGCTAAGCTAATCCATCCAAGGGGTTCCGCACCTCCAGAGCCTTGCTAAGCAGGCCCCCTTCCTGAAATGCCCTCCCCCCGACAAAGTCTTTGATGTGGTGGCACCTAGCAGGTCCTCCGTAATGACTGGATAAGTGGCTTGAATTGCCCGACTGCTTTAGCTCACAATGGTCCCTCCCCCTTGAATACGCACCTGCCTGCGTCCGAAATCATTCCAGACTCCCAATCGTCTATTCATGATCGCAGCTGCTGATGATCCACGGTCACAGAACATAGGGACCCACCCACAACCCACTCAGTCCCGCGGCTGGGCGAAAGCAGCGTTTACAATATAGACACCGGCCGAGGGAATTTTCCCGAAGATCACCCCGGAAAGCCAGTCAGTGTGAATTCTCAGCGGTCTCTTCCGACTCTGGGCAAAAACCCACCCGATGCAATGGCGTGCAGGTATACGTAACACAAGGAGCGTCCCCTCATGGTTCACATGAACATGTGAGGTGACAGAGCAGAAAGCACAGGATGGCCCCACCTTGTCAGAGTGTTCTCTCTCTCCCCTCCACCCCCCGACACATGTGCGTGGTTTTTTTATTAAAATTTTTTTGTTTATTTATTTATTTTGAGAGAGTGCAAGTAGAGGGAGGGGCAGAGAGAGGGAGACACAGAATCCCAAACAGGCTGCACGCTGTCCGCTCAGAGCCCGACTCGGGGTTGAACTCACGAAACCGTGAGATCATGAGTCAGATGCTTAACCGACTGGGCCACCCAGGTGCCCCCACAGGTGTTTTTTAAGAGTGATTTTAAATTTCTCTTGGGGGAGGGGAGCAGAAAGCGGGGAGGAGAAGAGGGGAAGAGAAAAAGGACAGAGGGAAGGGGAGGAAGGAACTCGGGGCACCTAGGTGACTCAGTCAGATTAAGCCTCCAGCTCTTGATTTTGGCTCAGGTCATGACCGAGCCCCACGTGGGGCTCCATGCTCGGAGCCTGCTGGAGATTCTCACTCTGCCCCTGCCCCTCTCGTGCGCCCTCTATTTCTCAAAATAAATAAATAAACTAAAAAAAAAAACAAAAACCTCCACTCTGCGCTGTCATAGGAAGGGAATACGGGCCAAGCCACATCTGTTCTTGGTCCCCCAGTGTTGTCCAAACACTAGACTTAACTCCGTCAGCAGGTAATGATGGCTCAGATTGGTGTCTGTCCAAATACTCTCCCAGATGGCCCAATCCCACGCTCAACACACCCCATCCAGAATAATGGGGACACTAGTAATAGTTTTTACTGGGCATTTACTATGTGCGAGGCACTATTCCATTTTTTAACTGATTCTAATTTACTTCTTTAAACTCCAGAGCAATTAATATTACCTCCTTTTATAGATAAGGAAATAGACCCAGAGGGATTGGCTATCTTGCCTGAAGCCACGCAGCTAACTTTTCTTGACTTGCCCCTTTATTTACTGCCTGAGAGTGACAGGTCTCTCAATCAGAAAGAAAACAGGTTTTATTAGACATTGTGCTTATAAAATGGGGCTTTACATTCCTCGGGAAAGATGAGGCAAGGAGGAAGTTACTTGACTGGTGATGGGAAAATCAGCATTAAGTTGGCCACATGCAACAGATTATCTAGCACCACCTTGACGTGACTGGAAATTGCCCTTGGTTTTTGTTTTTGTTTTTTAATTTTTTAATGTTTTATTTATTTTTGAGAGAGAGAGAAAGAGAGAGAGCATGTGTGCGTGAGCAGGGGAGGGTCAGAGAGAGAGGGAGACACAGAATCCAAAGACAGGCTCCAGGCTCTGAGCTACCGGTCAGCACAGACCTGATGTGGGGCTCGAACCCACGAACCGCGAGATCATGACCTGAGCCGAAGCCGGACGTTCAACCGACTGAGCCACCCAGGCGCCCCTGTTTTTGTTTTTTAAGTTTAGTTATTTTGAAAGCGAGAGCATGCATGCAAGGAGAGGGGCGGGGCGGGGGTGGGGAGAATCCCAAGCAGGCTCCACACTGATGGGGGATGGAGGGGACGCTCAAACTCACGAACCGTTAAGATCATGATCTGAGCCAAAGTCAAGGGTCAGACACTCAACAGACTGAGCCACCCAGGTGCCCCACGGGCCCTTGGTTTTTGTTTGGAAGCATAATAACTAATGCTCTTACCGGGCAGGCCAGAAGAGAACAAATGTCTCCAAGCTGATAAAACAGACCCTACAGCCTGTGCAAGCAAGCTCTACCCAACCTGGAGTCCTTCATGCTCTCCCCAGAGCTGCGCCATCATCCGTGTGCACTCCTGTCACATTTGGTACCTGGGGTCTCCCGTGCACAGAACTGAGAAAGCAGAAAATTCACGTTTCTGGGAATGAACCGTGGCATCTAGAGGCAAGTGCACAGAGACCACACGATGGGGCAGCAGCAACGGAACAAGTGAGAGAAACCACAGCGTGGGCCCAAGATTCAGGAAGCCTGCTTTTCTCGGACCTTGAACTCGGGGCAAAGCAGCCCTTCAGACGACACCTCAGGGGAGGTACTGAGGCTCCCAGCCACAGTGAAAAAAAACGGATGTTGTCAGATGCTTTCAAAGAATGTGTCTGATATCTGCACCTTCTTGAGCTGCTTAAAATTATTCAAGTAGGGGCACCTGGGTGGTACAGTCAGTTAAGCGTCCAACTTCGGCTCAGGTCGTGATCTTACGGTTTGTGAGTTCAAGCCCCACGTTGGGCTCTGTGCCAACAGCTCAGAGCCTGGACCTGCTTCGGATTCTGTGTCTCCCTCTCTCTCTCTGCCCCTCCCCCGCTCGCTCTCGATCTCTCTCTCAACACTAAATAAGCATTAAAAAAATTTTTTTAATTAAAATACATTTTGATGCTCACAGGAGTAAGTTTGTTACCAGGGAAATTTACTTTATGTAACATGACTCGCTCCCTACGCTATCTAGCAAATCATGTCACCTGCTGCTGGCTGCCTTCCCTTATCCATTCTCTCCTCTCCCTGAACTCTGGGGACCCTTGATTTTGTTCCGAGTAACAGAGCGCTTGGCTCCCAGGCTCACTTGCAACCGGTGGTCTGGCCAGCAAAATATAAATGGAAGCCTACTGCTTGGTACTTCTAGAAAGTTAGCTTTCCTCATTAAAATGGCTAAGAGTCAGTTGGCCAAAACCAGCTTCCAGCTTCCCTCTCCCCTTCATCCCGCCTGGAATGCAGCTGCGAAGCCCAGAAACACAGCAGCCATTTTTGAGCGTTAGGGGAAAGGGTATGGGCTACGGACAGTATAGCAAAGAGATACAGGGGATCAACAGAAACCCCGAGGACTTCCTGCCTTTGGACTTCTCGTTTCACGAGAAAAACAACTCCCTTGCTTGTTTACCCAGTGTTACTTGGGTTTTCTAAACATGGATCCCAGTGGACCCTAAGCAACACATTAATATCAGATCGTAATTCCAGGACGATAAAAATGACTTCTAAATACCTTACTGCGTTCCTCCAAGTAGCCTGCAGAGAATTTTTGCGCCTTTGGGGGTGCCTCCGTAAAACAGGCGGGCCAACCGTTACGTTACTTACTAAGAGCTTGCCTAGCTGCTGCAAGTGGCAAATGGCCATTCATTGGTACTGTGTCTCTGCTAAGCTGACTTGCTTCTGCAACTTGGAATTTTGTTAGGGAACAAAAAGCGCTTTATGGCAAAGGCGTTAGTGCCACAATGGGGACCTTTCTGCTTTGATTATGAAAACACATTAAGAGCTTAGCTGCACCACAAGCAGAGGCCGGGAGACTCAGTGGAGGCCTGGGCCTTCCTGACCATTCTCCGTCCCAAAGGCTGGAGGGGGGCCAAAGCCACTCAGGAGGAAAGACTGCCGGCAGACACCAAAGCTGGAAGGGGCTGGGCATTCGGGGCCACCTGGGGGGCTGTGGCAAACAGGCTGCACCCCCAACACTGCCCATCCCCCCTCCTGACCAGCCTGCTACACGCCACTCGGCCAGTCCACCTGCAGTGGGACCCAGGCTCAGAACGCAAGCCTTACGAGTGTCAACTCCCACAACACCTGGAAAAGGCGATGTGGCCCCGCCGGGACCTCACAGACAACCCAAGGATTACAGAGACAGGACAGCAGCCAAGTTCCTCACTGGCTGACCCGAGCCAACGCTCCCACCTGCTGACACACCTCAAGATCGCGTGAATCCCCCGCCGGGTACACCCAACAGGAAGAGGGCGACACGTACCCGGGCACACGCGCACACCCACACCCACACCCACACACACACACACAGGCATGTCCCAAAGGTAGGTCCAACAATGATCACAGCAGTTTGGGGGAACGTTCCCAAACTGTACACAAACCCAGTGTCCATCAACGGGAGAATGGATCCAAACCCTGTGCTAATCATCCAGTGAAATAATACACTGTGGTGAAAACGAATATAGGAACTACACGCAACAAAAATGCCTAAACGTCACAAGTGTAACGAGCAAAGGCTAAAGAACGCACACAGTATTCTCCTTATAGAAAGTCCAAAGAACGGGCCAAACTAAGTCACATTGCTTAGGAATGCATGTTAGTGGTGAATTAATTGTTTGTGGTTTTTAAATTTTTTTTAATGTGCATTTATTTATCAGAGAGAGCACAAGCGGGGGAGGGGCAGAGAGAGAGGGAAACACAGAATCTGAAGCAGGCTCTAGGTTCTGAACTGTCAGCAGAAAGCCCAACACGGGGCTCAAACTCACGAGCTGTGAGATCATGACCTGAGCCGAAGTCAGATGCTTAACCGACTGAGCCACCCAGGCGCCCCCTTTTTATTTTTTTGATGTTTGTTTATTTTTGGAGAGAGAGGTGAAATCATTGGTTTAAGCAGCAAGGAAGTGACTACTATAAAAGCCAGGCCAGCATTACTTTTGGTAGTTAAGGGAAGGGGTTACAATCAGGGAGACCTCTGGGGTCTAGCAAGGTTCTGCTTCTTGATTTGGACAGCAGTTATAAGGGTGTTTTGTGAAAAATTCATGGAGTCGCACCTTTATGTTTGTGTCCTTTTCTATTATATTCTACAATATAAACGGTTAAAAAGAAAAAGGAAGAGGCGCCTGGGTGGCTCGGTTGGTTAAAAGTCCAACTCTGGATTTCAGCTCAGGTCATGATCCCAGCGTCATGGGATCGAGCCCCACATCAGGCTCCATGCTGGGCCTGGAGCCTGCTTGAGGTTCTCTCTCTTTCTCCCTCTGCCCCTCTCCCCTGCTCGTGCGCTTTCTAAAACCTAAATAAATAAAAGTTTTAAAAAATAAATAAAAATGAAGAATGATGTCTGAACAACAAACCCAGCCCACTTGGGTACTCAGTACATCAGGTTCAGGACATCAGGTTCAAGTAATGAACCTGAATCTCCTGCTACCGTATTTCTGCCCCAACCCCACCCCAGCCAGGGTGCCTCCCACCCTTCTCTTCAGAGAAAGAGAGGCTCTCACATTTGTATTCAGCCGGAAACTGGCAGAGGTGGTGCGTTTCATTCTTCCTTGGACACTCCAAGTATATTCATCTCTATCTCCCAAAACCAGAATCGTAAGCCCCTTGGAGGAAGGAAACCGTTTGGGCCATACATATTTACTCCACAGATTAGTGACAAAGGCCTAAAATAGGAAAGGCTCAGAAACCACTAGAAAAGTCAGTAGGGCAGAAGGAGGTGGAGGTTTTGCTGAGCCATCAGGGCAAAAGCTAGAGCCCAGTCCGTAGCCAGGACCTCTACGAGGAGACGGCAGGTCCAGGGTGTAGCCTGCTCCCAGCCCTGAGAATGGGATCAAGCTAAGTGAACACACATGATCTCACGGTTCATGACACTGAGCCTGATGTCGGGCTCTGCACTGACAGCACAGAGCCTGCTTGGGATGCTCTCTATCCCTTTCTCTCTGCCCCTCCCCTGCTCGTGCTCACTCTCTCTAAATACATAAACTTAAAAAAAAAAAACAACTCGGAGGCACCTGGGTGGCTCAGTTAGGAGTCCGACTCTTGGTTTTGGCTCAGGTCACAGTCTCATGGTTCAGGGGACGGAGCCCTGTGTTGGGCTCTGTGCTGACAGCGTGGAGCCTGCTTGGGATTCTCTCCCCCTCTTCCTCTGCCCCTGCCCTGCTGAAGTTCTCACTCTCTCAAAAATAAATAAATAAACATTAAACACACATACACACACACACACACACACACACACACACACACCTTTCAATCACCCATTTTCTCCATAGAGATGCCTCAACCAAGCCATGGCTGACCCCTGCCAACCCAGCACTCTGCCACGGTCCTAGAGGAAACTGCCCAATCGTCCACAGGCCCGTCCCGAGTAGAATCTGACAGATCTAGATTCCGTTGTCCTTCCTTTCCGAGTTCTAGTCCCCAAGCGCCCACTGACGCCCCCACCCGTTTCTGGGTGTGAAACTCCTTCCCCGCAGGGTAGAGGCAGCCTGCAGACCCCTCCACTCCAGACACTCACTTTACCACCCCAGAATCCCCCCAAACACTCAGACTGGCAGGGAAACAAAAGCAGAGATCCTTTCCTGGCTATAAGCAATCACGATGGTGCCAACACCCAGCAGTCAGCTCCCTGCAGGTGTCCAAGGATTTCTCAAAGGCCAGTTTCCAGCCCCAGCCACCTGTCCCCACACCAGGATTTCTGTCCACCTCTTCACAGCCACCCACCCTACAAAAGCAACATGAATGACAAAATCTCTACCCCACCGTTAGAACTTTTTTCCTCACAAACAAGCGAACAGCAAAGAATCTGATAGCAAGGGTTTCTTTTAGAACTTCTAGATTGTTCTTCCAAGCGTGCCCAGGTATGCTTGCCCCACCTTCTGGGACCCCGTCTTCTAAGATGCTACAATGGCAGTCCAGCCCGGGGCCGCAGGGCAAGGTGTGACAATGAATGACATGAAAGCGCTCTGTAATCTAATGCCACGTCGTTCCTGGAGCAGGGCAATTGGCAGTGCTGAAAGAATGCCGGCCCAGAGGTGCCCCCGCGAGGCTGCAGGACGCCCAGAGGATTCAAACTCATCCACTGCGGCGAACTGAACTGGGAAGCGTACACTTGTACGTTTTAAAAAGGAGCTAGACAAGCACTCTCCCGACAGCCTTCAGCTCAGCAGACGACAGCTCTTCCCGAGCGTTCGGGAAAAGAGAGGCACCTATGCCATCTGTTCTGTACAAGCCAGGCACACGACATCTCATTTAAACCCTCTTCAGTAACCCCACTTGACAGACCAGGACACTGAGGCTTAGGAGGGTATGTTAGCTAGGTTACCCTAAGCTACGGCCACTCAGCTCTTCGGTGTTAGGACCCAGCTTTCTCCAGCGCTGGTGTTCTTTCCGGTTCCTTCGTGTCCGAAGACTATCCATCCAACTGTACAAACGACCAGGCATCATGGTACCACATGCTTACAAAGCCCTCTCTGACGTGTTCTCCGCCCTTATGTCTCCCTTCAAGGTGTGTCCTATCATGACCAACATTCCCCTTTTACAGATGAGGAAATGGAGGCTGGCGGAGGTAAGGTGACTTGCATAAGGTCGCTGAGACCAAGTACAGTAGCAGTGGAGGATGGCCCCCGGACGATCCCTCCCACCTTTGCCCGCTAGTCACGAATGGCGGTTCCCAGCTCGGTGCTGCCAGGATTCACGGCCCTCAGGAGGAAGGTACGGAAGTCCATGGAAAAAGAGAAAACCACAGTGTTATCTCAGGTCAGGGTGGAGCAAGCAGTGAGGAAATGGCCCAGGTGGATTGGGCGGAGGCAGGGATTGCCCAATTCCCTGGACACTTGGCGGGGGGCGGGGGGTGCTGCATGTCAGGCCCTCAAGCTAGGATTAGACAGTGACCCCCACTACCTGTGAGCATGATCTGCCCCGCCCTTGGCCCTTGGCCAAAGGGGTTGAAGCCAAGGCCTCCCCAACACACACCTAAGAGAGGGCTCTGGCCTCTTTAACCAATATTTATTCAATGTTTAAAAGGCACTTAGGAAGCAGGATAGTAGCCAAATGCCAGGAACACAGAAACGTGCGCTTCCCCTCCCCCCACCCCAGCTCTGCAGAGGATCCGTTAGGGCATCAGACCTGGGTACCCAGTCTCTGGACGGGTCTGTTCAAAAGTCAGGCCCAGTGGGGCGCCTGGGTGTGGCTCAGTTGGTTGAGCGTCCGACTTCGGCTCAGGTCATGATCTCGAGGTTTGTGAGCTCGAGCTCCATGTTGGGCTCTGTACTGACAGCTCGGAGCCTGGAGCCTGCTTCGGATTCTGTGTCTCCCTCTCTGTCTGCCCCTTCCCTGCTTGCTCTCTCTCTCTCTCTCTCTCAAAAATAAATAAACATTAAAAAAAATTTTTTTAACAAAAGTCAGGCCCAAACTCACTTAACACAGGAAAGAAGGGCCCAGTGGAGACACGTGCACGTGTTCTCTCTCCGGGATGAAACCCCTGGTCTAAAGCCCGCATTCTACCGCTGCCCCTCCTGTGGGCAATCGTCCAGCCCCCTTGCTTTCATCAGGACCCTGAGAGTCAGAAAAGAGGGACTGAGCCTAGAGAGGAGAGGTGTGGAGCCAAGAGCCGGAGTCAGACACGTTTCACCGTGAGCTCTGGCACTTACTGAAGCGTGGGACTTGGGGCCAATACAGCACTACTTAGGCCCTGACATTCTCATCTGCAAAATGGGCATCATGGAACCTCCAACCAGCTGGGGGACTCAGAGGGATGATGACATGCCCAGCACAGGGCTTGAGTTATTACAGGCACCCAATCAATGGTAGCCGTGATTCTAACCGCTCAGTGCCAGGACTCCAGCCAGGGCTCATGAAATCGTGTCCAGTACGACATCCTCGAGCCCATGTCCACACCCCCAAAGCGCACCCTGAGCCGGCCACTCCACCCCACAAGAAGTTCAAGAAATTCCCTCGGTGAGCTGACCTCCTGTCTTGCGCCCAAGACCCCAGAAGTACTACCAGGGTGCTTGCCACTGTGAGTACTCCACCCCAGGATACTTGCTCCTTCTTCAGCCAGGCGGCAGGTCTGGGAGCAGGAGGCACTGGGGCACACGGAGGGACGGGGCGGGGGGGCGGGGGGGATGCCCAGCTGGGTTCCACTTCTCCCCTCTCCAAGTCAAGTCAGCCCTTCATGGGGCAGGACAGCACTGCTCGTGTAGAACAGAGATGTCCAGCAAAAGTATAGCGTTAGCTCCTATGGAAATTCATATTTTCTAATGGCCACGTTATACAAAGAAACAGATGATATTGATATCCACTGCAATATCTATTTAACCAATAATACCCCCCAAAAATCATTTCAACATGTCATAAAAGACACAAAATATTACAAAGTAATGAGGTCTTTTAGAGTCTTTGGTTCACACAGTCTTATAAATCTGCACGCATTCTTAAAGATTTTTTTAATGTTTATTTTTGAGAGAGAAAGACACAGAATGTGAGTAGGGGAGGGGCAGAGAGGGAGGGTCAGAAAGCAAGGGAGACACAGAATCCGAAGCAGTCTCCAGGCTCTGAGCTGTCTGCAGAGCCCGATGTGGGGCTCGAACTCACAAACTGTGAGATCATGACCTGAGCTGAAGCCGGACGCTTAACCGAATGAGCAACCCAGGCGCCCCAAAAGTAATGAGGTCTTTTAGAGTCTTTAGTTCACATGGTCTTCTAAATCTGCATGCATTTTTACAGAGAGAACGCACCCCGGGATGGACTAGTCACGTTTTTAGAGGCTCAACAGCCACAGGTGGCTAATGGCTACCATATTGGAAAGAGTGGAATGAACATTCCTAGTACTGCATAAAGTTCTGTTGGACAGTGCGGCTGTCTGCTTTCATTAAATTCTGGGAGTTTCTGACCCTGGGCAAGTAGGGAGCAGCATGGGTGGGGCTCCTCTTTCTGAATTACCAAGGGGGCTGATCTCTGACAGCTGGGGGCTGACAGGAAATACCTGTTTGTCCGCTCTGAAAAAGTTTTCCCCTCTTCAAGCCTGGGCAGGGCTGGGGGGGAGGGGGGGTTTCCATGCCACCTGTAGGACCTAAAGCATGGTCCCCCAGGGAGTTGAACCTACACACCCAGACCACAGTAGAGAAAAATCCAGCCTGGGGACACGCGGGGGTGGGGGTGCCTAACAGATTAAAAAAAAAAAAAATGACCCTCAGCAGGACTGTCTGGGCTGAGCAAACCCCTAAGAACACCAAGTTACCAGAGGCGCCCAGCTGCCAGCCCCTAAGCTTCCAGAATTACGATCAAAAGGGAATAATGCCCAACCCCACAGGCAGGTTGGAAAATTCTGGCTATATGCGTACAACTGAGTATCAGGCAGCCACTAAAAAGTCCACCGCATACGTGAACAGCTGTCGTAATAAAAAGCATGCCCTGTCAAACAACCATACTATGCTAGAATTTTTACCTATACTACCCCTTTTCATTATTACAAAGCCAGGAGTTAGGACAGGATTATTCCACAAAGGCCAATGAACTTGTCCAAGGTGACCCAGCCAGCAAGGGAAGGCCACACTGAGCCAAACCCACCAGATCCCAGGCTCCAAATTTACTACTATTCTATTGCCTTCTGGTGTTTTATTTGGGGCGGTGGGGGAGATAATATTGTCCAAACATGTGTCTTTGCTCTTTCATTACGAGATGCCCATCTGTCTGCAGACAAGGACAGGGAGATATGAAAGTTTAAGTTAGGTCGGGGCAGTAAGCCAATTTATTTTTCACATTATGATGCTGTTTATGCAATGCATCTTTTTTTTTTTTTTTTTTTAAGGCAGCTATCTTCTGGGAAGAGAAAAAATGAGAGAAATACCAAGAAAACCAAGTTTACACAAAGCTGACCCCAAGGTCTGGAGTCCCATAGCCCCCGCGCAGGGCGGGGCTGAGATCTGAACTGTGTATGCGTGCATGGTGCTTCGGGTAAGAGTTAGAACACAACTTAGACATCAGAGAACTGGGAAGAGGCATGGCTGGTGGCAACTGGGTGGTGACACCACTGCCTCGCACAAAATGAAGGAAACGGCAATAAAAACGCAGACAGCGGCCTCGTTTCCGGTGTCCTGGCACTTTTACAAGGATCTTGCCCATACGACGCACAGACACACCCCCTACTCAGGGAGGTATTCATCGTTGGTGACTTGCCGATAAGGCAACTGAGTCACAGGCAGATCAATCACATGCTCAGGCGCAGAGGCTGGGATTCAAACCCAGGCAGTCTGGCTCCAGAGCGGCCACGCCCCCTCTCCTAACAACAATAAAGCACTGCTTTCGCCAGCTGAGGCGGGGACCTTCTTGGATTAAGAACCAATGTCTCCGGGATGAATGAAGGCAGTGCAAAGGGGGAGGAGCCAACAAGAACTACACCCATGTGCTGGCCAGCCCCGCCAGGCATTGTGGGAAAGGCAGGCTGGCTGGGCAGGTGGGGTGCACTGTGGAACCCACACGGTGAAGGCCAACTCTGAGGCCAGGAGCGTCTAGAACGGGGAGGCCAGGGCTGCAGGGGACAACAGACTCCTCTAGCCACCAACCTGAGGATTTAAACAGTCCCCCTAATGAGGGTTCCCAGCTCAGTCCCTGTCCACAACCACATTCAGTGGTACCATCTGAGCCGTCCCAAGGCTCCCATCCTGTCCATGCCAAGAGTTCCTTGACGATGTGACTAGCGCAGCAAGAGATGACTAGGCCATTCCTCCCTTTCTGATGTGTAAGGGCATTTGTCCCTGGCTTTACAGGACTACTTTGGCAAAAGGCAGACAGGGTAGGTGCTCCCGATTATGCCCCTTTTGTCAAGGGGAACACTGAGGCGCCTCGGATCATGAGTCAAGCTGACTCTGCTCTGCGCTGCTGGGAAGGGTGCTGGCTCTGTGCCAGGACAGGCCTGCTCCTGGCACCAAACGATCATTCTGGAGCCTCTGAGGGAGAGGAGCACCATTAGTAAGCCTTTGGAGCAAGTCCTGTACGGTGACACCCCTCCAAGGGCACGTGCTGTCCACATCAGGCAGGACTTGCTGGGGCAGAGCCCCCTTTCCAGGGAGGGTACCTTAGCCTACAGTAGAGCATCTTCATGGAGACCCAGGGATGGGGGGCTTCCTGCACTACAGAAACCCAGAGAAAGTGAGACACGCCCAGCCCCTCCCTCCTCCCTGCCCAGACCCCGCCCCCAAAAGCAGGCTGTGTGTCCCCGAGGGCCCTCAGGTCACCTCTTCCACAGAACCCTCAAAGCCCTCCAGCTGCACACCACCTGGCATTACCCACTTTCCATCCCGCCCCGCCCCCCCCACTCACTTAACAAACAATATTGTGCTAGCCGCTACAACAGGCCCTAGGCAGGTAGAGACGCACTTTGCCCTCGGAGCATTTCCAGACTGGTAACTGACTTAAGATCATTCACCGAGTTGGGGGAGCATCCCAGTCAGGGACTCACAGAGGGTCGGGTAAGTCGCTTAACCTCCTTAGACCTGAGAGAGGTCTGGATGGGCCCAACAAATCTTCCGAACGCCCATTTCTTCTATGAAGCCATCTGCCGGCATCCCTAAACCTCCCGTGGGTTGAGCACAGAATCTTCAGAGTATGCAAGCCTCAAATACTGGATACCCGACCCTTTATCCACAGTCTCCGGCGGGTCTAAACCACATCTACCGCCTGCCTAATCCAAACCCTAGCTTATTTCTGCTCTACGTAGAATACAGCAGCCAGGATCAGATAGGCTACATGTGACAACAAACCACGCTGAGGTCTCAGCGGTGTAAATGACACAGGCTAGCTCTCCTCCACACGACGCGGGCGCAAGGACTGACCGGGAGCTCTACCTCACGCCTCCTAACTCCAGGACACAGGCTGCCGAAGTCTCCAGCATCTGGGGGCTCTGCCGGTTGCCACAGTGAGGAGGAAGCAGCATGGCCAGTGGCCCCTGAGCTCTTGAAGGTTTCCATGTGGAAGGGGCATGTGACTTCCTCCTGGTGTGTCATCGACCACCACAAGCCACATCTCCACCTGGCTCGAGGAAGGCAGAAGTGCAAGCCCACCTCGTGTTCAGTGGGAGGACCGGAAGCAGATGGGGCCCTGCACGAGTGACCACACGTGGGCTCTGAGCAGGGGTGAAGGCTGTCAAAGGGGGCAAAAGGCTGAATACGGACGGTTTCTTATTCTCTTTAGATCCATTTCTCTGTTTCACGGTTGACATCTGGGTTGGATAATTCTTTGAGGGGCTGTCCTGTGCGTTACAGGATGTTGTGTGGCACTCCTGGCCTCTGCCCACAAGAGGACAGTAGCAAACCCAAACCGTGGCAACCCAAACTAGCTGCCAACACTGCGGAACGTCCCTTTGGAAGGAAGATGGCCCCGGCTGTAGACTTCGAGGAAAGCAGAATCTCTGCTCAACAGAAAATAAGAGCATTCTCCTCCCTCAAGATAGCCTACTCAGAACTACCTTGAGAGACAGCTTTTCTCATTTGCAATACAGGAATCATCGTCGTCCCCGCCCCCCCCCCAGAGGGTCCTTGTGAGGGTTAAATCAGCCAACGCTCTCTTGAAGCACTCAGCATGGGGCCTGACACGCGGTGGGGGGGTGTGAGCCGGCATGGTGTCACTTCCAAGTAATAAGGACTGCTGTGTTACTGTCCCCGCCCCAGCTGCTGCTAGCGCTGCAGTCCCGGAGAAGACATGGGAAGGGCCAGGCACAGATCCCTCCCTGACACAGCCGCACAGCCACTCACTCAGCCCAAGGTCACCCCTGTCTGCCCTGCCCCCCCCCACATCCCCAGCCCCCCAACCAAATCCAAGGCTGAGAGACTGCTGCAGAATTCTTGCCATTTGCTCTCCAGCCCCCAAGGCCTGAAGTCAGACATCTCCGTCATGATAATGCTGACCGTCGAGGTAAAATGTGCTGATGCTCAAGTGTGGGCAAGCGAAGGATGATAACCAGCGACTGCCCAAAAAAGAGGCCCTGACCGGCGACGTGGTTACTCACCGGCTACAATGACCATCGGTGGGGCCTCACAAGGCTGGAGGCCAGCCCGCCCCTCCCAGCATCAGCACCCCTGCCCCATGAGTCAAGTAGCCCTTTCTCTAGGGCTGGAGGGTAGGGGAGGGGAGTAAAGGGGAAAGGAAAGGAATGTGGAGGAGACATGTCAGATTCTCAGATGGTAAGTTTTCCCAGATGCCTTAGTTGGGTCACAGGCTCTTGGAAGAGGCAGAGAGGCTTGTCTCACAGCACCTCTTCCGAGCGCCACCCCTGGGATGGTCCAGTCCACACTGGAAGGCTCTGGTTCTCTCACTTGGGTGCTGGTCAGAAACACCAGCTCCAGAATTGGCAGACTAGCCTCGGAATCCCAGCCCTGCCATTTCCCTGCTGTGCGGCTTTGACAAACTCCTCAGCCTCGCTCATCTTCAGGGCCCTCACCCACTGCCGTCTAGTCTGGGCCCTGCACTGAGGTGCCAGGCCAGAAAGCGGGCACGGTGGCAGGACTCCAGCCCTCACCATCCTCACTAAACCCGGTGCCCTGGACCAGTCCAGTCCCAGAGACACATTTTAGGAATCTGCATGAAATCCGCACGCATAGGAACATCGGCACGAATGGCTAAAATCAACAACACAGGAAACAACAGGTATTGGCAAGGACGTGGACAGAAAGGAACACTCGTGCACTCAGTGCGAGGGCAAACTGGGGCGCCACTCTGGGAAACAGTATGAGGTTCCTCAAAAAGTTAAAAATACAACTATCCTGGGGGGACCTAGGTGGCTCACTGGGTTAAGCATCCGACTCTTGGTTTCAGCTCAGGTCATGACTGATGATTCAGCTCAGGTCATGATTGTGGGATCGAGTGCCACAATGGGCTGACAGCTCAGAGCCTGCTTGGGATTCATTCTCTCTCCTCTCGGCCCCCCACCCCCAACTTGGGCGCATGCACATGCATGTGCTTTCTCTCAAAAAATAAATTTAAAAAAAAATAGAACTATCCTATAATCCAGCAATCACACTACCAGGCATTTACCTAAAGAATATAGAAACACTAATTCAAAGGGATACACGCACCCCTATGTTTATAGCAGCATTATCTACAATAGCTAAACTATGGAAGCAGTCCAAGTGTCCACTGACTGATGAACGGATAAATTCATCATTTATCCTGCAGCCATTAAAAAGAATGAAATCTTGCCATTTTGCAATGACATGGATGGAGCCAGGGAGTACAATGTTCAGCAAAGTCAGTCAGAGGCAGACAAATACCATATGATTTCACTCATATGTGGAATTCAAGAAACAAAACAAACGAGCAAAGGGGGGATAAAAGAGAAAGAGAGGCAAATCAAGAAATGCTTAACGATAGAGACCAAGATGCTTAACTATAGAGAACAAACTGATGGTGACCAGAGGGGAGGTGCGTGGGGTGATGGGTGAAACAGGGGATGGGGATTAAGGAGTACACTTGTGAGGAGCACTGAGTAATGCGTGAAGGGTCGAATCACTGTATTGTCTACCTGAAACTAGTATAACACTGTATGTTAACTGGAATTAAAATAAAACTTAAGAGAAAAGAATTAGCATGCATAGGCCACAGGGGCCTGGCTGAACTTCAGTTCCTCCACCCCTAAATAAGGAAAATAATCCCCAAATCTCCATAAGGTTATTATGAGGGATTAATGCAACGCAGGCAAAGTATTTAGCAGTCGCTGGCATAGAGGAAGTGCTCAGTGATAGCCGTGATGAAAATCACGATAAATCCCAAAGATGATGGTGACAACGATGATGGTCAATGTCCGGCCTCCAAAGCGACCCTGCGGGACAAACCTAAATGCTGCCTTGTGGTGCCACCAGGAGGATTAAAGGAGATAACACAAGGGGGGGCTCAATCAGCACCAGCAATGAGGGGCGCCTGGGTGGCTCAGCCAGTTACGGGTCCAACTCTCCATCAGGAGATCAGGTCATGATCTCGATGTTTGGGAGTTCAAGGCCTGCATTGGGCTCTGTGCTGACAGTGTGGAGCTTGCTTGGGATTCTCCCTCTGCCCCTCTCCCTTGCTCACTTGCTCTCTAATAAATAATTTTAAAAAAATTTTTTTAATAAGCACCAGCAATTATTATTATAGACTCACACAGCCTTTGGTCTGAGTTCTGCATCCTGGAGTTTCACCCCAGTGTGATCTCCTGGAGAGGGCGTGCCAAGGATTCAGTTAACACTCCTGAAGGGGCTGGTGCCGGGCCTGTTGGGGTCAGAGCAGGGACCCGGCGGCCCTCCTTGCCCCCTCCCCTTCTTGGAAGGCCTCCAGACCCCTGCGGGGGGAAGATCACCACCTGGCCTCTACAGGCTCCTCTTTCCACTTCTCTTGTCTCTGGCATCCTCATCAGCCACAAGCCTGTCAACACTCTTCTAGAACGCAGCCCCCGATTTTTCCTAAATGTTCAGGTGTTGCAATATTACTTTTAGGACTTTAAGATACTCTCTTTAGAACAAAGCCTTCTGAGGTCCAGGTGGACGGGACACCAAACGTCCTCTGCTTTGCCGCCGGGCACGCCGCATCGCTGGGACACCGGCGCAGGTGAAATCAGTCCTTTTCACACTGTCAAACCTAGACTGTTCCACGTATACGTTCACAGCCGCCACTTACTGGCCGGGTGGCCTTGGGAACGTCACTGCACCTGTCCAGCCTCAACTTTCCATCACCTAAGGTCACCGTGGCCACTTGACTGCTACAGGGGAGGCTTCCAGGGGGTCCCTCCTGGGAGCCTTCAGACCAGGTGCACAGCTGTGCTTACAAGGTTACAGGAAACCTCTTCTGAGGTCGGCCCAGCGACCCTGTACTCTAGAAGCTCACGAGTTGCCCATCCTGGACCAATTTCCCCACCCCGGGGCTTCTGGAAGCACATGCTGCGGTGATACAGAATGGGGAAAGGCCCAGCATGCCTACGGTAGACAGGCACAGAGCCACACTATCCAGGCGAGGGTCGAGGTGGTACAGACACGGCAGACGACTTCAGCCCCTCTCTGATCTCCGCCAGTCCTCCCGGGACACCCTCAAATAACAGGTCACCTCGACACACTGTATGCTCACCACGCTGCCATGTCCCCTTCACCCCCCTCTTCCGAGCAGAAAGTCTCGCCAGACCCCCTTCCACATCAAATTTCAGGGGCCCTTCCACTTTGGGGGGGGGGGG
>CM053565.1:17359272-17389518 GCA_028646485.1 Cryptoprocta ferox
GGAGCCCCAGCTCGCCAGACTAAGGTTTCACTTCCTTCTAACTTCTTAAAAGCTGGGACAACTTCTGCGGCGCTCCCCTGTCCAGGAGCCTGGCTCCCCGCTTCATAGCTCCATGAACAATGGAATGGCCAGGCTCCCACATGCCCAGAAACTTCCTCCCGTGGGCGAGACAAGGACACCTCACTGAGAGGGTAGGGTGCACCCTAGCTATCTCTGCCTCGGATCCCCCCTCCTGGTCGGCTTACCCTGCTGCCCAGGGGCCTAACAGAACACAGCAGCCCCTGTAGCTGCCCTGGCTCGGCCACAGGCTTCCTGCACCCTTATTCTTCTCCCTCCCAATAAATCTGCAAGAGCCCTTTTGATGACCTTAGCATTCCTGCAAGCGGTTAACCCTCCTGACCCTGGTCTGATGGGTCAGTGCCCTCTCACTCTGGGCTGCTTGCCTGTCTCCATTTTCCCATGCAAGTCTTCCAGAACCTGAACTCGGACCGGATGGTCCCTCTGCAGCCCACACTAAATTTTTAAACACCTCATGGGTCCCTCTGCTTCACGGTGAGTGCTCCCAGGTGTGAGTAGTTTCTCCAGGGCCTCTGTCAAGGCCAAGGGGTCTCCACCTGCCCACACAACAGAATCACCTGACGGTTTTTAAGTACCAGTGCCAGGCCCCACCCCGCCGATCCTAGGGGGGCTGGCTTCTCCGGGGTGGGGTTCAGGCCTCAAAATCCTCCACAGCTCTCTCTCCAGCTGGTTCTCATGGGCAGCCAGAGCTGGGACCCACAGCCTAGCCCATGAGCTCACTGACGTGTATCAGGATCACCTTGGGGCACACAGAGACCCTGCCGGATGGTGTAGGGCAAGTCCCAAGCCTTTGTCCCCCATGAAGGTCCCCAGGTGATTCTGGGAACGACTCAAGTTGGAAAGCCACCAGACAGTCTGGAACACAGGACATCAGACACAGTTTAAGAAAGGGATATGACTGGGGCGCCTGGGTGGCTCAGTCGGTTAAGGACCTGACCCTTGCTTTCGGCTCAGGTCCCAATCTCATGGTTCGTGGGATCAAGCCCTGTGTCCAGTTCTGGGCTGACAGTGCAAAGCCTGCTTGGGATTCTCTCTCTCCTTCTCTCTCTGCCCCTCCCACACTCACGCTCACACGTGCGCGTGCTCTCTCTCTCTCTCTCAAAATAAATAAACTAACTAAATAAATAAGTAAATAAATAAGGGATATGGCCGATCGGGCATTTTCCTTGGGAATTCCCAGGCTGCTTGCCTGTGGTTAAAACTACCCCAACAGAACTGTCACATCAAGCTAGGCAGACGTAGAGCCAGTAGGTCAGGAGGTAACTCTGAAGGCAAAGTACCACTTCTGTGGAAGAGGAAAAAAAAACACGCACGTGCACACACTTGCATGCAAGCACACGCGTGCACGCGCAGTTTCAGGCCACACGTGTGCATGTGCACCAGTACCCAGCCATACACACGAACATATGTACACACTTTCCCAATCTTTGCAGCCAAACCTGTCCAAGCCTGTCTGCCCATCCCGGGAAGACACTACCGCCCTGATGGTCCCCTGTGCGCGCGCACACGTGCACCAACTCTACCAGACTTCCCAGGACCGTGTAGCTCCCGCTCCGTCGCTTGCTAAGCATCCTTGCGAGGTGCATGTCACTAGCCGATCGGGTTCACAAACGGCGATGGTTCACTTTGGGTGCATTTCACCAGTGCTATGATTTTTTCTTAAATCTACTCACTTTAAAAAAAAATTAATATCATTGCTACAAAGGGGACACTCATCAGTGCCAGACAGAGAAGAGTTCCAGAAAAACAAGTATAACTGAAACAAAACAGTGTTATTAGATCTGGCTGACCCCGGTCTCTGCGGAAGCCTGGACCCTGAGGCCCATTTCCTCCTGGTCTCGTGCTCCTTGCTTTTTAAAAAGGGAGATGGCCCGAAGACCTACCCCTCAAGGCCACAGAAGGGCTGGCAAGGGGCTGGATGGAGGGAGATGGCTTCTCACGGGACTGAAGGTAATTAATACCACATCGGGCATCACCTAAAATTGTCTGGGGTGCCCCCCCCCCGCGTGCATTTTGTCCTCGGCTGAGTTTTCCAGAAAGGACAGCACCACCGAGAAGCTAAAGATGCTGGGATTGCTCGCCCCATGATGGAAAGGGGACAAAGCCCACCCATGGCCACAGCAGCCCACCGCCCACCCCTGTGCCGGTTACTCAACCTGCCCCCAATTCGGAGTCTGTGCACAGGCCACTGGCCGCTTCTCCTCCATGCAGATGTTAAGGGGTGGAGTGGGATTACGGAGAAAGCACACAAGCCTGGATGTGTGGCCGCTGTCCCCCATGTGAAAACGAAGGTGCAACTGAGAGCAAACCAAACATCTGCCCAACTGCTGACCTCAGTGAGCAGCTCCTCAGCCCCTTCTCCCACAGGGAGGGAGGAAGAGACCACTTACTGCTAACCCCCTTTGAAAATACCAGAACAGTGAGGATCTAATGCTTCCTGTTTACAGAACAATGAAAACAAATATGGGCTTTTAAAGTTATCTGCACTGAAGCAGAACTTTCAGGGTAGGTCTGGGGGGGGGTGGGGAGGCTCAAGCATTCTCCCCCTGCTGTTCCCACCTTCATCTCAAGAAGATGATGTGGCCTGGCTGTGGCTTCTGGCAATTCGCTGGCCCCACAGATAGCCACACTCCTGACCTCCACCCTGTTAGCCTCTCCAAGATATTTTTCATCCTCACTCAGTTGGAAAGACTAAACTGGAGGAAAAGGAGCCCAAGTCTGGCTGGGGGTTGGGAATCCTGAGGGCCACTAACTCATCTTAAAAGCATGAAGGGCTTAATTATTAACTTGAGGGCCCCAGGCCTCCCGTGCCGGTAACCATGGCACCCAGGAAGTTTCGATCTGGATTCTTGCTTTGGGGCCCGGTCAACCCTGCCTTCACCATTCCAGGGCCTTCCCTTGGGTCCGGGGGCAAGAGGAAAGAGGACCAGGAAATCTGGCTGTGACAGATTTCAAAGACTTAGAATCAGCCACAAGCTGGATAAAACAGAGAAAAGAGGGCAGCAAATTACTTGGGTTCTTCTATTCGACTCAAAGGTTTTGGGGTTTCTAATTTTAAGGGAAATTGGGATTTCATGAACTGGAAGGATCTCTTAGAGACACCCTTCTCCCTCCGCCCATCTCATTAAGTAAGCATAACTGGAAGGAAACAAAAGACACATCAAAGCTGTCTCTTTCTGGTCCTTTTGGGGTGGCTGGAGATAAGAAGTCCCCTCGGGCCAACATTAGCCACCATCCGTGGGCCTCAGTCTCTTACCCAGAATAAGACTTGTTCACACTATGGTTACTGAAGGAGAGACAGGCCTATCCTTGGAGGTTGGCCAAAGTAAATTCAAACTACCAGGCCTGACCACTGGCCTACGAGGTCCCAAGAAGCCAAAGGCTGGGCGTCCTCATGGGGCGGTGGGCAGGGCCCATAAGGTTCCAGAAATATTTGCTATCTGTTCACATAAGACCCAGCCATAACTCATGCTTACAGGCAATAGCGTCACATCCCACAAAGGACGCGGTTTTCAAACTGCTCCCTCTGGGCTCCCAGGGGCACCGCTGGGAAACAAAATTTTACAAACCGTAACAGGCAAATACAATCTCCCCTAAAACAAAACAAAAACCACCATTTTAGGCTTTCAAGAGAATGTCTGTGCAAAATGAGAAACCCACCACAGACCCACCATCGACTCTCGTTTCCCCGGGACTGCAGGACCGACAAAGCAACGAACGCTGTGTGGGAACCAGCTCTGGTATTCTGAAATTGCAGGGATTAAAAATACCCACTTAGTGGTCAGGTGCTACCCGGCAGGCAGTCTAACTGGACATTGTTGAGGGAATTTCAGAGCTGGAGGGGGCATCAGACAAGATCGCCAAGCCTCCCTCGTTACCCGTCTCCACCCCTGGGGCCAGATGAGGGGGCTGTGTCCCAGGGAGATGCAGGAAATCGGCCTAAGTCATCATCTAGGCAGACCCCGGGACCCATGTCCTTGAACCCCCGGCTCAGGTTGTGCGCTCACCCACCTATGCTGAGGGGGCCCTCAGTTTCCTCAAGTCAGCACACAGACACAAACACAGGCACATACAGCCACACAGGGGCAAATGCACAAATAAACTACTTTTCTGCCAAGACACTGGATGAGGTCAAGGGCGTGAGGGATCACGAGTGCAGACCTGGGGAGGGGAAATAGTAAGGAAGAGGAGCCGCTCCTGAATACGCCCCCATCCCCTCTGCCGCTCAGGCTCTTGTTCTCAAAACCCTACAAGCTCTGGCCCTGCTGAGACCAAGCTCCCCGCAGACACCTTCTCCAAAACCGACCTCAGCTTTTCCCACTGCTTTCCCCGCCCAACAGATAAAGGCGACGGCCAGGAAACCACCCCGGCCCCCAGCTCTGAGCAAAACTCACACCCAGTCCTCCACTGCCAGGAAGCCCTCCCTCACTTCACTCCCCGCCCCACCACCGTCCTTACTGGCTGCACCCACCTGGGATCTGCGCTACCGGGGAGCCCCTTCCCAGTGTCTCTTCTCCAGCCGCAGCGTCAGAGCTGGATCACCTGGGGCACCTGCTTGTGGGCTGGGCCAAGGGACACTGCCAGGGCCGCCTCCCAGGCACGGGGAGCCACCCAGCAGGCTACACTGAGTCAGAGGCCAGGGTCCAAAATCGGCTTCCTGGAGGACTTGGAAGGAACGCCGTCCAATGGCGCTCTTGGGGAAGGAGCCTCCATTATCCGGTTATCAGCACAGAGAGGGCAGTCAACCTATCAGAAACCAGCTCCTTCAGAGAGCTGTTCTCTCTCCTTCCTAACGCAAATGCCAGAAATCTCCTTCCTGCTTTTTATGGCTTTTAAATGTAAATGAAAAGACCTGTTCATTCATGTCTTTGGAATCCATGTTCCTTGACTGGTATCGAAGGAAACATTAACTCCGTAGAGTCACGGCAGGCTGGAGTGGCGACAAACTCGGGTCCAAGTAAGGCACCAACTGGGCACGTGACCCCAGGCACGTGAAATCCAACCTTTTCACTTGCTTTAGCACCTGAGAGATGCATTCTCCTTAACCTCACTCAGGGACCGAGCTTCCAAATCACTGCCACCTGCTGACGCCTGCCCACCTGCCCTTCCTCCCGTGTGACAGACCCACGGTGCACACCTGCTTGGCTGGCCAGGCAAAATGACGTCCTACATCTCATCTGGGCACATGTCTGCCTCTGCAGGAATAATCCTATACCCTTGCTGCCCAAAACCCCGTGGCAAGTTCACTCGCAAAGTTCAAGTCTTTGTTTAAAGGGCCTTAAAAAAAATCCCTAGGGGCGCCTGGGTGGCTCAGTCAGTTAAGCATCCGACTTCAGCACAGGTCATGATCTCACGGCTCGTGAGTTCGAGGCCCGCAATGGGGTCTGTGCTGACAGCTCGGAGCCTGGAGCCTTCTTATGTGTCTCCCTCTCTTCTGCCCCTCTCCCACTTATGCTCTGTCTCTCTCTCTCTCTCTCTCTCAAAAATAAATAACATTAAAAAAATCAAAAATTTTTTAAAAATCTCTAGGGGCACCTGGGTCGCTCAGTTAAGTGTCCAATTCTTGATTTCAGCTCAGGGCGTGATTTCATGGTTAGTGACCTGGGGTCCCGCATCAGACTCTGCGCTGTCAGTGCGGAGCCTGCTTAGGATTCTCTCTCTCCCTCTCTCTCCCCGCCACTCGCACTCTCTCTCAAAATAAATAAACTTCAAATAAAAAATAAATAAATAAAATCTCTACTTGTTCCCGGAAACTTGCTGTACTTCCCCACCCCCACCCCACTGTCAGCCAGAGGAGGGGAAAGAGCCCAGTTCCCAGTGACCAGCAAGTATTTCCCGGCCTCTGCTCCAAACACTGGTGGACATCAAAGGCCCACACTGACGACAGCTGCCCAAGAACCCAAACCACCTCCAGAGCCCCAAGTTTCTCCCCCGCCAGCCCGTCACACCACAGAATGGGAGTCTCAGGTGCCCCAGATTAAAAAGGGGACATTCAACAGCCAAACCTCTTGGCTGACGCAGGGGCTGTTTTGCTTTGTAACTTTTCCAGAAACAGGCATAAGCCTTCAACCCGGCTACCGAATATAAAACCAGCACAGCTTAGAAGGCCCCGCCTATCACATTATTTCCTATTCGGTGCCCCTCCCTCTCCACCCTTCCCCGTAATTACCGAGACTTTAAGGTTGGGATTTTTTATGATGCTGCTTTTTAAGCGAGTGACAAGACAGAAAGAAGGGTTATTTAAATCTGAACTGGAGGGGAGAGATTGGCATTGTTAGAAGGGTAAATTAAGAACACATTTCCCTGGGTTTTAGGTCTTTCAAGGTCACTTGCAATAAACAAGACAGAAGATGGAATTGTCTGGCCCAAATGTGCCATGGGGCTCCCCCACCTCGCAGAGTCTGACGAGCCATAGGCACTGTATGGAGCTGACTGTTCATGACTCTGACTTAGACCATCTACCACATTAAAGAATTCAAGTGCACGATTTCCTGTCTGACTCAGGTGTTTTACTGCTTTTCTCGGTCCCCTGAAACGTCCCCCTGTTCTGAAAAGTGCACGTTGATGGCCAAGCATGAGGACACTCTAAAGAAAGATGTGCTCCGGTCCTCCCTTCACCATTTACCGACCGTGTGACCTTGAGCACGTCAAGTAACTCCCCAGAGCCTCCATGTCTTAATTTAGAAAACGAGGACACACGTTCCTATTACTTCACAGGCTTTCCTGAGGAGTAAAGGAGATTAGAGTTGTCACAGGCATCGCACAGTTAACGCTCGGTGAATGCCAACCTTAATCAGAATGGTGAAGGAACACCCGTCGCTGTGGGAAAGGTCAGGAAGGCCTAGCGCCAATTCTTTCGGTGAAGCAGCAGCTCAGAAGCAAGAGAATGCCCACATCCCTCCTTACGTGTCACACGTTTTCCGGCTAAGACAAAAAGCAGGGCTGGGAATGCCAAGTATCATGTGTATTGTGACATTTGACGAGCACCTACCATGAGCCAGGAACTTAGCCGTATATTCACAAATCTTCATCGTCCCACAAGGCGAGCGGTGTTTCGTCCCATCTCACAGGTGGCGAGCTCGGGCTCAAAACATGCCCCACGCCCTCCTGGCTCCAGGAGGGTCTCAGAGCAGGTGCGGTAGATTGAGATCCGCACCCAGGGCCCAGCAGCAAGCACTAAAACATGGTACCTCAATTTCTGAGCCTGCGCCTAGCTCATACGCTCTCCCTCCAAACAGCACGCATGCATGTATTAATCACAGAATGTTCTAGAGCTGAGAGACCACGGGACTCGCCTCATCCAATCCCCTGATTTAGGAGTGTTAGGAATTCAGCCCGAGGGAGAAGTAGCCACTCCAAGGTCACATGATGCCCCAGAGGCAGGCCTGCTATTCGGCCTCAGGTCTACGGACTCTGGAGAAGGATCCTGCCCAGGGACACCCGGCAGTTCCTACCCGTGTAAGTGACACTGGGAACAAGCAGGTGTACCTCTGAACGGCTTTCATTTTTTTTATTTTTTTTATATTTATTTTTGAGAGACGGAGAGAGGCAGAGCACAAGTGGGGGAGGGGCAGAGAGAGAATGAGACACAGAATCCGAAGCAGGTTCCAGGTTCTGAGCGGTCAGCCCAACGCGGGGCTCGAACCCACGAAACGTGAGATCGTGACCTGAGCCAAAGTCAGACACTCAACCAACTGAGCCACCCAGGCGCCCCCAGATTTCAAAGCAACGCAAAGGTGAGCTCAGCAGACCCCCCCGCCCCCCAGGCTGATGGGAAAGCAAAGGCAGCCTGACGTGTTCTGGGCCGGCGGTCTTCAGCTGGGCTCACCCCTCAACCACAACCTCGAGATTATCAGCATGCAAAATCACCTTCCTAGATGCTTCCTGAACTTCTATTTTGAGGCCAACCCCCCTCGCTGTTGCACGCACCCTCCTGGTCCCGCCTCTCCCAACGTGCCACGAATCTGCCATCAGTACTGTCTGTCTCCAGCAAGGGCGTTCCGAGAGGTGGCTGACCCCCGTAAATAATTAAGGGGTGATCCCGCCGCCTCGGGGAGGCCTCCTGAGAGCTGGGTGGCTTGTTAAATGAGACAGGCAGGGAGGCACTGCTAACAGCCTAACAACTGCTTCAACAGATGGCGAGCAGAGTGTATCAGGAACACAGCCCACAGAGCCAGCCTGCCGAGGGGACAAACAAGGCAGGAGCCAGGGGCCTTCCGTTTAGCAGGCTGGCTTTAAGAACATCGGAGCCTGCACTCACGGCCCGGCTCTTCCCGCCAAGACTTGCAGAACCCTGGGCAAATCTACCACCTGCTTTAGAGTTGTTTTCTTAGCCCGAGGACGGCCTTTCTTCCTAATTTGGAGGAAAACGTTCAGAACCAGAAAAGAAAGGAGAGCTATAGCCAGAACGTTGGCACAGGTGGATGCAAGAATCAGGCAGCTTCCCAGGAATTTTAGTTCAGACCGGTAGGTGTGGGGATAAAGAAGGAGAAAGGGAAGAACAAAAAGGGAAAGAGGAAATGAGGAAGGAGCAGAGGAAGCAGGCTCCAAAGAACTCGTCTCACTTGGGCAAGGAAAACTCCGTAAAGCAAGAAATGCCAACTTACCCCCACCCATCCCCTGAAAGTCAAACCCTGTTCCCAGTTTGCAAGGTACCCTTCCCACCTGGTTCCAATACTTAGTGATGGGGTGTTCTGTGAGCATACATGGAGGTATGGACACATACGCATATGCTTTTAAAACACAGGAATACACCATCGTCCTGCTTCTGATTTTTTTACACTTAATAGATCACGAAAATAATCCCAGGATAATCCATAGATCTATCTTGTCTGTTTTACAGACATAGAGTATTTCATAATTGATTCTTTTACTGCTGAACATGTAGGAGTCTCTAACCTTTTAATTCTACACACAATGCTACAATGAACATATACCTGTATGTACGCAAGATTCCCAGGAGTTGGAACGCTGAATCCTAAGGAATGAACATTTTCAGGGTTTTGTTACGATTTTTTTCTTGCTTTTTTTAATGTTTATTTTTTGAGAGAGAGAGAGAGAGAGAGAGTGAGCAGGGGAGGGGCAGAGAGAGAGGGGGACACAGAATCCAAAACATGCTCCAGGCTCTGGAGCCCATCACGGGGCTTGAACCCACGAACCATGAGATCATGACCTGAGCCAGAGTCGGACACTCAATGCACTGAGTCACCCAGGTGGTTGTTTTATTTTGAGAGACAGAGAGAGAGAGTTTGAGCCAGGGAAGGGAAGAGAGAAAGAATCCCAAGCATGCTCCACGCTGTCAGCGCAAAGCCAGAAGCAGGGCTCGAACACACAAACTGTGAGATCATAACCTGAGCCGAAATCAAGAGTCAGATGCTTAACTGACTGAGCCACCAGGCGCCCCTGCATTTTCAGTTTTATTTTTTATTTTTAAAAAAAGTTTTAATGTCTTTATTTTATTTTGAGAGACGGAGACAGAGCATGAGAGGGGGAGGGGCAGAGAGAGAAGGAGACACAGAATCCAAAGCAGGCTCCACACTCTGAGCTGTCAGCACAGAGCCTGATGTGGGGCTTGAACCCACGGTCTGTGAGATCGTGACCTGAGCCGAAGTCGGACGCTTAACCAACTGAGCCACCCAGGCGCCCCTTCAGTGTTAATAAGAACTGTCAGAGTACGACACAAAAACGTGGTACCAATTCCCACAACTCAGTTACATCTAAGAGTGGCAGCCTGCTCTCTGGACCACAGGAAAGGGGATCAAGGACCCATCAGAAAGACCCCTGGGCCTCCACTGCCCGCACCCTACCACCCTCATCCTACTCTTCCAACCAGTGCCACTTCCATTCCATCCTCCTTGTCTATTGGCTTTCCACGGGAGATTTCACTAAGGGAGAAAAGGAGAATCGTTCTGCCTGCCATGTTTGTAAACCACCTAAAAGACAGCAATAACTGCTAACATTTATACATCTTTACTATGTGTTTCACACTTTATCAGGATAATCTCATTTCATGCTTCAACAGCCTCGTTGCATAGATGTGGAAACTGAGATGTAGTCATTTCTTTAAAAAATTTTTTTAACATTTAGTTATTTTTGAGAGACAGAGACAGACCGTGAGCAGGGGAGGGGCCGAGAGAGAGGGAGATACAGAATCTGAAGCAGGCTCCAGGCTCTGAGTTGTCAGCACAGAGCCCGATGCGGGGCTCGAACCCACGAACCGTGAAATCATGACTTGAGCCGAAGTTGGACGCTTAACCGACTGAGTCACCCAGGTGCCCCGAGATGTAGTCATTTCTCTAAGGTCCCTCCAGTGTGCTGACAAACGGTGGAGCCTGCATAGACCTAGGCACCCCGATTCCGGTCAAGCACTTTACTGCCTTCTGGCGAGGGGACTGAGCACACCGGCCCATAAAGACCCGCAAATTTAACAACGCTTTCAGACCTAGGCCCGCTGGCCTCTCCGCACCAACTGTGACAAGCTTCTAGGTCACCACCTTTCTGGCCCAGACGTGTGAACCAAAGGAGCATCATCACTTTGAGAAGGTACCTCCACCTCCTCTTCTCCCTGAGAACACACCGCCTCCCAGGCCCTCACCCTCCAAAACCCAGAGGCCATCGTCCCTACTGCTTCCTGTTCATGACCTCCTGGGCAGGTCTGTCCTCCACATGTCACAGCCACACAAGGAAGTAAAGAGACCAGAAGCAGAAGATCTGCTCAGAAGGAGAAAGAAGAAGCAAAAGAGAGCCACGGCCCTGATACCTCCGATTCGCTGCCCTTGGACCTTACTGCCCACCACCCCACAACTTCTGTTCCTTTTTTTTTAATGTTTATTTTTGAGAGAGAGAGAGAGAGAGAGAGAGAGAGTGCAAGCAGGGAAGGGGCAGAGAGAGACTACGCAAGCCGGGGAGGGACAGAGAGAGAGGGACAGAGGATCTGGAGCTGACTGTGAGGACAGCATCGAGCCCAACATAGGGCTCGGACTCACACAAGCTCATGACCTGAGCCAAAGCCAGACTCTTCACCAACTGAGCCACCCAGGTGCCCCCCTCCCACCCCACAATTTCCAGGCCAGGACCATCCATGTTCAGAGCCGGAAGAGAAAGGAGAGAATAGCCAGAGCTTTTGCACAGGTGGACACAAGAATCAGCCAGCTTCCCAGGGATTTTAGTTCCAAGGGGTAGGTGTGGGGATGAAGAAAGAGAAAAGGAAGAACAAAACGGGAAAGAGGAAATGAGGAAGGGCGCAGAGGAAGCAGGAACAGAAAAGTGGGAGGAGAGGCTCAAAGACACAGTGGCCTGGGCTTGAACACCCAAACCATCCCCCTGCCTCACTCCTGTCTGCAGAAAGATGAAGAAAAGGGGAAGAGCAGACCCAGGCCCCTCACGGGGACATTGCACAATCAAAAGAAAAGGAACTTTTCTGCCTGGAGGGAAGCCTGCAGTTGCGTTCCCCTCTGCGCACTTCTCCAGCACCCACGGCACACGCCCTACTGGGGAGCCCACGCTCTCGAAGACCTGGTTGAGGGGGGTGCGCGGGAATGGGAGGCATCAGACAGGCGACGCGGGTTCCCGGAAGGTGCAAGGAGTGTGGCACAGGACATCCAAGTGCGAGGGAACCAGAGCCACGCAGGGCTTCCTGCTAAAGTGTTGCCATGTGGTTCAAGAAATGATTGGCAGGTCAGGGAGGCTTATGCAACAGGACCTCTTACAGCATATTTTGATTTTAAAAAAAATTTTAATGTTTTTTAATATTTATTTTTGAGACAGAGAGAGACGTGCATGAGCGGGAGAGGGGCAGAGAGAGAGGGGGAGACACAGAATCCAAAGCAGGCTCCAGGCTCTGAGCTGTCAGCACAGAGCCCAATGCGGGGCGTGAACTCACAAAGTGTGAGATCATGACCTGAGCTGAAGCCAGGTTGGACGCTCAGTCGACTTGAGTCACCAAGGTTCCCCAACGTTGGGCATTTTCTACTTCTCAGCCTGAGTACTAGATACACAGGAGTTCAGTTTATCATTCTTTAAACTGCACATATGTTTTGTGCATGCTTTTGTGGGGCTTTTTAAGTTTATTTTGAGAGAGAGTGCGCATGCACACATGAGCAGGGGAGGGGCAGAGAGGGAGGGAGAGTGAGAATCCCACCCTAGCAGGCTCCATGCTATCAGTGCAGAGCCCAATGCAGGGCTCTATCCCACGAACTGCGAGATCATGACCTGAGCCAAGATCAAGAGTTGGACGCTTAACCAACTGAGCCACCCAGGTGCCCCATGCATGCTTTTGGATATATAATATCTCATAATTCAAAAACGTTAAGGGTGGATGCATTGGATAAAAAAATCTCTAAAAACTTCAAAGTAAATGCCTCTGAAAATGGAAACTGGGGGGCAGCGAGGTGCAGTATGGGAAAGTTTACGTTGACTCTACATCCTTTTATAACTTTCAATATCTTTTACCACATGCATGCATTGCCTGCTAAAAAAAAAAAAAAAAAAAAAAGAAAGAAAGAAAAAAGAAAGAAAGAAAAGAAAACAGTCCCTGGCAATTCTCCAGGGTGTTTCGGCATCATAGATCGGGAAAGTACCCAAGGGGCCAGTTTCCCCATTTTGCAGCTGAAGGAGCTGCAGCCCAGAGCGTCTGAGCGTCCCCTCTGCAGCCACACGGCAAGTGAGCGGCAGACTCGGGAGGGGAAGCCAAGTCTCCAGGCGCAGGCCCGTGGTCAGGGACGCCCAGGCTGCTCAAACCCCAGGACCACCTGCCCGGGCCCGTCAAACTCTCCTGCAGCCATTCCCCCACCCCACGGAGGGGGCAGGGAGCATCAGGGGAGGCGCCCCCACCAGGTCCCAGGATGGGAGTCTCCAATTGTAGCGTCTCCGGACCCCAGGTCCCCTGGACTGCTGCCTCCAGCCTGTGGGCGTGCCGACGGACAGACAGAAGGAAGGACAGGCAGGCGGGGAGGCTCCAGGGTTCCCTCCCCAACACTCCAGGCACTGTCAGCCACACGGCCACTCCCACGTCCTCAGCAGGCATCCTCCTAGCAAACCGATGCCTGGCAAACCACTGCCCAGCGAACCCACTGGACAAGTTCCACATTGTGGCCACTCCGCAGTCGTAACCACATCTGGTGGGGAGAAAGCACTCTGGCATCTACGTGCCAGCAACCAGGCACCGGACCTGCCAGATCAGCAGCCTTAGATCCCGGCCCCAAGCCAGCGGGGAGGCACCGGGGGCCAAACCAGACTCTGGTCGTAAAGTGCCACCCTCCTCAGTATGTTTACACTGAAGAAAATCCTTAAGGGCTGTGCAGAAGCATCATAAAACCTCAGAGGCGGGGGAGTTCTCAAAAACTGGATGGTTTTCCCTGCAGTAAAAACCTACCACGCCTGCTTCATTTATTGGCAGCCAGAAACAACTCACTCCAAATTGTAATACTTCCTTATTTAACAAATGCTAACAAACCCGAGTTCATATATCCTTTCCAACACGTAGCACCACACTGGGAGCGAGGCACACTGGGAGCACGGGAGGTAATCACAACAGCCCACATCTGGAGAACGTTTACCGTAAAGCTGAATACGTACCAGGCAGGCTGCTAAGCTCTTTGCACAAGGCACCTGATTGAGGCCTCACGCAGTCCTGGGAAAAGTCCATTGCTATCCCATTTGATAGAAGGGGAATTCAAGGCTTTGGGGTAACGTGTCCAATGCTACCGAGCTAGCAAACCGAGGTCTGTCTGGCTCCGAAGCCCATTCCTGCCCACTGAGCCAGACACAGCCCAGTCTACGGGAACCCGCCCTCTAGCAAGGGTCTGGACTTCCTCTAAATGGACTCTGCCCGCAAGGGGCCACTCGGGCCTGTGACATCCCAATCCCCTCCCTTACTCTGAAGTGGGGGCATTTCCCCAGGAGTTCCAAAGAAATCAAGAGTCCAGGATCCATCCGTGAGGCTGCCCTCTCAGCTTCAGCTCTGGACCCAGGGCCCTGGTAACCTACACGCCAACATCAAGCCAGGGTGACAGCCTGGGCGAGAAGTGTTTGTGCACCAGGGGTCCTGGCACACTCACCCCCACTGACAAGAGAGCCAGGTCCCCAATGGTCCCAGAGTAGCAGCGGCCCCTCCCCCCACTTACCTTTCAGGGAAGGCCAAGCCAGGCCTTCCTGCAGGCAGGGGTGATGCTCAGGGGTGGGGAGGTGGGCTGGGCATGGGGAGGGGGCTCTAATCTAGGCTCGGCCACTGGCCCTCTTTGGGAAGTTCCCTAAACCTCTCCGGGATAGGCCCATATCTATAAACATCGGGATAAATCCTTAAATCCCATAAGGAGAGGAGTATTAGTAAAGGGACTCAGTCATGGAAATTTCTTCGAAGATCTTGAGAGTGAAAGATGCACATTACAGATTACCACCCCTGGGGCACCACCACAGAGGCATTAAACAATATGCGGCTCCCAGAGGCCCACCCTCTGCCTGGAATATTCTTGGTGCTCTTCTGACTGGGAAGGTTCAAGGTTCAGATCAAGCACTGCCTCCTCTGAGAAGTAGTCCTTGACCTCCGACCCCTCACTCACAGCCCCCCCACCCACGTGCTCTTTGGGCACCTCCCCATTGTGCTGGACAGGAATTGTGTACCTACTGGTCAGGTTTTCCAGAGGGCTGGGCTCCTCGACGTGAGGGCTTCCTCTACCACCGATCTGTGCTATCATGTCCAGCCTACACGAGGTGCTCAGTAAATGTCTGTCACATCAAAGTGTCAGCATTGTTATCATCCCCCTATGGACTTTGTGAACAAGATATCACGCTCCTGGGGGGATAGGTCCCCACGGGGGCCCCCAAGCACTGGGACTGACCCAGACCATCAGAACACCCAAACTCCCCTCAGGCCAATGCTCCTCAGACCTGAAGACGAGCTTTCCTCCAAGAGGCAAAGTCCACCTCCTCTGAAGTAGGCATCGAGGAGGCAGGGGAGACACCATCCCTGACATCCCCCTCAAGTAAGTTCTCGATTCAGGAATTCTAGTTCAGAGGCCCTCAGAGGGGGCTGCATGAAGAAATTAGAACTTTCCTTATCACACCCTCTCCAATGTCTAGTTGTGTACATGCAGTATGATAATGGACGTGATAGGGTAGCATGTGTATGTAATTTGAAGGTGAAAATGCCCGCGTTGGGAACATATGAGCAAAATCTCTTTCCAGATGGGTAGGCAAGAGCAAAGTCTAGAGGCCAGAGGGCCTTCTAGGAAATAAGCCACGCCAACACGGGGACAAGAGGGCAAGAGAGAAGTCTCCAGCATTCATAGGGCAGGGGGCCGAGAAGGAACAAAGGCAGGGGAAGTCTAGAACCCAAAATGCTCAGGGCCCAGGGCCCAGCACATTCCCCAGGGGGGAAAGATAGGACAGGAAAGAGAAAGGAAACAGAGGACAGAGGCCGTCCAGTGAGACAAGGGGGAATTCCAGGCATTCCAGGGAGAGGAAGCTTAAAGGCCCGAAAGAGCAGGGCCCAGGGGAGATGACAGCGTGGCTATTCGCAAAGGTTCAGGGGATGGGGAGAAGCAACCAGACCGGAGGCAGCCAGACAACAGGCAAAGTGTCACATTGAATTAGTGTAAACTCTGTCCTGTAGGCCTGAGCAGTGGTCCCCAACCAAATTCTAAGGAGCTACTGTCCCCCATATGCCCATCTACGTATCAACAAAAGGCCAGGGGTGCCCAGGTGGCTAAGTCAGTTGGGCATCCGACTTCGGCTCAGGTCATGATCGCGCAGTTTGTAGTTCGAGTCCCGCATCGGGCTCTGTGCTGACAGCTCAGAGCCTGAAGCCTGCTTCAGATTCTGTGTCTCCCTCTCTCTCGGCCCCTCCCTCTCCCTCAATTCTCTCTCTCTCAAAAATAAATAAGCATTAAAAACCTGGACCCTTCAGGTCCAGACCCACAAACCTTGGAGGGCACACCTTGTGGCAGGCAGCCCATCCCCAGGGGTCAAGGACAGTCTCTGGAAGCAGCCACAGGGGTGGACATGGGGGCCGACACAGCCGGAGAGGCAGGCAGGCCAATGTCTGCGGCCGTCGGTTTGTACCGAAGACCCCATGAATCGAAGCCACTTGCTCTGAACAGTATAAGAGGGCGAGGAGCTACCCGACGGGAATCCTGACGGCCAATCTCCCCTCTTTCTCGTCAGGAGTGCCAGAGCCTGGGAGGAGCGTTCTACTTTCTTCTCTGCAACTCGCTCACCGGAAGGTCTGGGTGTGAGGTAGGGTGTCCCATGAAGTCGACTCTGCAGTGGAGGTCCGCCTAAGTCACCGAGGAAAGGCACTTGTCTGTTATTTCTATGTCACTCATAACTGAGCTGATAGGATCTAACGTTCTCTTTCCTGGTCTTAGATCATTTTTAAGAACATGTCATTTCACCTCAAAGGACCCGTCAAGGAGCTGCTCTGTGAATTTTCCATTTTATCCCTCCTCACTCTCAAGCACCTAGTTTACACATTTGAAAAGAAAAAAAATCTATTCTTTGATCAGGAGACTCAAGCCACATCCTTTGAGCAGATACTCGCATTAAGTTGGGGACAAGGTCTGGGTAATCAAATGGTTAGAACATTACAGAAGGCATAAAAATAAAACATAAGAGGGGCGCCTGGGTGGCTCAGTCAGTTAAACATCCGACGCTTGATTTTGGCTCGGGTCATGGTCTCATGGTCCAGGAGTTCGAGTCCCACATGGGGCTCCGTGCTGACAGGGTGGAGCCTGCTTGGGATTCTCTCTCTCTCTGCCCCTCCCCTGCTCACTCTCTCAAAAAATAAACTTAAAAAAAACCCTTTTTTTAAATAAAACATGAGAAATGTCTGTCATGTTTTAAAGTAGGTGAAAATCTATCCAAAATACTTTACATTTATAACATGATTTTTCCCCTAATACATGAGAAATGCATATTATTGAGGAAAAACTAGGAAAGAAAAACATCAAGAAAATAAGTGATTATGTCACCATTCAGGGACAAGCCACCACCATTAAGAAGGGTGTGCATGACCTTCTCTTTTTCCTCTATGCATTTCATTTTTATCAATTAATCAGTGTCATACTGTTTTAGCAAATGATTTTTTTCTATTAATGGTATATTATGAACACCTTTTCCATTGAAGCAGTAATTCCTTAGCAAGTTTTTTTTTTTTTCAGTAGGTTCATGCCCAACAGAAAACCCAATGCAGGGCTTGAACTCACCACCCTGAGATCAAGACCCGAGCCGAGATCAAGAGTCAGATGCTTAACGGACTGGGCCACCCAGGCACCCTTTGGTGTTTTTAAAGGCCAACAGATCTAGACGTGCTCCAGTTTAACTTACGCAACGTCCCAAGTTTGCATGTTTAGGATATTGAGTATTTCGGTTATTTGCAATTCTTTGTCAGTAGAAATAATGCTGCAATTAACATCCTTGGGACCAAATTCTTTTTAAATCCTAGTTGGTCCTTAACCCAAATTCTCAGTGCCTACACTCACATAACTTTACTGCACCTGTATCTCAGGATTCTAAATAAGAGGCTCCTCATACGTGCAGCGTAGAGCCACAACCGTAGTCACAGAAGTCTGGGACATACCCGGCATCCTCCTGGCTGACACAGAACGAACACACATACACACACACACACACACAACTAAGAGACAGCTCTCACCCAGACCCCACTGGAGGCTTGACTGGTGTTATAACAATTCCAATTTCCCAAAATTACTCAACGGGTCCCGCTGGGCTCCGACAGCCAAATCGCACTAGGCACTGGCCATTTTATCCGTTACTTTCTTTTTTCTTTTACTCATTTGAATTGTATCAAAGAGTCCACTCTGCTTAGGTGTTGAGGATCTAGGAGTGAATAAAACAGATATAAATCACTCCCCTTCTAGAGCTTTCGTTCTATCAAAAAAAGATGGCAATCACGAGAAAAACCACACGGTACGTGTGGACGGCAGAGTGTGGGGGGACACGAAGCTGGCGGGGGAGAGAGCAGGGAGGGCTCACTTTTACCCAGGGTGGTCAGAGAAGACCTCACTCACTCAGGAGGGGAGTGGGCCCCGTGGGCGCCTGGGGGAAGAGCATTCCACGAGTGACAAAGGCTCAAGGTGGGATGCCTGGTATGTTCGAGGAACAGGAAGAAAGCCAACGGAGTTGGGGCAGAGTGAGAATGGAAAAGAGGAGAGAAACCCTCGCCTTGACTTTGGCTTCTACACCAAGTGGACTGGGAGTCACAGAAGCGCTCTCAGTAGTGAGCTGACATGAGCTGACTTACATTTTTATTTTATTTATTTATTTATTTTAGACAGAGGGGGATGGGGGCAAAGGGAGAGAGAATCTCAAGCAGGCTCTATGCCAAACTCAGAGCCAGACACAGGACTTGATCCCACAACTGTGAGATCGTGACCTGAGCTGAAATCAAGAGTCGGACACTTAACTGACTGAACCACCCACGTGCCCCAAGCTGACTCACATTTTTAAAGGAATTCTTCATCATTAAATCTTTCCCTCAAGTTCAACGAAATCGTATTTACATTCAGACTTCCCCACACACAGGCACAAGCGCATACACACACACACACACACACGAATTCTCTGGATTCCTCTCCACAACACCCACCAGCACCCTTACCGGCATGGCCAGCTGCACTGCAGAGAATGTCATTGAATCCTGATGTCCCCAGCAGCACAGGGCACCTCTAATGCCAGCAGTTACCCCAACCGTAAGTCTGTGTGGTGCAGCTGCCCCGCTATGAGTCAGTGATCCTCACACCCCTCGCCCAGGAAACCCAGCAGGAGAAAGAAACCCCCAGCAGAGGGGTGGGCTGACTCCCTTTGAAGACAAGCCGGAACCACGATCCAAGTGTTTGCCATTCGCATCCACCCCGGTGCCCGACAGGGAGGAGGGGACTGGGGTCTGAGCAGGGAAAGCAGGAGGAAAGGCCAGTGAGGCTCACAAGGGTGCATCTCTGTCACCTACGCTGGGGAAGACACCTTCCTCACCTTGGCACACCTGCCTCAAACAAAAGGAAGAGAGCAAGGTCAAGTGGGGGTGAGGAGAGGTGGGCCCAGCTTGCTACAGCTATAACCCAGGGGTGTGCTGATCCTCTCCTGGCTTGCTGGTGCAGGCTGTGGGGGTCTCACATGGGTGAGAGGGTGGCGCTTGCCCTCCAGAATGATCCAGGCACGTCTGCTGAGTGCCTGACAAGCCCTGTGTCTTTTGGCCTCGATCCTATTCTTGTCATCCCGGCGATGACCCCATGGGGTGGCTATGACCGTTCTCACCTCCCATGTTAGGAAATGGGTTCCCTGAAGCCAAGGGGGCCTATCCAGGGTCACAGAGGGACACTGCTAGGACTCAGGCTCTGCCCCAGATGTTCTCTCCCCCCGCCCCACCACGTGCATCCAGGCTTTCTGGGGAAATGACCTTCACACCCACGCCACCAGCAGAGTTCCACGACAGGTGGAGAACGGGCAGGGAGGTGGGTAGCATTCGCCGGGACTTTGCCGGGACTCTGCAGCCACGGACGGGGGAAGAGCCCGCACCTGGGAGGTGGCGAGTTTCCCCGGAGGTCCAGCTTGGCTCGATCTCCTGCGTGACAGTGAAGAATAACAAGTCACGTTCATCGATTGCTGGTTGTGGCAAAGCTCTGTACGTGTTTCCTCACTGAGGCCTCGCCGCGGCCCCAGCCGCACCAGGACTGTCCCCATGGCACAGATGGGGAGACTGACACCCAGGGAAATAAGAACTTCACCAAGCTTAGATACAGCCGATGGCACAGGCGAGAGCCAAACCCGGGCTGTCGGGTTCCCAGCTTCTGCACCGATTCACCGTATTTCTCCAGGAACGCAGTGAGGTTCATTGAGCACCGATCACAATACATCCTCATTTAATGACTCAGCACGTATGATGTGCCAAGCACTGCACTAGGCCCTAAAGCTTCTGGATGAAGAGGTCACCCACAGTCTTTGTCCTTTAAAGAGACAGGAAACCCTTCCTTCAATGCAAAAGGGCTCTAATCACCCTTCTTAGTGAAAAAAAGGCTGTCCCGGAAGCATGTGGTGTGCTGAGCGGAGGGGCTGCCAAGGGGAGACACAATGACATTCTGGGAGGGATGGGTGGGGAGTGGAAGAAGGAGACAGAGAGGGGTCCACTGGGGACACCTTTCTCGGTGTAGCCAAAGCGTGTTGTGACACAGAAAATGCAAAGGCTGTAATCAGCCAGATCCGGATTTGGATCCCGCCGCTGTCCCCCTCCGTGTGGCATCCGGAGGCCAGCCCGCCTGTCCGGGCCTCAGTTCCCTCCTAGGCAATGGCAGAGAGAGCTGCACCGGCCTCCCAGGGCGGCTGGAAGGACCGCGGGTGTGGTGTTCTGGGTACTGGCCAAGAGCCCAGAATCGAGAGCATTCAACACGTTTGCTCCCGTCATAAACGTCCTCCTCATCACCTCCATCCACTGTCCAAACACCCAAAGCACTTAGAGTGTGGGCAGCAAGAACCATAAGTGGTTGTCTGGCATTTCCACAAGAGTCTCTCTGAGCCCAACCCCCAGCCTCCTGGGACGGCGTCCCAGGCGGGGTTTACCCGGTGCGTGTTCGGCACCGAGAGACAGCCACCTGGAGCGCTTCTCCTGCTCCTGGGACAGCCCCTCACGCAGATGGCCTCACAGTCACAAGGACAGGGCTACGCACTGGGCGCCCCACCATCGCTCAGGTCGTGCTGCCAAGTCTTGGGGGGCCTTCTCGGTGCCAAGCAGGCTCTGCTCCCACAGGACTGCTTGCCAGGAACAGTTCAGGAGGGGAGGCGGCTCTGGAAACTTCTCTGCTTCCTAGCCAAATCCAGGACAGACTCAACAGAGGACTGAACACCCCGAGGCAAAGCTGCGGGGCCACGTCTCGAGTTGATTCCGGCGGGTGTGAGTTCAGCATCACACCAGGCTGCTAGCTGAGGAGGGCAGGGCGCTGAGCCAAATGTGGCCTCGGGGCGGGGGCCTCTGCTCAGGTCCACCACTGTATCTGAGCACCCAGCTCACACCTCCAGGGTGGCAGGCACTTGAATATTCATTACCTTAATAAAAGAATGAATGACAGGACACCTGGGTGGCTCAGTCGGTTAAGCGTCTGACTCTTGGTTTTGGCTCAGGTCATGATCTCATGGTTCATGGGTTCAAGCCCCATGTCAGGCTCTGCACTGTCAGCACAGAGCCTGCTTGAGACTCCTTCTTTCTCTCTCTCTCTCTCTCTCTCTCTCTCTCTCTCTGCCCCTGCCCCACTCATGCATGTGCTCTCTCTCTTAAGATAAATAAAAATAAACTTTAAAAAAAATGAATGAAAATAAAGATCATAAAGGAATTTTTCCAAGAACAGTCCTCCCCCGCCCCAGAATGCATTTCTCTTCTAGATTTTTCCACATGCAGATATATTTTTACACATTCCTATAACGACAAATGCTTCTTTTCTAGATTTTTCCACGTGAAGATATATTTTTACACATTCATATAATAACAAATGTTTCTCTTCTAGATTTTTCCACATGCAGATACATTTTTACATACTCCTATAACGACAAATGCTACGCACATGCCAGTTTGCACTCTGTATACTTCCAGTGAATGTAAGACCACAGACATGGTTGCGCGGTCACCTAGTCTTCCTAACGCGAAGCCGCGCACCTGATAACCCATTGCGTGCCACTCCACGACATGTTTAACCATCCCCTCGCCAGTGGGCGCCTGGTTTTGGGGGGTTCTTTTGTATTCCAGATAATGCACGTATCCTCATAAATTGTGCATCTCTTTTCTGCTGAATAACTGCCTTAGAGTAAGTTCCCCGGGAGGGACGAACCAAGTCAGAGAGTGTCTGCTGTCCTGGGATTGCAGACGAGGTAAGAGAAATACCTGCTGGCATCATCCGCTCTCCCCGATGCCCCAGGAAGGCTTGTGGGACGAATATAAGCAGTCGCCGCTCGCCCAGGCCAGGGCTAGGCCACCCGCCCTTGCGCTCAGACACAGGACCCACTTCCAAGCGCGCTCTCCGTAAGTCCACAACAGGGCTTTTGGTAGCAGGTGTAGTGCGTATAGCATCCCCAGACCCCATTTTTCAGTAAGAAATGAGGGCTGAGTTTCAGAATCCCTACAGGATCCGACAGGACGGACGCGAGGCCCGCTGAAGAGTGTCCCACGGCCCTGGCACTTCTCAAGAGCCTCTGCTCCCCTCGCCCCTTCCTCCTGGCTCCGAGGGTCCAGGCTCACCTGAGACAGGCACTGCCTCGTGAGTCCCCCGGGGCAGCCTCCGCCTACCTGGGCTCCAGCCCGAGTTGCGAGTTGCGTGAGAGCTTCCCACTCACCCCCTGGGGCCTGTGCCCTTGCTGGTGTTCAGCTCCCAAAGCTCTTTCCCAGATGTGTCCCCATGGTATCCCTCTCCACCCTTCCGAGGTCTTTGTTCAAATACTCCCCTCCCTGCAAAGCCGTCCTGACCCATCATTTAAAATTATACCACCCCCTGCCCTTGGCGCCCTTCCCGGCTTTCATTTTTCCCGCAGCACAGTCACCATTCAACAAACAATCTATTTCACTTACTCACTCACTCACTGTCTTACCATCTCCCGGCACCGAAACCTAACTTCTACAAAGCCGGTCTTTTGATCCACTTTGTTACCTGTTATTTCCCCAAGTCTAGAACAGTGCCCGGCCCACTAACGAAGTACTTGTTGAAAAAAACAAATATAAAAGGACTCTTACGGTGTGCCAGGCATTGTGTCTTCCACGCCCCGTCTCACTCACTAGGCATGCCAATCCTGTTGTAATCCCCATTTTACAGATGAGGAAACTGTTGCCCAGACAGGTTAGGCCACTTGCCCAAAGATGCATAGCAGGCCAGGAAGGGAGTGGTGCTTGAACCTAGGCCATCAAGTGCCAGAACATGTGGATGTACCCTCCTGACCTTTTATCCGAATGCAGGAGCAGGCCATTGGCCAGCAGAGCTTTCCAGAAAAAGACCAAGAATCCACCCCTGTGGGGGCACCCAGCGGGCTCAGCCGGTAGAGCTTGCAAGTCTTGACCTTGCGGTCGTGAGTTTGAGCTCCATACTGGGAGAATTTACTTTAAAAAAAAAAAAAAAAAAAAGAATCCACTCTATGATCAAAATGGGGAAGAGGAGGCCAGAGTGGTGAACCCAGGCAATGGACCCCAGGAACCCACTCCTACTCCACTTCCTCAGGGGAATAGCAAGTGTGACTTTCAGAACGCAAGCCCAGCCTAGTTTGGCAGCCACAGGGTGCCAGGAGGCCAGGGAGCTGTGACAAGTGGGACTGGGGGTTTGACGAGCAGGGTGTTAAGAAAACAAATCCTGCCAGACCAGGAAACTGCTTAAACTAAACAGGACCGGAGAGGAAGTTTAGTTTACGCTGTCAGATGCCCAGGACAAGGGCTGGTCATTTGAGGCCATCTAAGTCTTTTTCTACGGACGGTCAGGAGCCCCCTCTGGCTTAGGGACCAAAAGGTGGGGGAGGGTGCAAAGGAACCAGTGCAGATGGACCAGGTTCCAAGAGTCACATGGCCAATCGTGTAGCCCGCAAGGCTGCCCGCATACAGGTATCAGGCCTAAACGAAATCTTTGGCTTTTGGTTTCTTTTTACTTTTTTTTTTTTAACTACTTCCTAAAACTCTCAAAATTGTCAGAGGTAGCTGCAAAACTGGCCCCATGCTGTCTCTACTGCTCACCTCTCCTCTGAAACCACCAGGCCAACCACACAGAAAAAGTTTCCTGTCCCCCAAAGAGACAAGTTTCCATTCGCAGATGGATTCTTCCTCCATTCGGCCCCCTTGGCCAGGGAGCGTCAGGACCACCAAAGGGAAATCTCCCCAGCGACTGACTTTCTTTCTCCTAAAATTCGCCACCGAAATCTGAAAACCAACTGTGTCTCCAAGGCATCCCTACCAGGCCCAAGTGCGATGCGTTATGTTACCTTTCTCAGCAGAGGGCTTTGAAACAGAAGCCAAGTTCTTTTGAGACGGAGTCAGGTAAGAGCTTTGGCTCTGAACCCACCTTCCCCCCACTGTCACGCCCACACTCAAGGATGCTTCTCTCCCCTTCCTTCCCCTTCCAAAGCCTTCTCCACGAGGGGCCATCCACCTCTCACTCACCTCATCTTCTTTACAACTTTGAGGCAATCCCATTCAAACAGAATGGAAAAGGAAAGATGTTCAAACCCTTTTCCACCTTGCATACATAGCCTTATTTCTTCCAAAATGCTGAACATAAGTTGCCAAAGCCTTTTCAGACCTCTCTGCTCCAGACAAGACCCAAGATCAAAGAGAGTTCTGAGGGTTGCAGAGAAATGAATGCACATGCGGACTCAGACAATTCTAGATTTGAACCCCAGCTCTACCAATTGCTGTGTGACTTGGGGCCTTACTTCCTCATCCACAAAGTAGGCTAGTGAAGTTACCACTATTGAGAAGCCACTGAGAGAACACCTATAAAAAGCTTGATTTATTAAAATTGGGCCAGTCTACCTCTAGTTAGCTATAACAGAGGGAGGAGGACATGGGCAGCCCAAGATACTATATTCCTAAGATCCGGCATTCCCTTCCCATTTGGCAAGAAGCTCATACTAGAAACCCAAGGAGCTGGTCAAAGCTGGCCCCCAACTCAATGGTATCAGAGCACCCTATAGCTTATGAGTCATCTGGCCTGCTCCAAACAAAATGGCAGCCAACATCTTCCACAGCCCCAGTTCCCGGAACTGCCACAGGGTCAGAGCTCACAGCTCACTTAGCCTAGTGAATGCCCCAAGGTTGAGTATGTTGAACCATCTGCTCAGACCTCACCCCCCATCTCTTTGCTCTACCCTAAGGGAAGAAAACATTGAAAAGCACAATGTCCTCTAGTCTACATTCCCCAAAAGACTCACAGATCAGAGTCCCTGGTCGGGAAGAATGGGGCAGGGCAGAGCAGCTCAGCCAAGAAGGGGGTTTCCCGTGTCTATTTCTCAGACTTGTTTCCCATAAGTGGCACCTAGATACTCATACCTGGTAGCAGCAGCCCCATTTCTGAGCTGGCAACCTCAGTTCTCAGGGCCCCTTTCTTGCAAGAGGCCCAGGGTCCCCCCTCCCCCCACCGCACCCCAACCCACCAGGCCTTACGGGAGAGAACGGAGTTTCAGTTAGCAGGGGAAGGCTGGTGGCAGAGAGCACAGCTTGGTTCAAATCAAAAACCATTTCCCAAGTCCCTGCACACCTCAGGGTGTAGAGATGAGTCACTATGCGGCCCGCTGGGCTTTCATTCACACCCTCGCCAGCACCTTCTAGTGGTTTACTCATCTACAAACTCCTCCGCTAAGCCGACTTGCTTATTTACTCTTTTATCCCAGAACAGTGCCTGGCACGTCACTGAGGGGGCAACACCTATCTGCTGAATTAGTGCATTCATTTTTTTTTACCGTGGCCCAACTTTAGGGACACAGTCCCAAATACTTGCCTACCTCCTTGACCTCGTGGCCTGTTATGCATGGCCAACCGTGGTCCTCATGGACCGCCACTTCCCACTGACCTCAAGGCACGCTGGCCTGCACAGGTTGGTCCCTCTGCCTCAAATACCCTTCCCCCCGGTCTGCATAAAGCTCCTGTCTTTTCATCGGTCAACACTTGGCTCAAACGCCACCTCTGAGAAGGAGGCCTTTCCTGGTAACGGTCTAAAGTAGCAACCTTCTCCCTGTCCCCATCACTCTAACAGACTTCAGGTCTCTTTCTCCCAGGCCACCTTCTCTGCCCGCTGGCCTTTGATCTTTCTCTTTCCCACGAAAGGAACCTCTCTGTCTTCTCACTGCTCTTTTCTTAGAACCTAAAACAGTGCCTGGCACATAGGAGATGTGCAGCAGTCACTAAATGAATGGACAGAAGAGAGAAATACTCAGCCAACTCAAGATGGGGAAAGATTTCCCCACTTTAAACATCTTATGTGTCAACTATACCTGTTTTTAAACACATAATAAAAGACAGAAAGGTAGGGAATGATTTAACAGACCCAAAAAATACAAAATAAAAATAAAGAAGAGGTGGGGGGAGTGGAGAACAGAAGCCAAGAAGATTGCAAAGAAAAGAGAAGATATTTACCCAGGAATACGATTTTTAAGAAAGTTGCCATTCTAAAAGCATAAAGTGGAGAACAGCATAGCGATCCCACATCACAAAAAAAAAAAAAAAAAAAAAAATCCACGCTCTTTGACCCAATAAGTCCATTCCTGGGAAGTATCCCAAGGAAATGAATTCGGCATTGGAACAAAAATAAAGAGGTGCCTGTAGAAAGATGATTCCAAGCACGATGATCACAGCAGAGATCTGGAAACAACCGAAATGTCCAATAACAGGGGAAATGCTTTGGCAAGCTACAGCCCGTCCACTGGATGAAATACCATGCAGCAATTCAAATGGCCGAATGGAAGAGAACAGAGAATCATGAACAGGTGTTTTAGAACAATGTTGACAGGATGTCAAAAAGCATTGAATCCTGGGGTGCCTGGGTGGCTCAGTCGGGTAAGCTCTGACTCTTGATTTTCGGCTCAGGTCATGATCCCGTCTCACGGTTTGTGAGCTTGAGCCCTATGTCAGGCTCTGCACACACACACACACACACTCTCTCTCTCTCTCTCTCTCTCAAAATAAATAAACATTTAAATTTTTTAAATTTTTATTTTTAATGTTTGTTTATTTTTGAGAGAAAGAGAACATGAGTGGGGGGTGGGGGGCAGGGGGGGGGGCAAGGGGCAGAGAGAGAGGGAGACACAGGATCTGAAGCAGGCTCCAGGCTCTGAGCTGTCAGCACAGAGCCCAATGCAGGGCTCAAACCTACAAACCACGAGATCATGACCTGAGCCAAAGTCAGAAGCTCAACCGACTGAGCCACCCAGGCACCCCTCCAAAAAATGTTTTTAATAAAAGTATTGAATGACCAGGCACTGCCCAACACACCTTCTGCAACACCTCACAAGAGCCCAAAAGAAACCTATGCCTATTTCCTTTTAACGAACAAGAAGGCTGAGGTCCAGAAAGCTAAAGAAGTTGCCCAAAGTCACAGAGCAAGCAAGGAGTAGAGTCCCAATGTGCGTGTGACCTCCCCGTGGAGCCCATGCACACCCTGATGTCCTCACTGGACCCCTCAGTGGCCTCGCACTCAGGCCATCCTTCTCCATGATGCCATCGTGACTGTGTTCGGGAGGCCACTACAGATCTGCAGCGAAAAGTGACAGGGCACCTGGAAAACGCCCGTGGGAATGCAGCAAAAAGCAAAGATGAGACAAAGGAGACCACCTTTGTTGAGGGCAAGAAACCTCTGAGAAAAGAAGCCGGAGAGTGGTCAGCAAGAGCAGGTGTCAGAAGGGACAGAGCAGAGCGTGAGACACGAAAGGCGCAGGGCACGCAGGCCGGGAGCTCCTGGAGACCGGGATCTGCCTGTACTCACCCACTGCTCTCCCAGGGTCCATAAACGTCAGCTGAGACACACACATCGCATGGGATGCAGATAAAGCAAGAAGCAAGAGAAAAGGCAGAAGAGGGGACACAGAACCAGGGAGATGAGTGGACTGGGAATCGGGACTGCCGTGGCGTGGCCGCGGGCTCCAGTGGCCCATGGCAGGGCTGGAGACTCAGGGAGGCAACGCACTGGCCTCACCCTCTGAGATCAGGGTCCGGGCGCAGCGAGAGAGTTGATTTGGACGGAGAGATGGCCTCCTTGCAACAAATGGGCCGCCAGCAGCCAGAGGAAGCTTCTGCAGGACATCGAGACGGTCGTTTCATGGGAAAAGGGGTAGAGATTCCCCCGGCCTGCTAGGGTAGGTATGGCTCTGCCGGAGGCAGGGGAGTGGACCAGAAGACCTCCTAGGTCCCTCTGCTTCCTTAAGATCAACCGCCTAGCGCCACCATTCTCCAAACCAGAGGGGAAATGCCGTAGATGACCCAAGACCTGGTTATCACTGAAACTGGGGATCTCTACGTGGGGGTTCACCAGACCATTCTCTCTACTCTTGCACACGTTCAAACATTTCCATAAGAGAGGGTTCAAAAACCGCAAACTCAGGCCCAGGCATTTCACCTAAAAATCACCAGGGCCTGGCCCAGGCTGGGGGGCGGCCCTCTGGGTCCCAGACAAAGCCCGTCAGAGTCAAACAATGATTCTTTGCCAACAGATTCTTTGAGTGGAAGAGTGGGGAGTCTGCACGCGCATGCAAGTCAGGCAGCGTTAGCAGGTCATTAAGACTGTGTTTACCTCATGGCTCGGTCTCTCCTTAGCTGTATGTCTCTGGGCAAGTCGCTTAACCTCTCTGCACCTCAGTTTCTTTCTCTGTAAAATGAGGATCAGGATGGGACCCTCCTCACATTGCTGGGAGAAGTAAATGCCACATAAAACTCCTAACGAGGTGGGGGTGGGGGGAGCCAGGCATGGAGAAAGCTTGCAGTAAAAATCAGCTATTAGGGTACATCCATTTTGTAACGTGTATAGTTATTTTGGAAACCATGTGTCCAATTTGGAGAAAACGAAAAAGGGTGAAACCAGCCCTCTATTTCTGAGAGCTCAGGCAGTGGTGTGGGGGAGCACATCTAACCCACATCGGGTGGCCCTGCAGACCCAGGCCTCCATTGGCCAAGGGGGAGAGCCCCTCCCTTCAAAAAGCCAGCAGGAGAAACAGGAAGCTGCTTCCTTTCCTTTCCATTCTGAGCCAGCATTTCCTTTTTTGTTTTAAAAAGCATTCCTTGTCTGCAGCCCAGCCCTTTCCCTGCCCTGAGCAGCCCCAGGCTCAAACACACACACAGCCATCGCCATTGCTCTGGGACTGTTTTCTGCCCACCAGCAGGGTCATGGGGTTCCCGGCAAACTCAGTGAGCATACCCTTGACACGAGGCTATCTGGCACGCAGGGACAGGAGTGGCAGGAGAAAGGACTCCAGGAACCCAGACCTCTCTGGGCAGGCTTTCCTCGCCTCGTTGGAAGGACTAAGTGAAATAGGCCATTAACTGCTAGCGTGGTGCCCAGAACACACTTTAACTGCTAGCGTGGTGCCCAGAACGCACTCTGCCTCCCTTTGTAAAGCATCTCCCTTGACAGAAGGGAACCTCACATGGCTTGGTAAGTCTACGGAGTCACCAGCCTCTCCTCAACCCACCCGATTTAAATTGGAATCTCAAATGGGGCCCCAGCATCATGAAAACATAAAGCTTAGCTGACACTAAGCCTACAAGTTCCTGTCTTTGTTTCCTGTTCATGGCTGAAGGCGGTATTTCCCCCAGCTATGTTCAGCGGAATAAAGATCCCTGGATAAAGACGTTTGGGAGCACTTGCTACAGGGCTTCTCAGAGCCTTTAAGACACTAATCATCTTCAGGCTTCTCCAGAGGGGGAAGAGGGCTGGTGTGGCACATTCTCAACCACAAGAAGGCCTCTTTCACAGATACAGTATAGGAAAGGCCGCTTTAAGCCCTTTCAAGGGCCCCACACTGGAGAAGGGGAGGACCTCTCAAGATGGTGCCCAATGATGGAGAACATCCAAGTCACTTTTTAAATATGCCTATAATTGGGGCGCCTGGGTGGCTCTGCCGGTTGAGCATCCGACTTTAGCCAGGTCCTAATCCCACGCTTCGTGGGTTTGAGCCCCTCGTCCGGTTCTGTGCTGACAGCTCAGAGCCTGGAGCCTGCTTCGGATTCTGTGTCTCCCTCTCTTTCTGCCCCTCCCCCATTCTGTCTCTCTGTCTCCCAAAAATAAAGGTTTAAAAAATTTTTTAATAAAATAAAATAAATATGCCTATAATTTTTTTCCCAGCCAGCAAAACTCTGACTGCACCATGAATAAAGCTGATCCTGCTTTTTCCATGCCAAAACCAAACCCACATTAACTGGCTAAACTGGGACTCCAAACCTCAAGGTGTCAAGCCAAAGAAAGCCCCACCACCCCGTAAGCAGCTTATCTCGGCAGACCTGCAGAAAGTGAACGCCTCATGATCAATGTTACCGATTGGAGTCTATAGTTTATTCTATACAAAAAGTTATTTTTTCTAACCATAACTGGTCTGGTCCATGGACTGCAGTAAGCTTTCTCTCCCCTCTTTTTTTAAAATTTCAAACACAAGTCTTAATTCATTCTTGCAATTATTCTGTGGGTGGAGCAATGAACGGGACGGGGGGGGGGGGGGGGG
>CM053565.1:17389618-17461771 GCA_028646485.1 Cryptoprocta ferox
GGATGAACGACAAAGCATTTCTGATCCCAACGTCTGGCCCCAGTGTCCAACTGTACATCGCCGCCTGGGGTCTGCAACAGGGGAGAAAGACAAGATGGACACAAAGACGTTGGGTTAAAAGGTTGTGTCTTCTGGAAGTGTTAGTAAATGATTTAAAGCGTTATCTTGACATTAAAGCCCACGACAACAGCGTTTCATGGAATATAATGCAAAATCTGTACCAATGTAAGGCAAACACTAGGCCCTACGGGAATAAAAGTTCATCCACCCAAGTCTGGGGGGATCTTCAGAGGGAGGACGAGAAAGTACATAGTCAGGTTCAAAGCCCATTGGCTAGACTGGTTTTCAAAAAAGGTTCCACCCACAGGATACCCCAAGCCGCTCCCCAAGAATCCCTCCACTGCCCAGGGTCCCCAAGCCATCGAGAGGGGCTGGGAAGGCAAACCCGTTTGCTTCCTCTTGCAGGAAATTCCTGGAGGCCGAGGACCCCACCAGCACAGGAGGGTGAAATGGCAGAGGCTGCTGTTGGCCATGAGTCTAGATGGTTTCGTGTCTCTCTCCAGCGCAACTCAGGTCTGCATCCCCCCTCAGTGCTCAGTCTCTCCTCCGCCCTTTGATACGGTTAATTCTCTAACAGGTATTCCCACCAAGTCCCCTCGGCCTCAGGCTTTCAGTGTCCTAGCATCTTGCAGGACACTGGACCAGATGGAAAGCCCAAGATCCTTTGAAACCCCCCAAAGAGCTATCTGATCAGTATCTGTGTCTACGGCTCAAGGAATCAAGAGATAAAGACCTCAAAGCAGGGCTGTGCCCTGCCCAGGGGCAATGAGTCCCTGGACACCCAGCACCCCCTCTGCTGCTGTCTGGGAGCAAGGAAAGGTCCTTCTTCTAATTGGTTAGCCCAAGCCCCCTCCCAACTTTGCTGCAGGCGACCACAAAACCAGAAACCACAGTCCTTGACACACACCCAAGAACATCAGCCTTGGGGACCCTGTCCAGTCTCCTGTTTACATTTCCAGGCCTCAGGCGAGATGCAGATGAGGTGGGAGAGGGGTAAATGCATAAAGGCTGCCGTTTTAGAAGTCCTGGCATTCATGCTGGGAAAAGAGGAACAGATTATGCCCTAAAGATTTTAAAGAATAGGATTATGATTGCATATGTTACTATGGTTTGGCCTAGCAAATTCTCCTCCTAGGAAGAGACTCTGCAGCATGATTTATAATAGCAGGACTTGGAAAGAGCCTGAATGGCCAACAGGGGGACGACTGGTTCGATGAATTTATGGGATGACCACACGATGCAGCTACTGACGGTGACAAGGCATGTCCATGTGTATCGATGTAAACAGAAGACGCTTACGAGGCAACGCACATAGTATGCGCCACAAGTATCTATGTGTACATCTGTGTGCAAATGCAGAGGACTAAAAACACTGGGAGAATATACAGCAAAATGTTAATAAGAATTAACCAGATCCGAGAGCTGGCATGATGGAGGTGGTTTTTTTCTTGTGTTCATCTGTGTTTTCTTTTTCACACTGGACCCCAATCATGATGTGTATTTGGAAATATTTTTTTTTTTTACAAAGTAGAAAGCTAAAGAATATACTGCTTCTCAGAGGGATTATTCAGAAAGAATAAGGCAGGTATCCATTAAAAAAATTATGAGCAAGTTGATCTCTAGGTAGCTTCTCGTTTCTCAGAGTGACACCAACACAGACTGGTTGCATCAGAGTTTGTTGACAGAGGCCCGTCTTTGAGGACATGCTGGGCTGCACGTTAGGGAAGCAGCCCCGAGCCCAAGTTCAGAGCCTGCACAGCCGGGGGTGGGCCACCAGTAGGGCCCAGTCTTCGGGAACTGAGCCACCAAACACCCAGGCTGCCCTTTTCTGTTCCGGCCACCCCCTTGTCCTCAGCAGCCAGGATCCTGATCCCAATCCCCACCAGGGCTGCTAGAGGAGGCTGCAAGGTTCACAACGTAGGTTCTGAAACCCAGTCAACCCTGGTTCGGTCACCAACTCACAGAGTCCTCTTAATCCCTCCGGGCCACAAGGTCTTCATCTGCAAAAGGAGGATAAACCCTCCTAAGGTTCCTGTGAGAGTTAAGCGGGGTGACATAGGCAGAGGGCCTAGCAGCATGCAAGACACAGAACAGGTGAACAAGAAGAAAGTTTGCATTCCACCACCGCCCTCATGTGCTCCAAGGCCGTGCCCATGACCCCAAAGGCACCTACGTGGCTTTCTTTTCCGACTGAATGTGAGAGAAGACTCCATCTATCCTGAAAAGATGTATACTTTTTTTTTTTTTAATGTTTATTTTTGAGAGAGAGAGAGACAGAGTGCAAGCAGGGGAGGGGCAGAGAGAGAGAGGGAGACACAGAATCTGAAGCAGGCTCCGGGCTCGGAGCTAGCAGCACAGAGCCTGATGCGGGGCTCGAGCTCATAAGCTGTGAGATCATGACCCGAGCCGAAGTCGGACACTCAACCGACTGGGCTACCCAGGCGCCCCAAAAGACATAGACTCTTTAAAAAGCACAGCTTAGAGAGACTCGGTCGCAGGTTTTGCTACTACCCCCCATGCCCCACTGCAGACACAGCCACCAAGGACCAGGGCCTTCTCAGTCCCTCTCCAGGGCAAAGCCAGCAGGCGGGTGGAGAATATCTGTGGTGGGGAGTACAGCCCCCTCGATGTGGGGCCAACCCAGATGGGATGGAGGCATTCCGGTTGTCCCCAGGCAGCAAACCACACTCACACAAACTTGGGCCACAGCTGCGGTGAGGCCTTCCTCCAGCACCACCCGCCCCTCCCCAGTGTCCTCTCCCTGGGAGGACAGAGCGCCTTTCTTGGCGAGAAAGGAGGGAAGAGAAGTGCAGGCCCCTCTCCAGGCCACCCCGGAAGGACATGGGTGGCAAAGTCCACCAGGGATAAAGTTGCCAAGGCAAAAGCAGACACCAAAGGGGGCAGTGGTCCATCTCTGCATCCCTTCAGCCATGGCTGGGGTTAACACCTCCAGCGGGAGGGAGGCCGGTGCCCTGACAACAGAGCAGAAGGAGACACGCCCCACTCCGAAGCAGTGGCCGGTGGGGAAAGGGAAAACCAGCTCATGCCCTCAGTTCTGCCAGGGATGTCATTTGGGACACCAGGACTATAGGAATGTTTCCCACAAAAACAGAAAGCTAGACTGGCCCACCGTTCCAGCACATTCCCAATCCCAGAGCACTTGGCAAGCCATGTTCCTGGAGTCGCAACGGTTCACCTGCCTGGTTCCCGGTTAGGGTTCAAGTTTCCCCAAAGTCCAGGAGAGCATCCTACGTACCTTGGGATCCAAGCCAGGGCAGCTGCAGCTAGCCCAGCAGGCAAACCAGTCATGACGGACGTTGAGTGAAAGGATGTTCACGCAAACCCAGAGGGCCTGATGTTGGGGGGGAGGTTGGATAGGGACCACAGCAGGGGGTGGGGGGAGCTCGGTACTCCACGTAGCAGGGTTCTGACCTCCATCACTATCAACCTGGGTAAACGACAAGCCCCACTGACCTTCCGAGGAGCAGCAGGGTCTCCCCTGGGCGCCTCCTGGCTCCAGGGCAACTCAGAGAAGTGGCCGAAGGGCAGACTGTACTTATCACAGCTCCCCAAGGTCCCCTCCCGGGCAAGGCCCATGGGCAAGGTCCCGGGGGGGGGGGGTCTTTCTCCAAATCAGCTTGCATAGGGAGGAGTTTCTCTCTATAAGAGCACAAGAGGAGCCTGGGTGGCTCTGTCAACTGAGCGTCCGACTTTGGCTCCAGTCATGATCTCGTGGTCCGTGAGTTCGAGCCCCACGTCGGGCTCTGTGCTGACGGCTCAGAGCCTGGAGCCTGCTTCAGATTCTGTGTCTCCCCTCTCTCTCTGCCCTTCCCTGCCTCATGCTCTGTCTCTCTCTCTTGAAAATTAATAAACATTAAAAAAAAATTTTTTTTAAGAGCACAAGGTGGAGAGACTTGGTATGCCTTGGCCTGTTCTGGAAAGTACTAGCAGGCTGGCAGAAGAGGGCAATGTTACAATGCCACTGGTGAATCTGCACGAGGCACTGCTATTTCCCTGGAGCTCAGCACAGACTCAGCCCACAAAGCATGAATAAATGAGGGAATGAACTGGCATGGGGCTCCAGGCCCAGCTGCAAGGCCAGCCAGGTGTCCCTACGTGAGCACATCTGGGAACGAGAACATTCTATCCCACCTCGGTGGAGTTCTCAGGCCCCCTAGGAGGGTCTGTGGGAGGCAGGGTACGGGGTTCTGCTAGGATGAAGTAGCCTCACAACTCTGTTTACAAATTCAGACTCTGAGTTCAAGATTCTGTCACCCTCCGTCTCCACCTAGAGAGAAAAAATTGTGTGGTGAAGGTTGGTGGATTTCCAGGAAATATTAGGAGCCTGAGAAGGTTCCAGCACGCCGGTCGGCAGGTAGGAGGCAAACATTAAACCCCGGCTCCTTCCACTCTTTTGAATCCAACCTGGACCGCTACACAGAGAAAAGTCATCACAAGGCCAGCCAGACACGCTGCCCACCGCACATCATCACAGCCTGTGATCTCGGGGACCAGGAGCTACGCCCACGTCAGGGGCCTCGAGGGGCAGCCCACGTGCTGTTTCTCCCAGCGAGTGTTTATCTAATGAAGGCGAGGGGTACCCAGGGGGCTCAGTCAGTTAAGCATCCGACTGCAGCTCAGGTCATGATCTCACGGCTCATGAGTTCAAGTCCCGTGGTGGGCTCTGTGCCGACAACTCGGAGCCAGGAGCCCGCTTCGGCTTCTGTGTCTCCCTCTCTCTGCCCCTCTCCACTCATGCTCTCTCTCACTCTCAAAAATGAATAAATTGTTAAAAAAATTTTTTTTAATGAAGGCCAGAGTGGGCCGGGGTTCCTAAGATCCTGGGAGAAGTCTGGTGCAGTTGCATAAGCCAAGACCTCTGGGGAGCCCCTTTCTTCAGAAGCCAGGAATCCAGTGTTGCCTCTCTCTAGGAGATAAGAGCCAGCTCTAGAGAAGTACCTTCCCCTAAAGGTGGCCTGTGGCATGAATGCCACTGGACCCTCACCAGGGAAAGTTTATAGGCAGACTCTTTTGGTAGCAGGACACAAACTTACAGGCTCACAACACTGCAGGTTTATGCTGTTCCGTCCCCATTTTACAGATGGGAAAGTGGAGGTTCCGAAGTCGAGGGACTGGCCCAGGGTCACACAGACAGACCACCCCCACCCCCAGAGCTGAATTCAAAGCTGTCTGCCACACTGTCCCCATCGGCAGATTTCTTTGACTAATACACTTCCCCCCTGTTTTATCGGTTTCGTAAATCTGGATTTTACAACTGTTTTTAAACAGGGGGGTGTGTAACAATCGTTTGGTTCAACCCCACTGAGGCCCCTTCACCAAACCACAGAATGTAGAGCCTCAAAGGGCTTATGGAGATCCACCCCAACCTCCCTGTGCAGGTTAGGAGGCTAAGGCCTCCAGGGCAAAGAGATGCATTCAAATTAGCTGGAGGCAGCTTAGGGAACCAGTTTCTGAGGTCTAAATTCCCATTCTCAAAAAACCAAACCAGGTCCTGCCTTTTCTCGGAGTAGGGTGAACCCAAATCCAATGGAGAGAACAGGGGGCTGAGTACTGGTTTGTGTTTACACCACAAATTCCCTTTGGGCCTCTGGGTGGGTTTTCTGGCTGTCAGAGGCCATCATCCAATAAACCCCGGGAGGGAGGCCACTGAAACACAGCTTACAGACCTAAACAGCGATGCTTTGGGGTGTCGCAAAGGCATACCTTTGTTAAAATGAATGACTCTGGAAATCAGGGCACCTAGAGGGCAGAGAACCATTTCCAGAGGATGAACAGTACACGGTCCTCCGGGGTCTACTCCGAGAACCAGGAGCTCTTGAGCGCACCATGGGGACAATCCGAGAGAGGTCAACGCAGAGAACTTTCTCTCAACTCGGTAACACAGCAGTCCAAGCAGACGGCATGCTGCCGGCCGATGATCCCGCCTCCCGCAACTGAGCTGCACAGGCCCCCTATTGTGTCCGTTCAAACACTGAACTTTGCTGGGCAAACACATTCGGCTGTGTTCAAGAAGAAACCAGTTTCCCTCACCACTTGGAAAACAGCAGCACGCACGAAAGAAGGGACAGCTTGGGGGCCCGGGGGGGTGCCGCTGGTGCTTGGTTGGTTTTTGAAGCAAAGCCCTGGTCAGTCCTGCTATAGCAACTGTAACAAAAATAAGAATAGCCGGCACTCATGAGATGCTTTGCTTCCAACATCCCTGGTTTTGTAGCTTTGAAGAAAACAAAACTGCGGGAGAGAAGTCACCCTCAAACATTGTGGATCAAACAGGGACTTGGGCTTCTGATGGGCTTATGACAGCTGGCAGAGGCGACGAGCAATAAAGGGCTGGGGAGAGGGCTGTTGGGTTGAGAAACATCCTACGACAAAACGTCCCCAGATCTGCAGAAGGCCAGATGTGCCATGCAAGGTGGAAAGAAGCCACTTTTTCCAGTCGGGGTAGCAATGGAGTGGTCCCTGGAATGTTACAGTCTTTCCAGTCTCAGGACAAAAACTAGTTGGGAACCTAGGCACTAGTTTCCCTCTATTGTGGGGGGGAGGTCTCCCCCTCCCCCCTTCTGAGAACCTAACCACCCTTTTGACTGGTTCTTCCAAATCCTTTTAATACTGCACCGCCTGGCTATAATTTGAAGGAGGAGGGCCTGCATATTGTATTTCTTCTTTACACCCCAGACTCTCTCCCCCAGAACCCCTTAAATAGTGTCATCTTCCTACCAAAGGCGTCGTGCCCTAGCATAATCCTTCCTAAACCAAAATCCAATGTTTGAGGAGGAGTGGGGGAGTCGGTGGGTAATTATATTTTGAGCCGTGAAAGGCTGGGGCTGTGCGAAAGGAAAGCATCAAATGCCTGAGCAATAAATATGCAGTTTCAGCAAACACGTTTTGAAAAGCGGCAGACAAAAATCCCGGAGGAGAGGAAAGAAAGGAACAAGCCGGGAGTCTGGGGCGTGAGGGAAAGGCAGAGAATGGCGGGCCTGTGATCACACTTCGGGGGACCCCCCCCCCCCGTCTACTCCCCGTCACCCCGGCCCACGGCTGCTCGCCTCAGTCACACAGGGAAAAGTCCAGCGTGTGACTCAGGGGGAGAATGAGTCCTGCGGCCCCGCAAACTGGGCGGGGGCGGCGATGGGGAGGCAGGGGATGCCCGAGCGCAGCCCACCCCGCCCACCGGCTCCTGGAGCCTCCACCCCGGGTCCCACTCCGCCCCTCCCCCCAAATCCCGCCCAAGGTGAGGGGCTACTCCTGGGTCCCCAGGCTGCCGCGACAGCGACTGCAGGAGGGAGAGGAAGCCTCCAAGGGGCGACGCAGGCTCCAGGCTGCATCCGGGAAGGAGCGCCCTGGGGCATCGCGGGAGGGGCTGGGGGGGGGCCGCTCTCCGGGCCGCGCGGCCCCCTTACCTCCAGCGTCCGGATCTCCTGCTGGGTGAGGTCGTTGGACACGGCGCACTTGGTGCGCAGCCCGCGCAGGCTGCCGATAGAGATGTCGATGAGCTTCTGGAGCTGCCCGCACTGCTGCAGCGCCCGGCTAGCCGCGGCCCCGGGGCCCCCGTCCGCGGCCGCCGCAGCCCCCCCGCCGCGGCCCTCCTTCTTCTCCCCCATCGCCGCCGCGCGCAGCGCCGCTCTATCCATGCCTCGGCATCGGGGCCGCGGGGTGGCCGAGGCGGGGGAGCCCGGGGGCGCGGGCGAACCCGCGCGCGGGGAGGGCCGGACGAAGAGCGCCCCTCGGCGCCGCCGGAGCCCGGACGCGCTAGGACTGCCGGCCGCCCAGCCCGCCGCTCCCGCCAGCCCAGCCGCGGCGGCAAAGCGAAAGCCGCGGCGACCCGACGGCTGTGGCTCCCGGAGCTTTTAAGCGGCAGCCGGGGCCGGGTCAGGGTAGCTGGGCATGCTGGGACTTGTAGTCCGCGCCGCGCACCTGCCGCCCGGCCCGCGCCCTCGGGGCCCGCGTCCGCGCCCGGCGGGCCAGGCCTTCCCCCTTGGCCGCGGGGCTCCGGCCGTGCGGGAGCGCCCCGCCCCTGCGCTCGGGGAGTGGCCGCTGCGCGCCAGCTCCTCCCCCCGGCGCCCAGAACAGGGGGCGGCCTCGTCTCCCCGCCCCCTCCACTCCTGCCTCTGGCCTAGGGGCTTCCCACGACCCCCGGATGGGGCGGGGCAGGGGCCGGGGGCCCCTGGATGCGAGGAGGGTGCGCTTCCTGCAATTCTGCTGCTGCAGCCGAGCCCTGGAAGGTGGGGACAGAGGAGGTTCCCGAATTTCTGCGTTGGTTTGGGGGCCGCCATCTAGTGGGAAGGGGCCTAAAGTATTTGTCCTCCGGCTGGTTCGCGGAGCTCGGACTCTCGGTTGTCTTCGCCAAAGGGAATGTTGGGGCGTGGAGAAAGACGTCAGAGCTTTCTTCGGGATCGTATTTACCCATCAAACTAAGTATCCCATCCCTCCGCCACCCCAACCCAGCAGGCCGGTCCAGACGCTCGGGGTGACACACGGACTTGTCACTTGGGGCGCTCTAGAACAGACAGCCTGGGTTCCAATTCACACTCTACCTAGCTGTGTGACGGCTGAGCTGTGAGCTCACCTCTGAGTGTCTGAGTTTTCTCATCAGTAAAAATGGGGTGATAATAGTGCCTATTTTCTAGGGTTCGTATAAAGAAGGAGTTAAATTAATCACTGACACGTGTAATCACTGGATAAATGCTCGTAATTGTTACTGACCAACCTCAGAGCTCCTAACCATGGCCCCAGACGTCAGTTGTGGCCACCGGCACAATACCGCTGCTGACCTGTGTGCGCCGGGCCTATTTTCTTTGCCTCTTAACTCGGCATTCAAGCCGCGACCCATCCCCCCACCCTCCCCTCCCACCTCCGGCCGGTTCCTGTGTGTCCTGTTTGTTGGCTAAGCTGAAAAGCCGGGACTCTTCATCACAAGCGCTCTATCCGTCCTTCCAGCATCTGCTAACCAGAAGAAATATCTCTCAGGATGTAAGCGCCTTGACTGCAGAAGTGGCTAAATAATTTATCTTAGTATCCTCTTCCTAGAGCCAAATGCAACACAGGGCCCACAGTAGGAGCTCAATAAAGTTGTGCGACCCATGTCATGAATTCTTCAGGCACATCCTAAACTGCGTTTCTCCTATCTTTCAGGCCATTTCAGAGAAATGGGTACTTTCTTTATGTCTACCTCTCTCTCCTCCCACCCCACCACACCCCCCCCTTTTTTTTTTGAAGGAGGATTGAACAGGCCATAGTGTCCAAGCATTGTATTCCTACCTGAAGTCTACACACAGTACTGGGTGGCAATTGATATTAAACCTTCTTTGGGGCTATGGGTGGCTCAGTCAGTTAACCGTGTGACTTAAGCTCAAGTCATGATCTCATGGCTCCTGAATTCGAGCCCAGAGTCAGGCTCTGTGCGGACTGAGCCTACTTTGGATTCTGTGTGTGTGTCTCTCTCTCTGCTCTTCCCCCGCTCACTCTCTGTCTCCATCTCCTTCAAAAATAAATAAACATTAAAAAAGAGTTTTTAAACCTTCCTTTAATGTCATTTGAAATTTCAAAACTAAAATACAAAACTATAACTTTAAAATGTGCTTTTGCAAACGAACCCCTCCTCTGAAGATTTTCTGAAACACAAGGGGCTTCCTCCCTAACTCTTGACCCTTCCCATAAGAATCACTACTCCATTCCCCCACGTAATTTAAAACAGGACCCCCGTACTGTATCTGTGAAGCCCCCAACCCTGTTACCTTAGCCCAGCCCATAGCCCCTGCAAGAATAGTAATTGCCCCCAAATTGAAACTGTGTAACCATTGTTCTCAAACTTGACTGTGAATCGGAATCTCCTGACAGGCTTGTGAACAGGCAGTGATGGACCCGCACTCAGGGCTTCTGATGCAGTAGCTGGAGGGTGGGGCTGGAGAATGTGCATTTCTAATAAATTCTCCATGAGGCTGATGCTGTGGGGTCTGGGAGCCTGAACTTTAACAAGGTTGGTGCTGTGGTGCCTGGGTGGCTCAGTCAGTTGAGCATCCGACTTGGGCTCAGGTTATGATCTCGAAGTCTGTGAGTTTGAGCCCCGTGTCAAGCTCTGTGCTGACGGCTCAGAGCCTGGAGCCTGCTTTGGATTCTGTGTCTCCCTTTCTCTCTCTGCCCCTCCGCTGCTTGCACTCTTGTCTCTCTCTCAAAAATAAAATTAAAAACTAAAAAGGTTGGTTCAGGGCGCCTGGGTAGCTCAGTGGGTTAAGCGTCGCACTTCAGCTCAGGTCATGATCTCGCCTTCCCGAGTTCAAGCCCCGCGTTAGGTTCCGTGCTGACAGCTCAGAGCCTGGAACCTGTTTCAGATTTTGTCTCCCTCTCTCTGCCCCTCCCCACCTCAAAAATAAACATTTTAAATAATAATAAAATAAAAAGGTTGGTGCAGAGGAAGGTCAGTGGGCCCAGGGAACTATCTCAAGGGACCATCCATAGTGTGTCCTGGCTGGTTCAGAGTCTCTGTTCTGTTCGGTAGCCAGAGCTGTCAGGCTTGAGTGAATGACTCACTTCTAACTCAATTCACAAGAGGTTTCCTGGTAAGGGCCTATTTATGCATTTACATCAAGCTGTAATTGCCACTGGGGCCTGGTTGACACATTTTCCCCCCAGGGCCTTTTTATGTAGGAAGCCGCAGCCTCAGAAGGGTGACTGCCAGCCTGGGAGCCCTATGAGGGCTGGAGACTGGACAAACCCCTGTTCCTGGGCAGGCTCCGTGTGGCCAGTCAGTCCCTCTTCTGCGGACACAGTCTGCCTTGTGACGATTCAGTAAGCCACAGCTTTCCTCTCGGAGGCACCTCGGCCCTCTCCAGCCGGGTTCGGGCATCTGTCAGCCACACTCTTACACCACTGCCTCTTAGAGATGCGGAAAGCAAGGCTTTAAAAAATAATCCCTTCATTCATCCCTTTAGCATTCAGGAAGTACTCCTCAAATCTTAAACCCTCTTCTGGGCTCCAGGAAACAGAAGTGGGCAAAACAAAAAAACGCTTGCCCTCCGGGAATTTATATTCTGAGAAGAGAAGACAGCTCATAAATAAATGAGTAGAATGCCCAGTATGGCGTGTGGTAACAGGTGTGAAGGCAAAGCAAAGAGCAGGCGAAGATGGGACAGGGAGTGGGGTTCTCCATTCTGTTCCTGAAGGGGCCGTATGACCCTGTGAGAGCCTTCTCTTTTCTTTCTCCTCATCTGCAAGTTGGAGGGCACGTGTTGTGAGGAAGAACAGAGAGAATTCTGCGAAGTGATGGTCGCAGAGGGAGGGTTCAACATATTTATTTGTATTTATGGGTGAAATACTGCATGCGGGCCTGGTTCCAAGAGCCTTAGTTAACTAATGTTGCTTACTTTCCTCCCCCACCCTCCAGAGTGAGTGTCTCCTAGTTCGATGAATTCGTCCATTATGTGGTGTTTCTTGGGTTGAACTTCACCTCCAGACCCTTGAGACTTTTTGTGTGGCATCCTCAGGACAGAGAGTTCACTCTTTCCCTCTGCCCTCCCCTCTGCCCCGAAGCCTTCGAAGCTTGCACAACCCTATGTGCATCTCAGCGCCACGGCAGCCACGCGGGCATGTTCTTGCCTAGACCCAGAAAGCATGAGAAGGGCACCTGCCTCGTGCCAGGCTCTGGGATAGGCCAGGTGAAGAAAACCAAGCTCTTATTCACGCAGCACAAACCTCAGAGTGGAGACAAGAAGTTAACAAGTCAACAAATATACGACCACCAGGGTAAACTCGAAGAAGGATAAGTGTTGTGAAGGGGGAGGAGCTAGCAATTCCCCAGGATACGAGGTGCTTCTTTAGCTCAAGTGGTCAGAGAAGTACTCTCTGACTGATCTTGAACTAAGATCTAAATAAAGAGGAGGCGCAAGCCACGTGGAGCTCCAGGAAGGGGGCGTTCTAGGCAGTGGGAACATCACGCGCAAATGTCCTGAGGCAGGAACAACTCTGCACGCTGCAGGAATAGAATGAAGGCCAGTGTGGCTACAGCACAGGGAGAGAAGAGCAGGGGTTGCAGAGGACAGGGGCGCCTTGCTGGAAAGGAGCCCGATGAAGTAGGACTTGGGCAGGAAGTTTGGATTTTTCTCTAAGTCTCTGTTCCTCCTTAACATGGTCCCGAGGTTCCCTCATCGCCAGGGAGCTCCTGAGTCGTGCCAGATCTCCAGCCCTGCCCCAGATCAACTGAATCACAGCCTGGATTTTTGGCAAGATCCCCATGTGACTTGAATGTATGTTAAAGTTTAAGAAGCATAGCTCTCTGAGTACATGGAAAGAAAGCCACACTACTGATGATATTAAGTGTTCCAAAGATCTCTCTGGCCACCACATGAAGAGTGGATGGTAGAGAGGCAGGACAAAAGCAGGGCCACTGGTTGTGAGACTGCCAAAGTGGCCCGGGTGAGATCACAAGAGCAGGTGGGTGAGGAGGAGACAGAGGAAATAGAGCGGATGCCTGACAGCCGATGGGTTGAACATGGAAGGAGGAAAGCAATGATTTGGGCCATCTCGGCCTCTGTCCCCCCAAAGAGACTGCAGGGCATGGTCAGAGGCACCGCACCCTGCGGTCAGGTGTGGCCACACCTACTCTCCCCATTTCTCACCTCCAACCCCAGCATCATGGCAGGACTGATAGGTGGCGGGTTTCTTTAAGAACCTAGGGACAGTCCAGGAGAAGCTTTGCTTTCCTCGATTTCCTCTTAAATTATCCAGGAAATGTATGGAGTCGCCCTGGAGAGATGAACCCTATAATCTGTTACCTGTGCTCATTCATTCATTCATTCATCAAATATTAACTGAGCCCCCAAAATGTGCTTAGCATCATGCTAGACTCTGGGAACAGAGCAGTAAATGTTGTATCGCTTTAGAGTTTATGAAAAGACTCTCCTTTGAAAGGAAAGCTCACAGTAACCTGTGCTCTCTTCCGGAGGCCTCTCCCAGGTCGCTGGCCAGCTAGAAAATCCATGGGTTCCCCACTGACCTCAGGGTGAAGTATGAGACTTCCTGAAACAAGACCCACACAGCACTTCATGCCCAGGCCCTGCTGACCCGTCCAGGTTCATGTGCCACTCAAGGCTTTTTCAGGTCAATGTCCCAATTCTAAGAATCTGATGAAAATAAAAAGCGTGTCTCCGGGAAAGAATAACACACATACACTCACATTCGTGATACAACTTCGTGGGGTTGGGGCCTCTGTAAGGGTATCCATGGACCGCAGGACTGTCGACAAGCTGAGGAACCCTGCTTCGCTGTTGATCCTGACCACTTTTACTCAACAACACGCGTGGGGCATGCCGTGGAGTGTCGTGTCACAGGGACCTTGCTCAGGCTGTCACTTCTGCCTCCGATCCTTCCTGTCCACCTCCCCTACATACGGTTCCATTCATCCTGTATGTAGATCGAGCTGGCAAGCCCCTCACCCCTTTCCCACAACAGAATCAGCCTTTTTTTTCCCCCCGAGGGTGGGGAAGCAAAGAGGGAAAACAAGAGGATCCCAAGCAAGTTCCACACTGTCAGTTCAGAGCCCAATGTGGGGCTGGAACTCACAACCCTCAAGATCATGACCTGAGCCGAAAGCGAGTCAGACGAGGGGCACCTGAGTGGCTCAGTCGGTTAAGTGGCCGACTTCAGCTCAGGTCATGATCTCACGGTTTGTGGGTTCGAGCCCCACATCGGGCTCTGTGCTGACAGCTCAGAGCCTGGAGCCTGCTTCGGATTCTGTGTCTCCTTCTGTCTCTGCCCCTCTCCCGCTTGTGCTCTGTCTCTCTCTCTCTCTCTCAAAAATAAATAAACATTAAAATAAATGAATAGAAGAGTCAGACGATTAACCAACTGAGCCATCCAGGCACCCCCAGAATCAATCCTTGTAACTTCCAAATGCCCACAGACCTTTACACACACCACATATTTTTGTTTTTTCCCTTGCCTGTTTCCCTGGCTGGATAATGAGACTTCTTGGACTCAAATAGATTCTATGTGACCTTGGGAAAGTTTGTCACCTCCCTGAGCTTGTATTCCCTCATCTATAAAAATGAGTATAATAATCTGTCCCTCCAGGGTAAAGGAAATAGGCTTACAGGCACCTGTCTGGCTCAGTCAGTTAAGCGTCTGACTCTTGATTTTGACTCAGCTCACGCTCTCACAATCATGAGATCGAGCCCCATGTTGGGCTTGGAGCCTGCCTAAGATCCTCTCTGTCTCTTTCTCCCTCTGCTCCTCCCCCACTCACATGCCCTCATGCCTGAGCTGTCTCTCTCTCTCCCTCAAAATAAGTAAATAGGGGCGCCTGGGCGGCTCAGTCCGGCGAGCATCTGACATCGGCTCCGGTCATGATCTCGCGGTCCGTGGGTTCGAGCCCTGCTCGCTGCTGTCAGCCTGTCAGTGCAGAGCTCACTTCGGATCCTCTGTCTCCCTCTTGCTGCCCCTCTCCTGCTTGCACTCTCTCAAATAAATAAACATAAAATGAAATAAATAAATTAAATTAAATTAATTTAGGTGGATAGGCCTGGCACACAACAGTGCTTCATATGTTATTTAGGGAACAAATAACAGATTGCATTTTATAGGCAAAGAACCCAGGGCCTCTCTGGGGAACACTGACCCCTGTGTGGCCTTAGGTGCTCCCTCTAGAAGAAGTCACGGCCACCCACACCGTGTGCTCAGAACCTGATCTGGGTCAGGTCACAAGAAGGAGCCAAGTTGAAGAGTGTCCTTCTCAGCCCTGAAACGGAAGTCACTCAAGTCGCCGCCTGCTTTTTCAGGCAAGCGGGCAAAGAGAAACCCACCCAGGGAAGGCAGGAGGTGATGTGGGTACGCTCTTCCCTCCCGTTCACCTCTTCCAAACCATGCACTCTCCTCCACTTTCTTTTCTATATATATTTTTAAGTTTACTTATTTTGAGAGAGAAAGAGAGAGAGAGCAAGCAGGGGAGGGGCAGAGAGAGAGAGGGAGAGAGAGAGAATGCCAAGCAGGCTCTGCACTGTCAGCACAGAGTCTGATGCGGGGCTCGAACCTGTGAACTGAGATCGTGACCAGAGCCTAAACCAAGAGTCGGACACTTAACCGACTGAGCCACCCAGGTGCCCCACGACTCTCCTCCACTTTCACATCCTTGCCCTTCCGAGGTCCCCCCAGAATGCTCCCCATCCTGTGGTCTCTGGTAGCAATCTCCCGCACGCTCCGCCTCTTCCACTGCAGGCTCCAGCTTCTACCCCAGCCCCTGTGCCTCGGCACAGCCTCCCGGCTGTTTTCAGTGTCACCGTTCCCCCTACCCCTGCTCAGGGCCTTCCTTCCCTCCTTATCCCGCGTAGATTCCATGCTCCATCATGGCTATCGCTCCTAGCTGGCCCCCTCCATGAACTCACCCCTCTTTCCCCTACACGACCCTAGCCAAGTCCCAGCCTTTGTGAAACCAGCCCTCCACCTTCTCCAGGCCTGTGCCAGAGTGGCTGAGCGATACTGGAGAAAACACAGCTCTGCTGACGGGTTGCTCTTTAAATTCATGACCGCAAACCTCAAATTGGCACTTCTCACGCCTGGCAAGCCTACCAACCTTTCCTAGAGAGCTCATTTTCCGATTCTCAGAGATGGCTATTTGGTGCTTTCTTCTGTCTCTACAAATTACCTCGCGCTCCTCAGCAAATGTTCCTGGCTCATCGTTCATTGAGAAAGTGGCAGCCGGCAGACCAAATCTACCAGCCCCCCTGCCCTTCCTCCCGGAACCATAGAGGAGGTGCCTTGGGATCCGTCCCCTCCAGCGGGCTTGAGGCCTCCACTCCAGCAAGTCCCCTGCTTTCTTCTTCTTCACCGTCTTCTCCCTTTCTGCCCTTTTACTCTCATTCATGCACAAACATGTATCCCTTTCAGGAAGGAAGGAAAGAAGAAAGGAAGGAAGGGAGGAAGGAAGGAAGGGACGATGGAAGGAGAAAGAAAGAAAGAAAGAAAGAAAGAAAGAAAGAAAGAAAGAAAGAAAGAAAGAAAAGACAAGAAAGAAGGAAAATAAAGGAAGAAAGAAAAAAGAAGGAAGGGAAGAAGGAAGGAAGGGAGGAAAGAGAAAGAGAAAGAAATGGAAGAAAGAAGGAAGGAAGAGAGGAAGGAGAGAAAGAGAAAGAAAGAAAGAAAGAAAGAAAGAAAGAAAGAAAAGGAAAGGAAGAAGGAAGGAAGGGAGGAAGGAGAGAACGAGAAAGAAAGAAAGAAAGAAAGAAAAATAAACAGAAGAAGGGAGGAAAGGAGGAAGGAGAGAGAGAAGAAGGAAGGAAGGGAGGAAGGAGAGAAAGAGAAAGACAGAAAGACAGAAAGAAAGAAAGAAAGGCAGAAGGGAAAGCACATCTCTGTACCATACCTGGCAAGAAGCAAAATTCACTCAGATGGTTCATCTGACTGCAAAGAAGGGGCCACTTACAAAGTCAAGGGAGCAAACAAGGATGCTGGGGCACCCAGAAACACGCAGTGCTAGGTAGGGGTGAGGAGTCCTGTGCAGAAGGGGTGGAGGGGCGGTGTGTGTGTGTGTGTGTGTGTGTGTGTGTGTGTCTGAGCCATGCCGGAGGGGACAGCCCCGAAGGGCTTGAGAGCATAGGGCACGGCTCCTGCTGGAAACAAGGCACCCAAGCAGTGAGGCAGAGGGGAAGAACACCCTGCCTCTCTTCCTTCCAGCCTTCACCCCTGCTGCCTCTGCCTCCTCTTGGCTGAACCTGCCTGGGAACATTGAGCAGACATCCCCACCCCTTGCCACTGTGTCATGCTGTCCTGTTTGTGTCCTTCCTTGTCCTTATCACTATTTGTGATAGTGGATTTACGGATTTGTTTCCTTCTTTATCCAGCAGGGGTGCCCGTTCCTATATCCCTAGCACTTACAACAGCACATGGTACCTAGTAGGTGCTAAATAAATTGTTGTTGCATGAATCATTGGGAACTTTGCAAAAGTCACAGAACAAGGAAACGCCAATAATTTAAGAATACTGTTTTGCTTTCGCAAGACTGAATTTCCTGATCGGCACTGAACTACCCTATTGGGTCCTGAAAGAAACTCCCTTTCCTAGCAAATGGATACTCACGTATATTACACGCCTATGTGAAAATAACCTGAGCGGAGAATCTGGTAATGCAGATTTGGAAGCAGAGGAGGCCCCACGTGATTGTCATCTAGTTCCAGAAAAAGGAAGAGTCAGAATGAGATCATCTCTTTGCCCCGGGGTCTGGTTCTAGCCTGCGTGAGGCAGCATGAGGAACGGTCAAGGGCCAGGTCAAGGGCCAGCGCTGTGGAATGAGGCCAGGCCTGAGTTTAAATTCCATCTCCGCCCCTCATTCACAATGTGACCTTAGCCAAGTCACTTATCTTTCTGAGCCTCTACCTTCTCCTGTGTAAATTGCCCGGGTAGGGATGCCACAGGGATTAAGTGATCAGTGCATGGAAAGCCTTCAGCCTCTGAGCCTGGCACATGGGGGGCACACTGTATTAGTTCCGATCATTCCCAGAGCTGCTCTGATAGGATTTTCCAGTTCTGGAAGCCTCCCACCCATCACCCCCTGCAAAAGTGAGCCACGAACATGAAATGGGGAGGCAAGAGCCGGCAGCTGTTTCTGGCAAGTTGTTTGAAAGGTGGTTGCAAATATGGGGCACCTGCGTGGCTCAGTCAGTTGAGCATTGGACTTCATCTCAGGTCGTGATCTCGCGGTTTGTGAGTTCGAGCCCCGCGTCGGGCTCTCTGCTGTCGGCTTAGAGTCTGCTTTGGATCTGCTGTCCCCCAGTCTCTCTGCTCCTCCCCCACTCATACTCTCTCACTCTCTCTCAAAAATAAATAAACATTTTTTTAAATGTTTATTTATTTTTGAGACAGAAAGAAACAGAGGGCAAGCAGGGTAGGGGTGGAGAGAGAGGGAGACACAGAATCTGAAACAGGCTCCAGGCTCTGAGCTGTCAGCACAGAACCTGATGCAGGGCTTGAACCCACAAACCGCAAGATCATGACCTGAGCCAAAGCTTAACTGACTGAGCCACCCAGGCACCCCAACATTTTTTTTAAAAAGGTGGCAGGAAATGACTAGAAATTAAAGATAATGTAACATCCCTTCCGGGGTCAAAGCATTGAAAGATCATGGACCATGTCCACTAATATGAGCCACAATAAAAATAAGATCACAAAAGACAAAATCTACATGTATGCTGAAAGGAAACTGGCTTCCCCCCCCCCATTCTCCTTTCTTTTCTTTTTAACTTAAGTGAGAGAAAGAGAGAGAATGTAAGCAGGGGAGAGGGGCAGAGGGTGAGAGAGAGAAAGAGAGAATCTTAAGCAGGATCCACACTCAGCACGGAGCTCGATCCCACCACCCTGGGAACATGACCTGAGCCGAAACCAAGCATCAGATGCTCGACTGACTGAGCCACCCTGGCGCCCCTCCCTAGATTTTTTAATTGTGCAATTCTAGATAAATTCAGTGAAGCTGAGCTCTGCGTTTTCCAATGCCCTTGCTGTGTTGTCTGCCTCCAGGTAATCCAGCACATATCTGATGCCAAGTTCAAAGCTTCCTAGGACCTGAGTGCCACGAGATATTTCCCACACCCTTATAGAATTAATGGTAATAATAATGCACTGCCTTTTCTTTTGTCCCATTGTTTTCCAAGCTCCTCAGAGTCCTTCCACCTGTATTAGCTGCTTGAAGTCCCCATCTTCCAGATGGGGTTGGTGGCTCCTTGGGTTTAAACCCAGAGAAATTAAGTGATCATTGGGGGGTCACCCCCACAGTCGCAGAATAACCAAAATGTAGCCTCGGCTCCTGGACCTACCAAATCACGAGCCAAAGGATCTTCAAATGACTCTTCGCCTAGAGATCACCCACTCGCCTTTTACTCAAACAGTCCCGCTCATAACTCAGGACTCAGGACTCCAGTGTGACCTCTTCCCAGAAGGCCCCCCTCCCCTCCAGGCTGGCCCTGCTCACTTCCTCCAAGCTGCCAAAGTCCTGTGCTGGGCCCCACCCAGCATTGTGGGACATCCCTGCCTCAAACCCCTGTTTCCTCAAACCTCTCCCGCCCCGGGGCTGTGATCAACCTGAAGGAAGTCATCTTCGCTCGTGGCTCCATGTTCCAAAAGGTTTGTGGTTCATCACTGAACCAAAGGAACCAATTCAATTAGTGTAAAGATATGTGTAGGGGCGCCTGGGTGGCTCAGTCGGTTAAACGTCCGACTCTTGGTTTCGGCTCCAGTCGTAATCTCACAGTTCGTGGGTTCAAACCCCGCATCAGGCTCTGTGCTGACAGTACAGAGCCTGCTTGGGATTCTGTCTCCCTCTCCCTCTGTCCTTCCCATTTCCTCTCTCTCTATCTCTCTCTCTCTCAAAAATAAATAAAGAAACATTGGGAAAAAAAAGATATGTGTCAAGCTGGATGTCATATCCTGGGAGGACTTGTTTGATAAGAAATTGAGGCAGCACTAACCTAGTCCCTGGCAGGTCCCTGCCACCTGTACCCACCCACAGACACCACACCTACCCTGATAACTATGGCACCACAAGTTGAGAAGAATCCATTGTCATCAACTGATACTCTTATTCCCCTAGATGGGTGGCTGGGGGGATAAGTGCCTCGAGGGAAGGGGGCTGCTGAAAGGTATAGTTCCCACAATTACTTACATACCTGCAACTGTTCTCCCCATTCTGTGGAGGCTGAAATGCAGTGAGCCCACACCTGTTCCCTATGGCCTCGGCATCTGACGGGACTTTAAGGCTCAGGAGCATAAAATGAGGTCGAATTTCTATTGAATAGCACAATTACAAGCACTTGAAATACTCACCCTCCTCTTCTTTTTTTTTTTTTTTTAATGTTTATTTATTGGGGGAAAGAAGGAGAGAGAGAGAATCCCAAGCAGGCTCCGCGCTGTCGGCACAGAGCCTGATATGGGGCTCAAGCTCACAAACTGTGAGATCGTGACCTCAGGAGTCAGACGCTTAACTGACTGAGCCCCCTGGGTGTCCCTACACTTACCCTCCTTAGTCACAGTCTTCAGCAGGGCCCTGTCCCTGAGGGTGTCTGGGCCTCCCCTTCAGGAACTAAGCCTGTTGACAAAGCTACTGGGTCTGCGATGTGTCTCTGTCAGCCCCAGGTGCCAGGCGCCCAGACAACCTAGTAGAGACAGGTTCCAGACCTCCCCCATTGATGCTCTCAACTCATAGCTCAGACCAGTGGGCTGGGTTTAACAATTCTTTACAAGGTTCAGAGATAAGGTGCAGATTTTTAGCTAACACATGCGGAGCACTTACTACTTGCAAAGCACTGTCCTGAGTACTTTTAATGCATAGCCTGGAATCCTCAGGGCCACCTTATCAGGGCAGGACTATTGACTAGGAATCCCTATTTATTGCAAGGAAACTGAAGTTTAGAAGATTTAACTGGACGTCACTGGCTACTCCTTCTCCATCTCCTTGCCAGGACTCCTTTGTCATCCAACCTCTAACCACAGAGCACTGGGGCAGGGCAGGACCTGGTCCTCCCCTCCTCTGGGCTCACACAGTTATCTCATCCATAAGCTGACCTCACCCCTGGGCTCCCAATTCTACCTGCCTCTCTGCACCTGCATATGGATTTCTAACAGACAAATGCAAACTCCATGTGTACAAACAGATCCGCACCCCCTCAACCTGATGCTCCCACAGTCTTCCCCCATCTCAGAAGATGGCATCACCATCCTGCCCCTTCCTTTACCAAAAGCATAAAGTCATTCTTGATTCTTTCCTTTCTTTCCCCCACATCCAGTACATCAGCAAACCCTGTCAGCTAGACTTAAAACACACACATGCACACGCATGCACAAACACACACACACACACCCCAATATGACATGATGAAAGAAAAAAATTGATACATTTGGCTTTTTTTAAATTCAAAAATTTTGAGCCCCTCCAAGACAAGCATAGACGCAGAGAAAATATTTGCATTTAATTTTACTCGTTGCCCAAAATCTGCTAGAACTACAATAAAGGAATGTTTTTTCCCTCTCCAGTAGAGGAGACAACAGCTATAAAATCTTGGAAGCTGGGAAGCTGATAGAGCAGTGGTAAGGGCTTTAGGGAAGCTGAGAAGCAACCAAACAAAAAAAATGAGGCAATAATGAACTCCAGAGAAAACAAAATGTTTTGGGAAAGGAAACGTAATCATAATTTGCTACTATTCAGTTTAGCTATGATTAGCATGTCCACAGTCATAACACTGTAAGTACTGAATGTTAATCTAAGGAAAATTAGAATATAATGGGACTCGGAGGATGGGAAGAGCTGTCTTCGTGGTGGAGAACAAGGGAAAGATACATGGCTACATGGCTAAGTCCTCATTTTGCACAGTGTAAAGTCAATAAATGATCCTAAAACTGAAAAATCAGACAGCAGTCACACGAGCTTGTTATTTTAACCTGTAGAGAAAAAAATCCAAAAGATCAATTAAAAAGGTAAAATATTTGCTGTAGGGGACCCAGGCAATAGTTAGGGAGACTCGGTTTTTCATATTGACTCTTGTTTATTATTTGACTCTGGGCAAGCACTACTTTTCACAATTAAAAATTCTGCAGGGGCACCTGGTGGCTCAGTTGGTTAAGCATCCAACTCTTGATCTGGGCTCAGGTCATGATCTCATGGTTCATGGGTTTGAACACCGAGTCAGGCTCTGCACTGATAGCTTGGAGCCTGCTTGGGATTGTCTCTTTCCCTCTCTCTCTGCCCCTCCCCTGCTTGTGCTCTCTCTCTCTCCCTCAAAATAAATAAACTTAAAAAAAAAGATGCTAAATCAGGAATGTCTCTGCTTCCATTTTTTGAGGCTAAAGCGTCCTCGAAGGACGTGTGTCAGAACAAAAGCGTAGACCCCCCCAAAGATGACTTTAAGCTCTCTTGCAAAACAGTACCCCCTCTGGCCCTGTGGTTGACTTCCTCAGCAAGATTCCTGAGTTCTGAGATGAGATGTGTCCAAAGCTGTGGCCTGATACGCTGTGTGTCCCTGAGATTAGAACAAGAGAACATGGGTTACATCTCCAGGGCTGTCTGCCTTTGCTCCATTCATTCATTCACTCGTTCATTTACTCAACAGATTTATATTAAGGATTTAGAGGTTTTGCTCTCCGCACAGGGCTGGCCCCCCTGCGTGGAAAGGGACAGATGCGGCCCCTGCCCTCATGGAGATAACATTCCCATGGGGGAAGACAGGCGAGAAACAAGGGAACAATAGAGCATCAGACACACTCAGATAGAGAGATGTGCTTTGGAAAAGAGAATACACAATGATTCAGTAGATTTCCGTGGGCGTGAATTCAGACAGGATGGCCCAACAGGTGGTGTTTGATCTGAGCAGTGTGTGAGGAGGGGCCACCATGTGGAGATATGGGGGTCGGGGGACAGCATGCGTGCAGCCCCTGAGGCAGGAACCAGCTGGGCACTCGGGGACTTCTCCAAGGCCAGAAGCTAGGGCATTGCGGAAGACTGGATTTTCCTCGAGTGCTGTGGGCACTGTGGGAGGAGGGCTATGAGCAGGTGTGAGGAGCTCTCCCACAGCTTGGTCCCCACAGAGGCCAGGGTGCTTGAAACAGGAAAACAGGGTCCTAAGAGCAAGAATACAGAAGCTGTGGGCAGCTTAAAGTTTCCTGAGAGCTAGGAGATGGCCACTTTGAGGGACTGGCTATTCTAACAGACCCCGGCCGGGCCATCTAGAAAAACAGAGCTCTGCCCTACATACAACCTACAGCAACCAGCCCAGGATGCAAAACCACAGCCCCTGCAGCAATCAGCCCCAAACGGCCAGGACTTGACCAGTAACCGCCATCTTCCTTCATTTTCACCTCTGCTTCCAATTTAGGACCAACCAGTGAAAAGCCGAATAGGCACCCCTAACCCATCACACGGGATGCCCCATCTGTCAGTCCCAGTCCAACTTCCCCCGCCAATGGCTTCCTATCTGGGCACACCTGAAGCCTCCCCTTTTCCACTTGAAACCATTCCCACCCTTGCCCGCCATTGAGGCTTTGCCAAACATGGGGGCTGGCTCCCAATGGAAAACTCTGAATACGTTTGTTCTTCACTCATTTCTGAACTTCAGACAAGGGGCAGCAAGGGTCATTGGAGACAAAGGAACAATCTGAGGTTGATTTCGGAGCTGAAACAGGCCCACTTTGCTGAGGAATTGGAAGGGGTAGAGGACTACAGGGAAGGAAAAAGGGAAATCGAGGAGACTCACTGGGCAGCTGGGGCACCATTTCCTGAGATGAAGGCTGGAGGAAGAGCTGGATAGTGAGGCTGGCTACCGGCCGGAAGTGCAGGTTTCGATGTGTTGAGTTTGAGATGCCTATTAGATTAGATGTTGGTTTCTAGAATTCTACATCTGTGCCTGTGGCCAGAGGGGATCCAGCAAGAGAGAAGATGTGGGAAGGAGCCCCATGACGATGGTTTTTAGAGCCAGGAGCGTGGATGAAATCACAGAGGGAGAGACAAAGAGACTGGGAAGTAGGGCTGAGCCCCGGAGACTCCCATGGTCGAGGTGGGTGGAGGAAGGGAGTCCATGGAGACAGGGAGGAGCTGCCAGTGTGAACCCCAGAGTGAACCCCGCACTGCTCAGCATGGCGCTGGGGCTCTGGGCCACCTGTCGCCGCCTTCCCCTGGGGCCCCATCTCATCCCGCCATCCTCCTTTGGACCAGTGTATTTCCCCAGATACATCTTCTGGCTTCAGACCTTGGCACGTGCTATTTCTTCTCTAGGATCTCACAAGTAAGGTAGATTCGTTACCAATAACTCAAACACAGTGGCAGTGTACACGTAGGAAGTAAAAGCCGCCCATAACCAATCCCGTGGTAATGAACTTGGGCTAAATCCTTCAGGATGTGTTTTCTATGCAATCACTAGCGACCTCTCTCTCATACACACATATGCACAATATCCCCACCACCACCGAAAATGGGAAATGCCTGTTTAAAATCTGCTTTTTCGGGGCACTTGGGTGTCTCAGTAGGTTAAGTGTCTGACTCTTGATTTCAGCTCGGGTCACGATCTCATGGTTTGTGAGTTCAGGCTCCGCATCGGGCTCCATGCTAGCCGTAGGGAGCCTGCTTGGGGTTCTCTCTCTCTTTGCCCCTTCTCTCTCTCTCAAAATAAAATAAATAAATAAAATTTGCTTTTTCCTCTTAGTACATCATGGACTCTTCCCACATCAGTACCCAGAGAGAGGGCTCCCTCCTCAAAACAGATATTTAGATTTCATTGTACAGAATGATCACAGTGTAACCATTCCCCATTGATGAAAGATTGATGAAAGCCCTTTCATTTTCGCAATTACAAGGTGGCAATGCTCTACCTTGTACATGCCGTACAAACTCGTGCCCTTGGACAAATTCCTAGAAGTAAGATTGTGAGGTCAAAAGAGGTGAATGCTGTTAATTTAATGGATATTACCAAACTGCTCTCCAAAGAGCTCATGACAATTCTTGCCAATAAATATAAATGAAATTCCTGTTTATCCACATTCTTGCCAAGACTGGGTATTGCCAATCATTTTCACTTGGTCAATTCTGATAGAAAGATTATATTGTATTGTTGTTGTATTTGCATTTCCGAGAATATAAAGGAGATTTCTGAATGGTTTATCATATTCTTAGCCCATTTTTCTGTTTTTTTTCCCTTTTGATTTGTAAGCTTTCTTGATGTATTCCAAGAATCAGCCTCCTGTCTCATACAGGTATTACAAATATTCCGTATTGATTTGTTTTTCTTTGTTTGTCTTTATTTTTGCTTTATAGAGGTTTAAGAATTCTATGTGGGGGCACCTGAGTGGCTTAGTCAGTTGGGCGTCTGACTCTTGGTTTCAGCTCAGGTCATGATCCCAGGGTCATGGGATGGAGCCTGGAGTCCGGCTCCTTGCTGAGCGTTGAGCCTGCTTGGGATTCTCTCTCTCCCTCCTCTGCACCACCCCCTCCTCTAACAACAAAAAGAAAGAACTTTATGTGATGCGTGTAGTAACTCTTTTTTTTTTCAAATTTTGTGTCTTATGCTTATAGAGGCCCCCAATAGTCCAAAGTTCTTTTCTAAAACTTTTTTCTAGAACTCTATTGGCTTTATTTACTTACATGTAAACATCTTCGAACCATCTGGAATTATTTTGGTGTTGGGAGGCAGGGACCTGGTTTCTCTCAGTAAATATTTATTGAATGAATGTATGAGCGGGAGAGGCATCCTGCAGCCCTAAGTAAGGCTGATGGCCTCCTAAGGGTTTAGATTGGATGGTTAATAAGGTTATTCATTCAACAAATGCTTCTAAACCATGCACCCCTGGGGTGGAATACATGTGACTCTCCCAGTCCGGAGGAAACAGATGTTAGCCTGATGGCACAAATGGATGTAAAACTTACAAAGGAGACATGCACTCTGGGAGAGCATGTGATAAAGGAGGCTGCCCAGCCAGGGAGGTCAAGGAAGGTGTCTCTAGTTAGAGAAGCTTCTTGGGACACTCAGGACCAGCACCCAAGGGCTGGTGAAAACAGCGGGACCGGGCAGAGGGAGAAAACTACATTGCAGCCACAGCAAAGGTCTCAGCCTCTCCCAGGGAGCTCTGGGGTACAGATACCTCTTCAGAGGTGCTCAGAATGAAGACGAAGGGTCTGGGTCTTCATTACCCATTCTTTCTTTCCTCCAACGCGCCAGGACCCCTCTGTGAGGGGTGGCCTCCAGCCCTCCCGGCAGCTGGGAGAATGAGGGCTTGGGTCCTGAAAAGGACTTATGGGTAACACACTACACCTCCCACTGCAGAAGTCCTCCCTAAGAAGTGGAGGTGACCCTTGGGTACTGATGGATGAATAGGTGTTCTCCAGGCACAGAGAATGGGGGCAACCTTTAGGGGAGGCATGCTTTCTCCAGCATGGTGCCCCGCCACCAAAGCAGAGAGACCGATTAAGAGGGTAGTGGATGAACAGGTTCATTCAAATCTGGATGTGCACACACAAAAAATTAGGAAGACAGAAAAGGCAAGTCTAACAGCACCGGCCAGAGACAACTCCTATTAACGTTTTAGCGTATTTCGTCTCTGTCTTGTTTCTCTGCATATTTTATTAAAATGCTAAGATTTTATTGTAGGTATGGTTTGATTTTCTGCTTTGTCTCCTACAAAGTTTTTCCTATGCCTCTACTCTTTCTAATCACAAAAGCAGTACCCACTCGGAAAGCACACATTTTAAAAAGAAAATGAAGGATGTCCAAGGTCTCTCCTTCCCAGCTTTGCCCATCGTTGATATCATCCTGATCCCTTGTTAGGCTTGCATCTGTAGCCTGCATCTGAAAGAATGAGCCTTTTTAAACCAACACTTATCTGTCTCCTTTGAGATCCCTGGGCCAAGAGTCAGGAGCCCCGGGCTCAGTTCTAGGTCAGACATTAACAGTCGTTGTCTCTCCTTTCCCCTCCCCTTCCCCAGTGCAGAATTGTGCCTAAGGGCTAAATCTTTCCAGCCTGGACTTAAGTACAATCAGGAAGGGTGGTGGCCCGAAGGTCCCAGGACTGAAGGGTGGGGGTGGGGGTCGGGTGGGGGGAGAAGGACCTGAAAAGAGGCCTGGCCACCACAGGAAGGTTTTGCTGAGCACCCTCTAGCCTGGGGAAGGGGCAAGGCCCCAGAGCTGTCTTTGTTCCCTGGAGTTTGCCATACCTCCTTGCAATCTCCCCAGTGTCCCAGGCTCTCTCTGGCCCAACCCAGTCCTCTGCCTGAGTCTCTTCCCTTCTCCTGATCCAGCTTGGTTAACTCCTACTGATCCTCCAGAATTCAGCCCCAGGGACACCTCTTCCTGGGAGCCTCCCCGGCTTACCCAGGAGGAATTAGACTCCCTCTCTGGCCTCTCAGAACCTCGCACACCTCACAGCACTTATCACAGGACACTTTGGGCCCTTGTTTGGTGACATCCCGCCTAGGCTTCCCCCAAACGTGAGCTCCGCGAGGGCAGGGCCCCAGCCTCACTCATCGCGTATTCCCAGGTGCCAGGCTGCCCTCAAAAAGAAGTCCGGTCACAAGGCCTCTGAGAGAGAAGTCCCTGGGTGTCACCAAATTATTCCTCACTGGCAGAGCAAGCTCTCCTAGAATGGCAGGCTCCCTCGCTTTGTCCCCAGAGAAGCACCGCAACAACTTCTGGATCCTTCCTTTCCTCCCATCACCTGCTTCTGTTTCCCATTTCCTGGAGTGCAGGGCTTCAAGGAAGCAGAGGAAAGATTAAGCTTCTCTGAGTTGGGGGATGGTCTATATTTGTAGGGTGGAAGTCAAGGCCTCATTCAAAGGCTGGAGAAGCTGCATTAGGCTCTGAGCTAAGCAGCTACCTCTCCCCCTGCTGTATCTTGGAAGGACTTCGAAAAATGAGTTTAGTTGGCAATGAAGGTGAGCCAGCCACAGGAACATCCAGACAGACAGATGGACAGAGTGCCATCCTGTCTCTTGTAAAAGCATTGCATCCAAGCCCAGCCTACAAGTGCAGTAGGGAGTGAGCTCCCCCCGCCCCCCGCCCCACCCGGGGAGGGGTAACATGCACACGGAGGTTGGACCAATCTCTGTTAGGAATGCCTTTACAGGATTCACAGAAAGAACTAGACCAGATATCCTTTGACGATCCTCTAACTCAGAGATTTGATGACTCAGGTAGAAGGAGGGTCTGAAACAGAGAGAGGTTGAAAGAACACAAACCCTGGAGCACCCGGGGTGGCTCAGTTGAGCCTCTTACTGTTGATTTCAGCTCAGTTTGTGATCTCATGGTCATGGGATTGAGCCCTGCTCAGCTCCGAGCCTGCTTGGGATTCTCTCTCTCTCTCTCTCTCTCTCTCTCTCTCTCTCTCTCTGTTCCCGCCCCACTTGTATGTGCTTGCTCTCTCTCACTCTCTCTCAAAATGAATAAATAAACACACCAATCCCTTGCGTTCTAGGGGGTCAAGTTAGGAGACACAAAGGAGAGATAAGAGGGACCTGACTGGGGCCCTAGTAGAGCCATGCAGAGTTGGGAGCAGAGGGGTCCCCTCCCACAACCTCTTGGTGAGACCCAAGGAGCTGGGGGCAGGGTGAGGGAAGGGCACATACACCAGCAGGCTTGGAGGTGGTTGCAGGGGGGCAGGCAGGGAGGGCGGGGAGTTCAGCTGGGTTGGAGGAGGGACTCCCAAGGTAGAGTCCAGGGAAAACAGACAAAGTCAGAGTGCGTGCTCTGTCATGATGTTCTCTGCTCAGTGACTGCCAACAGCGGACAATTCTTCATCAAGCTGGAAATTACAAGCAAAACTTCGAAGTGCCGCTTCCTGGAAAGAGCCCCCACTTCCCAGCAGAGTGTAGTCCTTGAACTGTTGTAGTCTCTTTGCTCTGGAATTAAGACCACAAACCTGAATGTAGCTTTTAGGCCCCACGTGACCTGGCCCATGGCCACTCCCTGGTCTTAAGCTGCCCTGCTAAGCACCTGCTTCCTCCAGAGCCCTCTGTCTTGGCCTAGAAGGCACAGACACTCCCTCCTTTCTGGCTTCTTCAGGAAGAAGAACTGCAGGAACTCCCCACCTCATTCCGTCCCACCCCAGCCCCTTCATTGGATAACGCCAGCCATTCTGAGGAGCTCAGACCTAATGTCACCTCTTCCAGGAAGCTCTTTTGCATACCCCAAACAAGGCCAAACTCCTTTAATTTTTTTGTTATTTATTTATGTTTGAGAGAGAGAGAGAACAAGAGCAGGGGAGGGGCAGAGAGACAGGGAGAGAGAGAATCCAAAGCAGGCTCTGCACTGTCAGTGCAGAGTCTGATGCAGGGCTCCAACTCATAAACCATAAGATCATGACCTGAGCCGAAACCAAGAGTCACACGTTTAACCAACTGAGCCACCCAGGGGCCCCCAAACTCCTTTCTTAAAGCCCTATGTGTTTCTCCTTTCTAGCACCTGCAATAGATATTTTTTTTTTTAAGTTTTAATCAATTTATTTATTTCAAGAGAGACATGAGCAGGGGAGGAGCAGAGAGAAAGAGGGAGAATCTCAAGCAGGCCCTGTGCTGTCAGCACAGAGCCCGATGCGGGGCTCGATCTCATGAACGAACAGTGAGATATGACCTGAGCTGAAACCAAGAGTCTGATGCTTAACTGACTGAGCCGCCCAGGTGCCCCCAGATGTTTTTAAATGACTGTGTCACTTAACATCTAAGTCTTCTGCTAGATGGTAAGCTCTGTGGAGGTAGGGGTGTGTCCATCTTGTTCAGCACCCCCCCCATCCCCCCAGCGTCTAGCCCAGAGCCTGGCATGGAAGAAAGGAAGGAAGGAAGGAATGGAGAAAGGGAGGGAGGGAGAAGAGAGAAAGGGAGGGAGGGAGGGAAGAAGGAAAGTCTCTGAGAAACCTAGCATTCTTAGTAATAGAAAAATGAGGGAACATGAAACACGATTAATTAAATCAGGCACATAAATAGAGGCCCATATGCCAAGGTTCTATTTGTTCTATGACAGCGTAAAACCTGCACATTTTTCGTCAGGATGGAAATAACAAACACAAAACCACATGCACCATCTCCTGGTCCCCGAACTCCAGACCGACTTGGTCTGGGTCCAGGCGCTGGGACCCAGAAGCCAAGCTGAAGGTCTGCAACCAAAGGCAAGATCAGCTATCGATTAACAATCTCCTCCATGCCAAGTACGGGACTTGGCGGTTGACTTGTTTAATCCTCCAAGTCTGTGAGGTAGGAAGCTTCCAATGGGTTGAGGAATTTGATTAATGTCACACGGTTCTGGGGGCACTTGGCTGTCTCAGTCGGTGGAGTATGTGACTCTTGATCTTGGGGGTCATGAGTTCAAGCCCCACACTGGGCAAGGAGCCTACTTAAAAAATAAAAATATTAAAAAAAAAAAGTCACACAGTTCTGTCCCTAGATCCACCTGACACCAACCACCACACTCTTTTCTCCCTGCAGTTTCTCTGACCAAGAGGCAGAGGCACCGGCAGCAGCTGTGGGCACAGTCACGAAGGCCCAGCTCCCAACTGTGGACATTTGCCCAGTTAGAATGCTCCTTCCCACCTTCAGAACTACGGGTTTTGAAACAGACATGTGATCGGGCAGGGCCAATCTTTCCTGGGTTTGAGGCCGAATCTACTGAGAAAGACCGTCTTTTTTATGGAGGTGCTAAGTAAGTAGGAAACAGACTTAGGGTTCCCCTGCAACATCTTTCTTGCCACTTGAAGAGGGTCGGCCGAGGGGCACCTGGGTGGCTCAGCCGGTCAGGTGTCCTGCTTCAGCTCAGGTCATGATCTCACGGTTCATGGGTTCGAGCCCCGCGTAGGGCTCTGTGCTGACAGCTCAGAGCCTGGAGCCTGCTTCAGATTCTGTGTCTCCCTCTCTCTCTGCCCCTCCCCTACTCATGCTCTCTCTCTCTCTCTCTCTCAAAAATAAATAAAACAGGGGTGCCTGGGTGGCTCAGTCGGTTGCGCGTCCGACTTCGGCTCAGGCGATGATCTCACAGTTCATGGGTTCAAGCCCCGCATCGGGCTTTGTGCGGACAGCTCAGAGCCTGGAGCCTGTTTCCAATTCTTGTGTCCCTCTCTCTCCGCCCCTCCACTGCTCATGATCTGTCTCTCTCTCTCTCTCTCTCTCTCAAAAACGAATAAATGTTTAAAAAAAATTAAAAAAAATAAAAAATAAATAAAACATTAAAAAAATTTTTTTAAAAAGAGGGCTGGCCGAGGACTCAAGCCAACAGAGGGAGGGAAGCAGAAAAGAGACAGGACACAGAGAACGTTGGTGCTCTGGATCCTGCCACGCCTGGACTGCCCTTGGAATTCCCAGATACACTTTTCTGCTCCTGCGCAGGTGTGAGGTGGAGAAAAGTAAGCACAGCAGGATGGAGAAGAGAAGAGGGTGGACCAGGAACACAGCAAGGCCTGGAACCTTCCAACCGGATGTGGCACCATCCTTGTCACCCACCCACCAGCCTGCACATGACTCTGTGCCCACGCTGTCCTTCTCTGATCTCGGGCAGCTGCAGAGTGGTGTACCCATTTGCAGAACCACACCAGAGATGGTTTGTTCCTGGGAAACTGCAGAGAAACGGGAAATTTCCCAGGGAAATCAATACAGAGAGATCTTTCCCGGTCTGGAGAGGGAGAAGGGACCAAGCCTTTGCTGCGTATCATGTGCGTGTCAGGCTTTACCTGCTTCCGTGCTTCCATGCAAGCTAGCGGGGCACCTGGGTGGCTCAGTCGGTTGAGCATCCAACTCTTGATTTCCACTCAGGTCATGATCTCACGGGACGTGAGATTGTGCCCCGCATTGGGTTCGGTGCTGACAGCACAGAGCCTGCTTGGGATTGTCTCTCTCCCTCTTTCTCTGCCTCTCCCCGCTCTCGTGCTCTTTCTTAAAATAAATAAACTTAAAAAAAAAATGCAAGCTACTAAACCGAAGGTAGGAATTCTATGCTCAAGACTCAATGCACATCACTCACTCAAATAGATATTTACAATTGAATGAAACATTTATCCCAATTAATTCTCGGAGTGGGCCAGGATGGGCATAAAAGACTGCCTTGAGTGTGTACAGAATGGTGTTCTTGTTAGGAACCAGTCCCACCCCCCCCCACCTCACCCCTGCCCTGCTTGGTAATATAGACCTGGACTGTACTGCTTTGAACATCGTTTGTTTGTTTGCTTTAAATGTTTATTTATTTTTGAGAGAGAAACCGTGCTCAAGAGTGGGGGAGGGGCAGAGAGAGAGAGAGAGAGAGAGAGGGAATCCCAAGCAGGCTCCACACTGTCAGTGCAGAGCCTGATATGGGGCTCAAACCCATGAACTCTGAGATCATGACCTGAGCTGAAGTCGGACTTGAGCAACCCAGGTGCCTCCGAGTATTCTTTCTTGAGGCCGCCAGGCAGCGCCCCCACCACCACCACCAAAAGGCACATCTATGGGTAGAGAATATAGATCCAGAGAAGAGAGGTTAGAGGTTCTACTTCTTTATTTGGGGAGGAGGAAAAAGGGCAGATGCCCAAGAGGGTGAGAGAGCTGGGACTCTGGCGAGGTTCCCCCTGGAGCGGTCATTGTCAGCATCGGGGTTTAAGTATGTTTCTCCAACCTGCAGTTCCCTCCCATTCTCCACAAGTCTCAGTAACGCTGAGCTGCCCGGCCTAGCGGTTGCTGTGGAACATTAAGGGCAACCAGTGCGCATGGTTGGAACAGACCCCCAGGGGAGCTGAGGGCCTTGCCCACACTGCCTCCTTGAGGCCTGTGGGACAGCACAACACCATTTCCAGGGACGCTAGCAGCCACGTGAGAGAGGTCCATGTGGAAGAGAAAGTAACTCTAGGGAACCAGGTGGGGGTGTAGTCACAGCCTCAGGCATTGACGGATGGGAACCAGGCAGAGATAACTCCCCTTTCTCCCTAACAGGCGGAACAAAGAAGCCTTGAAAGCTGGAGCCTGGATCCCATAACTTAAAGCCACAGATGAGTCAATCATCAGCTATTCAGTATATTAATCAGGACTCCTTCGGTTGCAGGGGACCTGATTCCCGTTACCCTTCGAATGAGAATATGAGAAACATATTGGTTCATGTAGCCAAGAAATTCAAGGGATTTAGGTCTGGCCAGATTGAAAGGTGTCATGGGACCCTATGTGTCTCTCCTCTCATGTCAACTTGCCTCCACTTGACCTCATTCCCCAACAGGATCTTACTCAGTAGTAGAAAAATGACTCCCAGGTCTACATGGTCTGAGAAGCTTCAATTCCAGAGAGAAACTCTGTTTCTGAGTCTACGATAAAACTTTCAAAAGGTGTAAACTCATGGTGTTTAATAGAGAGAGAGAGAGAGATTGTGTGTGTGTGTGTGTGTGTGTGTGTGTATGTCCTAACCACAACGAACTCACCTAGGGCGTAGAGCTTGGTTTCTAAATGCACTCTGCACAAGATGGAATTAGAATTCCATAGAGAAAAGGCCGATCCCAAGGCAGAGCCTGGGAAAGTACAAGATGAACCGAAAATATCTTCTTAAACCAGAAGGCAAGGAGGCACTTAAAGAATGATGGGGACTTGTCAAAAGGCCACAGACACTGGCTGGAAGGAGCTCTCACAAGCCAAACCTGGGGAAATTTTGAGCATCAGAATAAACAATGAGAGGAAGACCCATTGGAACCCATTATAACCCATTGGACAAAATAAGAAACAACGAGTCCATACTGATATGAATAAATAAGTAAACAACTTGAGTGTTTAATGAGAGATGGGATATTTACATGGCCACAAAAATATTTATTAGTTACAAAGAAAGAGAATGTAACTTCCCAGTGGACAATCCTGGCTGACACCACCTTCGTCGAGTGACAATGAACATCACCCGTCCGTCATGGGACAGATCACCTGGTAGGATGCCACAAAAGGAAAACAGCTGGGGGCGCCTGGCTGGCTCAGTCAGTAGAGGCTGCGACTCTTGATCTTGGGGTTGTGAGTTCGAGCCCCACGTTGGGTGTAGAGATTACTTAAAAATAAAATCTTAAAAAAAAAAAAAGAAAAGAAAACAAAATAAAGAAAGAGAACAGCTGCTCTTCTGGAACATCCCCACCAAAGATGCCTAATCTAATCCAAACATAAAGAAACATCAGGCAAAACCTAACTGAGGAACATTCTAGAAAACAATTGGCCAGTAATCTCAAAGGGATCAAGGTTGTGATAGTCTAGGGAAGACTCAAGAACTCTTCCAGACTGAAGGAGACTAAATAGTCATGGCAAGTAATTCAATGTGTGATGCAGTTAAATGGCCAGACTATGAGATGGAAAGCAGAGGGGTTACCAGGGGACCAATTTGCTGACCACTAAGGGACCTTAGCCAGGAACACTCTCCCGACTCCCTTTCGCGCCCTGGAGACTAACAGTAGGATACATATAGCTCTCCAGGAACTTTGCTGAGGAGAAGGGACGCATGTTGATGATGTAGTGATGGTGTAAATAAGCTAAGCGTCCCAAGCACTTGACATCTGAACACATCACTTGTTTTCCTCTGACAGCAGACTTACCTTCCCAATCACACAGGAAATTAACATGCATTTTCATGTCAAGGCCATGCACTCCATGTTTACAAGACCTATGAGTCCTGTAATGGGATGAGTTTAGGGCAATGGGATTAAATGATGGGAAGGTACTCAACTTTTTTTTTTAACTTAAAAAAAATTACTTACTTTTGAGAGAGAGAAACAGCACAAGTGGGGAAGGGGCAGACAGAGAGGGGGACAGAGGATCCCAAGCAGGCTCCTTGCTGACAGCAGCAGTGAGCACGGTGTGGGGCTCGAACTCACGAACCATGAGATCATGACCTGTGCCGAAGTCAGACGCTCAACCCACTGAGCCACTCAGGCGCCCAGGGAGGTGCTCATCTGATTTAAGGCAACCCACAGGAGCATAAATGTGTGCCATAAAGTCTAAAGGGCAAATTCCCCAGGATGGAAAATGGCAAATCACTGCGAGTGGAGTAAATGAAGGTGCCCAACGCTTCTTGACACTTTCAATGCTAATATTGGACCCATCTCAGTGTCTGATTTAGCAGGTAGCACCACCCAGCTGGGCTCTTGTTACTTCCTCTCATCACCCTCTTAATCCTGCATCACTCACCCTGACCCATCTGACCTACTCCTCAGGTTCCACTGATGACATCACTACCCTCCAGTTGGAGGGTTCCAAGCCTCCAAGCCTCTCTCCACCTCCACCAGGCCTAGGATTCTCCTCCCAACAGTGCTGTTTCAGCATGTCCAGCCTGACTCGGGCTCCAGGCTCTCACTCCCAGGGCAGATCCCGAGAAGACATCTCATATCTAATCATGGACACCCCAAATCGGGTGAGGACTCTACAATGCAATACAGGTGCAAGGCGGCCATCTTTTTCTAAATCTGAGATTTGTCGTTTTGAGCAGGAGCCATGAACCCCTTTGCGAATCTGAGAAAAGCAGATGGACCCTTTGCCCAGGTGAAAGCACATTCACGTTAGAATTTAAGGGGTGCCTGCATCTCGCGGAGCCCATCCACAGGAACTAGATTAAGTACATCTGCTTTAGGTAGGAAAGCATCCTATTTTTCAGAGCCTTTGTTATAGTCCTTGAAACATTCCAATGAGCTGGTGTTTTTCAACCTCAGGCTGATTGGGGGTGTATTCCCCCTTAATTACAGAGGAGGTTGTGTTGGGAGAAGGCAGATGTAGTGGTAAATAAAGCTTAGGACTTGTCTGGGAGAATGAAGATAAAAAGAATAGCTCAAGTCTCGTGTTTTGCCAGAAGGAGCAGGAACACGGCGTCCTCACGCTCAAGGCTTGTTCTAAACTTAGCCGGCTCCCGTGGTTCCCAAGTTGGCAACACTGACACGACAGCCGTGTGCGGGATGGGGCTGCTTCCGGGTGGCCACGCAAGGGACCGTGGTGGGCTGGGACCCCCCAATACAGCAGGACATCCAATGTAGACGCGAGGACGTGGGCACCAGCTGCCCTGAAGGGTCAGGTTTGCCAGTGCTAGAGCCCATCTTCTCATCACAGAGAGGAGGAAATGAAGACCTGGGGGGTTAGGGAGCAAGGGGAGGATGCACAGTGAGGGAGGGAGCCATCATCTTGGGGGCCCTTCATGCCTGATGAGGGCATGGAATGAGGCAGACAAGGAGGGTGGCATTCCTAGATGCCAAGGGATTTCTCTGTGACCTTAGACTTCTGGACACTAATGGAAAGTGGCTTCTAGAAGGAGAGACAGGCAGTGCTCCTCTGCTCTGCCTGGCCCTGCTGTGGTCAAGCCGACCCAGTCAGGCTGTGTTGGAGGTGTGTGTGGTCAGCCCAAGGTGCTGTGCTCCTGGGAGGGTGGGCACTTTGGAAGAGATAGATGGGCTTGGGCTTCACAGACGGGCACAGGCACTATCTCCGAAGACCTAGTGAGCTGTCCAGTGTGTCCGACCCCCCCTGCAGAGGCAGAACCTCCCGCCACAGACTCAGGGGGGTGGGAAGGGGCCTGCGGGGGCCAGCTGGGTGCTGAGGGCTTCTTGCAGAGGTCAGAAGAGGGGTCACCTCAGCAGCAACTAGAAGTTGCATCTGGGAAGCAGGACAGCCGAAGGGATCACTTAGCAGCAGGTCTGAGAGGTGACGGGAGGCTGGGACAGATGGCCCAGGCCAGGGAGGGGAGGGGCAGGCTGGGAGACTGGGGATCAAATGGTGCGGGGTACTGGCCCCGTGTAAGGCAGGAATGTGCAAGCTTGTTCAGGGTGGGGAGGGGTCTCCCTGGGTGGGGAGTGGTCTCCTGGCACCTAGGGAGGTCAGAGGACCCAATGAGGCGGGCTCTGTGGGGCAAGGTAGCAGAGGTATTAGTCAATTCTATGATGCCCTTGGGAGACAACGAAGCCTACTACAAGTTGCTGGTGGAAGACAGCCCAATATGAGGAAGGGCTTCTGCCAGCCACAACCACAGCTGCTGAGCAATGAAATGGGAGGCAGGGAGCTCCTTGGCACTGGAAGACTACTAACAGGTCGACCTGGTGGGGAGAGTAGATAACAGATGCAAGCGTCGAAGTCCCTTCCAACCTTACCAGTCTCCAGCCTGGATCCTCCCAGAAGTCTTGCTGAGGGAGAAGAGCAGAACTTTCTTCTTTCCCAAAGCAGGAAAGCGCAAGCCCAGACTGAACACCGCACCCAAGGTCACACGGGAAGGCAGCAGAACTGGGAATGAAACCCTTATCTGCTCCTTCCCAAGCCCCAGACTTCCCCATCTGCTTTCCCAACTGGTGTCCCAGGCTGCGCTATTTTGGGCTGGCTTCCCTGCCAGGACAGAGGGTGCCCGTGGGACCAGCACAGCACTGACAGCTGGCTCCCAAGTAAAGCTGGTAACTGGGCACCCAAGGGCCTCTGCTGCACGCTTAGCCAGCCCTAGTTCTGTCCCTGTGCCGTCAGTAGGGAACATGACTGTTCAGGGCATCACCCTGACTCTGACTCTCTTGGCAAAGAAACTCCCATGGACTTCTGGGAGGGGGGATCTTGAAGAATCGCAGGCGAACTTTGTCCTCCAGACCACCAGAGGGACCCAGTGGGCCTGGCTTAGATCCTTGTTGCCCAAGTAAGTTCCTTAGAACACTAGTTCTTCAAAAAGCAACTGGAGGAAAGGCTTTCGTGGTTTGTTTTTTGTAATTGAGATATAACTTTTTTTTTTTAACTTTTAATGTTTTATTTATTTTTGAGAGAGAGAGACAGCGCGAGCCGGAGAGGGACAGAAAGAGAGGGATACACAGAATCAGAAGATAGGCTCCAGGCTCTAGGCTCTGAGCTGTCAGCACAGAGTCCGACACGGGTCTCGAACCCACAAACCGCGAGATCATTACTGGAGCTGAAGTCGGACGCTTAACCGACTGAGCCACCCAGGCACCCCAGGTATAACTTCTATATCGTACAATCCACACATTTGGAGTGTACAGTTCCATGGTTTTTAGTATATTCAGAGAGTTGTGTAACCATCGCAACTGATTCGAGAGCATTTTCATCATTTCTAGAAGAAACTCTGAGCCCTTTGGCTCTAATTCCCCATTTCTCTCAGCCCTAGGCAGCCACGGTTCTACTTTCAGTCCCTCTAGATTTGCCTATTCTGGGCACTTCATTTACATAGATTCCTGAAATATGTGCTATTCTTGTGTCTGGCTTCTTCACAGCATAGTGTTTGCAAAGTTTAGCCATGTGGCAGCCTTTTTGTGTCATTCCTTTTTACGGCTGAATAGTAATCCATTGTGTGGATGTGCCACATTTTGACTGCGTATTTGTTAGTTGATGGACATTTGAGTTATTTCTACCTTTGGCTATCATGACTGAGGAAAGATTTTGTATTCAAATAAACTTGGAGAACGATGCCAGCTCTGTCTCCCTCATGAAGATTCATAACGCCCCTTAGCATATTAAAGGCTCTGAGAAGTCCTGCAGTGAAGGCAGCCATTTACCTTTACTTGACCTAGCGCTTCCCAGCCTTCCCTCGAAGTTCTCCACACAGAGAAATCCCAGGGAGTTTTTGCATCAGAGGTACACTCGGGGAAACAGTGACCTGACTGAGGAGAAGCTGTCAACCGGGAGTCTCAACTGGAAGGAGGCTATGAAAGGTGTTCCGGCCCCTTCCACAGCTCCCACTGGAGGCACTGAAACTGCTACAAATCTGAGAAATCCAGCAGATTGGGAGATCTTCCCAGGTCATGGCCGGTCCATTTATTTGCTTCTCTGGTCATTAAACATACGTAGTTTGAGCACCTACGGGGCTAGAGCAGAGGCTTTCAAAAGTTTATGACGATGAGAAGGAATACATTTTACTTCGTGACGCAGTGTTACACACACACCCTCACTCATGCAATGATGCACACGTACGGCTGAAAGCATGTGAATCAATGCTTAACCTTACTGTGTGCAATGCCTTCCATAAGTATTCTACTTCGTTCAAAAAATATATATTAGTCCTGACCCACTAAATTGATATCCTTACTCGTTAATGGATCATAATCTGCAGTTTAAAAGCCACGAAGGTGACAGACCGGGAGAAATATTTGCAAAGCATATCTGACAGACAGCTGCGTCTATAAAGATGTTAGGGCCCAAAGAAAGGAAACCAAAAAAAAGGAAGAAGAAGGAAAGAAAATGGTGCCCGAGCTGGAATCCAATAAAAAATGGGAAAGGGGCACCTGGTTGGCTCAGTCGGTAGAGTGTGTGACTCTTGAGCTTAGAGTTGTAGGTTCGAGCCCCGCCCATCTTTGGGTATAGAGATTACTTAAAAAATAAAATCTTTTTTAAAAATGGGCAAAGGATTTTAACAGGAGCTCCCCAAAGAAGATGCATGAACAGCCAACATGCACATGAGAAGGCAGCGAACGTGAGGAGTTATCAGGAGATGATATCCCTCTGCACACCCACTAGGAGGGCTAATGTGTAAGAGAACTGATGATATCAAATGTCAGAGAGGATGTGGAGGAGCTGACGCATTCGTATGCTGTTGGTGGGGATGTAAAATACTCCAGCCACTTTGGAGAGCCATGTGACAGTGCCCTGTAAAATTCAACACACGCTCACCATACGCCGCAGCCCCTTCACACCTAGGTATTTACCCAAGAGAAATGAACACGTATGTCTATACAAAGACTAGTACAGTGATGTTCATAGCACCATGATGCATATTAGCCAAAAATGAGAATGCAGGGGTACCTGGGTGGCTTAGTCGGTGAGGTGTCCAACCCTTGATTTCGGCTCAGGTCATGATTTCATGGTTCGTGCATTCGAGTCCCGCGTTGGGCTCTGCGCTGACAGCAAATAGCCTGCTTGGGACTCTCTGTCTCCCTCTCTCTCTCTCTGCCCCTCCCCTTCACGCTGTCTCTCAAAAATAAATAAATATGTATATTTAAAATTATAATGTAGGGGAGCCTGGGTGGCTCAGTCGGTTGAGTGTCCAACTTCAGCTCAGGTCATGATTTCATGGCTGGTGGGTTTGAGCCCCGCGTTGGGCTCTGTGCTGACAGCTCGGAGCCTGGAGCCTGCTTCAGATTCTGTGTCTCCCTCTCTCTCTGCTCCTCCCCACTAACTCTTTCTCTCTCTCTCTCAAAAATAAATAAACACTAAAAATTTTAAAGAAAGCAGGAAATAAAAATGATAATGTCAATGTCCACTGACAGATGAATGCGTAAACCAGTTGTAGTATGTTTGGATGAAGGAATACCGCTCCGTGATAAAAAGAATGAAATATTAACACAGGCAACAATATATACATATAAATCTGTTAAACATTATGCTGAGTATAGTAAGTCAATCATGAGAGATTACACACAGTAATTTCATTTATATAAAATTATGGAAAAGACAAAGCGATAGTGACATTATACAAATCAATGGCTGCCTGGGGCTAGGAGACTGACTGCAAAGGGACTCGAGGGGACCTTTTGGGTAACAGCAATGTGCATCTAACTGCGTAATTACCCCCATTCATCAAGCTCTACACCTAGAATGAGCGAGTTTTATTACATGTAAATTACACTTCATTGAAACTATTTTGAAAACCTTGAGGGCAGACTATATAGGGAGAGTTGGATGGAGTAGGAGACGGAGGGGCAGAGAAGGGCTCAGTCGTGGGTCCACAAGGCTGAGTAAGGAGCGTGCACTGCACCAGAGTCTTGCGGAGCCGTGCAGGGTGTCGAGCAGGTGGTGTCTTGATCTAGTTTGTGTTTAAAGCAGTCACTCAGGCCACTCAGTGGAGAAAGGGTCTGGTAAGAGGAAATTAGGGCTGGAGTGAGGAAGTAGAAGAGGCTCTAGAGACAGATTAGAAGGGCCTGGGAGAGAGGCTGGGAAGTCGTGGGGGGCATCTGAATGCATTAGATACTTCTGCCTTAGCAACCAGGGGAATGGGGGTGCCTGGGGAGAAAGAGAGGGAGATCAGGCTGTGACATCTTGCGTCTGAGGGGCCACGGTCCCTCCTGAGGACGTGTTGGAAGGTCAGGGCTTTGATTGGTCCAGGGCTCAGAAGAGTGTTTGCTGAGAATGCAGTCCTGGGAGTCCTGGTTGAGTCCTGGGAGAGAAAGGGCAGCTGGGGGAGGGTGGGAAGGGCGGAGGAGCGTTGAGAGCATGGTCTGGGAGAGTAAGTGGAGCGTGTTGAAGAATGAGCGGGAAGGGCTGGGGGAGAATGTGTCAGCGAGACCGGAGGAAGACAGAGGGGGTGTTAGAGAGTGGTCAGAAAGATCGGCTGTCGAAGAGCAGAGCCATCAGGGTCACGGTCATGGTCACGGGGGAGGAAGCCCGAGATCGGGAAGGAGGAGCAGGTGCAGGAGCTCTCCTGCAAGAAAGAAGGGGCAGGAGGTGAGGAGATGGTGAGGCAGTAAGGGAGCGGGAGGCAGGCACCAGGGGAGGGTGAGGAGTCCCGGCTCTGGTCTCTGGGCGCGGGCTCCCCTCCCAAACCTTCTCGCTGCTTGGAGCACAAGCAGCCTCTTCTTGGCAACCGGTGTGCCCTTCCTCGTGCTTGGATTAACAGCAAATTCTAGGTTCCTGGCCGACTCACTTCCCACCCTTCGGGAAGTCTGGCAGGAGGCCCTGGCTCCTTCCCTGCCCACCCCCCTTCCAGGCAAGAGTGAGCTGCAGAAGGTGCCCAGCAGGCTATGGGAGGGGGCACCTAGGAAGCAGCGTGAGACCCGGAGGCGTCCCCACACCGCTGCACAGACCTCCAGTGGCCGACCTCCAGAAGGTTTGGGGGGCTGCCCAGCCAGTCTGGAGGCCCCAGGGGACACCTCCGCAGCCAGCAGCAGGAACTCCCAGCCCTCCAGCTGGAAGAAATCCCCTGAGATAAGGGGGAGAGAAGAAAAATGACTCTCGGGTGCCTGGCCTGCCAGTTAGCCTTGACTGCTTGCGTGGGGAGGGGCGGGGCCCAGCCCTGGGCCTCCCGCCAGGCTCCCTGGAGGGTGGGGAAGGAGTTGGCCTGGAACTTAGAATCTACCGTTATCCCAGACGCAAGTAAGGGCAAAACGGTTGCCAAGAAGAGGCTGCTTGTGCTCCAAGCAGTGAGAAGGTTTGGGAGGGGAGCCCGCGCCCAGACAGAGGCCAGAGCCGGATCTCCTCACCCTCTCTGCTGCTGTCTGGCTCTGTGACCTTGAACAACCTTGCTTACCCTGTCAGGGCTCAGAAATTCTGCCCATCACCTCAGGCAGACACATGTTCACTCATGCATTCATTCGTGTTCATTCATTTATTCATGTTCATTCATTCATTTGCCCAACAGGCATTTCTCAGCATCTGCTCCCTTGGACAGAGATGCGCTGTGGGAAGAGTTAAGGCTTTGGAGCGAGACACCTGAGTTCCGATCTCCATCTGATGCTTGTGAGCCAGGTGACTTTAGGCAAGTTATTGTATTGCTGAGTGCCTCAGTTTCCTCTTCTGCAAGATGGCGGTAAGAATGCCTATCTCAAGGAATCCCACTGTTCTCGCATCTCACGGCCAGCCGAGTACCATCTTCATATGTATCTCTTCAAGTTCGAAACAGGGGAGTTAACACATGCACTAGACATTAAAAAAAAAAAAGAAAGAACACCAACCTCACAAGGTAGGTATAAGGGTTAGGTTAAACTAGACCAAAAAGAGTCTTTAATAAATGCTGCCCACAGCAGCGATAAGTAGACAAGTGTCAGCCTGATGATGACGGTGACGATGATCATGATGACGATGATGATGACGATGATGACAGTGATCATGACAACAATGATGATGATAATGATCTGTAAAGCCCAAGCCTAAGCCTGAAGCCTGGAAGGTGCTCAAGAAATTATAGTCACTGATAGGGTAGTTACTGTTACTGTGTTTGTGTTTTTATGTTCCCATTATTGCGTTATTGTGTTACTGATATTAACAATCATAACACAACAGTATCCTTATAGATAAGGTGCTTAGGGCTTCCTGAGGTAGCAGTACTCAAAGAAGGGTTTGGTATCAATGCGTTTATTTCAGTAATGACATCATCATATGCCTGGAGCCTGACACCTGATAGGTGCTCAGTGTATGTGAGTTTCCTCCCCATCGGCAGAGACCGTAGACCATCCTGACCCTGGCAAGGGGTCCATGGTCATCTAGGCACCCCCAGGTACCCAGACCAGGATGCGTGTGAATCCCAGGGTCCTGCGGAAGTCTCTGCCCCGGGGGCAGCTCAGGATCTGGATCTCTCTCACGGCTGCTGTTGCTAGAGGAGACAGATCTTTCCAGCAAACCTCAAGTCTAGCTCCAGGCCAGCCACTGTCCTCTCACCCACTCTCCCTCCACATTTCTCAGCCCAGGAGCAAGCTAGACTCTGCTCTCCCTGCCCAACATTTACATTCCCAGCTATTTATAACCCAGCCTTAGTGCAGCCATGGTGGGGCTGAATGGGCAGGGAGGAATCCCCCCAAGGCCCCCGGCACCCATCAGAACATTGCACTTCCCAAACCATCTCTTCAGCCTTCTTTCTCCTCCCCTGGCTCTGGTCCAGCCTCCCTGCAGCTTGGACGACATGATTCAATGAGAGGATATTTCATGTGTCCCGAGAACTCTGTTTTGGAGTCACCTGGGCCTTGGGGTCCTGGTCTGATTGTGGCCTCAAGGCGCCGTGCTTCTCTTCCAAAGCCTCCCCAGCACTAAGGAGGAAGGCGGCCCTGACTGCTTGCTGTGATGCAGAGGAGTCCCAGATCTGCTACTTACTAGCTGTGTATCCTTGAACAAGCGACTTGACCTCTCTGGGTCTCCATTTCCTCCCCTGTACAATACAAAGACAGTCCCAGCGTGGAGTCCCCATCAGGGCTGAGAAAGTGTTTCAGGAGCTTCTACGGCACGGTGCCTGGCACATAGTCGCTGTATCTCCCTCCCTTCGACCTCTCCCCCAAACACTGAACCCTGGATCACCCCCAGCCTGGAAAATCTGAATCCACTCACTGCTCTTCATGCTTTTTCCGGGGTCTGCCACTGAAATGGGGATCAACGTGAGGAAGGGAGCCTTGGCCTCAGGTCCAGCTGTCTGGGGGCTCCCCACCTACGTTGCCTGATCTGGAGCTGGCTTGGGAGAGAAGCTTGGCCCAGGCTAAGGGCTAGTGTGTGTTAGGTTTTCCATTACCCTTGAACAGGTGGACTGTGTGTGTGCACGAATACAGGCAGAGTGGGGGGGCAAGTGTGTGTGTGTGTGTGTAGTTTGGGAGAGGGGGTACAGGATTTAAAATTTACTCCAGATCACTCTGAATCTCCTTAGGGACTCCCACTAGCCTGTGAGCTTTGGGAGAAAGGGACTGTACCTAGCCTGTTCGATGTGGTCTCCCCAGGGAACAGTACACAGCCTAGGATACTCATGAATGAATGAATGGACAAACGAATGAATGAATGATGAGACAGGAAGAGCTGGCCAGATTTGGGCAGGGGAACAAGGCTGAGGAGCTTTTGGCCTGTGGTCCCCACTCTCCCCCACCCCTGGCCAAGCCACAGCTTGGGAGAGTAGAGGCAGATGGTGTAGGGCAAGGAGCTGCCCAGCCCTGCTGACTACAGGTTGGGTGACCTCGGGCTCATTTACCCTCTCTGAGCTCCGTGATCCTTAAGGCTGTCTGGGCAGAGAGGTTTTTTCAGGTAAATAAGTCAGATGGGTAAAAGGGCGTAACATGGCCAGGGCTCACTGCACGGGCATTTCCTAGGCCAGGCAGGGGTGGGCAGGCAGAGACTCTCCCTCCCACCCTAGCACCCTGCCTTGCATTCTCTTCCTGAGGCAGCCTCTGAGCTGAACTGAGTGCCGCCCCAACCCCCCATCCTCTCCCATCCCTGTCTTCCCTGCAAGAGCCGCTTGCTTTCTTCCTGCCACCCTCCCTCTGTCCCTTCCCTCCTTCCTTCGGTGACTTCCCTGCCTCTCTCTGCCTTCCTTCCCGACACTGTTCCAGCCCACCAGAGAAGAATAGAACAGAAACAAACCTCCTTCTCATCCCTATACTATTGAGGCAAGGCTCACAGCCCCCTCCGCACCTGGACGCCTGTCCCCATCCCCACCCTCCTGAGGGAAGCAGGCTTTTCACAGGAGTGAAAATACCATTGATTCAGGAAGCGGAGCTCAGGGAGCTGGCCTGACCTCCCGGCCCTGCTACTCATCTCAGGTGGAACTAACTTCTTCTGGGCTCTGGGTGCCTTTTCCCACAAACATGGACCCTCTCACCCATCTCTAGGCTCTGTGCCACTCAGGCTGAGATGACAAAACCCGACCAGGGAGGTCGGCAGTTCTGTCTCAGCAGTGTCCTGGGACCAGGCATCTGTTGTATGTATCCTCTCTCCAGAAAATACATCACATATGTATTTTCCCACTGGGGCCAACCCCACCCCCACCCCCACCCCATACCTCAGGGTAGGAAAGAGCCCTCACCCAGAGTCTGATTTATTTTTTTTAATTAAAAAAATTTACATTTATTTATTTTTGAGAGACAGGGAGAAGCAGAGCACAAGTGGGGGAGGGGCAGAGAGAGAATGAGACAGAATCCGAAGCAGGCTCCAGGCTGTGAGCTGTCAGCACAGAGCCCAATACCACGAACTGTGAGATCATGACCTGAGCCGAAGTCGGACGCTTAACCGACTGAGCCACCCAGGCGTCCCCATCTGACAGTCTCATTTAATGACTGCATGTCAGGCACTGTACTTTGAACTTGACGTGAAGTATCTCATGTGATCTTCACTACGACCTTTGGAGGTCAAATAGCATGATTTCCCCCATTTCACAGATGAGGAGATTGAAGTGACCTGCCCAAGGTCACGTACGAGTTCAGGGGCACGATTGGAACACAGATCCCTCTGGCTTCAAAGCCGAAGCATTTGGATCACCACGCTGTCTGAGGACAGAAAATGTGCAAACAAACAAACAAACAAACACACGAAGAGACCATACATAAAATCCGCTTCTTAATTTAGATAGGTTTTGTGTGAAGGGCAGGTCAGAGACCTAGCATTGTTGCTTGAACAATAAGAAGTTCTGGGATTTTCAGCTGGCAAATAGGGGTGGAGGACAGATCAGAATAATACAAAATACAGGCAGGGGGCTGGAGCTGGGTGGGCCTGGGTTTGAATGTCAGTTTTTCAGTTGGCTCGCTGGGTGGCCGGGAGCTGGGCATGTTACCTCTCTATGGTTTGGGGCGTTTTTCTTCCAGTAGAATCGAGTCAGACCTTCCCGAACTGACCCTCCCACAGATAACAACCCTAGACAACACATACACACCCTCAAGGCACTGGGGAATGAATAAAAGCCAGTAGGCTCTGGAAGAAGGGAGACGGGGAGGAAGTTAGCCATTTTTTGTGGCTTTGATCTTGAGAGCAGGCCGCCCTTCGCACAGCACAGATTGAAAACCTGCAGTCTTTCTGGCCTAAAGAAGCACAGGACAAATTCAGATCAACCACAGCCACTTGGAAGCAGAGGGGGCAACCCCAGAAAGAAGAGATGCAAAGGTGGAGACCCCCAGATCCTGCGCGTAAGCATGGTTCAAATCTCTGGCTGATCCCTGAACCACATGTTCATGGAATCAAGTTCAGATGAGGGAAAATGTAAACAAACAAACAAACACACCGAAAACGGAGCTGAGATTTGGGCTGCCATCCAAGACCAGAGTTTGAAGGTAATTGCCCAATAACACAAAAATTCAACACATTTTGAGAATTTTACAGGGCCCAGAGCTCCCACAACGTAACATGAACAATGTCCAGGATATAGTCTGGTCCTCTAGAGTGATGCCTGCAGGCCTCAGTGGAATTAAAGTAGAAATCAGTACAGGAAGGTAGCTGGAAAATTCCAAAGTATTTGGAGATGAGACGACTCACTTCTAAATAATACATAAATCAAAGAAGAGGCCTTGGGAGACATTTTTTAATATTTTGAACTATATGAAAATGGCAATTATCAAATTATTAAAATTTGTTGGGCACAGCAAAAGTAGTGCTTGGAGGGAAATTTATAGTCTTGAACGCATATATTACAAGAGAAAAGAAGATCTAAAATCAGTAATGTGGGGGCGCCTGGGTGGTTCAGTCGGTTAGGCGTCTGACTCTTGATTTTGGCTCAGGTCATGGTCAAGCTCAGGGTCGGGCTCCCACGCCTGCCTGGGATTCTCTCTTTCTCTCTGCCCCTGCCCCTTGTGCACCCATGCACACACACGCTCTCTTTCCCTCTCTCGAAATAAATAAATAAACTAAAAAAAATCAGGAATCTAAGTTCCCACCTTAAGAAACTAGAGAAAGAGGGGTGCCTGGCTGGCTCAGTCGGTGGAACATGGGATTCTTGATCTCAGGGTCGTGAGTTCAAACCCCAGGTTGGGTGTGGAGCCTACTTAAAAAAATAAAAATAAATAAACAAACAAAAATGTGTAACATTAAAAATAATAACAATAAAGCTACAGTCATTAAAATAGCGCAATACAGTAACCCCCCCCTTGCCTGTAGGGGACAGGTTCCAAGACCCCAGTGGATGCCCGAAACTGTAGATACAACTGAACCTCATGTATACTGTTTTTTCCTATACCTACATGCCTCAGATCAAGTTTAACTTATAAATCAGGCACGGGAAGAGATTAACAATAACTAATAATGGACTGAACAATTATAAAAATATACTGTGATAAAAGTTCCATGACTACAGTGTCTCTCTTTCTCTTTCTCTCTCAAAATATCTTATTGGGCTTACTCACCCTTCTCCCTGTGACGATGTGCGATGATAAAATGCGTGTACAATGAGATGAAGTGAGGGGCAGGACGTAAGCATGTGAATAGCGTGTGAATAGGCTACTAAAGACCTTCCCATGATGCATCGGGAGGATCATCGCCTTCCAGATCACAGTTGACCACGGGTGACCAGAACTGCAGGGCCCAGCAGCACCGTGAAGCCTGGCGGCTTTGGTCTTGGGGTGTCTGGGGACCCTCTGCTTACAACAGTAGCGCCTGGCAGGTCTCTGAAGGCAGACATAGGGTCTCAACCTTGACTTCTCTTTCACTCGCACTTGCAGGCAGTCTGGAGCCCCGTGCAGTCTGTTGCCAGGGTATCTCTGGATGTTTTCCATCCTTGCCCTGGCCTCAGTGGGCTGTAGCCAAGCTGTGTTCAGTTGAAGGAAACAGATGCCCTTCCCTTCAAGCTTGGGCTGGACTTGTCACCAAGCCCCAAAGTAGGGAAAATGGTCCCATTGGTTTCTGCCTGCAGACTCACTCCAGAATTCCTAAGTGTGCCTGAGACCCACCTGGGGTCCCTTGTCTCAATGCACCTAGGACTTTCCCTGTTGTAACACTTGGAGTCCAGTAAGCCCCTCAGTCCCTTGCAAACTGGGGCAGTTGGTCACCTTATGGCAGAAGACACAGGAAGAAGAGACCCACATCTACACTGATGATGCCCAGGGAGTCCCCACCATGGCCTTAAACCTGGGCAACATAGAGCCTTGTTTGGTTCCAGCCAGGCTTTTGATGGGTTATGAATTTCCAAGGGAGGCTTGAGAAACCCAACATTGGCTTGTTTCTTCAGGGAACTTTGTTCTAGATTCCAAACCACCAACTAACTTTCCCATGACCTGTGGAAGAAAACGGAGGATGCTAAAACACATAGAGTTTCACAAGAAAAAGAAAACTTGGGAGCTAGAAAGGACCTCCAACATTGAAGTTTCACTGTGTCTCTACCCACTGAACAGATGAGAAAGTTGAAAAGATGGGCTTTGAAGCCAAGCAGCTCAGGATTAAATCCTGGCTCTGTCGCAACAGAGGGTCACCCTGAGTGGTGGACGACTTTCTCACTGACAGTTTTTCAGCCTCTCCGTTGTCTTCTCCAGTCACGGGGAGCTCATTACCCTTCCCAGCAACCCCTGCCGCTAATGGGTAGGTTCCTTGACAGGAAGTTCTTTTGGAATCAGTCCTGTTCTTCCTCAGTTTCACTTCACTCTCGAGGTTCTTGTCACACAGAATAGGTTAGGTGGTTTGTCCTCATGATGCCTTCCAGGGTTTAAAGACAGTATTCATCTTCACCCCCTGGCCACCGCCAGCCCCATCATCTCTTGGGACCAAGGACCCTAGCCAACTCCTGAAATTTACTGACAGCTGCAATGTACAGTTCCAGGCCCAGAGAGGTGAGGTAACCTGCCCATGTTTACACAGCTAAGAACCCAACCTCTGGTTGTCTATGTCTTTCTGTGGCTCCAGGCTACCAGCACCCCTTTGTTAGCTCTCTCCCCCCTCATATTCATCTCCTAGGGCCCCCATAATAAATGATCATAAAACGTGGTAGCTTCAAGCAACAGTCATTCAAATATTCCCTCACAGTTTCAGAGGCTAGACATCTGCCACTGAGGTGCCAGCAGGGCCCTGTTCTCTCTGAAAGGGCTGGGGAGGATCCTGTCCCACCTCTTCTTAGCTTCCCATGCTGGTTGGCAATGCTTGGCACTCCTTGGCTCATGGCTACGTCTCTCCAATCTCTGCCCCATGTTCACATGACCCTTTCCCTGTTGTATCTGTCGTCACTGTCTTCCCTCTGCGCATGTCTCTGGGGCCAAATTTCCCCCAACCGAATCCTGCATGACCTCATCTTAACTTGATTCCACCAGCAAAAAATTCAATTTCCAAATGAAGTCACTTTCACAGGTGCCAAGGGTGAGGTCTTGGACGTGCCTTTTGGGGAGACACAGTTCAAGCCACAACCCTCCCGCCATGTCATGATTTATAAGAGATACATACTTGGCCATTCCGCTGACCCAAATATTTGTGAACAGTTCCCGAAATGGTCCAGACCTGTGAAGGTGACATGGGTGACTTGTTATTAATGAAGGTGACTTTTGGACCCACCCAAGGGTGGGGGCTGGTGGCCAGGGGGACCAACCGCGTGATTAAAGGGTTGGAACTTTCATTCCCATCCCCCCACCGGACCTCTCTGGGGGAGGCGGGGATAGGGGTTAGAGGTTGAATCAGCCAATGGCCAATGACCTCATCAATCATGACCATGTAAGGAAGCCACCCTAAAATCCCAAGGGGACAGCATGGTGGTCCTCTTCTTTCTTTTCAGAAAGCTTGGGGAGCCAGGAAGCTGTCACGTGCTACTGAGCTGGGCCCTACGTTCCGCAAGGACAGAAGCTCCTTTGTTCAGGACTTTGCCCCATGTAGCTCTTCATCCAGTGTCCTTCATCACACCCTTTAATAAACTTATAAACAAAACTGAGTGTTTCCCTGAACTCTGTGAGTCACTCTAGCAAATGAGTCTTTAGTGCAGGCACCCAGGGCTTGTGACAGGTGTCGGAAGGGGTGAGGGGAGCCGTCGTGATGGACGGAGACCTTACGCTGGGGAATCTGATGTCCTCGTTATGTACACTGTGCCCGAATTGCCAGGTGCTGTCTGTGGGGACCCGGCCCCCAGGCACGCATTACAATCAGGTCAAAGAACCTAAAAGAACCCCCCATACCGGATGTGGTGGGCATTAATTCGGCGCGTGGAAGCCGAACAGACGCTGTGTGGGGAGTAGACTGTTCATTCTCGGGGTGTGATGGAGGGCCGGTGGGGCTCTGGGGAGAAGGCCCGGCTGCCCTAAGCACAAGGACAGAGGCCCAGACAGGAGCCTGATGGGTGCTTGGTCACCAGACAGACTGTCTTGTGCTTTTCCTGTCTGCTACGTCTGCCTTCCAGCCTGTAGGAGGGAAAGCAGCGCGGGCAGAGGAGGGAGGCCAGCAGCTTCCTGGCCTGTCCTGACCACTTGCAATAAACCCTGGCCTGGCCATGACATGGCTCTGTAAGACCTTCTGGATCCCAGCTGCTGCCGAATCGACCTCATCCATAAAGCAGCAACTCAGTCTAGGGCTGAAGGATCCTTGGCAAGGGCCGGAAAGACTGGAAGGGAGAGGAATTTTACGTAGAAGAAAAAAGCTAGAGGGAGACTCCCAGGGCAAAATGTGCAGCAGTTTCCTTTTACAGAGCCGCCGACCAAAGCCCTGTTGGTGGAAAGAGGACAGCCTTACCACCTTATGATTTAAAAGAAAGGCCTCTGAGTAGGGACTCCAGGCTCCTTCCCATGTCTAAGTCTATCCCCAGGGCAGAATGCCGTTTTGAAAAGAGCTTGAAACCAAGCAGACTGGGATTCTAGCCTGAGCTCTGCCAGGTCCCCACAGTGTGGCCTTGGGCGTCACCTCACCCCTCTGTGTGCTTTCTGTCTACCTCTACTGCAGAGAGACTCGTGAGCAGTCATTGTCTGCCTCTCTGACTTCCCCACCCCCTTCTTAAGCAGCACCCCTTGATTTTCACTCAGAAGGTGGATCCCTCCCCTGCTTGCTAGTCTGTGAGGTCGAGGAAGGGCCCATACCTCATTTAGGTGGTACCTGAGGATGGGGCCTGGAGCCTTTGGGACACCCCTGGGACATTGCCATCCTCTGGTGGAATGAGAAGCTTGGGAACAGTCCAGTGACCCGAGCCGGTCATAGTGTGCGTGGTTGGGCTTCAGCAAGAGCTCCCAGAAAAGAGGTTTCTGTCCTCCCCCTGGCCTGAGAGCTCCAGAGAGGGAATCTACAGCCATACAGAGACTGGGAGTGGAGACCCAGGGCCACCGGGGTCGCTACACGGCATCAGCCTCAAGGAGGGAAGAGCCAGGAGACAGGGGGCCTGAGAAATGTCAGTGCATCCAGGACCCGGTCATGCCTGAAGTCAGATCTACCCTTCCTGGCCTTTCAGTCACATAACCAGTACATTCCCTCTATTGCTCAAGCCTATTTGAGTTGGGTCCTGTGTCACTTGGGACAAAAATGTCCTAATCAACCCAGATTAATAATACTCATTTCGGCAGGTTACTGTACAACTCAACAGAATTCTTTCCTTAGGTTATGAGCTTTTTAAGGACGGGCCTGTTTGATCCACATGTGTGTTCTCAGTAGCTGACCCATAGCAGGTGCTCAAATGTTTATAGAATAGATAAATGTGTTTAAATGCCCCTAAAGCTTTTAAGATTCTTTTTATTTTATTTTATTTTTTATTTTTAAGTTTATTTAGATTCTTTTTATTTGATTTTTAATTTTTAAGTTTATTTATCTTGAGAGAGAGAGCAGGGAAGGAACAGAGAGAGGTGGAAGAGAGAGAATCCCAAGCAGTCTCCACACTGTCAGTGCAGGGACTGCTGCCGGGGTTTGAACACATGAACCACAAGATCATGACCTGAGCGGAAATCAAGAGTCAGATACTTAACCGACTGAGCCACCCATCTTTTTTTTTAGAGAGTGAGTGGGGTAGGGGCAGAGAGAGAGAGAAGGAGAGAGAGAGAGAAAGAGAGAGAGAATAAGAATCTCAAGGAGGCTCCACACTGACATGGGGCTCCATCTCACTATCCTGAGATACTGACCTGAGTCAAAGTCAAGAGTTGGACACTTAACTGACTGAGCCACGCAGGTGTCCCAAAACAAAGATTCTTAATAAATGTTAGCTCATATTATGATCCCATCAAAGTTAATCTTATCTTCTCTTGTTCCATATTACCCTTCTTCTACTTAAAAAAAAATTCTTTTATGTTTATTTATTATTGAGACAGAAACAGAGCATGAGTGGGGGAGGGGGAGAGGGAGAGAGGGAGACACAGAGTCCGAAACAGGCTCCAGGCTCTGAGCTGGCAGCACAGAGCCCGACACGAGGCTCGAACTCGTGAACAGTGAGATCATGACCTGAGCTGAAGTCGGACGCTAAACCAGACTGAGCCACCCAGGTACCCTCAATCACTTTTTAATTATTTTTTTAATAACAGCTTTATTGGGATATAATTCGCACACCATAAAATTCAACACATTCAAGTATGCAATTTGACGGTTTTTAGTATATTCAGAGTTATGGGGATGTTGCCACACTTTTAGAACATTTTTATCATCCCCCAAATGGTTTTTAGTACCCTTTAGCTGTCACTGTCAGTCATGCCATCTTCCACAGCTCTAGGTAACCACTGTTCTATTTTCTGTCTCTATAAGTTTGCCAATTCCGGACATTTCAAATAAAAGGAAGCATATGTGTTCTTTTGTGACTGGTTTCTTTCACTGAAGTATGATGTTTGCAAAGTTCATCCATGTGGTGGTGTGTTTCAGTATTTCATTCAGTATTTCATAATAATATTCCATTAGACATACCATATTTTGCTTATCCATTCATCCATTGATGGACATTCGAGCTGTTTCTACCTTTTGGCTATTATGAATAATGCTGCTATGAATGGTCATGTAGAAGTTTCTGGATGGCCCTATGTTTTCATTTCTCTTGAGTAGATATACCTAGAAATGGAATTGCTCCATCAAACTGTAATGCTGCGTTTCACTTTTTGAAGAATAGCCACATCACTTCCCAAAGTGGCCGCACCATTTTATATTCCTACTAGAAGTAGATAAGGGCTCCAATGTCTTCATATCCTTACCAACACTTCTTATCTGTCTTTTCCGTTATGGTCATCTTAGTGGGTGTGAAGTAATATCTCATTGTGGTTCTGCATTTCCCTGATGGCTAATGGTCTCCAACATCTTTTTATGTGCTTCTTGGCCATTCGTATAGCTTCCTTGGAGACATGTCTATTCAGATCCTACTTCCCATTTTTAACCGGGTTATTTATCTTTTTATTATTGAGGTCTAAGAGTTCTTTATGTATTCTAGATAGAAGCCTGTTAACTGATAAATGATTTGCAGATATTTTCTCCCATTCTGTGGGTCGTTTTTTTTCTCTCTCATGATAGTGTCCTTTGAAAAACAAGTTTTTGATTGTAATGATGTCCAGTTAATCTACTGTTTCCTTTGATTGCGCTTTCGTAGTCACATCTAACCAATGACAAGTCCAAGGTCATGAATCTTTACCCGAAGTTTTCTTCTAAGAGTTTTACAATTTTAACTCTTATATCTATTTTTTAATGTATATTTATTTGTGTTTTTGAGAGAGAGAGAGAGAGAGAGAGCGCGCACAAGCAAGGAAATGGCAGAGAGAGAGAGGGAAACACAGAGTCCGAAGCAGGCTCCAGGCTCTGAGCTGTCAGCATAGAGCCCAACGCAGGGCTTGAACCCATGAACTGTGAAGTCACGACCTGAGCTGAAGTCGGATGCTTAACCAAGTGAGCCACCCAGGTGCTCCTCTAATTTTCTTAAAGTAAGTTTTATACACGATGTGCATAACTTGTGACCCCAAGATCAAGAGTTACACACTCTACTGGCTGAGCCAACCACGTGCCCCATTTGATTATTTTCAATCCCTACTCAATGTTTTCAGTATGCTAACACCTGAAAAGGGTCCACAGGTAGCAGCTAAGGAAGCTGTGACCGTGAGTCCCTATGTCTTCCCTCCCCCTTCCCATCCCCATTACTAGTGGTCCCCACTCTACGGAATGCTGTCATCTGAGGGTGGGGTGATCCTCATGGAAGGGAGTCCTCTGACCCGGCTGAGAGGCCTGTTACAAATCTGCAGGGGTGGACACAAGCTATGGATCAAACTTGCAGGGACAGAGTCGAGGACCAGAAGAAGCCCATTCTCCAGAATCCACACCAAACTGAGGGAGCTGGAGTAGACCGCCAGGGAGACGGAACACGTGGTCAAAACAAAAGAATCCACCCACCAGATTATCTAGACACAGGAAGACAAATAATGCCAAGCATCAGTGAGAACGTGGAGCAACTAGAACCCTCATATCCCGCCGGTGGGAGTGGAGACTGTCACAGCTACTTTGGAAGGTGGCAACTCTCTGCTAAAATAGAGTATTTGCCTCACCTATGACCCAGCTCTTCCCACGCAGACAGAGAAGGTGTGCACGGACTCCCCGAGATGTGGACAGGAATGCTCGTGAAAGCACTAGCCTCAATAACCCAAACCTGGAAACAACCAAAAAGTCCGTCAACAGCAGAAGGAATAAATAAACTGTGGCACGTTGTCTCATGAAATTTTATATAAGGGTGAGGATGAATAAGCCAGAGCATGAATAAATCTCATGAATGCAGCATGAAGTAAAAGAAGTCAGATTCAAAAGAGCATATATTATATCATGTTTATATAAATTAAAAGTCAGGAAAATTTAAAAAAATTGTTAATGCTTATTTTTGAGTGAGAGAGAGCAAGCAGGGGAGGGGCAGAGAGAGAGGGAGACACAGAACCCAAAGCAGGCTCCAGGCTCTGAGCTGTCAGCACAGAGCCCAATGAGGGGCTTGAACCCACAAGCCGTGAGAACATGACCTGAGCCGAAGTCAGATGCTTAACTGACTGAGCCACCCAGGCGCCCCAAAGGCAGAAACATTTTTTAAAAAAAGAAAAAAAGGCAGGAAAATTAATTAACAGTGAAAGAACAAGAATAATGGTTACCCTTAGAGAGAGTAGTGACTAGAAGGGGGGCTATTTACATTTTCTTTCTTTCTTTCTTTTTTAAATTTATTTTTTTATTTTGAGAGAGAGAGAGAAAGAGAGAGCAGAGGAGGGGAAGAGACAGAGAGAGAGAGAGGATCCCAAGCAGGCTCTACGCTGTCAGCACAGAGTCCCGACATGGGGCTCAGTCCCATAACCGTGAGATCATGACCAGAGCCGAAATCAAGAGCCAATGCTTAACCGACTGAGCCACCCAGGCACCCCTGCCTTTTCTTTCTTGATCTGGGTGCTACTTGCAAGTATTGGATGTGTTCAGTTTGCACATTCACGCAAATGTACACCATCTTTTTTGGCATTTATGTTGGATCATACAATTTACAGCAAAAAACACAGAAGGAGCAGAAGCTGGGTGTGACACAGTGGTCAGGGGTGGGGTGTCATGTACAGCTTGCCCAGGGCCATGGTTCCTCTTTTATTGTTGTTGTTGGGGTTCTTTTGTTTTTAATTTTATAATTTTTTTAAAGTAGGCTCTACACGCAACGTGGGGCTCGAACTCACAAGCCTGAGATCAAGAGTTGCATGCTGTACTGACTGAGCCCCCCAGGCGCCCCCCAGGGTTCCTCTCACATGTGGTTGACACTCTCAGCAGACAGGCGTGGGGGCTCACAGGGGCAGAGCCCTGGCAAGCAAATGTGTGGAAGGCGGAGAGCAAATTAGTTAGTGAATCTCTTCCTTCCCACCTTCCTTCCCTCCCTTCCTCCCTTCCTTTCTCCTTTCCTTCCTTCTTTCCCTCCCTTTCTTCCTTTCCCTTCCTTCCTTCCTTCCTTCCTTCCTTCCTTCCTTCCTTCCTTCCTTCTCTTATTATAGTTTCAGGACCCATTTATTGAATATTCACATTGGCCAAGCACTAAGTACACAAAGCTAAGTAATTTACAATCCCTGTCCTCAAAGAGCTCATGATCGGGTGGGGGTAGCAGATCTAAAAAGAAATGAGTACAGGGCGCCAGGGTGACTCAGCTGGTCAAGCGTCCGACTTCAGCTCAAGTCATGATCTCAGGATTCATGATTCTGAGCCCGCTTTGTATCCTCTGTCTCCTCTCTGCCCCTCCCCACTAGTGCTCAGTCTCTCTCTCTCTCTCTCAAAAATAAATATTTCAAAAAATAAATAAAAGGAAAAGGAAATTGTGCAATCTAGAGGACAAGAGGCCCTGATAGGAATCCATCCTGACAGCATGGCCAGATTAGGCTGGCTGGGGATCAGAACAGGGAAGGGGGACAGTCAGGGAAATATTCTCAAAGGAGGTGATACAGGACCAGGGACCTTAAGCCGGTGCCAGCGAGGCAGGCTGCAGACGGGGGATGTCCTGGTAGAGAGAACAGCCAGCTTGGCTCCCCTCCTCTCGGAAGGAGATAGGATTAGGAGGTGGGTATGAAAAATAGGGGTGGGGGGCAGGTCAGGGAGCAAAGAGAAGGGGCCTGGAGTTGACTCCATGGAGTTGGATGATACAGACCGCTGTGCTCTTGACCGCTGGCTAGAGAGGAATCCAAAACAATCCTAGCACCAAGATGCTGAGGCGATTTTCCCAGGAGTCGCTGCTTGCAGAGACTCACCTGTGAAGTGACAGGTGGCCTCCTCGGGGGTCCAGGCCAATGGAGCAAATGTGCAAATCTGGCTGGATGGGAGGCAGTACGGAGTGGCGGGGTCTGCAGACGTGGGCTTTCTGGAACTGTCCACACCTGTTCAGATTTTGTTGTTTTCTTTTCTAATGTTTATTTGTTTTTAAGGAAGAGAGAGACAGAGCACGACCAGGGGAGGGGCAGAGAGAGAAGGAGACACAGAATCAGAGGCAGGCTCCGAGCGGTCAGCACAGAGCCCGACACGGGGCTTGAACTCACGAACCTCGAGATCATGACCTGACCCCAAGTTGGACGCTCAACCGACTGAGCCACCCAGGCGCCCCAGGTTTTTGTTGTTTTCAAAATGTGGTGCGGGCCTTACAGAAAGATCTGGTCGCCGAGTCCCATCCAGCACTCAGCTGCCCGTTTGCAGCCTCTGGACAAACTTATCTCCAAGGCGTCTCCAGATACAATGAGTGATTTCTGTAATTGAGTGTGCGGGTGATGAGGGTATTGCTGAATGTCCTCGGTCACACGAGGTGACATGTCCCTGAGTTCCTTCCTTTCCTGACAGAAACTCTCAGTGCACAGGGCTACCCTGGGAGCCCTTTCTCAGCTTTCCGTGTCTGTCAGGGGCAGAACTCGGAGAGGTTGGTTTTTCACTGTGGAAAAACACTGGCAACCCTAACAGGTCTGGATCCGGGTTCTGGAAAATCCCACGGCCAAGGGCCTTGGATGCACAGATGTCCCGTGACCGGGGCAGGAAGGCTTTTGGAGTCTGCAGGACGAGGCGCCTTCTTCTCTGGGAAGACCTACTATGTGCCAAGGAATGGGCTGATCCCTAAGCTCATGGCATCCACGTAACAGTACCTTAGGATATGTATTTTAACCCTCTTCCAGAGGGATGCTGTGTTCTAGAGAAGTTAAGTGACTTGCCCAAGGCCTCACCATGGCCGGCGATAGAGCCACTGTAACTAGAACTCTAAGCAACTAGAGAATGGTCTAGGACAACCGTAGCCTTGAGGATGTCCTGTGTCTGGTCCTAGATTCAGAGAGGGGAGGTGACCCCTTTCAGGCCACACAGCTGGTGGGTAGTATGTTATTCACCATTCATTCATTCATTCATTCATTTATAATTATTTGTTTATTTATACTGTTTTATGTATTTATCTTGAGGAAGAGAGCACAAGCAGGGGCAGAGAGAGAGGGAGAGAGAGAATCCCAAGCAGATTCCACGCTGTCAGCGGAGAGCCCCATGTGGAGCTCAGTCCCACGAACCACGTGATCACGACCTGAGCTAAAATCAAGAGTCGGATGCTTGCTGGCTGAGCCACCCAGGCGCCCCCACCCTCCATTTATTTATTCTTTCAAACGTTGTCCTCGAGGATCTGCTATTTATTCAGTACTTTCTGGGCACCCGCCAGCCACTGCTCTAGGCTCTGTGGACATAGCAGTGGACAAAACAGACAACCATCCCAGCCCTCACTCAGCTGACGTTCCAAACGGGGAACCGGACAGTGAGCAGATAAACAACTAAGTTAGGGAATAGATGGGGAAATGAGAAGTCCAGTGGAAGAAAAGAAATGGGGGAAGACAGATGGGGTGCGTAGGAAGTGGGGTGCTGGGTTCAAAGAGGGGGGTGAAGCAAGACTCCACTGAGAAGGTGACGTTTGAGACAAACCCTGAAGAAGTGAGCCCTGGCTGTTTCTGAGGGAAGTGTACCAGATGAAGGGAATAGCGGAGGCACTAAGGTGGCTTGGGTTGGATGTGTGGCAGAGGCCAGTGTGGCTGGAGCAGGGGGGTGAGGGGTAGAGGGGACAGGTGAGGTCAGCGAGGGCACAAAAGTAGGGGATCTGGGGGCCAGATGGCATAGGGCCTTGCAGGCCACTGTGGAGACTGGCTTTTACTCTGAGTCAGTGGGAGCTATTGCAAGGGTCTGAGCAGAAGAGTGACATGACCTTCCCTGCTTTTCCTAGGATCACTCTGGCCACCATGTGGGGAGACAGACTTCACGGGGCAGGAGCCCGGCCACTGGTTGGGAGGCAGTCACAGTGACCCAGGCAGGAGAGAATAGGACACAGACCAGGGGCAACAGCAGAGGTGATGAGAAGTAGGTGGACCCCAGATCTGCTTGAAAGTAGATCTGGTGGATTCGATACGGCAAATGAGACAAGGGGAAGAGGAATGATAATATCAGAGTTTTGGACTAAGTTACTGGAAGGATGGAGTTGCCACTTCTGAGATGGGAAAAAGCATGTGATGAGAAGGTTTTGGGAGATTCAGAAGTTCGGTGTTGGGCATGGTAGTTGGGGATGCCTCTTGGGTTTCCAAGTGGGGATACTGAGGCGGCACACTGCAGGGAATGTGGGGAGAAGTCAGGACATGGGGGCCTGTCCGTGAACTTAAAGAATTCTCGGGCTGGGCGGGAAGGCATCACTCACACTGGACAACCTGTGGGAGCCCTTGGCACTTAGGGACTCTTCGTTAAATGGCGGTGATTATTATGATGTGTCCTCACGGCTCCAGGTTGACTGAGGCTTGGAAGGGGAAACCCCAGCACTTCCATGTCTCTCCAGTTCCCTTTCGTAAAATCCAGTGACTAATGTCTATTCCTACCACCCCTTCCGGGCTGTCAGAAGAACAGAAATAGGAGTTTTTGTGGGTACGTGTCTTAAAAGAAGCTTCCACAAAGGAGGGGTCTCCAGTGATGACAACTGGATGGATGGTTTGTGCTGGGACCATCTCTCTCAATATCTTCAACCCCTTTGTGAAGAACTATCTTTCATAGCCCCCAAACCTTGAATTCATTGGTGTGGCCAGAGGAAGTGGGGGCCAGAACTGGGAGGGGCAGACATTGGCCAAGAAGTTTTCAGAAGAGTGGGAGGTGTAGGAAGGGAAGGGCTTGATCTAGCTGCTCTCGTTCTATCTACTTATGCGTCTATCTATTGACAGATGTCTGTTTTAATCTACCTACATTTCTAGTGATTTAGTAAACGTTTATGTAGCACTCACTATTCAACTTTCCCAGCGACCCCGCAAAGCAGCTGTCATTGTCCTCCTCCTGAGGCGAGAAAACTGTGGCTCAGAGACTTCTCAATGTCTCAAAGCAAGCAAATGGTGAAGGAAGGATTCTGAGTTTTGGGAGACACCAAAGGCCACTGTCTCCCATCACTGCTGGCATGCTAGAAATCCAGGTGGGGCTCAGGGGTAGAAAGACTCGACTGCTTTGGACAGCTAAGCTGACACGTGACCCTCAGCATTCATGGTTTGCAATGTTCTCCCACATCTAGGAAAGTCTGCAGAACATGCCGGCTGGGGATTGAGAATCCCTTTCCCACTTTCCTCATAGACTGGGGGCACCTGGCTGGCTCAGTCGGTAGAGCATGTGACTTCTTGACCTCGGGCTTGTGAGTTCGAGCTCCACACTGGGTGTGTAAAGATTACTTAAAAATGAAATCTTAAAAAATTAATAAAAGGGACTAGACTGGAACCGGGGAAGTTAAGGGAGTTACCCAAGATCCCATTTGACCCATTCAACATTCAATATTCTTTTCAAGAATGATTTCATCTCTCCCCAAGAGAGCAAAGCCTAGCCCTGGGCTGAAGCAAGACAGAGAGAACGGACATTCTTTAAGCTCCTGTACTATACGCTGGGTATTTTGAACACATCATCTTGCAACAGCTCTGAGAATTAAATATTTTTATCCTCATTTTATTTTTTATTTTTATTAAAAAAATTTTTTAATGTTTTATTTTATTTTTGAGAGAGAGACAGCATGAGCAGAGGAGGGGAAAAGAGACAGGGAGACACAGAATCCCAAGCAGGATCCAGGCTCTGAGCTGGCAGCACAGAGCCTAATGCGGGGCTCAAACCCACAAACCATGAGATCATGACCTGAGCTGAAGTCAGACGTTTAACCGACTGAGCCACCCAGGCGACCCTATCCTCATTTTATAGCTGAAGAAATTGAGGTTCAGAGAAGTAAGACGATTGGCTGAGGACGTGGCGGAGGTGAGATTTGAACCCAGATCTGGCTGACTCCTGGCTCTGCTAGGCTCCCTCCATTGCAGTTCACTGTCTCTTCAAGGACAGCCAGGCCACTGGGTGGAAGGCAGGGTTAGGTCAAAGTTATCCTGCTCCTGAGGAAGAAGTGTAGACTAGCCAGGAATAATTCATGGCAAACTCCATTTCCCATGAGCTCTCCTCCCAAGGCATTATAGCGGCAGAACCAGGAATGGGTGGTCTCAGAGATGCCCTGTGCTTCGCTATTTCTTTCTTCCTTCCTTCCTTTTCTTCCTCCCTCCCTCCCTCCCTCCCTTCTTTCTTTCTTTCTCTCTTTCTTTCTCTTTCTTTCTTTCTTTCTTTCTTTCTTTCTTTCTTTCTTTCTTTCAAGTAGGTTCCACACCCAACATAGAGCTTGAACTCACCACCCTGAGATCAAGAGTCACATGCGTCCGACTGAGCCAGCCAGGTGCCCTTCTTTTTCGTGATTTCACTGCCTCAGTGCAGCAACCCTGAGGTCCGTCTAGCTCTGGCTCTCATCCTATGGGGGACCCCCATTATGCTATCCCCCAGAGTGGTATTTGAGGCCCTGCTTGAGCATTTCCACAGACAGCAAACCCACTCCCCGCTAAGGCAGCCCCGATAGGGCTACCATTCCAAGCTGTGTTGGCCCAAGTTCTCCAAGCCTCCATCAGTCTATCAATAGAAATACAGCCACATATAACAGTAATCGGCTTTCTCTGCTCTGTCCCCAGCATTCCTGCAGACATTCCTGGGGATGCCCTGAAGGTATCTCACAGGTGCTCTATCTTTGGGCTATGCTTCTCAGAACGAATCCACCCACATTAAAAATGCTGACTTTTTATTTTTTTTAATTTTTAAAAGTGTTTATTTATTTTTGAGAGCGAGCGAGCAGGGGAGGGGCAGAGAGAGAGGCACAGAGGATCCAAAGCGGGTTCTGCGCTGACAGCAGCAAGCCCAATGTGGGGCTTGAACCCACAAACCAGGAGATCATGGCCTGAGCTGAAATCAGACACTCAACCAAGCCACCCAGGTGCTCCCCAATGCTGACTTTGTAAGAAACCAATCCTCAGTGTCCACAGGAGGTATGCACCCAAATTGTCAAGAAGCCACCATTGATAAACTGTGCTGGGGTTCCTTTTGGGATGTCATGAAACTGTCCACTTCTTTTTGCAGTGCTCCTGGGACTCAGATGTGGCATCAAGGATCCCCTCCCCTGAATCATCCTTTTCCCTGTGCCCTGTCCCAAACCTCTTTTATCTTCTTCAACTCTTTCCTTAGCATGACTTTTTCCCAGGGAGCCTTCTATCCCTTGTGCAGACGGACCTTCCAGAACCTCCCCTCTCCAGTCCTCCAGGCCTGTTCTGATAGGCCTAAATCTTAGAATAAAATCAGCCCAGGCAAAAATTATAATAACGAACATACTTTCATTGGACAAGTATTTCTTGGGTTCCTACTTTGTTCCCGATAGTGTTCTAGGCTATAGGTTCTTATCAGGCACCGGGCACAGTTATAAGCACCTTCCACATATGAGCTCATTGAAGCCTACAATAACTCCGGTGAGGAACTGAGGCACCAAGAGGTAGGTACCTTGCCAAGCACTAACCATAACCAACATTTATTGAGTCCTCTCACTAGGTCTGATACTGGGCCAGGCACGATGCGTTCATTCCCCGAAGCAGCACAGAAGGAAGTGGAGAGGCCTGGGATAGGACAGGTGTGGTGGGAGCCCCAGCTCCCTGGATGGCCTTCGCTTTACTCCTCCCGTGTTTCCTAAAGGAAAGCACCCTTCGAGGGCTCTGGGTTCTGGGAAGTACCTGAAATGCCCAGATGCAGTGTTTCCCTGCCTCCCTGGAACCTGGAGGGAAAGCAGAGAGGAGAGGACCGGGTTCAGAGGTGCCAGCACCGCGTGCAGAGGGGCGAGGGTTACCTGGTGACAAGGTCGTCAGCTCCACCCAAAACAGCGGACTCCAATTGCTTCCCAAGTGGAGCCCAAGCTGCAGGGGGCGCCCGCGAGCCGATTTTCCTCCCTCTCGGCCACCCCTGGGCACCGGGACCCGCCGCCCCACGCCCCCACGCCCCCAAGCCTGGAGGCAGCGCCCGGCCGGCGCGGAGGGACGGGGCTCCTGCTGGCTCCGGGGGTGACCGTGTTTCAGGGCCCACAAATAATCAGAATCTGGGGGATAGTTCTGCCTACTTTGTACTGGAAACACCAGTACACGGCGTGGGGTGCCGAGGAGGATAAAGGTAACGCCTGCGGGTCTGTGGGAAACCCACGAGCCTGGGGTGGGGTGGGGGGGCGGACAGTGCTGGGCTGCGCTGCCTTGGTCAAGGCACACCCCTGCTCCAGGTCTCAGTTTCCCCATCCGTGACTGTCAGCGGGCAGGAGGTAGGGAAGAGCAGGGTCAGAGGCATTCCCCGGCCCCCTCCCTCCGCGCGCTGGCTCCAGGCGTGGGGCGGCGGCGGGTGCGGGTGGCCAGGGGTGGCGGGGTCAGGGGACGCTGTGGGCGCCGGGGTAAAGCGTTGCGGGCTCCGGCGCCCCCTGCAGGCCGAGAAGCGCGGCGCCCGCGCCCGGAGCCGGCCGGGGAGGGCGGGCTCCGCTGCGCGCGGGCTGGTGTCACTGCGGAGGACGGAAATGAGTCACCGCTCCTCGGGGCCAAGGGGCGGCCGGGGCGAGTGCGGAGACGCGGGCACAGGAACCCGGGACAATGGCGGGAAGTGAGAGGAATGTGGACCTGGCTGCCGAAGCGCTGCCACTGGGCGTCCCGGACCGGGACCGCGCGGAGGGGCGGGGCGAGGTAGGGGCAGGGCGGGGCCGGCCGGGGTGGGCGGGGCGGAGCGAGGCAGGGGCGGGGCCGGCCGGGGCCCGTTGAGAGGACGGTGCCTGGCGCCCCAACTTGAAAAACCGCCCGGGGCCCTCTCTCCAGCGCCCTACCCCGACCCCGCGGTGGCTCCCCATCGCCCTCTCCACAGTGCGCAAACTGGACTGAACGACAGAAAAATGCCAGGGTTTGTGAAAACCCACGTCCCGGGCCCCCACTCCCGAGGTAGGTCAGAGCTGGGGCAACATGAACGTGCGTGTTTAGCAAACTCCTAGTAGGTGCTGATGAGGCAGGGGTCCTGGGAACCCAGCACCACGTCAGAATAAGGCCCAAGCTACTTAGCTTAGGAAAAAATTCAGGCTACGGTTAAGGGGTTCCTCCAGCCTCACCACTTCCCCACTTCCTACCCCCTCCACACATGTTCCAACAAGACTCCACTACTTACTTTTTGCTGACGTCTTCTTTCCCCTGTGTGTTTTCACAGGCTGTTTCCTGTGACGGGAAAACCTTCTCCCCACTCTGCTGCTGCCCAGACAGGCTGACTTCTACCACCCTTTAAAATCTCCATGGTGTGCATCAAAGGGCACACTCAGCAGAGAGAGAAATCAACCCGCACAATAGGAGAAAACATTTTGAAATCATATATCTGATAATAATAGCCAGAATATGTATAGAACTCCTACAACTCGGCCACAAAAAATACACAACATGATTTAAAAATGGGCAAAGAACTTGAACAGACATTTCTCCAAAGAAGATATACATACGGATGGCCAGTAAGTGCATAAAAATGTGCTATCACTAATCATTAAAGAAAGGCAAATCAAAACCACAGACACCAGCTTACCCATTAGAATGGCTACTGTCAAAAAAAAAAAAGCAAAAACGAAAACAAAAAAAAACCAACAGGGGCACATGCTGGCTCAATAGGAAGAGTAGGTGACTCTTGATCTCAGGGTCATGTGTTTGAGCCTCACACTGGGTGTAGAGGTTACTTAAATAAATAAGCATTAAAAAAAAAAAACAAGTGTTGATACGGATGTGGAGAAATTGGACCCCTTGTGTGCCATTGGAGGGAATGTAAAACAGAGTGGCTTTTGTAAAAAAACAGCATGGCAGTTCTTCAAAATATTAAAAATAGAATTATCATACGATCTAGCAATATACCGGAAAGAATTGAAAGCAGAAACTCAGGGGCACATGGGTGGCTCAGTCAGTTAAGCATCTGACTCTTGATTTCAGCTCAGGTCGTGATCTCACTGTCCTGAGGTCTCTGTACTGACCATGTGGCACCTGCTTGGCATTCTCTCTCTCCCTCTCTCTTCCTCTCTCCTGTTCATCCTCTCTCTCTCTCTCTCTCTCTCTCTCTCTCTCTCAAAATAAATAAACTTAAAAAAAAAAAAGGAGGGGCGCCTGGGTGGCTCATTTGATTGAGTATCTGACTCTTGATTTTGGCTTATGTCATGATCTCACAGTTCATGGGATCGAACCCCATGTGAGGCTCTGTACTAACAGCACAGAGGCTGCTTGAGATTCTCTCTCTCCCTCTCTCTCTGCCCCTCCCCTGCTAAGCGTGCACTCACACACACACATGCTCTCTCTCAACATAAATACATAAATATTTTTAAAATAAAACCATAGCAGAAACTCAAAGAGATACTTGTATGCCCATGTTCATAGCACTATTATTCCCAATCACCAAATGGTGGAAGCAAGTGTCTGTCAACAGATGAATGACTAACAAAATGTGGGATATACATACAATGGAATCTTATTCGGCCTTTAAAAGGAAATTCGGACATAGACACAACATGGATGAACCTTGAAAACATTGTGCTAAGGGAAATAAATCAGTCACCAAAGGACAAATACTGTACATTTCCACTTATGCGAGGTACCTAGTGTAGTAAACTCATCAAGACCGAAGATTTACCAGGGTTGGAACAGGGAATGGGGGCAGGCCATTCAATGGGTGTAGAGTTTCAATTTAAGGTGATGAGTTCTATGGAGGGATCCATGCCACTGAACTATACAGTTAAAAAAATGCTTGAGATGAGGGACACCTGGGTGGTTTAGTCCATTAAGCATCCTACTTCGGCTCAGATCATGATCTCACATTTCATGAGTTTGAGCCCCACGTCAGGCTCTCTGCCCTCAGCACAGAGCCTGCTTTCGGATCTTCTGTCTCTCTCTCTCTGCCCTTCCCCCACTGGTTCTCTCTCTCTCTCTCTCTCTCTCTCTCTGTCTCTCTCTGTCTCTCTCCCTCTAAATGAATAAACTTAAAAACATGTCTGAGATGATAAATTTTAGCTTATGTGTATTTTACCACAATTAAAATTAAATTTCAGCCTCTGATGCCTGCTTCCCCTCCTCCTCTAGAATAGATCAGGCTTCCTTATTCGCTCCCACTGTAACTAATCTGTAACAAATACCTCCAGGAAAACATTTGCCGTACTGTGAAGGTTTTGTCATTTGTTTCTTTTTTTTTTTTTTTACATTTATTTATTTTTGAGAGAGACAGAGACAGAGTGTGAGCAGGGGAGGGGAGAGAGAGAGGGAGACCCAGAATCTGAAGCAGGCTCCAGGCTCTGAGCTGTCAGCACAGAGCCCAAGGCGGGGCTTGAATTCACGAATCGTGAGATCCTGACCTGAGCCGAAGTCAGATGCTTAACCGACTGAGCCACCCAGGTGTCCCTGGATCCATTCTTTTAAAATGTTACTTGTATAGTTTTAAATTATATGACTAAACCTCAGTTTATTGATCCATCCTTTTACTGGTAGACTGTTTGCTGCTTGCCTTTTTGTTATTATGCATGGCACTGTGAGAAAGATTCTTGTGCAAGTCCCTCATACAAACATGTGGGGAGATTTCCAGGCAAATAGTTGCATATCTTCTGCTCTCACAAATTCCTCGGAAACACTTGGGACCATATCGTTTCCAGTTTTAGAATGGTTTTGATTTTAAAAATGCAATATGCTGAACGATTCTGTTTCTTCTTGAAAAGACAAAACTTGAGGGGATGGAAAACGGATCGATGGCTGTCAGGAGGGAGCAGGGGTGACTGGTGTGAGAGTGTGATTATAAAGGAGAGAAATCACGGTGGTTTGGGGTTATTCTGTATCTTGATTGTGGTGGTAGTTACACAAATCTACACGTGTTAAAATTCTTAGAACTGTACAAAAGGGGGTTGCCTGGGTGGCTTACTCAGTTAGGTATCCGATTCTTGATTTTGGCTCAGGTCATGATCTCGCGGTTCGTGAGTTTGAGCCCCGCACGGGGCTCTGTGCTGACAGTGCTTGGGATTCTCCCTCTCTCCCTCTCTCTCTGTCCTTCCCATGCTCTCTCTCTCTCAAAATAAATAAATAGACCTAAAAAAAAAAAAAAGAACTGTACAAGAAAGAAAGAAAAATCTATTTTAAATTTTAAAATATTTTAAAAATAAAAAATATTTTTAAAAATATTTAAAAATAAAAATGTTTTAATGTAATATGGTGGACCTACCACATACTACCAAACTCCGGTGGGGTTTCTTCAGCAAACAGTGATGTTTCTTCAGCAAAATTCCCATGTGGACAATCACGTTACATGGGACAAAGGATGACTATAAATAACTCAAATTAATTCGGTGTCTTCTTTCTCTTTATTATTGTGCTAAAATACACATAACAAAATTTACCGTCTTACTCATTCTTGAGCGCACAGTTGGTTCATGGGTATGGAATACAATCACAAGGTTGTGAATGATTTTCATCTTATGAAACTGAAATTCTGTACCTATGAAACAATAATTTCCCATTCTTCCCCCCTCCCAGCCCCCAGAGGACACCACACAATTTCCGTCTTTATGATTTTGACTCCCCGAAGCACCTCCCGTAAGAGAAGTTATATAGTATTTGTCTCTTTGTCATTGGCTCACTTCATCCTCAACATCCTCCACATCGCCGCAAAAGTCCGAATTTCCTTCTTTTTCCAGGCTGAATAATATTCCATTGTGTGTGGGTGTACATCACACTTCATTATCCGTTCATCTGTGGACGCTTGGGTTGCTACCATGTTTTAGCTGCTGTGAACAATGCCGTCATGTACATGGGGGTAACGGATTTCTCTTCGAGACCCTGCTTTCAATTCTAGATCAGGGTTTGTCCTGAGGTGCATTTAAGGCAAACTTAGGGGTGAAAAAAAACTCACAGTTGTCAGAGTTTTGTGAATTTGGGAATTGAAGATAAGGAACTGTAGGCTTGTACCAATTTATAGTCCCACCAGAAACATACAACTTCTCCTTTCCCCCGTCCTCATCAACATGGTATTATCAGGCTTTTTAATTTTGGCCAATCTGATCAGCCTGAAATGAGGTTTCATTATTTTTATTTGAATTCCCATGATTACTCGTGAGGTGGAGCATTTTTTGGTTTCTTTCTGACCATTTGGGTTTCCTCTTCTGTGAATTTAATGTTTCTCCTAAATTCTTCCAAAATATTGATGTATAGGGATTTAAAAGTATATCCTGGATATGAACAAGTGGCAATGAATTGCAAATATCTTGTCTTTTCTTATTAATGGTTCCTTTTGTCATAAGAATTTAAAACGTTAAGATAGTCAACTTCATCAATATTGTCCTTCATAACGTGGGTGGGCCCTTTGTGTCTTATTTAAGAAACTCTTAAGTAAATCTCATGTTCATGAACATATTCTCTTGTAATTTTTTTTTAAGTTTTAAAGTTTGGCTTTTTATATTTAATTTTTTTTCAAGTTGAGAGAGAGAGAGAGAGCCCAAGCAGGGGAGAGGGACAAAGAGAGAGGGAGAGGGAGAATCTTAAGCAAGGTCCAGACTCAGCACAGAGCCTGATGCAGGGCTTGATCTCATGACCCTGAGAGCATAGTCTGAGCCAAAATCAAAAGTTGGCCACTCAACCGACTGAGCCAGCCAGGCGCCCCACTAGATATATTTTTTAAACTAAATATGGGGTACCTGGATGACTCAGTTGGTAGAGTGTGTGACTCGTGATCTCTGAGTTGTGAGTTCGAGCCCCACATTGGGTGTAGAGATCACTGAAAAATAAAGTCTCACAAAAATAAATAGAAAATGTATCTGGACTCTTTGAGCAGAGTCTGAGGAAGGGATCTAATATTATATTTTTAATTTTAGCCACTTGTTCTAGCGTTGTGCTCCATGAGTCTCTTCTTCTCCCACTGTTTTGTAGTAACCACCTCTGTGGTGGTCCGAGTTCCCTTCGGCACGTGATCTGTCTCTGCATCCTTCCTCCACTCAGTTCCATGCCGTCTTTGTCTACCTTTGCTACTAACAAATCTTTATACAGGCAGGACAACCTGCTCCCTCCCCATTCTTCTGCAATAGTGTCTTAATGAGTCTTGACCCTTTAGTCCTTTAGTCCTTTACTTTTTTTTTTTTTTTTTACAAAAGTTCAAGGAAAAGGTGTCCATTTCTATAGAAAAAAAAGTTGGAGTTTGGTTAGTATTGTCCATGGGCCACAATTTCCCTGTTTGTTAGTAAGGAGTGAGGAGAACATTTTTTTCCTCAGAAGAGAGAGGGCAGTCACACCTCACTCATTCCGAGGTTACTTTTCAGCAACCTCCGATGTCTAGAAAACCAGAGAAAACAGGAAGAGGGCAAAAGAGGTCTCAGAAGCTATAGACACCCCGGAGCCTATGCACTAAATCACACCCGTTCTCACAGGAGAGCTTCTCAGGCCTCCCTCAGTACCCATTTATTCACATTTACCCTAGTCACCGTTCTAAGAAACTTGATGAGCTGGTTTCCTAACCTACAGCGAAGTCAAAGGTTCAGCTTAGAAGGAGACATGCAAGAAAAAAGCATGCTGCTAACTAAGTCTGACAAGGAAAAGTCCAAATCCTCAATAAATGGATGAGGGAAGATAAGAGGTCCGCAGAGTATGGTCACTGACTTCTGGAACCTTCGAGGCCCAGCAGTGCCTCGAAGGTTGTCAGCTGTGCTGACAGCTCAGAGCCTGGAGCTTGCTTTGGATTCTGGGTCTCCCTCTCTCTCTACTCTTTCCTGGCTTATGCGTGCTCTCTCTCTTTCTCAAAATAAATGTATATTAAACAATTTTTCAAAAAGGCAGCTCTGTTCCATGTCCTCAGTCATTCAGGAGCCACCTTCATTCACCTGGTGGCTTCCAGGCTCTTCTGGCTATGGCCATTCCAGTCAGAGATGAGAAGGGAAAGTGAAGAAACTCGAGTCCAGCGTTTCCTCTTGGGCAGGTGAGGTGGGTTACTCACCGACTCCCTGCAGTCCAGTCCCACGGGTGAGAGGGGTTGGCCCTGGGCCCTTCCTGGTGCACAGGGGCTGGGAGACAGAATCCTTTCCTGAGGAAGCAGGTCACAGAGGGCCATTGTAGGACTTTGACTCCCATTCGGAGTGAGACAGGGAGCCACTGGTGGGTTTGAGCCCCACAATGACTTGATCTGGTCTGTGAAAGATCTCTCCAACCGCCACGTGGAGAAAGCTGAGGTGAGGGGAGCGTGGGGTCAAGGGCAAGAGCAGGGAGCTCGGTTTGGATGACCCGCCCCTCTGGCGGGGCTGACCTCTCCCTCCCTTGTTCTGTTTCCACGACATTTCTCACACTTCCACACTTATCCCTTGTTTGTCTGTCGTCTTCCGGGTCAGTGTGTCCACAGTGCCTGGCCCAGAACAGGGGCTAGGTGACATCTGTTCCAAGCATGGGGGATGCACCTGAAATAACTGGTGGAAGCTGGCACCTTGGCCGGGGTTCTTGGGCTGCAAGCAGCACAGACCAGTTCTGGGTGTCAAAAAGGAAGGGAAGGGAAGGGAAGGGAAAGGAAGGGAAGGGAAGGGAAAGAAATTTGGGAGAAGCCCAGCAACCACAGGAAACCTGGAGCACTAGGCTTGGAAGGAACACTGGAAGTGAAGAGAAGGTCCTCCAAGGTCAGGTTCAGAACTTTGGTCCCATGATCAGGCTTTGGTCTCACTGGGGGGGAGGAAGAACTGTGGTCGAGAAAACTTCCAGCGACCCTTTTTGCTTCCACGAGGGGAGGGTAAGTTGCTCCGATTCATGGTCTCAGCAAGGCCTCGCTCTTGAACGCCAGGTCATGGGAAAGGAAACCAGGGAGCTGTCAGGGGAAATGAATATTGGGTGGCCAAGAGCCAGCAAATGTCCGCTATGATTTCCTAGGGCTAGCGACGCACAGAGGCATGAGCTGTGACCCATGGACGGTGACAGAGAAGCACCTTCCTCACCTTTGCGTCCCTGTGTGTAACACGGGACCTGGCATTCACTAGGTGCTCACCTAACTCTTAGCTGGTGACTGAACGACAAACCGACCAGCCATGAAAGCCCAAGGGTTATGGGTGTCTCTTGAAACATCAATTTTATGAATAAAAGGGAAGGGGATGAAATGGCAGCAGTCAAAACGGAAAAAAAAAAAAAAAGAAGTCTCGGGGAGCAATTGCAGCCCTGTTCTTTCCAGCCCTTCCCAAAGGTCCTGTCAATCTAGCTTGGAGCCGGATTAACGTTTATTTAAAGCAATTGGCCCCATGCAGCCTCGCCGATTGTGTTGGATGCAGTGGAGAGATTGGGCAGCAGGGGGTGGGCTGGGCTCCAAACCCTCTTGGAAATCAAGGATCTGGCCCTCACATGGCATCCGGGAGTGGAGCCCAGCAGCCTCAAGGGAAGAGCCAAGCTGTGTGTGATGTGAGGTCGGTGTCTTCCAAGGAAATCCACTGGACCAGCCACCAAGAAGTGTCTCCAAAGGTGTTCCTGGGCCTGGGACATCACGGAAACGCCCTTAAATGCATCGCAAGGGTGAGTGGGGGGGGTAGGGTGGGGGGGCCCGAGCCCTCAGCCCAGGCGCCTCCAACCAGAGCAGAAACACACTGTCAGGTTGTCCGAGGAAGATTGTTTGAATAAAGGATTCTTCTGCATAATAACAAGCGTGGGGTCTAGGTCACTAACCCAGGACACACCCATTTTACAAAGCGATTTGATTTGCTGTGTGGGAAGGACACTTGTTAGTTACGTGATTTCATTAAGCCTTAGTTTCCTCCTCCGTGAAATGAGCATAACATCAGGAGATTGTGGCGAGATTAAATGGGACAGGGCAGGCGGCTATACTCATCAAAGTTCATTTCTCGCCTTATATTTTTCATCCCGTTGCCCTCATTCAGGCGGTTTTGAGGGTTGAAGCAGAGTGGAGAGGAAGAGGCAGAAAAACCCTAAACCTCTTTTGTCAACTACACTTCAATCCATAGTAAAAAAAAGAAAAAGAAAAGCTTTTTAATTAAAAATGTTTAAAGGATAAAGCTCTTTGAAGAGTCTTAAGCCCTCGGGGTGCGTGGGTGGCTCAGTCGGTGAAGGGTCCCACTCACGGTCTCAACCTAGGTCATGATCTCACGGTTTCGTGACGTCGAGTCCCTCGTCCGGCTCTGTGCTGACAGCGTGGAGCCTGCTTGGGATTCTTTCTTTTGCTCTCTGCCCTTCCCCCACTGGCACTGTTTATGTCTCTCTCTCTCTAAATAAATAAATAAACTTAAAAAAGAAAAAAGAGCTTAGCCTTCAGGAGAACAGAGACGGTTTCTGGAGGTGATGAAGGGAGAAAAGAAGATGCATGCAAGGGTTCAAAGCACCTTGGCCAGGGGGCGCCTGGGTGGCTCAGTCGGTTGAGTCTCCGACTTCAGCTCAGGTCATGATCTCACGTTCGTGGGTTCGAGCCCCACGTCAGGCTCTGTGCTGACAGGTCGGAGCCTGTCTTCGGATTCTGTGTCTCCCTCTCTCTCTGCCCCCTCCCCGCTCATGCTCTGCAGCTCTCTGTCTCAAAAATAAATAAAACATTAA
>CM053565.1:17462271-17690338 GCA_028646485.1 Cryptoprocta ferox
GGTGGCTCAGTCGGTTGAGTCTCCGACTTCAGCTCAGGTCATGATCTCACGTTCGTGGGTTCGAGCCCCACGTCAGGCTCTGTGCTGACAGGTCGGAGCCTGTCTTCGGATTCTGTGTCTCCCTCTCTCTCTGCCCCCTCCCCGCTCATGCTCTGCAGCTCTCTGTCTCAAAAATAAATAAAACATTAAAAAATATATTAAAAAAAAAAAAAGCACCTTGGCCAGAAGCAGGGGGCAGAGGAGACCCCCTTCCAGAAGCAGGAGCACAGTCCCCTGGCCTGAAGAAGAATGACCAAGGGCAAGACACCTGTTGGCCCCCAGAGCAGAAATTAGGGAGACAGCGGAGACTGGGGTTAAGGGTTTGAGGATGCATCTAGGCTGGGCCGGTGACCACGAACAGGGAAACATCCGACATAGGGGGGCCCTGCGGACCACGCAAGGACAGCCTCAGAAGTGACCTGGGGATTGTTGTATGAGGACCACAGGGCCAGCCGCCTACCACGCAGCATTGCATTAAGACCTCAGAACCACAGAAACTCCTGGAACAGGTTGTCTATCCATCCCCCTCCCACCAGCCTGATGGAAAAGGGACCGGAAGTCAAAAGTGAGGCATAGCTCTAGAAGACAAAGACGATTCTATTCCTCGCCTCCCCGAAGTGTCTGGACACTGAGAGATGGAGGGCTGGGATCCAGAGGGGACCTACATGCACACTTTGTCCCTCCTCGGCTTCCCTCCCAGTCTCTGCATGGGGACCAGCTGCTCTGCCTTTAAATCCAACTTTGGCTTCCTCTGCAGGGTGGAGGCCCATTTTCTGATGGCTGTAAGACACGGTGGGACTGTTTACTTCCCCCTGTGGGTCTGTTAGACCCTTGCAGGAGTTGGGGAGAGGGCCGTGATGAAAGAACAGCACAGGCTGGTCTTTCAAAGCACCCCATGCCCCCCCCCCCAGCCCTCGAGAGGGCCATGTGGCCCGATCCCAACTCTTGGCAAGGCAGCCACAGACATCTGCAAAGTGACAAAAGGGGAGGCAGAGCCTAAGAAGAAAATAGCGTCCACACATGAAAATGCCTGGAAATGTTTTCCAGACACATTATTCTTCTCTGGGGGTGATTTTCAAGGCCAACAGGCCCTGGAGCCTAAGGCTCCGTGGAGGTGACTCAAGTGGCCTGAGCAATGTGCAGCCACTTCCTCTATGGAACGTGTGTGTGAGCCTGCACATGTACGCATGGGTGAGTAGGGACGCATGCATGTGAGTGTAGGTGTGCGGGGAAGTGTGGGTGTGAGTCAATCTCAGGACAGGGCCTCTCCCTAGACCTCCGGAGCCGGGTACGGCATTTAACAAAGCCCCTAAACCCAACCACTTCTTCCCGAGAAACCAAGGCTCAAGGGACATGACATGGCCTTGCCTGAGGTCACACCCTTCTCCAGAAGTCAAGGAGGAAGTAGCCCGGGACTCTGACGTAGTCTCACCTGCTCTTCAGCACTGGCCCCTCTTTGCTTGGTGGAGGTCACAGCCACCAGGAAAGATGGTGCAGTTGGCATTGCCCGAACCGGCCCTCCCCTTAGGCAGGCGCCATGTTTTGTGATTTACCCAGATGATGGCAATTGCGTTTGCCCCTCACAGTCATCTTCCAAAGGGGCATCTTAAGCTGGACCTCACACCTAAGCAAACGGAGCCGGATGTGTTTTATATCCCACAGCCAATGCTCATTCTATTTATGAAATCTGATTGACATTTCTTGTTTTTTTAATGTTCATTTATTTATTTTGAGAGAGTGTGCGTGCATGCGAGTAGGGGAGGGGCAGAGAGAGAGAAAGCAAGACAGAGAGAGAGGGTGTGTAGAGCTTGATGCGGGGCTCAGAGTCACGACGGTGAGGTCATGACCTGGGCCGAAATCAAGAGCCAGACACTTAGCCGACTGAGCCACCCAGGAGCCCCCTGATGGGCATTTCTGAGCACATACAATGTGCCAAACACTTCCCAAGTGTTAGCTTCTTTTGTCCTCATGGTGGCAGGTACTATGATGACCATGTTATAAAGGAAGTCCCTGAGGCACAGGGTTTAAGTAATTCACTAAGACTGAAAAAAAAAAAAAAAAAAGCAAGAGGAGGAGTCAGAAACCCAGCACTCACTGAGGAAGGGGAGAAGTGAGACAGGGAAGGGAGGAGAGGCACTGATGGCTACATTAATAAGCCAGGTTAGCACAGTGGGAAGCTGGAGTTCGTCTCCGCCAGGGGCCAGCTGAGAGGCTGTGGAGAACCCACATCAGGATTCAGCAGAGGAGTCAGAACGGTCCTCATTGGTTGAGGGTCTCAGCTGGGGTATTGGCAAACCCTTGGCACTTCTTGCTGCCTCTGCATGGGCTCCACATCCAGGGAATATCCTGAGATAGAGATGCAAGAAGCCGCCTTCATGAGGTACTGTCCCCAGCTGACTCCAGGTGGCCCAGGGGACACAGGCATGGCAATATCTGCTACCTGGAATTAGGTCTAAGACATGGGTGCTGAACAAATGCTCATTTTCTTCCCTACTCTCAACAGATCTTCTTCTTTATCCCCCCACCCCCACCCCGCTCATCCCAGACATTCCTGAAAACCAATAGAATTGGTTCCATTAAATGTCTGTCAGTGTGTGATTTGCCTTTATAACATCATGGAATTTTCATATTTAAAAAACTCACAGGTTAGAAAACTTGCTTTATCGGATCACGACCCAAATGTAACTTCACAAAAATCAGTTGCTGTGAACGTTCCTGGCAGCAGAACTCATAATAGCCAAAAGGTGGATGCAACCCACATGTGGGTGAATGGACTAAAAATTGTGGTATATCCATACAAGGAATATTATTCAGTCATAAAAAGGACTAAAGTATTGATACACGCTATATAGCATGGATGAACCTCAAACCTATCGCTAAAGGGACGCCTGGGTGGCTCAGTCGGTTAAGCATCTGACTTCGGCTCAGGTCATGATCTTGCAGTTCGTGAGTCCATGCTCTGCGTTGGGCTCTGTGCTGACAGCTCAGAGCCTCAAGCTTGTCTTTGGATTCTGTGTCTCCCTCTCTCTCTGACCCTCCCCTGCTCATGCTGTCTCTCTCTCTCAAAAATAAATAAAAACATTAAAAAATAATTTTAAAAATGTACCACTAAATGAGAGAAGCCAGACACAAAAAGTCATATAATATATGATTCCATTTATATGACATTCCCTGAATAGTTAAATCACAGAAAGCAGATTTGTGGTTGCCAGGCTGTGGGGGGGGAGGGGGGAGGAATGGAGAGTGATTGCTTCATGGGTAAGGAATCTCCTTTGGGGGCGATGAAAATGCTTTGGAACTTGATAGAGCTGATGGTTGCACAATGAAGATATTAAATAACAATGACAGTTTTTGCTTTAAATGGTTAATTGTATGTTATGTGAATTTCAGTTCGATTTAAAACAATATTTCATGGTCACATTGTCCATAAGGAACAGAGAGAAGAGCCAAAGGCAGGTCTCAGGTGAGCCACACAGGAAACGGGAAAGCGACCTCCCCTGTCCAGAAAGTTCTGCCAAAGGGACCCCCAGTGTCAACCACAAATTAAGAAAGAACAATGAAATGGGATTTTTTTTGTCTTTCAAACTGGGATGTGTTTTCACAAATAATACTCCACTTTGGCATGAATATAGTGAAAAGGGCATTCTCATACATCCTTCTGGCAGGAAAAAAATGAGTCTGGGGCACCTGGGTGGCTCAGTCGGTTAAGTATCTGACTTTGTCTCAGATCATGATCTTATGGTTCGAGGGCTGGAGCCCCACATTGGGCTCTGTGCTGACAGTAGAGCCCACTTCAGATCCTCTGTTTCCCTCTCTCTCTGCCCTTCCCCCTTTCACACCCTCTTTCTCTCACAAAAATGAATAAACATTAAAAAAAAAAAAAGAAAAAAGAAGGCTTCCTTATTAAAAAAATGAATCTAGCCATTCTGGAGGTAGGTTTGGGGTTTTGTACTATAAGACTTTAAATGGCTCAGGCCTTTTCAAATGAAACATTTCCTATCCAGTTTTTATGTGCAGGTGTTTTACCCAAGGTGGCATGTTTAGCTGGACCTTAAAGAAGAATGTGAATATGTCCTAAGTCCACGATCAGTGGTCTGATATGGTTTTTTTTTTTTTTTTTTTTTAAAGGAAAAAGTCCATACCCTTTGACTCTGGATACTGTCAGGGTCCTGGCCACAAACAGGCCCAAGCAGTTAGTCTAAAACTGAGGTGGTGTTTCAAATCAGTGAGGGAATATTCTTATAAAAGAGAAAGGCTGAATGCTGGAATTTGGGAAGTTAGCTTACTATTTGGGAAAGAAAAAACAAGTTTAGATCTTTACCTCATACTTTATATCAAAATAAATTCTGGACGGGTTTAAAAACTACATGAAGAAAGAGAGGGAGGAGGAGGAGGATGAAGAAGAAGGGAGGGAGCGTAGAGAAAAGAAAAACAGAGATCTAGGAGAAAATTAGGAAAATCTCTGTCTGGTACTCAAAAGGGAACGGTCCTACAAGCAAAAAGCAAAAGGAAGGAGAGTACAATAAAACATCGAAAGGTTGGACCACATAAAAATGTCAGGTGTATATGTTAAAAATCACCCAAAACGGGGGTGCCCGGCTGGCTCAGTCAGTAGAGCAGATGACTCTGGTGTCAGGGTCTGAGTTCAAGCCTCACACTGAACGTGGAGCTTACTTAATTTAAAAAAAAAAAAAAAAAAAGTCACCAAAAAGAAAATCAAAAGGCAATTTCTAAGATTAGAATATTTGCAATATATATGACAGATTAGACATTTAAAAAAAATTTTAATGCTTTATTTTTGAGTGAGAGAGACAGGGAACAAGCAGGGAAGGGCAGAGAGAGAGGGAGACCCAGAATCTGAAACAGGCTCCAGGCTCTGAGCTGTCAGCACAGAGTCGGAAGTGGGGCTTGAATTCGTGAACCCCGAGATCATGACCTGAGCCAAAGTCGGAGGCTTAACTGACTGAGCTACCCAGGCGCCCCCAGACTAGACATTCTGAAGTGCTTCTAAGAATCAACAACAGAGGAATGCCTGGGTGGCTCAGTCGGTTAAGCTCCGGACTCTAGCTCAGGTCATGATGTCCCGGTGGGGTTTGTGGTTCAGTTTGTGGGTTCCAGCCCCTCGAAGGGCTCTCTGCTGACAGCCTGCTTGGGATTCCCTATCTCTGCTCCCCCCCCCCCACTCTGCTCTGTCTCTCAAAAGTAAATAAACATTTAAAAATTTTTTTCAAGTCATTAAAAAGAAATCAAGAGAAAAACAGTTAAAAATAGGAAAATGGACAAAAAGATAGGAACAGGCAACTCACAAAAGGGGCAGGGTGGATGTTGACATCTGTTTTTAAAATGCAGCAGGCACGTGGTCGTGGGGCTGCGGGCAGCAGGAACAGAAGCCAACCTTCCCCGCAGAAAAGATATTCCCTTTTTCCCAGCCCGGGGCAGTGGCCCGCTGGCCGCTGTCTGCGCCCGGCCTCCGGGGAGCAGGGGTCTGGGACACCGGAGCTCGCCCTGCCCTTTTCCCAGGGCGGGAGGAACAGTTCCATCCTTTGTTGAGGCTGCGCCCGGGGCGGAGCCCATGGGCCCTCGGGGAGGTGGCGAGGCCTCTCCCAATTCTCCCGGGCGGACTCCGGCCCAGGGCCGCCTCCCGCGCCCTCCACCGGGGCTCCCGGCCAGGCCGCTGGCCACCGGGGGGCAGTGCTGCCCAGCAGACGGCCGGCCTGGGCCCGCGCAGGGAGCCCACAGAGACCCCGTTCTTCTCCAAGGGGAGAGGAGTCACAGTCCGGGCAAGTGTCCGGAAGGGCCGCGGCGGACCCCAGGCGCTCCCTCCGCCCCGGGCTCATCCGCGGCTCCTGGGGCTTGGCAGGCCGCGCCGCGAAACTGGGTCAGACCGGTGACCCAGTTCGTGGTTTAGCAACAGTGGCCAATGGCAGGAGGTGAGTGGGCAGGGCGTCTCGATTTCCTCCCGGGCTCATTCATGTGACAGACATCTCAGTGTCCCTACTGACTGCCAAGGCAGGTCAGGGGACACTCTAACGGGCAGTTTCTAGTGCACTTCTGAGGCCCGGGCCATGTGAGTTCACAACGTGTAATCTCAGGACCCTGGAGGCTGGGCTTGCCTGGGCAGGTCCCCAAGTCACTGGGCTCCCCGTCACATATCAAACTCAGCTGCTCAAATTGGAAAGCTGCAGCCTGGCATTGGATTCCCTTGGGATCTAACCCTACCGCCTCTGTGCGCCACCTCGTGTCCTCACTCTGGTGTCCCATACACCTGCCTCCTCCTTCCAGCTCATCTGGGCCTGGGGTCCGTGTTTGGATCCCAGGGGGGTTGGCCACCTGCCTCCCACTACCCCCAGCCTGCCCTGTCGTCTCTCTGCTTCGGACCCTGCCCTGGGGTGTCCCAGAACTGCATTTCTTTTTCTCTCGTTAAAAAACAAAATCCAGGGGTGCCTGAGTGGGTTAAGCGTCTGACTCTGGTTTCTGGCTCGGGTCCCTATCTCCCGGGTGGGGATATCGGGCCCCAAGACGGGCTCTGCGCTGGCGGAGCTGGATTCGCTCTCTCCCTCTCCGCCCCTCCCCTGCTCGCGCATGCGCTCTCTCTCTTAAAAGAAACATTTTTTAAAAAGTTCAACTGGGTAAATTTGAAACTCTAATTGGCCTTATTAAATGAGTCATGAATCGGGCAGCACGCCCTCTAGCAAACAGAGGGGACCTCTGAGCAGTTGTACAAAAATGGAAGGTTTTTATAGGAAGGAGGGTGGGGCAAGAAAGTTATTAGCCAAAAAAAAAAGGAATGTTCCAGGCGAAGTCTCTTTCCCTTAGGGGGAAGTGGGGGTGGGGAGGTCTTATCAACAGCTGACTTCATCTTCCTTTAGAGGATGGGGAGCCCCGGTGGCAGACTCCTTGGCCCTGGTAGGAACATTCCTGAGTGGTTACAACAGCATTTCTCAGGGAGGTTGAAACTGCAGTTAGATTTGGAATTAAGCCCCTGTTTGGGGACTCAGCTGAAGTGACACCATTCTGGCCTGCGGTTTTGTTTTGTTTTGTTTTGTTTTAACACTCTCCAAAATTTTCACGTGTTGCAAATAAAGAGGATGCATTTGTCCCCTGGTCCTAAAATGTGAGCTGCTGGACCTCAATGAAACTAGAAGCCTGTAGAGTCCAGGGCTGTGAGCTGGAGGCCGGGGGTCGGGGTGGGGCGGCAGCTGGGAACGGCTACGGCGACCCGGAAAGAAAGGGCCTCTCTGGACGAGGACGAAGCATGGGGAAGGAAGAAGCAGTGAACTTGAGCAGCACATAGACCTTATGTGCCAGGAGGAAAGTCAGTGAGAGAGTCAAACGGAGGAGGGGCTGAGTCTAGAGGAAACTGGCTGTCCTCTCCTCTTTTCCCTTCCTCTTTCCTCCGGCCCCCAGGCCCCCACTTGAGGTTGAGTCTGACACTGAAGTGACAGGGACATTGCTACTGCTGGGCCTCCCTTACGCTGAGTTTTGCTGACAGCGGCAGCTCATCCTCCCCCTGCCCCTCTCCCCTCCCGTCCCCCCTGCTTCCGGGCAGCTTTCAGGCATCAGAGCCTGCTCTGCCCTGGCATTGCAGGTGGACACACAGAGGCTCAGGAGGGCTAAATAACTTGCCAGGAAACTGCAGAGGGGCAGGGGGGCAGGGAGAGGGGTGCGTTAACTTCAGGCCCCAAGCTCCCCACTCTGGAGGCCAGAAGAAGCAGGAAGCAGGTGCCCTGGGCCTTTGCTGGATGACTCGTTCATAGCTTTGAGGGTGTCCGTTTGTCTTTTCCCTTTTTATTTTTTTAATGTTTGCTGTAGGATGTCCAAGCAATGCAGAAGTATATAAAATAGAATCCCAACGAAAGTCTGATTCTCTTCCAGTTCACATCTTGCTGTTAACAATTTGGTCTTAGGGGCACCTGGGTGGCTCAGTTGGTTAAGCGTCTGACTTTGGCTCAGGTCATGATCTCATGACCTGTGGGTTCGAGCCCCACATCGGGCTCTGTGCTGACAGCTCAGAGCCTGGAGCCTGCTTCAGATTCTGTGTCTCCCTCTCTCTCTGACCCTCTCCCGTTTGTGCTCTGTCTCTCGCTCGCTCTCTCTCAAAAATAAATTTAAAAAAAAACATTAAAAAACTCCTTCCAAGATTTTCCAACAACAAACAGACAAACAAATAAATGGAATTGAGCATACCAGTCTAGAACTTGCTCGGTTCTCTTCCTGTAGCTTTCTCCCTTTCTCATAAGGCTTCTAGTATCTCACCTTATGGTTAACCTGGCCCTTTCAGATGGACGACTAGGGAGTTTTCTGGTTTTATCTTTACAGGTACACATCCTTGGTGCCCTGTGGGAACATCTCTGGGAAGTAACTTTCTAAAAGTCGACTTGTGAGACAGAGAGAATTCATGTGTCCGCTAGTCTCTTTAAAAGCTTGTGATTGGGCTAGGGCGCCCGGGGGGCTCAGTCAGTTGAGCATCGGACTTTGGCTCAGGTCATCTCACGGGGATCATGAGTTCGAGCCCCACATCTGGCTCTCAGGGAGCCAGCCTGCCTGATTCAAGTCCCATCTCTGCCACGAAGTAGCTGAAAAGTGGTATCAGCTCCCCGTGCCTCCGTCTCTTTTTCAGTAAAATGAGGATGTTGACTGGAGAGGGACCAAGCTCATGGGATTATTATATGCATAAAGAAGGCAAACTATGTGCAGCAGAAGTGTGTAAAAATATCAGCTATTGTTATTATTTCTGAACAAACCAGAACATTCTGAAATATCATGTGGCATTTATGAATGGTAACTAAGGGCACATGTGACCCCTAATCTCTGGGTCGTGAGTTTTAGCCTCATGTTAGGGGTAGAGACTACTTCAATAAATAAAAACATTTAAAATAAAAGGTAACTAATACTATGCACCAAGTGGAGAAAATATTCATAATGTAATCCTCTCCTCTCTCTTCTCTTACCTTGCCCTCTCTAGTATGTTCTTTCTGAGCCGTCACATAGCCGAAAAGCAAAACTAACCTTGTAACTGCACAACTGGGCCTTTACTGCCTCAGTTCCCTGAAATGCCTAGAAGGTGCTTCACACCCTCTACATCGTTGCTGCCCCTCCCCCACCCCGCCAAACACCTGCTCATCTCCAGACCTAGCCTTGCATCTAGAGCCTTCCTTCCTTAACAAGCCTGAGCACTGCTGCTCACTCTTTCTGAATGCAACCATTTGATCCAGAGGCAGACTCCTGGCCCTGCCTGACTTCTGGTTCCGGGGCTCTGGCCAACCATACAGATAGCGTTACTGCCCAGCTATCAAGGAATGAGCCTGGAGAGGCGTGACCTACAGAGGGGGCGGGGCATAAAGTCTGCTTCGAAATGGTCTCTCCCGTGGCCCCTCCCTTTGAAGATCCCATAGCTGTGGAGGCTGCTGGGGCAATGCTTCCAACAATAAGGCTGAGAGAAAACACCACCTCACGTTCCAGTCTGGGCTCTGCTGTTAATTTCACCTTGTCTTGATCCAGTTGAGGGACTTCAGTAAAATTAAGGAGTCTGAACCAGATCCGTGGTTTTCAACAGGGAACCTACTTCTGTGTGGCCTGGGTTGTGGTTCAGACTCAGGATCTCCAGGGACAGGGCCGGGTGAGTATCAGAAATTCTGCAAATAACTCTTATGGTCAACACTGGCCTTAACTTACCCATTCTCTGGTGGGTGCCATGGGGCACACTCGCTGTGAGCTTTGGTGGGGTGGTTATAGAGCCCCCGTGCTCCCCAAGAACCGGCAGGTTAGTGAAGAAAAACAACGTCAACACTCCTAATGTGTCCAGTCTTGCAACTATGACCCTGTGAGGATGTAACTATTATTACCCCCCGTTTTACAGCCAGGAAAACAGAGGCACAGAGAAAGTTCCATTCCTGCCTGAGGTCCCACGGTTTGGCTGCAGACTCTGCTGTCAGCCCACTTTCTCTGTTGCTCCTGTGAGAAGCTAAGCAAATGAGGCTGTGAATAGTGGTCCTGCACGTAGCCCATTATAGCCATTAGGAGGTTGGCTTTCCCGCAGCCGTTTAGTGGCTTGCAGTGGTTTGTTTCCATCTGCTTCCTACACTGCGGTTCCTTGAGGCCAGGAACTGTGTCTTAGTGATGTGGAACTGCTTGAGGTTCAGAGCCCACGGCCAGGAAAGGATTCTTGAGACGTCTTCGGTACAAAAAGGTGGTTTATTAAAGCACAGGGACAGGACCCGTGGGCAGAAAGGGCTGCCCTGGGGTTGTGAAGAGCAATCATATACTTGGGAGCTGGGGGGGGGAGGTAAGTAAAGACTTAAGGAAGTTTCCAGAAGGATTTTCATATGCTAAAGAAGACTCACAGATTCCTGGAGGTCTAGCTATTGTCAAGCTAAGGCTGTCTTCCCCTCTAGCAGGGTATTAACACTAAGACAGTTGGGAGTTCCTGGGGAAATGTACTCCGCCCACCTCAAGTATTTGTCAATGGGCTGCAGGTTATAAGGAAATGGAATCTTATCTACATTTCTTTGTTCCCCACATCATTAAGTGTCGCCAGCACCCAGTAGGGTCTGGCACAGGACAGGTGCTCAGGTGCTGCTGAGTGGATGAATTGTAACCCAACTCAAGGGGCTCCCGGCGTTGGGCGCATTCAGTTAAACACAACCTAAGGAAGTGTTGAAAGCAGAGACTTTTTATTACTTGTTACAAGTAAGGAAACAGGGAGGGAGCACTCAAAGCACTGTCTCCTGATGGGGTCAGTACAGGAAACTTCCAATCAGTGTATTAGGGGGCGGGGGCGGGGAGCTTGCACATTCATTAAGGAATTGACACATATTCTATTACTTAGGCACTGTGGTTCGATTGCGCATGCCTAGCGGGTCAAGATGCTAATGCAATCATGGTAGGTTCCAAAAATGGCAGGAAACTCTGCTCATTGGAGGTGATCTTAGTATTATGATGAGCATAAGGTAAATTTCAGGACAGCTCTGTGGAAGTCCTTACTGGTTCAAGTTAGGAGCTATCAATGCAACACCCAGCTGGGCGTCTCCTTGGTGGGAACTGTTTGTTCTGCGAAACAGCAGACATTCCTTCCCTGCTTGTGTCCCTTGGATAGATTTCAGCCCTCTGATTGGAGTAGCCACCCTCCCCCCCCTTGCATCCTAGCTAACAGAATGACTGCACAAAGGCAGGCATGAATGAATGGATGAATGAATGAATGACAAGTGCTGGAGTAGAGGGAGGCCCAGGATGCCAAGGAAGCCAGGGTAGGCTGCCACTGCCTGGGTAGAGGTGGGCAGGCCTGAGAGGGTGTTTATGTGTCCCGATGGGTGCATACAAGGGGCAGCTAAAAGTATCCTCTGACAGTCAGTCTTTGCACACGTCCCTGGGCGGCAGCCTCTGTGCCTTCTCCTCCAGTGGAAGGACCCTGGGCTGCAAGACTTGCAGTTTGGGGGCAGAAAGCTGTGCTCAGTTCCATCCAGTTCTCTACCTCCCTGTTCACCCTTCCCTGATCCTCTGTCTGCTCACAGAAGGCCCAGAAGGGGGTGGCTATTTTTAAGGACTTTGGCATTTATTTCAGAAATAAAACACTTAGGGGCACCTGGGTGGCTCAGTCGGTTAAGCGTTCGACTTTGGCTCAGGTCATGATCTCGCGGTTTGTGAGTTCAAGACCTGCGTCGGGCTCTGTGCGGACAGCTCAGAGCCTGGAGCCTGCTTCAGATTCTGTCTCCCTCTCTCTCTCTCTCTCTCTTCCCCACTCATGCTCTGTATGTCTCTCTTTCTCTTCTCTCTCAAGAATAAATAAACATTAAAAAAAAAAAGAAATAAAACACTTAAACAATGGCTGATAGACTAAAAAATTTTTATCTGGTTTGCCTCAAATTTGTTTGGGACAGGGGATAATGATAAACACCCAAAACCCTTGTTGCCATGGAGATGTGCTCCCCTTAGGCAGAATAACAGCTCCCTACTTTAGACTAGGTCCTATGCTAAGGCTTCTGGGGCTTGATCTCATATCTGTCTATCTATCTAGAGTGTGAACAGGGGAGGGGTGGAAAGAGAGGGAGAGAGAGGATCCCCAAGCAGGCTCCATGCTTTCAGCACAGAACCCTACATGGTTGTCAATCCCACAGTTCATGAGATCATGACCTGGGCCAAGATCAAGAGTCAGACGCTTACCTGACTGAGCCACCCAAGCGCCCTGGCTTGATCTCATTTACTCCTGATGACCCTGGGCCTTATGTACTACCAGAAGGATGTCTAATTTCACGGGTGAGGAAGAGGAGGTTCTGGAGGTTAAGGGACTTGTTCAAGATCATACAGCTACAAAGCAGAGCTAATGTTTTATGTTATTTATTTTCTAAAGTTTTATTCATTTAAGTAATCTCTACACCCACTGTGGGGCTTGAACTCATGACTCTGGGATCAAAAGTCACACACTCTACCTACTGAGCCAACCAGGTGTCCCTGTAGAGCAAAGATTTTAAATCAAGTATTTCTTGGGACACCTGGGTGGCTCAGTCAGTTAAGTGTCCGACTTTGGCTCAGGTCATGATCACACGGTCCATGGGTATCTGTGCTGATAGCTCAGAGCCTGGAGCCTGCTTTGGATTCTCTCCCTCTCTCTCTGCCCCTCCCCTGCTCTCACTCTGTCAATCTCTCTCTCTCTCTGAAAAATAAAAATAAACATTAAAAAAAAATTTAAACCAAGTATTTCTTGACTCTGAAGCTAATGGTCTTTTAAGTGTATAACCAGACTCTGCCTTGGCCTTGTCTGAGGATGTGTCTTTGGCATCTCAGTATTTATTTAGTGCGTAGAAAACAAGCTAGAGTGACCCAGAAGAGCTCCAGAGAGGCTCTCTACCTCTCTCTCTCTCTGTCTCTCTCTCCCTCTCTTCCTCCCTCTCATTTGCAAAGTAAGATATCAGAGCTGGGATCTCCAATGTTGTTTCTGGGAGAAGGAAGAGTATGCAGTTTTTTGTACGTTTCCCTGTGGCTTGACTTTCAAAAGCCATGAGCATTTATCTTTAAAAACAATAAAATCGGGAAGACATTACTTTAAAAATACATGTGGAGATTTATATTTATTAAGCATGTATTTACTTTTATTTACTTATTTTTAAGATTTTATTTAATGTTTATTTTTGAGAAAGAGAGAGAGAGAGAGAGAGAGAGACAGTGCAAGTGGGGGAGGGGCAGAGAGAGAGGGAGACACAGAATCTGAAGCAGGCTGCAGGCTCTGAGCTGTCAGGGCAGAGCCCGACGCGGGGCTCAAACCCACAAACTGTGAGATCATGACCTGAGCCGAAGTCGGACGCTTAACCGACTGAGCCACCCAGGCGCCGCACATCCCACTGAACTCTTAATTATAGATGCCACTGCTTATAACCTGTACCATAAGCATATACCCTTTAAGAAAGAAAAAAAATTTAAAGACACCGTTGATTCTAAGATACATGCCAATTTCAGAGTCATTCAAGTGCGGAGGGATAAAAGTGCAGCTTTTAATCCACGAGTCTGTTAAGGACGTTCTGGTCCTTTATTTTTGATTCGGCCTGTTCCTGGCTATGAACTGTCCCTCCTCCTTGGATGGCATCAGTTGGCCTGGATACGTCTCCCACGTGGCCCAGAGCCACTCTTGTGGCTCGTATTCCTGTTGGGTCCGCTCCAGGCAAGGGAGTCTAACCCTGTCCACTCGGCTGGTGCCAGGGGTTCAGGCTTCCCCTGGGTTTGGCGGCTTGTAACCAGAACTGGTGTTGATCCTCCCAGCCAGTGGCTGTGTGATCAGCTGACCTTGTCGTCTCCGGTGACTGCTGTGCTGCTTTCTGTTTCGGTCTGTGTGTTTGATTGTTCACGTGGGTAATAAAAGTGATTTGTTTGAGATAAGTTCCTAAGGAGGAGCATGGAAGAAAACACTTGACCAACGTCCAGTGTAATTTCCCCACGCAAACGGGCAAAGGACAGAGCTCGGTAGTCATTTCCTGGTCTGTGTAGGTCTCGATCTCCAAATGAAATTTGGAGTCGTTCCTCCTAAGTTCATCTTTTCTGTGATTCAGGGAAAAGCCGGGCATGTTGGGGAAAGATTAGTCCTGACAGCATGCTAACCCCAGGGGCTTGGCAGACACTGGCAGGGACTAGCATAGGCGTCTATGTTGACTGCATGCCTTCCCTAAGGTAGAGTGCCCACCTGCAGCCATCATGGAGAGAAATAGGGCCCCAGAGACAGAGGAAATGGAATTCAAATCCTGAGTGTCATTTCTTCTTTGTATGGTCTTGACCAGTAAGTTGGTCTCCCTGAACCTCCACAGCTCTGTAATAATACTTGAGTTGCTGGAAAGTACTAGAAATAGCAATGAGCACTTGGCCAATGCTCAAGGAATGGTAGTACCAAATGTAGAATGCCTACTGTGTACCTGACACTGTACAGACACAAAATAAACACGGCTTGTGTAGGAGAGGCATTATTACAGCATTTATATAGATAGATAGATCTCAGAGCTCCAAAAGTTTCAAGCTGTTAAGCCGCCAAGTCTGCAGACCTTGTGACTACTGCAGCCTCAGCCAACACTTCTGCAAAGTCCTCTGGGCAGCAGCAGGCCCTGGGGTGAGAAACCGGGCCAATCTGCTATATGAACACCCTCCTGATGGGCCAGATGGGGCCTAGCCCAGAAGGCTGGGTCTTTTGCCAGGCGAGGAGCAGCGTGGCCCGGACACCAGAGGTGCTCTCTCTACGTCACACAAGCTGGGTGGATTGGCTCTGGGCCTCTCATCCACATTCCCCAACACAGGGTGTACTTCCTGCTAACCAAGGGCTAGTCTTTCATCTCTCCGTGGTTCTAAGGAGCAGTCACTGTGACCCAAACAGCAGCCAGGGGCAGAGCCCTGAGGCTACAGGACCCCCTCAGGGGGAGGCATTTGCCTTCTTAATGAGGCAGCAACACCTGAGGAGTGACAGGCAAGAGGGCATCTGTGAAATGGCCAAGGAAGTGGTGTAGAAATTAAGACTGATGGATTGGAAAAAGAGAAAGGAGCAAGACCACTTTGTGCTGGGGCAGTGTATCTGTGACCACCAAAAAGAGGCCATTGATGTGATGGGTCAGAAACTCAAATATCTGCAAGAATTGGAATGTCGTGAAATTCAGTAAAACCAGTGAAACAGGCTCCCGTCCCCAAGCAGGTGATGGTTGGAGACACCCCGACGTGGGGGGGGGCGGGGGGGGCTTCGGGTGCTTGGAGCACAGGCCCACGGGGGTGTTCGCTTTCTCTTCTGAGTTCAACTGGCATCGTGCAAGCCTGAAACCTAGAATTTCTGCCAAATCCCCTTAGGGGCCTTAGAGGTTGGAGACAGTTGGGGAATACAAGGAAATGGGGACCTGTGTGATCTAGCAGAATCTCCATCTATTTAAGAAGTATGAAGGAAGTGGGGCGCCTGGGTGGCTCAGTTGGTCGAGTGTCCAACTCTTGGTTTCAGCTCTGGTCATGATCTCACAGCTTGTGGGATCGAGCCCCGTGTCAGGCTCTGCCCTTGCAGCCTGCTCGGGAGTCTCCCTCTCTCCATCTCTGCCCCTGCTCACACGGTCTCTCTCAAAATAAATAAATACACTTTAAAAAAAAAAGGTATATTAAGGAAGTATTTCTGCTGGTTCAATAGAAAGCTTGAACTGTGCTTTCTTTAAGAATAAAGGATTGAATGACGGTAGGAGACAGACCCAGGGCATCGCGTGACTTCCCATTTTGCGTTGAGCCAATTAGGCTGAGTGCAAACATGTTTATTTCCCCCCCCCTACATTTTACATATTTTTAAGTAATCTCTACACCCAGTGTGGCTCAACCTCACAATCTCGAGATCAAAAGTCACATGCTTTTTTGACCGGGCCGGCCAGGCACCCCGAGGCTGAGTGCAAACTCAGGTCTTTGTGGTTTCCATTTTATAGTAGCCTCCCTCCTGACTCTATTTTATACCATTATCACTATCTTTCTCGGGTATCTTTTAATATTTATCTTTATTTTTCTGGAAGAACATTCCATTATTAGCCAACAGTTGGAAGATCTACACAAAACAACTTCAGGAGTTGTCTTCAAGGGGACAGTCCTTTTTACCCTTTTATTTCCTGACTTACACTAGAGGCTCATTTTTATGGTTCGCACTTTATTTCCAGTGAGTTTTTGAAGAGTCATTAGTGCTTTTATTTTTTTAAATTTTTAAAAAATCTTTATTTACTTTTGAGAGAGGGAGAGAACAGGGGAGGGGCAGAGAGAGAGAGAGGGAGACACAGAATCTGAAGCAGGCTCCAGGCTCTGAGCTGTCAGCACAGAGACCGACGCGGGGCTCGAACTCACGAACTGCGAGATCATGACATGAGCTGAAGTCGGACGCTTAACCGACTGAGCCACCCAGTCGCCCCTCATTAGTGCTTTTAAAACCAAACAAACAAACAAAAATTGTTCACTGTCATCACTGTATTACACGTTTTCCTAAACAAAGTCTAGGGTTTATTTCCAGAACAGAGGAGCGACTCCCCGCGTCATCACAGGTAGAGAAAGTTCCTAGTTTTCTCTCTTTAGAGCATCTCTAAAAGAGAAACCACAAGGATCATCAGAGTGGTAGTCTCTAATAGGGAGTTAACAAAAGTGGAATTAAATTGATCTTCCTTCCCCAATCCCAGCCTCAATTTTTTTCTCCGACTCAACTGTTAAACCCACAAAAATGTCAAATCACAACCACCCCCAGCTACCCAGCTACCGGTAGTATAAATAAATCAATCAATTTACCCGCTGTTCAAGGCAGGTATTTTGCTTTTGGCTAAAAGCAAGCTTTACAGAGCCAAGGACAGGATGAAATTGCCTACTCATCTCCACTCCTCCTAAACATCTTATCATACACATAAGCTGAAGTTACGATGACCATTTCTCTAGGTCACACATTACTGCTGACAGCTCTTCCTTCCAAGGGGATTTAAAAACAAAAAACCAGTATATTCCAAACTGATGCTTTACCTGATGTTGAAACTGACATACAATTAACTGATATCTAATTCTATAGTAGATATTACTTGTGTATTATAATCGATACATTCTAGAGTTAAAACGCATTCTTAGGCCAGAACCTGGTCAGAATTACTTGGGTAAAATGTCACCGGCAAACCTTCATTCTGATTAATCTGACGGCTGGATTCACTCTCCGGTTTTTGGCTGGAGAGACAATGTTTGGCTTCTCCGTCCCTTACTTTCTCATCCATGTGCTGACTGGCTGAGAGCCAGGTCCTCTGGACACACGGCGGCCGCCTCGCCCCAGAAGCATGCCCTGAAGGCAGGACAAACCAGCTGAATCCAACTTTACTGTCTCAAGTAGGCAGAGGTCTTCAAGGATCATAAAGGTAAGATCTGCCGACCTAAGATCAAGTTACAGGTCTCCAGGTCTCACTTTAAATCATCTGAAATGGCAAAAAGATAGCTCGGCTATGTCCGAGGCCCCCCCTATCCCCACCGTGGGGCACAAAAATAGGAAATCACATCTGAACATAAATGCTCTCTTGCCAGTTCTCCAAATGGCATGTTTCTGGCAAACAGGAGAAAGCGGTCTCATTCTGATAAAATCGCATCGCTGGAATGTGACCCGACCACATCTTCCCTACCTTCCTGGGGTCACTCAGTCTAAAGCAGTATCATCCTCTTATCTCCTTCTCCACAGACAAATGGAAAATTTAAGCCTGTTTCTACTTGACTTACATCCCACAGTCTCCCTTTCACCCTGGCGCTGTGATTTTCACATGCAGAGGTAGCAAGTAATCAGACCTCCTCAGAGAATGCATCTTCCAAAAATGTGATTTTTACTTGATCACGTACGTTGGTTGGAGAGCAAATAATTAAATGTTGTGAAGAACTAAGTAATGGTATCTTATCATTTTCTACTTATAAAGCAGACACGTTACAGAGTAAAAAAAATTGCAACAGGTTTAAAGAGAAGATGCTTTTGTGCTACTTTTTGTGAAACAGGTGATTCTCAAGAAGTAACTTGGGCACATTTCCAACTGGCTTTCAAATTTATAACTTCCACCCTTCACAGAGCCGACTGTAAGAACTTTCAAATAATTTCTCAGTGCAAACAATCAAGCCTTCAAGAGCACACGTGGCTAAGAAAAGTTTGCTCATTTGGCCTCCTCGAAAGGCCCACGTCACCAGACTTTCCTTTGGCTATTTTAACGAGAGAGACTTACTATGAGCCTGTTGGTTCCCCTAAAAGATTGTAGTTTTTGTTTGCTCAACAGTTATTTTCCCTGGTTCTAGAGATTTTCTATGCTTTTATTATTATTTTTTAAATTGTATGTACGTACGTATGTAATCCCCACCCCCCGACGCGGGGCTCAAACTCACAATCCCGAGATCAAGAGTCGTCTGCTCCACGAACTGAGCCGGCCAGGCACTCCGAGGTTTTCTGTGCTTTTAAGGAAAGCATTAATTACTACGGCGGTTCTGCCAGAACAAATGAACGCAAAGCTGCCGCGTCCAGGCGGCAGGAACTCTAGAGCAGTGGTAGTACTTGCCATTCATCATCACCCTCCTTGCTTCATTTGCTGCGGTGCCTCATTGCTCTCATGACCGAGACACACAAGGGCGCTGAACCTCCCAACACACTCAAGGAACGTTTGTGGGTGTGGTTTTGTACAAGTCTTTAATTAAAAAAAACTCAAAAATATATAATCAAGCATTTTACATAAAGCATACATTCTTAGTATCTGCAGGTACGACAAATAACAGAAGGCAAAGGCGGATATACTGTATTGCTTCTCTTTGGCAAATCACCAATAATATCACCGCCTGCAGAAACATATGATACATGTAAAAAAAACAAATTAAAAAAAAAAAGCAATGCCATGGTCTTAAAAATTGTCCCTTAGTACAAACAACAAAATATTTAGCAATAATACAGTAGATGGATTTTTCCAATGGACTAAAATTTGTACTAGTTTACACCACGGGGTTGAAGTAGCGAGCTGCCTTGCAAAGTTAAGGCCCGCAGCAATAGTTTCGGGGCAGGGGCACGACAGGACACACGCAGCCTTCGAGTTATACCCCGGCTCCGTCTTTTATTTAATAATACCACATTCAAATTCTACCTCTTGGATGCCGTTCCTAAGGGAAACAAAATTCTTTCCCTAGGGGTTTTACTTGTAGGTCGGAGGTCTGACCCCCAACCCCAACCAAATTTGCATTTCTTATGAGGAAATTCAGTTTTCTTCAGCCAATATTTACCATCTAACTCAGTGGCCCAGAATTAAAAAAAAAAAAATTTTCTTCCACTTTACAGCAAAGACATATTGGATCTACCGAAGCAATATATACATGTTGGAACTAAACGTTGAAAGAGCAAAGGGTCCATTCAACACGTAGCAGCTTATATCTAAATATATACATGTATGTATATGTTTTCACAGTTAAATTTTAGGAAAAAATGTACATTTGATATGTTTGGAAATACTTCTACAGTCTATAAATAATATTTTAATATGCTCAAATGACCAAAATGCACTACAAGAATGTATCAAATTAAATAAATCATCTAAACCTTGAAAAACAGATACTTGAAGTCGGTCAAGCTTGAGGTTTGTGTCGCGTGCGCCCGGTCAGTCCTGAGCACCAGGACGGAGCGCTCTAAACACGGTAGGAGAGAAACTCCAGCACTTTGGAAGGGATCGGCAGCTCCTGGACTTCCTGGGTGGGCATCACTCTCCTGATTGACATGCGACACAAGTGTTGAAGGCTAGGGACTTGCCTTGGAGTGGCCCAAAAATACACACTTCCATCATGTGTCCTAAACAGGAGCAAGGGAGATCATCAGCTCAGGCACACACGTACACATATGTAAACATCCTACAGCTCAAACAACTATCATCCAAGGCAGTGTATGAGAGTCACAAGCTACACATTAAAACCTAATTTAAAAAAATTTTTAATGTTTTTATTTATTTTTGAGAGAGAGACAGAGTGTGAACAGGGGAGGGGCAGAGAGAAAGGGAGACATGGACTCCAAAGCAGTCACGAACCGTGAGATCATGACCTGAGCCGAAGCTGGATGCTTAACCAACTGAGCCCCGCAGGCGCCCCCATGTTAAAACCTAATTAAGAAGACCTACCCAGTGATCTCCTCTATGACAAAGTAACAGTATCATAAAGAGCCCTTACGGAAGATTTAGTGACAATAAAATACTGGCTGCTTTGACTAAAAGCCACCTCAAATTAAATTGCCTCTTAAAGAAAAGAGAAAAATCTATTTACCCAGCAGCTAAAACACTGCCATCAGTAGAAAAGGCACAGCAAAGACCATTGCTCAAAGGTGCAACTTGAACTGGATAATCCTCATCGATTCTCCAGAACCGCACCATTCTAGAAAGGAAAGAAATCGTCCAGTGAGTAACAGGAAATTTAAAGTAAAAGCAACTTCTATAATTCAGATAAAAATGGCACTCTGTGCTGAGTCACAAAATACACACAACGCACACACATCACATCACTGCAGCGAGCAATTACTGTAACTTGCTTTTTCAAATATATTCTAGCCGATACCAATTGGTAATTTGGACCAACTCACACTGAAGAGACTATAATGTGTGGCTACCTGTCCTTCCTGGCATTCAGATCTAAAATGGCCACAACTGGACTTCTCCTTACACTCAATTAATATTTGATCTGTTTGGCTCTCTTTCCAAGGCATTTTTATTTTTTTATTTTTATTTTTTAATATTTATTTTTGAGAGAGAGAGTGTGTGAGCAGGGGAGGGGCAGGGAGAGGGAGACACAGAATCTGAAGCAGGCTCCAGGCTCTGAGCTGTCAGCACAGAGCCCGATGTGGGGCTTGAACCCACAAACCATAAGATCATGACCTGAGTTTCTAAGGCATTAAAACAAAGCCTTTTCACATAGGTAGAGCGTGTCTACAAACAGCAGAGACCTGACATGCAAAATCTGAACAAACAGGAAAACCGTGATTGCTGGCCAAAACCCTCTCCCCAAAAATTCTCCCTGTCCATTTGCTAATGTTCTGGAAAGGTGATAATGAGTCACATTCTGAATTGATGTGACCAAACTGCTTACTGCTCTACCCTTGCACACTGTATGATAAAGCGAGAGAAAATGAAAAGGCTGTATCTCATTTCTGCTTTGTACCAGTAAGCAGTACATCTCACTCGTGTGCCGTTTCGTCTCGTAGCCTCAGTGCAGTGGACACAAATGACCATTTTTACCATTTATTCCACTTGAAAATTCTCCCCAGTTCGCTTACAACTGGTTAACAAACAAGGCGCATGGGGAAGGTGTGCATTATCTTTAGTGCACCTGATACGCTTCAGGCCAATATTCTTTTTTTAAAAAAATATATATATATTTTATTTTGAGAGACAGAAGAAGAGAGAGAGAATCTCAAGCAGGCTCCATGCTGTCAGCGCAGAGCCCGACGTGTGGCTCAGTCTCACGAACTGAGAGACCACGACCTGAGTTCAGGCCAACGCTCTTTAAGGCGCACAATTATCTCCCAAAATCTTGTCTAGAGAGACATTAAAACCCGCACTGCAGAAAGGCCTTTTTTTTTTTTAAAGCCTTGAACATGTTTTCATTAAGTAGAAAGATATAAGGAAATCTTTAACAGACAATAATAAATAGGTCAAGTTGTAATTCACACACTCACTTATCATCAGCAAGGCTTGCAACGTGCAGTCCATCATGACTGAAAGACACAGATCGGACCCATCGGTCATTTGCTCCTCCAGCAAATATTGGAGTAGGCGGGGGAAACAGGTGCCTGAGGTCAAATACAGGGATTCAGTGGAAATGAGAGTCACTTCAAGAAGCAAAACTACCCAGGTGCAAAGCACACCTGTCTTTGAATGTTTAAAGTGGCCTCAACGAACACAGCAGACGCGCTTGAGGATAGATTCCAGTTAAATGAAAGGAACCGTAAAAGAACTCCTAATCCCCTTTTTACAACGTGGTTTAATTCACTAAGATTAACTCCAACTTCAGGTTCAACTACTTTCCCTGACACAAAACTCTAAACATAATCACTGCTTCTACAGAGTCGTACGCTGCTGCATGAGGACACAATCTGTATCAAGAGGCCAAATTTATTTTTAGAACGTACATCTAAAGCTTTGCGTTTTTCAAGGACGTAAATAATACTGCAACTTAAAAATTATGACAGAATGCAATTTTAGGTTCAACATGTTAGTGATTCCAATCATTCCCGTAACTTCTTAAATGCTCTCCTGACAGCCAGAGGGGATGACCCCGTGCTGTACCCACCCGAACTCCATCAGAACGTCTCCAGTATGGGGGTCCCAGATATACACTCGAGTGTCGTAAGATGCAGTAGCCAGTAATGCTCCATCAGGAGAAAAGTCACAAGCTACAACATCATGGTGATGTCCTTCTAGTTTCCGTATCATGGTATATTTATCCATATTCCAAAGGAAAACCTGCAATAAAAAGGCAAATGTTATAGCTTCATTCAGACACACAGAGGACAAGATGGCACAACTTAAACTAAAACTGCTACGCTTAATTAACATTAAATTAAACATTATAAATTACGAATAATGAAAAGAATATGCTCAGTGTCATAGTCAGATTAAAATGCCTTTAAGTTAATTAAAGTAGACATGCAAATTCTATTTCAAATGTTTCTGTTAAATGTTAATTTAACAATAAGCCTACACATAAAAAAGGCAATGCAATTTAACCGCAAAGTTATACTGAAATCCATTTATTTATTCCAAAAACTAATTTAACTAAAATATACAGAAATAAATAGGGTTAAGTACTACAAACCCCCTTCTTTACTTTTTTCCAGAAACTACCAAATTTTTAAAAAAATATACAGACAGAAAATGTAATGTTAACAAATTGTTACTCCATTGGCATCTCCCTTTGAGATAATCACTTGTTTACAATAGGCTTGGGTCACCAACGTGAGCCTAGGAAGAGAAACAGATACTGCAAGCAAAGAGAATTTTCACAGCCAAATGAAATTTCTTTGGCAAACAACAAGGACGTTACACCACATTACAAAATGGAAAAACTAATTTATGAAAATATTACGATTAACAACATGTCTGTGAATCAAGATTTGCCAATCTTATTTTTCCCATCCCAACCACAAACATAGGTCATTTAAAGTATAAAACGTTTAAATTACTTTAGTGCAAGTTTACATATACTTTTCGATTCTGTAAGACCAGTACTTGGACTGTGCAGAATAGCTCTGAATAGGATTCGAATGTTTACTTCAGTCTAGTTATAAGCAAATGCAAGCTTGGAGGTTTAGAACGATCCTAATAAGACAACCTCTCCTCTTGGAGTAAAGCAATCCGTTTTGCTACTTTGTTTTCTGCACAGACACAATAGATTACTTCCAGAGAAAAAGAAATGCAAATTTTAGGTTGGATCAAAGACTTAAGGTATCTCTAACATCGCAAAGAATTCCAAAAAAATAGCACAGAGAAACCATCTGAAAGCCAATGACATTACATTAAATTGGTTTCACATGTCAGACTCCCAATTCCTTGAGACTGGAAGATCAATTTACTTGGAGGAGTCAGTGGGTTTCACTGCGGGGATGAAATTACTTTAAAAAAGAAAAAAAGAAAGAGAGAGAAGCAGAAAGTGGACATCGACCAGCACCTGTGTACGTACAGTACACCTTGCAGCCGAATGCAAGGTTACTTCATCCTATGGTAAAGGTCGCCCCCAGCCCGGTAGCCAGAGATGCCACTCTTTCTGCCCAGCTAACACCATTGTGCGCCTGTGTGCGAGTGGTGCCAGCATAACCTCAATCACACCAATATTGCTGCCACCACCTGTGACAGGGAAAGCAAGAAGCATATGGAAAACACACAGCCTAAAATAGCAATGTCAATATCTAGCTTTGTTCTTCTTATGATTTTTAAAGAACCGAATACTTGTTTTCTAAACTTCCAACATTTGCAACTATCATTTTAACATACTTCTTGGCTAAATAAAATGCATTTATAACCAGCCTCCCACCCGCGCCCCCCCCCCCCATTAATTCAGCATACTGTGAATATCACGTTTTTGGACTCCAACAATTTTCATAAACCTCTGAAGCTAATTACGATCTAGTGAACTATACTAAGAGCTGGTAGACAACTAAAAGAGAGCTCATCAGCTAACATGACCCTCTCGAGTCCCTTTATAATTAATCTGTCTACAGGTAGGCTATGCAAGACAGACCACATTAATTCATCTCTAATTCACTCTAGACATATACGAGTGCTATTTTTATTATTAGATCTTTAAGTTACTTTGTTTCAGTTAAATGTCCAGGACCAGCTGGGACTCAAAACTTTTTAAACAGCAAACTGGACAAAAAAAATAAGACAACAGAGAAGAAAATAATTAGCGGGAATGTCTTAACATTTGGGCTAGATCTCTTCTATAGCACATAAACGTCCCTAGATCTTAGAAACAAGTAAATTTGACATACCCCTTACTTTAAGAATATTATCTCTAACTAAAAGCAATCCAATTTCTCACCCCACAATCAGTAACTATTTCCCTCATGCAAATTCTCCCCCATCATGAAATAAAACATTTAAGATATTCATGACACCGAGCAGACCTAATAGGTTACTTAGGTTTAAAGTGATTATGCACACATTATAATCCAATTCACAAGGAGGGTCCAAGAACTTTGATACATACGGCTTTACTGGCTCCCACCGAACACAGCAGAGACGAGTCAGGAGAGAAGGCACAGCTATACACCCAGTTCTGATGGCCCCTCAAGACTTTCATCATGTTTCCTGCACAAAAAGAAATACTCGGGTTACTAGTGTTAACCCTGGAGCTCACTTCCAACGAGTAGTATTTCAAAAACGGCAGAATCATAGAATCACAAACTTCTACGGCGGCAGTGAGTAGCGGTACCAGGGGCTGGACACCGTGGACCAGATGCTTGTCTTTGCAAAGTTCTCCTGGAACACAACACGCCCCCTGGTTTATGTTGTGCTGCAGCGGCAGACGGAACTGCAGCAGACATGGCATGGTCCACAAGCCCAAGAGAGTCCCCATCCGGCCCTTTGGGAAAAAGTCTGCTGACCCTTCACCTATAGAAGACAGAATTCTTTTAGTCTAAGCCCCTTATTCTACAAATGAAGGAACTGCAACACTTGAAGGCTGAGACTTGAGAAACACTTTCAAAACACCTTTCACCCTTCTTCCTTTTTGATGACCTCATTCCACTCCTAGAATTATGCCTAAAGCACACAATTACGTCTATGTATATTGTAACTCTTACTTTTACAAATACTTACTGGATGCCAGGCACTGAGGACACAGCTGCGAATAAGACCAAGTCCCTACTCTCTTGAGCTCACGGTTAGTTTACCGAGTCTACATTCTTAAAAGATATGCACCCTGAAAATGTGTCGAGAAAGCAAGCAGTATTTAATATGCAAAAGAAACTAAAAACTGAATTACTGTTCTAACTGTTGAGAAATCTCTTCCTCTCTCAACAGCTGAGCACTCAGCGAACAATGAGATGCAGAGGTGGTCCATCACGGTTTGGTAACATTCGCATATTATTTTATCAGGCAATAGTCATTACCCATCAGCCTGAACCAGTCTCCACACCTGAGGGGTTTGTTTCCTACCACACTTAAGTTGCATCACCTCTGAGCAAGCCCTCGACCTCCGGCTTGAGGTCACTGGAGCAGTGAAATATCCTATTTAAGTATACGGCGTTAGCCGAAACTGCAAACTCTTTCATTAGCAGCTATGAAGGGGGAAGAGATTGTCATCTCTGGTTCTCTCAGATAAGGTAGACTCTCCAACTCTGTAAGCACTGCAACTAGCAAAGTTTCAGAAAAACCTGAGCACCTAACACTAACACACCTTTTATTATATTGGAGAGTTAGTCTTTCACTTTTGATGATTTCTTACTTAACCTATCCAACTTATTATTATGCTTAATAGCATTTAGGTGTTACAGATTCCAGTAGGTAAATCATATTTTAATCTATATTTGATTCGATTACTAAATTGTGTGTTTGTAACTTCGAAATTTTGGCAAAGTAAATGAAAGAAGTTAATAACCTTCCCTAAGACGAAAGAAATACACCAGCACAGACCAGTTCATACAAAACCCTAAAACTGACCCAGATTTTGTCCTCAGATAATTGATAGATCTGTGTGGTTAGTTTCTGAATAATATCCTATTGTTGAGAGTAAATGCTGGCTCCTATTCTGGATCATATGGTTTTCTTGATCTATACAGAGAAGGACCAAATGATTAGAGAAAAGGAAACTTTGATCATATGCCACTTTGAAAGTCAAATATCCTAGATGATCGACGTCTCTTGATCACCTCTCAAGAAACTCATTATGTTTCACAGCCTGGAAAAAAGACATACCATCATCCTTCAGGTCCCACACTCTCAGAGTTTTGTCTCTTGAGGCTGATACTAGGATCAGGCTCCCATCTGGAGCAAAAGTTAAATCTCTGACCACTTCAGTATGATCTACCAGATTAAGGAGGAGCTTTCCTAAATGCAATGGAAGAGGGGAAAAAGACAAGGTTAGTAATTTTTATCAGCTTCTATTTTTTTAAAATAGGGTTTTTCACCATTAAAAAAAATCTAAAGTAGAAATACTTGGCACCTCCTTAATTTATCAAGTGTAAGGTGACTTATTAGTGCTTTTCCTATCACCTTTAAAGAGTCTCTATTTTTATATTGTTTTAAAATGGATTATTTCCAGGATAGCAAAGCCTAAATTTTTTAGAGAAGTTTAAAGGGGATTCCTGAATTTACTATTTAATGTCAGGAATTCCTAAAATGTAAACAAGTTAATTTACCTAATTATCATTTTTTAATCTTGGTATAGTCTGATTTGAAACATAAAAATCAAAATTTCCCCTTTCTTTTCCTTGGCTTTGGATTACTAACAGATGTCAAACTCCCCAAAAGATAAACGTTATCTGGCAACAATCTAAATTTTCAAAAAGAATCAGCGAAAAAATGTACTTGATTCACCTAACCTTGTAAGAGCTTTGTTTTCTATGAAAATCGATGTGTTTTCCTTAAGTTTTTTCCAAGAATCCAATCAAATTTACTGACTCATTGTCTTCACTCAATATTGGTATCACTTGCCGTGCTCTACTGTATTGTTTTAATGCTCATTTAGAAAAAAAAAATCCTTCAAATATTTGAGTACATACTATCGAGCAAAAATTGTTTTAGTCAGTGAACAATAGATTCACTTTTAATTGCGCAAAGAATTTAACTTCTCAACCTATCCAGTTAAACTTTAGATAAAATGTCACTAAAACCTTCCAAAGGTTAGACAATGAATGATTGTTGAAGACCAGATCTGCCTTGAAAGCCTCCAAGTGATGACGGAAAAAGTATATAAGAAAACACCCTGCTATTTGAGTCATAAACAAAATGACTCGTTTACAAATGATAATTAACTAAATGTTCCTTAGACATGCCCTTTTCTGCTGTAATTATTCTCTCAAGAGTGATCAAGCAGTGAGAACTCTATTTTCTTAAATTAAAACCATGAGCTGAAGATGATATTCAGGCCCATTATAAAGACACATTCATAGCATCAATACTTGCTTTTCAAGAAGTTAAAATCCTCAGATCACATCTTCTAGCGCCTGTGAGAGATGCCCTGCATCCTAAAATAATCAGGTGTGCTTTTAAGACTGTGGCTTTGTACCTGTATATACATCCCATATTTTGATACGCCCATTGTTTAACCCTGTGGCCAGGAGGAGCTGATCTTGTCCAAATCTGAATCGATGCCATTCTATGTTGACACAACGACTCTGTTTTTCCGGAACTGAAGATCCAAAAGCAAGACTCCACACTATGTCACCACAGTCTATAGTATGTTCACGAGGCTTATTTTTCTGGCCACCATCACTGTTTTGTCTGGACAATCTCAAACTGCTTGCATTGGTGATATTCTTGGGGCCATGCAAGAGACTGAGGGGAACAAAGGTCAGATTGAAATCTAGTTATTATTCACTCTGGACTTCTACAGACACTAAATAATGATAAATGTTTGTTAAAATAACTTCAACATAATTTGTTACAGTGACGCTGAATAACAAGGGACTCCTATAGATGGGAAGGAGAAAAGCTGCTATTAGCCATGAGGGCGTGTGACCAAATGAAATCAGATCAAAAGAACTTCTCAGTTGCTAAGAAAGACTAAATTCAACAATAATCAATTTATAATTTGTTTCAAAATTTTCCTCAAAACCACTCTATCAATTAGGACTCCTTTAGCTAACGTAAAACAAGTATAAACAAGCAAAAAACAAAACAAAAACCTGGTATTATAAAGCTGACACCAGAAAATTACCTTAAAAATAACCCATAATAATCAGTAATTTCCCATACTTTCTAGACCTAAAGTAACATGTAACTAGGACACTAACGAATATAACACAAAAAGCAGGGCGAGATTAAATTTAGTATAGGATACGTTTTAGAAAAACTTTCAACAAAAATACTCAAATTCAAAAAATCCAAGTGGAGGAATTTTAAGTACACAAAAGTAATTACACGATCAATGTACCACTGTTATCTAATAAAATGTTGTGAAATCCAAAAAGTGTCACATAGCAAAGGTCACCTGCCCTAGCACAATGCAATACATACATCACCGAGGAACCATGATTCTGCTTTTCAATATACAGACATATTCTACACTGTATAAGGCCAGATAATTCTTCCCACACATTCTCCAATAAATATACTCAGGTTATGATTAAAAACACATTTACAATAGTCTACCAAGGGAAAACTTAAATATCAGTATCTTTTTATGACTCCACGCATAGAAAATAGTAAATCCCACCTAAGAGATACAAAATACAAAAAAAGGAAAGGGTCTTACAAATTCTTAAGGCACTGGGACCACGGAACAAGCTTTACTGTACGACGTCCTTGTGACCAAGCAAAGTACGAACCATCTGGAGCAAAAGCAACAGTCCAATTTTCACGACCACATTTCTTGTCAAAAGGAGCTGCTGGAGCTAAAAGTTCACCTATAGTACGTGATCTCACTGAAAGAAAAAACCATAGATACAGGAAGTCATATATAACCAACAATTGAGGCTGCCTCTATTAATTTGAGACTCTCAACTCCATTGAGTTTCTAGGCAGACAAAGTATAAGGAGTTATGCTTGCTACCATCTGAGGGGAGATTCTTGTTGTGAAGATCCTTTAATGATAATAACTATCTTCAAGTTTTGATAAAATGATTTTTCCAATACTTCCCCACCCAAAAGTTTTAGAAAGCTTCAATAAAAAAAACTGGTTAAGTGATAATCATGTAATGTATCAGCGCTAGCAATTAGTAAGTCCTGACTTTTGCATTGCCTTAGGTTTTCAGCAAATAGCTAAAATTTAAAATGCAACAGACTAGGGGTGCTTGGGTGGCTCAGTAAATTGAGCATCTGACTCTTGACTTCGGCTCAGGTCACAATCCCAGGGTCATGGGATTGAGCCCCACATCGGGCTCTGCACTGAGCATGGAGCCTGCTTAGGATTCTGTCTCTGTTTCCCTCTGTCCCTCTCCCTTGCTATTGAGCACGCTCTTGCTCTCTCTAAAATAAAAAATATATATACAATAATAAAAATAAAATGCAACAGACTAAACTTTCTTTGCAAGAAAAGTACCTTCCAAAAAGTTTGTAGCTTTCAAAAAAAAATCACAAACCACTATAAAATACAATATTACCTCATTACTCAAAGGAAAGCTCTATTAAATGGTTTATTTAAATGTGAATATTCTTTTTTTTCAGGCCTATGTTATAAAAATCACACACAACCCCCCCCCTCCCGAACTAGAAGGGACTTAAAGGTTTAGTACAACCTCCCAACCAGTGCTTTAAAATGTATTACATGTGTGGGGCACCCTGGGTGGCTCAGTCAGTTGGATGTCCAACTTCGGCTAAGGTCACGATCTCACAGTTCATGGGTTTGGGCCCCATGTCGGGCTCTGTGCTGACAGCTCAGAGCCTGGAGCCTGCTTCGGATTCTGTGCCTCCCCTCTCCCCTCTCTCTTTCCATCCCCAACTTGTGCTTGCTCTCTCTCAAAAATAAAAAATAAATAAATAAAATGCATTAACATTTGTGATTCTCAAACAGTGGGCCTTCAAGCACATTACTAGCAGGCCATAAACTGACCCCAAATTGGAAGTAATTCTTTTGGTTTTCAAGGACAAAGAATGAACATTTTCATATATTTCAAGTTTAGTTAAGAGTATTTAAATTTAGTGTTCCTAGCAAAAACTGGCATTTTACCAGAGTACACAGAATTTTTGTTCTGCATTTAACAAGAAGCCTGATCAGCAAGGTCTTCCTCTTCATGTGTGCACGCGAACTTGGCCAGAATTTCCTCAATCTAAAGATTCTTTTCCTCAATGCTCTCTTGGATTGGTCTTGATTTCAAATTTTGCTACTCTTCCTTTTTAGGTATAAATGATCAGTTTTGTTTCCCTATTTTGCGATCAGTTGTCTGGTCAACTCTTAGAGTGTATTTTTATGTTTTTGGCTTAAACGTCCCATCAATTAAACTACACATATGCTATGTATTGGAGTTCAAATAAGAACTACTGATAATGGGGCGCCTGGGCGGCTCAGTACGTTGAGTGTCCAACTCTTGATTTCAGCTCAGGTCATGATCTCAGTTTGTGGAATGGAGTGACAGCACAGAGCCTGTCTGGGGTTCTCTCTCTTCCTCTCAAATACATACACTTAAAAAACAAACAAACAAAACTGCTTCTACTTATTGCCAGAGCAGACACATACAAGCTCCCCAAATGTATTCATTCAGGTGACACTTTCCATCTCAATGTGTGCTCTGTCAACAGCTAGGGGAACACCTGGCATGTGACAGGGGATCAGTAAATATTTATTGAATGAATAGGAAAACATACGTATAAGTTCCCATTGTTAATGATTTCAATACTTCCCTGCCCAAGTCTTTGATATATTAACCTATGAACTATGGTTTAAAAAGTGGGGGTGGCTGGGTGGCTCAGTCGGTTAAGTGTCTGACTTCGGCTTAGGTCATGATCTTATGGTTTGTGAGCTCGAGCCCTGTGTCGGGCTCTGTGCTGACCGCTCAGAGCCTGGAGCCTGCTTCAGATTCTGTGTCTCCCTGATTCTCTGCCTCTCCCCTGCTCATGCTCTCTCTCTGCCTCTCAATAATAAATAAACATTACAAAATTTTAAATAGTAAAACAAAACTGAGACCTATTTTTCTATGATATTCATGAATATGAATACCTAAAAAGGCTTATTCTATTTTTGTGCAGCTGACATTACCAAAACTTTTCCTTTTAAGAACTCAAAAATCTTCCTCCTTGCCACTCGGTCCACTCAGTCCTGTGACCTATGAGAGTCTGCTTGATCCTGCTCTCACATGATAGTCATTAAAGACAGCCATGACATCAACAACAACATCTTTTCACCAGGCTAACCTCCACAGGCCTTTCAATCATTCCGTAGATTACATGGTGTCAAGTCCATTTCCCACCTTCACTTCCATCACTTTTCCGGATAAACCGCAGTCAGTTGTGGTCCTCATAAAAGTGGCACCCAGAACGAAACACAACACTTCCAGTGTGGCTTATTTAATCCAAGCAGCAGAACCCCCACCTACCCCTGCCCCAAGTGTATCAATACAGCATAAGGTGACATTAATTTCACCAGCAGTTACATAACTTTCTTAGTACAAAAGCTACAAACCAGTGACCCTCATATGCCTGCACAATGATTTCTTTTCTTTTCTTTTTTTTTTTTTGAAATATACAAGTGATTTTGGAAAGGGCTTGCTGCTCCTTATATGCTGTTTCCTTATATTCTTCCAAGCCCGCAGTCATAGTCATCTCATCACAGTAGTTTATGTGCCTGGCCCCTGAATTTGCAACCATTGCCTAAATCTTTTTTTATAACTTAGGTTTCTGTTAATCATACCTGTGTTTAAAAAAAAAAAATCCATACATTTGTGGGGGGGAGTTCACAATAAGGGAAGAAAGTTTTAGTTATTTTTTTTATTAAAAAATCTTTTTAAACTTATTTTTGAGAGACAGAGCATGAGCACGGGAGGGGCAGAGAGAGGGAGACAGAATCTGAAGCAGGTTCCAGGTTCTGAGCTGTCAGCACAGAGCCCGACGCAGGGCCAGAACACATGAACTGCGAGATCATGACCTGAGCCGAAGTCAGACGCTCAACCGACTGAGCCACCCAGGTGCCCTGAGAAGCAAGTTTTAAAATTCAACTGGGGAAAAAAATATTCAACCAAAACTTTCAAACATTATCTTAAAGAGAAAGTCCCTGGCTACACTCGAGTATATGCATGTAACTTAAAAAATTGAGGACTGGCCCTTGCATTCAACTTCAAAAACATCTGAAGTTAATTAGACTATAACCACTCCTTTGGCAAGCATGAGCAAGACTAACTTGTCCACAAAAGGCTCATTTCTTTTTATCTTTAAGATCACTCTATTTTTCTTTTACCTTGCTGACAATCACAAAACTCCTCTTGTATAAAGGGTGGAAGTTAGCAACTAAAAAACTGGTCCAAATAACAAAGACCATGAAATAATAAGCTAATTTATTCTTAAATATTCCAAAATTCAAGAAATGGGGTCACTATTTTATTTTTTTTAAGTTTAGTTATTTATTTAGAGAGAGACAGAGCTTGCCAGCGCATGCATGTGTGCACGAGCAAGAGAGAGGCAGGGAGAGAAAGAGGATCTGAGCAGGGGCTGCAATGTCTGGAGGTGCCTGATGCAGGGGTTCGATCCCACCAATCCTGAGATCATGACCTAAGCTGAAATCAAGAGTCAGATGTTCTCCCGACTGAGCCACCCAGGTGCCCTCGGGGTCACTATTTTAAAACTGCTGAATAAATAGACGCTATGCTATAATGTCACAAGTATATGAATAGTTACCTTGGTGTTTCCTTGCTTGTTAACAGGCATATGAAATGATCCTTGCATCAAATGATTCAAGCATTCATTTAAATACTTACTGGTACAATATCATCAAGTAGCCCAAGGTTATAATAAAGTGCTTTAAAAAGTCTTTTTAAGCCAAACCTTTACTATCTGCAACTGTTTAATGGTAGTACCCTAAGAAATATAGGATTTAATGACTCTGTATAAGGGAAAAGCTGCCTGCGACAGGAACTTGGCCATAAAACACACTACATTATCTGTACAGTAGTAGTACTGAGTCACGGCTGAACCAAGCGAACCAGATTTAGCTCCTTCTTCACATTCCTCCTGCAATTTCAAAACCACAAAGGGAGGATCCGTGGCAGAGCCTTGTGAAAGAGGGCAGCAGCTCCAGGCACTAACTCCCTGTCACATCCGACTTCTTTAATCACTCCAGGAATCTTGCCTCTCCACTCAGTAATTGAGAAACCAAAGAGCTAGAATTAATACCCAAGAAAAAAGGGGAAAAGTGAAGTCCTTACTGATGGATACAAAGTTACATAGAGATAGGAGTGTTTAACTCTGTATCCAAATGGTCCTTCAAAAGAAAGAAACAAAGAAACAAAAACTGGATTCTTAAAAAAAGCTTAAGAAAGGCCAAAGTTCTTTTAGATATTTGGCACTTAGCTAGTATATTATACGATATCCAGGAAATAACACTGAGACCTAACTAAATATGCAAAAATTTTAAGTGAAAAGGCTGCTTACTGGATGGTTCTATCTTATATGCCCAGAAACTCAATCCACCCCTTAGGAGAGAGGACTGGAAAGTTTTCAATACAGTTGATCAAGATGAAGTAAAACACAGACACATGAAAGACAAATCTGTGTTATTATTGTGGGGGCGGGGGGAGGGAGGGGGAAGCCCACTGGACCAAGAATAAGAACTTCTGCGTTCTGTGTTCCACTTCAGGACCTGCTTAATACGTAAAATAAAAATGGGGCAAGAATTGTTTCCTCTGTAAACCTAAAATGGTTATTAAAACCAGGGTTGAAGTCCCCTCCTAACCTGCCGCTCAACCTTATCCCTAACAGAACAAAAGTCCAGATTCTAAGATCGCTGTCTCTAGATAGAAAAACTCAACCCACACACAGGACAGAGGGCCTTTTGGCCACCTGGGCTTCTCCCTTTCTCTAGAAATACCTCCTCCATCCATTTAAAGGCATACATTTAGCCGAAGGACGGAGAAAGGCAAAGGCTCTCTGCTCAGTAGCCACCTCCAATTTTCATTAACTATTTTATTTACTTTTTAAATCGTTTATTTACTTATTTTTTTAAGTAATCTCTACACCCAAGATCGGGGCTCCAACTCATGACCCCGAGGATCAAGTCACACGCTCCACCCACTGAGGTGGCCAGGCCAGGCGCCCCACCAATTTTCACTTCATTGACACGTAAGTTCAGTGTTGGGTTTTTTTTTGGGGGGGGGGTGCTATATCTTTTTTTGTTTTAATGAAAACTGTACCTATTTAAGGCGTGTAACATGACTTGGTGAGTTCAGCGCTCACTGGGCATATCCATCAACGCAAGCACCGACTCCCCGGTTAGCTGTTCCAGTTATCTTAGCGGAAGAGGTGCTCCGCATCGAGCCACGGCGCAGCCTTCGGCACCCAGGGCCCGGACCTCAGACAGCGCGGCTGCTCTCTAGACCGGTTTCGAGACGGCCCTTCCGGAGTCCGCGCTTCCATCCGCCAGCTTTCCTTCGGTCACTCCACCCAACCATTCCGCTCCTCCCTGCCCTTGGTGTGGGGCCGACCACGGAGTCTCCTGCCCCGAACCCGCCGCCAGGCCATTTTTACAACTGCTGCTTTTTTCCAGGCTGCTTTCGCCTTTAAGAGCGGCCGAGGCCCACGAGGACCCCTCCCCTCGCATTACAGCTCAGAACACACAAGTTTACTTTTCCCGTGGTAAATTTCGAGGCTTGCCCAGCCCTCGCCTGTCCTCTCCCCTCGACGCCCCAGTCGTCCCGCCCGGAGAATCCCAGGGTGATGGCAGCGCGGGGACCTCCAGAGAGGAAACTGGGTCCCCAGGGGTGGCGGTCCGCCCCCGGCCACACGGTCACTTACGGCGCTCGGCGCCCGGGTTCCCCTGGACCCTAAGTTCCGCCCACTGCCTCTCGCCGAGCCACCAACGCTGACCCCGATTACCCCTCGGCGACACCCACCCGCGGGGCGCTTCCTTCCTCTTCGCTCCCAGGCTTGGCCCCGGCTCACCCGTCCTCCCTCAGGCTCCGAGACGCTTCCTCCTCTAGGCACTCCCTGGCTCTCCGCAGCGCCGGCGCGCTCACCAGCACCCCTCACCCCCGTCCCATTCCTCACCGATCTCTTTCTCGTTGACCCTCGGGGGAAAGCTGGCCATCTATGGGGCACCGTCTGATTCCGGGGGCGCGATGCGGCCGCAACGACAGAGAAGCGATCGGCGAGCGCTGAGGGGCGTGACGCGGGCTCGGTCCCTCCCGGACCCGGGGGACGGCGGGGAGGGGCGGGGGCGGTGGCGGCAGCCTCTGCCGACTGCCCCGGCAGAGCTCCGGAAGGCCTCGGACCCAACTACGGAGTCAAACACAGACAATAGCCCCCGTTCCCTGCCTCCAGCCTACGGACTGAGAAGCTTCGTCCGACGCCGCAGCCTGCAAACCAGACACTGGAGACAAAATGGCGGGCGGCGCGGGAGATAGCAGGCGGCGCGGGCGGGGGCTCGTGACGTCACGCCCGAGGCCCCGCCCCCCGACGCTCGGGACGTGACGGCCGGGTCTCGGCGCCCCGCCCTCCCCGCCCTGTTTCTGCGAGTAACCCACCCGCTAGGACAGGAAGAGCAGAGGGGCCGAGGCGGATTGCTGGGTAGGAGCTGTGCGCCCGGCTGGGTCTCGTCCCATCCCCACCCCCCAGCCCCGGTGCGGTAGCATTGTCTGCATTTCTAAGTTGAAGCACTTTGGAAAGGGCAAACGCAGAATTGTATACTACACGTTAGCCCATCGTTTAAAGATGGCATGGAATTGGGCCGCCTGGCTGGCTCAGAGCATGGGACGCGATCTCCGGGCCGTGAGTTCAAGCCCCACGTCGGGTGTGGACCCTACTTAAAGAAGGGGGGAAAAGTGGGATTTAAACTGGCCGAACCGAAAACAACAAAAAAAGTTGTTTAAGGTTTTAACCCACTTCCGCCATCTCCCCAGCCCCCACGTGCTTGATGCAAAAAAAAAAAAGAGATGAGAATGGACATCGTCGCTGCGCCCCAGCCTTGCGGGGGCGGTCGTCCTGACGTGGGCAGCGGGTGTTTGCCAGGGCCGAAGTGACCCGGCGTGCGGACGGCCCACCCCGCCCCGGAGCTTCCCTGCGCTGCCTTCGTGCCCGCGGGTCAGACACCCTGGCGGCTTCGCAGAGAGGGTGGTCGGCGCTGTCCCGGCCTCCGCGGAGGCGGACCCCGCCCTGTCATCTCACACCGAGGTCTGGGCCTCCGGGAGGCTGCCGGCTATTCACACAGCAGGGCTGATGAAAGTGTCTGTCTGCCAGAGCCACACTGGTTCCCAATCGCAGATGACATACTCGCATTTTAATGGGCCCCTCTCTGGACTCTCAACCTTGTACCAATGGAGGACATCTAAGCCTGGGAATTTCAAATATGTGGCAGATACTGATGGGTGAGAGGAGTTGCCTTAGTCAAACTCTTTTGAGAGATGTCAAATGACAACAGAGGGCATGACTACTTTTTTTTGGTATGACAGTTCTTCCAATAGTGAAATGTTGAACAGCAGGTAAAAAAAAAAATCAACTCCCCTCTTTTTTTTTTTTTTGGTTAACCTATTTATGGACGGCTTACTCTTTGTGGGCCACAGGGGCTATTTGTTGAGTATTCATTTATTTTTTAACAAAATTTTTTATGTCTTTATTTTATTTTGAGAGAGAGAGAGACAGAGAGTGAGCAGGGGGAGGGGCAGAGAGGGATACACAGAATCAGAAACAGGCTCCAGGCTCCAGCCTGATGCTGGGCTCGAACCCAGGGACTGTGAGATGGTGACCTGAGCCAAAGTCAGACGCTTAACCAACTGAGCCACCCAGGCACCCCTGGTTGTTGAGTATTTAGAGTAGAACAAAAGAAAAATACTATTAAAAATTATTTTTAATGTTTGTTTATTTTTGGGAGAGAGATGGAGCACAAGCGGGGGAAGGGCAGAGAGAGAGGGAGACACAGAATCCAAAGCAAGCTCCAAGTTCTGGATGCTTAACTGACTGAGCCACCCAGGCGCCCCCATAAACATTTTTTTAAATGTGCATATTTAGGTCGTTACAATAAGTCTCAACATGTCAAAACTGAGCACACCACCTTCTCTCTCAAAGTTGCTCCCTCTTTTATGGTCCCTGTCCTAGTGAACATGTCCACCCCGTTACCCAAGCCAGAGGCGAGGTATTCCTTAGACTCCTCCACCTCTCCCTCCACATAACTGGACTGAGTCTCCGAGTTCGGCCAGTACTTTCTCAAACTGATCTGGAATCTGTCCTCTCTGTTCCAGCTCAACTGTGTCTGTCTTAGTTCAAGATCTTATCTTGTCATATCGTCTCTTTTAACTATCCTTTATAACCCTACTCCCTGAGAAACCATCGTCAACACCTTGGCATATTTCCTTCTAGTCTTTTACAAGTTGGAGCGCCTGGGTGGCTCAGTCAGTTAAGCCTCGACTTTGGCTCAGGTCATGATCTCATGGCTTGTGAGTTTGAGATCTGCTTGGGGTGAGCTTGAACCCTGCTTCGGGTAAGCTCTAGCCCCACTCCGGGCTCCTTGCTGTCAGCATGGGATTCCCTCCCTCTCCCTCTCTCTCTTTGCCCTTTGGGATTCTCTCTCTGTCCCTTGCTCTTTCATGCCCCCTCTATATAGTGTCCCCTTCCTATATAGAAAAGGAAGCAATATTTACTTAAAGCAACAACCAAACATGACTAAGATTTAAAAAAAAAAACCAAAAAACAAAAAACAGGGGCACTTGGGTAGCTCAGTTGGTTAAGCTTCCGACTCCTGATTTCAGCTCAGGTCAAGATCTCACAGTTCGTGGGTTCGAGACCCGCGGCAGGCTCCACATTGACAGCTCAGAGTCTGCCTGGGATTCTCTGTCTCCCTCTCTCTCTCTGCCTCCCTCCCTCACTCCCAGCTCTCACGTGCCTGCTCGCGCTCTCTCAAAATAAATAAGTAAACCTAAAAAAAACAACTAATAAATTGTACAACAGGACTTTGAAGCTTACCACCCCCACCAGGAAAAAAAAAATAACAACAAGATCAAAATGCCAAATGTTTTATTGTTCCCTAGTGTGGTTAAATGTCAGAGATGGAAAAGATTACCATAGTTTTTTGGCTCTGTAACGATCACAACTAAACAAAAAAAAACAAACAAACAAAAAAGGAGTTAATAGCAGTTTGGAAAGCAATTCACTTGTTTTTGCTTTTTGAACCTCTCTACGATTATTGTTATTACAGCTCTCCCAGGCTAAGCCTAAGAATTCATCCAAGTTTATTCAGTGCTTGGGTGCGAGGTAAGGAGTTTCAAATCATAGGATTTGTAGAGTTGAATGTGGGATTCTAGACGGAGAGCGTGGAATTTGCTCCGGATTGAACTAGACAAGCCTAATGCATACACATGAACACGTGCATTAATAAACAGGACAGTAATAGATGCATCTAAAAATGTGAAGCATGCTGGGAAAATGATCAGAGCCAGAGGAAAACCCTGCAGGCAACTGCTTTTGGCCGTGGTAGTCTTGCTGGGGACGAAATATCTAATAGCCTTCCCAGTTTTACCCGATCTCATTTTTCACTCTTCTTCCTGATTTCACAGTGTGGTATGAGCAGAATATTAGCATTGAGTTTTCAAAGATGGATACTTTGGGGTTTTTTTCTTTAATGTTTTATTTATTTTTTTGAGACAGAGAGAGACAGAGCATGAGCAGGGGAGGGGCAGAGAGAGAGGGAGACACAGAATCCGAAGCAGGCTCCAGGCTTGATGCGGGGCTTGAACTTGTGAACCGCGAGATCATGACCTGATCTGAGGTTGGACGCTTAACTGAGCCACTCAGGTGCTCCTGTTAGTGTCTTTATGTAAATGAAGAGAAATCAAATTAGAGAGTTTGCTAGTAGGAAAGTTCAAAGGTTGAGGCAATTTTAGATGGAAATCAATAAAAAACCTATTGTTTGAATTTGCTTATTAGTTTTACATGGGATAGTTAGTGTAATGAAGAGATCGTCCTCAATACATATTTAGGGGTCTTCAAGACCAAACATTTATTTTTTGTGTGTTTTGTTTTTGTTTTTTAATATGTATTTATTTTGAGAGAAAGAGAGAGAGAGAGAACGCACATGTGCAAACAGGAAGACGCAGAGAGAGAGGAGGAGAGAGAATCTCAAGCAGGCTCTGTGTTGTCACAGAGCCCAACATGGGACTCGATCTCACAAACCAAGGGATTATGACCTGAGCCGAAATCAAGAGTCGAACGATTAACTGGCTGAGCCACCCAGCTGCTTGAAGACTAAGCATTTAAACCAATTTTCAGAGGCACAGAATCATTTTCAGACTCCCAGCTTCGAAGGACCTTAGAGCTCATATGGTGTAAGCTTATTGTATGGGTGATGAAACTGATGTCCAATTGTACAAATGACTTTCTCACATTCAGACAACTAGGTCTTGGGAAAATGAGGATGAGACACAGTTCTGCCCATAAGAACCCAGCACTTTTTCCAGGCGCCTGGGTGACTCAGTGGGTTGAGCGTCCGACTCCTGATTTCAGCTCAGGTCCTGATCTCAGGGTTGTGAGATCGATCGTGGAGTCGGGCTTTGCCTTGAGTGTGGAACCTGCTTGGGATTCTCTCTCTCTCTCTCTCCCTCTGCCCCTCCCCTGCTCTCGAGTACTCTCTCTCTTTCTCTCAAAAAATAAAAATAAGTAAACTTGAAAAAATAAAAAGGACTCCAGCACTTTTTCTATTGCACTGTAGCTCTTTTAGCAGGATGTAGTTATTTGTATACATTCCATCTCCCCACAAAGGGTCATAAGTTAATGGAAGACAAAGGTCATATCTTCTTTTCATCTTGCTCTTTATGGAAGATAAAAGCTATCACGCCTAGCAAATGTGGCTACCAAATGGTAGGTGCTCAATGAACTCCCTTTGAATTAAATTCTTTTTTATTTTTTTATTGTTTATTTATTTTTGAGAGAGAGTGAGAGACAGAATGCGAGTGGGGGAGGGGTTAGAGAGTGAGGGAGACACAGAATCCGAAGCAGGCTCCAGGCTCCAAGCTGTCAGCAAAGAGCCCGACATGGGGCTCAAACTCACAAACCGTGAGATCATGACCTGAGCTGAAGTCAGACTGAGCCACCCAGGCGCCCCAATTCGAATTAAATTCTTACCTGATGAAACGTGATTCTTCTTGGCCTCATGTTCATAAGACACCACTCTTTATCATTAAATATTTGTTTATTGCCTGGTATGTACCAAATACCATGCTAATATTAAAATGAGTTAAAATGAAGATCTCCATTTAGCTTTGAGTCTATATTAAAATGTTACTGTGAAGTGTTAACTATCTCAGTTAGAAAGGAAAGGAAGTGAATTCTCAGCTGGTCTATTTGCTTTTTATAGGCTTATTTGCATTTCATAGAATTTTAGTGCTAAAAGGGAACTTAAGGTTATGTAAGATCACATTGTCAGGAAGTGGCAAAGCAAGGACTAGAATGAATGTTGTTGTCTCCCTCAAAATCCAGTATTTTTTCTTTTTTTTTTTTATAAATATTGTTTTAACGTTTTTATTTTATTTTTGAGAGACAGAGCACACATGGGGGAGGAGCAGAAAGAGGGGCAGACACAGAATCCCAAGCAGGCTCCAGGCTGTCAGCACAGAGCCTGACGTGGGGCTCAAACCCACGAACCATGAGATCATGACCTGAGCTGAAGTCGGATACTCAACTTACTGAGCCACCCAGGCGCCCCTCAGGTGTTTTTTTCTAAGACAAAGAATTCCTTTCTTTCTTTTGCATATTTGTGGGTTTTCTTGTTTGTTTGTTTGTTTTGTTTTGTTTGTGGGGAAGGAGGTGAGGGAAAGAGAGAATCTTAAGTAGGCTCCACACCCCACGAGGAAGGCAACTCGGGGCTTGAACTCACAACACTGAGATCAAGACCTGAGCTGAGATCAAGAGTCAGATGCTTAATGTCGCTTCAGCAGCACATATACTAATATTGGGACAATACAGAGAAGATTAGCAAAAAAAAAAAAAAAAAAAAAAAAAAAAGTCAGAAGTTTAACCGCTGAGCCACGCGGGCACCCCTCTCATTTGCATTTTTGGAATAACATAAGCATTAGTTAAATTTATGAATGTTAATAAAATGGAGAGCCACATTTCTTCTGGATTAGATGTCAGAATGCCTGAAGGAGGGGTATGGAGTGAATGGAGTAGGAGGACAGAGCAATTGATTCTTAGCCAAAAGAACTGAAAATGCCCTAATTATGTGCGGCAACTTAGAGGATATTAGAGCCACACAGATCCTCAGAACCCACCTAAGCACACCCTGTTAGTTTCCAGGTAAAGATGCTGAGGCCCAGAGAGGTTAAAGAGACTTCACCAAAGTCACACAGTAAGTTGCCATCAGAGGTAGTACTAGAATCCTGGTATCCTAATTCCCACTCCACAAGGCCAGTACTTCCTAAATTTCAGTCATTTGCAAACTACGTTTTCAATTTGTCTGAATCCCCATACCATCTGTATTAGTACTTAATATTTTTGTCAATTTGTTCTTTTTAATTAAAAGTTTGCTTGGGGAGCCTGAGTGGCTTAGTCGGTTAGTCGGTTAAGCGTCTGACTTCGGCTCAGGTCATGATCTCGTGGTCCATGAGTTCTAGCCTCGTGTTGCACTCTGTGCTGACTGCAGAGCCTGGAGCCTGCTTGGGATTCTGTGTCTTCCTCTCTCTCTCTGCCCCTCCCCTGCTCACACGCTGTCTTTCTATCTCTCTCTCTCAAAAATAAATAACAAAACATTAAAAAAATTTGTTTAATTTCTAATATGATCTATATTTTCAAAGCCCAATTTATTTTAAAAAGACGTTTTGTTCATTGCCTAAACTTCTAGTAATCTGGATATCAAATATCAATCTTTCCTTGAGGTAAAATTAAATACACCTCATGGAGTCGTACCTATGGAAACCGGATGGCCAAAAGATGATTTGAGGATTGAGAACCAAAAATTAATTCAAATGCTTACTTATTCTAAGCCACACTATCACGAGATCCAAATAAATATGGAAAAGTGAGGAAAAGCTTCAGTTAAATTTAAAAAAAAAGGATGACTAGACAGGTCAGGGACTTTTTGGATGGTTACAATGTGTCTTTACTTCCCATGATGTGACCTCCCCCCTAGGAGACATTGCATTTGGAATACTAATGCTTGTTGGTCTGATATTCTTTTTGTATGTCATTTGCAGAAGCCATAGCATATGCCAGAAAAATAAGAAAATTTTGCTAGCCCAGATGTTCCAAATACTCTCCCTTTACTTAGGACCTCTAGATTGACCTCTGAACGTGCCCTGCCTGTCATACCCCTGTCATCGTCCCCTTTCATCAGGAAGGAGTAAAGATTGGTCATCGTCCCAATTCCTAATGGCAATTAGGAGTCACGTGTTCAAAGTGGGGGGGATATGATAAGAAAAGATGGGATTCAGTAGGCGAAGAGGGAAAGGTTAGGACCTGAGATCTCTGGATTGGAACAATGCTGGGAGCCTCTGACCACAGCAAACCCCCTCAGGTGTAAGATTCCTCTTAAGAAACAAATATCTGTGCCTTGGGTCCAAAATAACCTATAAATGAAAATGGAACCAACTTAGAAGAGGAGGGATTGTGGGAAGTAAATGCGATGATTCATTTTCAGAAATACCAAATAAAAGAAAGCTGTGCTGTCTAGTTAAAATAGGTTTACAACCTATTAGAAATATGTACGACCGCCTTCGTCCCCCCACACATCATGGAATTCAAACCCTTAGACACTTCACTTCCTGGTTCTTCTTCCCTCTCCATTTCCTGGGCTTATTTTTCACAGGCTTTGCAATAAGCATGCGCCAAAGAACTGAAGTCTGTGCGTCACTTCAAGGAAGGTACCTTTGTTCCAATCAGACTACTTTTTGGCCTTACATGGGCATAGGCGACTTCCGGGTAAGGCTGTAACCTCTGTATACTCAGCCAATGAGGAATCAGGGGAGGGACTTCATGCCAGGAGTTAAATCGTCTGCTGTAACTGCCCCTGGTGTGCCTGTCCATCAGATACCTGCTCTTGTAAGAACATTGATTAAAGCCTCACTTCACTGTGAAAGAGAGAAAGAGAGAAAGAAAAAGAAAGAAAGAAAGAGAGAGAGAGAAAGAAAGAAATTTTATTTGCCATTATCATAAAGGAAAACCAGTATTGTTTACTATAATTAGAAGATAAACATAAATATAAAAACTTGGGAAATATTTCTAAATTTTCTCCTCTTGCTGAGGGTGCAGCCTGAGGTTTATTCTCTTTTTATTTTTTTATTTTGTTTGTTATGTTTATTTATTTTTGAGAGAGAGACAGAGTGGAGCAGGGGAGGGGCAGACAGGGAGGGAGAAAGGAGGAATCCCAAGCAGGCTCCCCATTATTGGTGCATAGCCTGATGCGGGGGCTCGATCCCACAAACTGTGTGATCACGACCTGAGCCGGAATCAAGAGTCAGAAGTTTAACCTACTGAGCCACCCAGGCGCCCCTATTTTCTTTTTAAAGAGGGGAATAGGCAAGTGTTAATGACCCAGGATGAGTATGTTTTGATATAATCAAAGACAGTTAAAAGGGAATGACTTCCTCTCTCTATATTTTGTCATTTTCTTCCCACCTGAAATCATGTGCACCACCAGCAATTCACACCCACATTTTAGGAAACACCACTTTATTCCATAGTAACATTTACTGAAAAATGTATTTTGATTCTGCACTTTCATCCCTGGGTAACAAGGTATTTTATAAATGTTAACCGGCTCTTACCTAATCTATGTCTTAAGGGCACAGACTGTTATTTCTTCATCCTGCAGAAGAATGTTCGGAGTTCCCAAGAGGTTTTGAGAATTATCCCAGCATAGGGATAAGTATGGCTGAGCCAGGGGCGGATAAGTATGACTAGGCAGAGGCCGATAAGTTAGGAGCTTAAATTCCTAATAGGATTTGGCCACTTTTCTCCCTGTGATGTGATCTGGGAACCTAAGATTTGTGCAACCCAGATTTGCTCCGGCTGTCAGGCAAAGGGCTAAGAAAGTGGGGAGAAGGCTATAACTTTCATCAAACTCTGGCCCTTGCTAGGTTAGCTCATATAATCCTCCCAACAAATGCATCCCCATTTCACAGGTCGACAAACAGGTTCAAAGATGCTAAATAACTTGGGCAAATTCACATACTCACTGTAAGAGGCAGAGCTAGGATTCAAACTCCTCTTCCTGATTTCTTAAGCTCATGTCCTTTGTTGACATCATGAGACTATAAATTTGGAGACCTGGGTTCTAGGCTGATTTCACCACCAAATTGAAACATAACACTGATCGAAAGATCAAAGGATCTTGAGACGTTATCATCTCTACTCCCTTTTGCCCAGTTACGGCTTTCTTACATTTCTCGTCACCTCACACAGAGGCACAAGTAGATTCATGTCACAGGCCTCTCACTCTGTCTGTCTTCTCTGCACACATACCTATGGAAGTACCATTTGGCCCTTATTTTATATTTATTATTTGAGCCATGGCAAAATTTGAAAAATTGGTTTAAAAATGGAAATTCCAGGGGCACCTGGGTGGCTCAGTCCAACTCTTTTTTTTTTAAATTTTTAATGTTTATTTAGTTTTGAGAGAGAGAAAGAGAGCTAGTGGGGGAGGGACAGAGAGAGAGGGAGACACAGAATCCAAAGCAGGCTCCAGGCTCCGAGCTGTCAGCACAGAGCCTGACGCGGGGCTCAAACCCACGAGCTGTGAGATCATGACCTGAGCTGACATTGGACGCTTAATGACTGAGCCACTCAGGCGCCCCTCAGTCCAACTCTTGATTTCAGCTCAGGTCTCACAGTTTATAAGACTGAACACCCCGCTCTCTGCCCCTCCCTCTCTCTCCCATTGGTTCTCTCTCTCTTTCTCTCTCTCAAAATAAATGAATAAATATTTATTAAATAATTAAAATTCCAAAATTAATGCTGTTAAGAATCAACATAAACAAGACTAATTTTTTTCACATGTAGATATAATCCACACAGAGAGATAATTTATAAACCATGAGATGTGACTATCTCCTGAATCTCATCGGGAAGGCTTTTGGTGAGCAGGTGGGGGGGAGCTGATCGGGAATGCCTGGAGGGAGGTCATTAAAAGGGACACTGAAAGAGCCTACACGTGAGGAAAGGATTTTTTAAAGTGTATTTATTTGGAGAGAGAGTGTGTGCACAGGAGGGGCAGAGAGAGGGGGAGAGAAAGAGAGAATCCCAAGTAGGCTCTGCACAGTGCAAGGAGCCTGACAGCGGGGCCTCGAACTCACGAACCTGTGAGATAATGACCCGAGCCAAAATCAAGAGTCTAATGCTTAATCGACTGAGCCACTCAGGTACCCTAAGGAAGGGATTTTAATAACCCGGAATTCTGAGGGACTTGGGGATGAGGGGCAAGGTACAGGGAGATAAAGGTTGGGATGGTGGGGAGCAGGGAGACAGGAGGTGACCAAGGCGGAGGGGCAGAGACAATTTTCTCCTTTCTTCAGCTCCGAAGCCTGGCTTCTCCATCTGAAGCAGCCCTTGCATATTTCTTATTTTTTTAAAAAAATTTTAAATGTTTATTTATTTTTGAGAGAGAGAGCGCAAGCAGGAGAGGGGCAGAGAGAGAGGGAGACACAGACTCTGAAGCAGGCTCCAGGCTCAGAGCTGTCAGCACAGAGCCCCATGTGGGGCTTGAACCCACGAATTGCGAGATCATGACCTGAGCTAAAGTCAGGCGCCCAACTGACTGAGCCACCCAGGTGCTTCCAAAGGCACAAAAATTATTTTCAAAGCCACAGAGCAAGGAACAATGGAAGTCCTTGAGTCAGCAACAGAGACAACAGTCAAAACCTCTCATTGTTTGCCAAGCTCTTGACTTGCTCTCTTGGAAAAAGTGATTCCAAACCAAAAGTGATTTCAAACAAACATCTCTAAAAGGGAGTTAAAGCTCAAGATACTCAGCCACGAAAAGGAATGAGATCTTGCCATCTGCAACCACATGGATGGACCCAGAAGGTATTATGCTAAGTGAAACAAGTGAGATAGAGAAAGACAAATATGATATCACTTATATGTGGAATCTAAAAAATAAGAATAATGTATAAACAAACAAACAAAAAGCAGAAACAGTTCCGTAAACGGAGAGAACAAACTGATGGTTGTCAGATACGGGGAGAGGGTACAGACAAAATAGGTGAAGGGGAATGAGAGATACAGACTTCCACTTATGGAATGAATGTCAACGGGATGAAAGGTACAGCATGGGGAATATAGTCAGTGCCAACTTAACAGTTGTATGATGCTAGGTGGTAGCTACACTTGTAGTGAGCATAGCATAACGTATAGATTTGTTGAGTCACTATGTTTTACCCCTGAAACTAATGTCAGGGGTAAAAGTATGTCAGCTATCCTTAAATTAAAAAAAGAAAAAAAAAAAGGAAAAAAAAAGCTCAAGGTAAGTGAGAAGGAATTAAGAGAGTATATATAATGGGGCAACTGGGTAGCTCAGTCCTTGGGACTTCAGCTCAGGTCATGATCTCACAATTGGTGGGTTCAAGCCCTGCATAGGGCTCTGTGCTGACAGCTCAGAGCCTGGAGCCTGCTTCAGAGTCGGAGTCTCCCTCTGTCTCTGCCCCTCCCCTGCTCACACTCTGTCTCTGTCGCTTTCAAAAATAAATAAACATTAAAAAATTTAAAAAAGAGTATATATAGTTTCATAGAGGAGCTTATTTTCAGGTCCAGACAACTTCCAACCCAGTGTTCTAAAAGAATCTACAAATATGATCATAAAGCCAGGGTAGAGACTCCTTGAGACGTCAGGAATAATAGGTATTAACTGAATTTGTAATCGGTTGAGGAATTGTGCCCAGAGGGATTGATGAATGGAGTGAAACCGACCTAGAGGAAACGCTCTATGAGAGATTCCTTGGAGAAGTAGAAATCAGGAAGATGGATAGCTGTCAGTCAGAAGGAATTACCGTCTGGAAAGTATATCATTAGGTCTAGAAAAAAGTGGCAGAGGTGAAGGCAAAACATCACAACTGGAAGGCGAAATTTGTCTCTCTTCCTGACACTCTGCATGACCTTCGGGCACACAGCCTTCTGTTGTAGTCTTATAAATAAATGCTTTGTGACTAAAAGAGAAAATGTCTGTGAAATGCGTTACGTCTCTAAAAGGCAAAACTGTGTTTGAAGGTGGGGGTAGTATTATACTTTTCATTTAGCTCTCAGACTTCCCTGAGTTCATTAGATATCTGCGTAGCTGGAATAACCAAATGATTTGAGGAATAAGCTACAAATTAAGGAGGAACCGGCAGTTCTCTAAGGGGTATAAGTGAATTGGTAAGATAATACCTAACTATTTCATTTCTTTGGAACAGGACTAGCGACGCTGCCGAATACATGATTTGTTTTTCTTCGGCCGAAATAGAACCGCTCCCCCAGAACTTTCCCTTAGGTCTTTCTTGTTGTTTTCCTCCGAACATTATCTTTTTTCTCTTTTTCAAAACCTCTCATCCATCTACTTCTTTGGGGCGGCGCATTGTTTCAGGACTAACTACCTAACACTTCTCACCGTAGCCTTGACTTAAGTTAGTCAGAATATTCTCAAATCATATTGCTGTATATGAACTTGGGAGGAAAATAATAAATGCTCGCAGAAAGTAGGGGATGTCGAAGACCTGGAAGGATACTTGAAGTCCAGATACTTGAGTCACGAAGAGGAAATGAATGAGGCTGACATATAAATCAAGCCATGTTAGGAATCAGAGCTTTGCTCGAGTGAAAATTATGGTTTATGGCCATTCTATGCCAGTCCCAGAATCCAAGACTCCTCCAGTCTGTGAAACATGGCTCGGAAAGGAGCCGATTCGGTATGTTCCCTTGTTTCGATAACTTCTTAGGTTTGGATTCACTTAGGATACTGCATATAGATAAGAGAAGCAGAGGTAAGGAGGAGAGAGAAGCCCAAAAATATGTTGCCAAGATTTTCTTTTTTGTTGCAAATGACTCTTACAGATGGAAGAGCTCATTCTCTTATCTCTTTAAATCATACTGTTTCATATTCCTCCCCAAACTTGACCTTCCTTTCAACTTGTATTGGAGTCCCTCCAGAACAAAATTCTATTGTCCAACTCAGAGGATAACCTTTCCTATTTCCTTTCGTCTTGCCTGCCCTATTACACATAGGTGGCATGGGTTTTGCTTTTTATTAAAACTCTCTTGTAGGGGCACCTGGGTGACTCAGTCGGTTAAGCGTCCAACTTCGGCTCAGGTCATGATCTCACGGTTTGTGGGTTTGAGCCCCACGTCGGGCTCTGTGCTAACATTTCAGAGCCTGGAACCTGCTTCAGATTCTGTGTCTCCCTCTCTCTCTGCCTCTCCCCCGCTCTGTCTTTCTCTCTCTCTCTGTCTCTGACTCTCTTTCTCTCTCTCAAAAATACATAAACATTAAACAATTTTTTTAACTTTCTTGTAACTAATACTTATTTTTATCAAAACATTCCATGCATCTAGTTTAGGGAGGCAAATAATGCTTAAAAAAAGAAAAGGCGTATGCCAAAAGCAACAGCTTCTTGATGCCTCAGCGGGTTAAATCGAACTTTTCTGGTTTCTGACATTTATCTCAATATGTCTGAGAAGTATGTGAATATTACCTCTTTTCATTTTGTCACTTGACAATTTTTATACGCTGCAAGTATGAGCAGCTTAGAGATGTGAACAAGCTGTTCATCTGATCAAGTTTATTGTCTTTCAAAATTCAGGTATTGAGTTTGTCACTTGACAATTTTTATAAGCTGCAAGTATGAGCAGCTTAGAGATGTGAACAAGCTGTTCATCTGATCAAGTTTATTGTCCTTCAAAATTCAGGTATTGAGTTTAGTTAGCCTTCAAAGTACAACGCTGACATACCAAACTACAATACATCATCCTGAATGGTAAAGTTTTGGGAAGAACAAACCCAAAGAAGATAAGGCATTTACCCAACTATAAAACCCATATAATACAGTCAGGATTCAATCACAGAAGCAGAAGGGGCTAGGGGCTGTGTGTGTGTGTGTGTGTGTGTGTTGTGTATATATCATATTTAATATTACACATTTGTGGGAACTGTTCAAGCTGCCTCTGCGAAGCTATTGTCTTCATACCTAATCCTGGAGCTTGAAGACTTCAGAGAAGGCAGCCAGAAAGGGAAGATATGTGTATAAAGTATAGAAAAGCAAGTATAAACTGGAACCTACAGGTGTGAGCTAGAACCCAGGAGGATAGACTCGAAACCTTGTCCGTTCTCACTGCCTCTGACCTTGATGGTATAGATCCGACAGGAGAGGCTGTCGCCCTTCATCCTATGTCTAGACCAGGAGTTGGAAAAGCTGGAGAAGGATTTAGGAGAAGGTGGAACAGTTGGTCGTCCCTTACCAGTGAGGTAAGTCAATAGATAAGCAATGATATCAGCTACAAAATGGCTGCTGGTTCATTTCCAAGCCCCAAATCTGCATAAGAATGTCTCTTGTGGCCCACCTTAGGCAGAAACATGCAGGAAGGGAATTCTGGGAAATGTAGTTCCATGTACATTACAAAGCAACCACAGTGGGCTCCATCTCAACTTGGCACATGTATATATACATGTATAGTTTTTTTTTTTCTGCAAATAAACAGCAAAGGATTCAAGTGCCCATCCTGCCCCCTTAGCAAGAGAACAATAGAAAAGCTCCTAATGTTTCTGGGGCCATGTGCCCTTTGGGAAGAATTATTTGTAAGGGAAAAAAAGAATAATGGTATTTAATTTCTGGGAATTACCTAGAAGTCCATCATCAAGGATATTTGACCTGCTCCTTTTTCGACTGCCCAGACATAATTGCTGGATAAGCCAAGGTTTCTGAATTGTATTCCCTAGACCAGAAAGCAACAGAATATGGCAATCCTAGGCTTTTAATTCAGAGCCCTTTCATTTCCAATCATCTTATTTAAAAAAAAACAAAAAGCTCACAAATGAATCCTCTCTGTAGTCTTGGCGCTTACTTGAATTTTGTTTTTACCTTTCTTTAAAGTAGGTAGGTTCAAGTTTCTCTTTCATCATCACAATGGAATCTAAAAATTGCTTTTTATATTGTTCAACAAGCAAGAACAATGCAGGCCATTCAGTAGAGGGGAAATTTTTAGTATTAAGGAAAGTGCTGTCATGGAGGAAATTTTATTTTTTATTTTTAGTGTTTATTTTATTTCTGAGGGAGGGAGAGATACAGAGCATGAGTGGGGGAGGGGCAGAGAGAGAGAGGGAGACACAGAATCCGAAGCAGGCTCCAGGCTCTGAGCTGTCAGCACAGAGCCCACCGTGGGCCTCGAACTTACAAACTGTGACGTCATAACCTAAACTGAAGTCGAACGCTTAACCCACTGAGCCACCCAGGCGCCCCTTAAGGTTTTTGGAAGAGCACACTATTTTCATTTAGTATAACTCTTTTTTCACGGTGAGCTATATAAAAGGTCAGACAATACCTACATTTTAATTATAAATTATAAATATAAAAAATTATAATTTTCCCCCTAAGCTATCCATAGATGAAATTTGTCATTCTTGCCACTGTAATGACCTGATATATAAGCAACAGACCTAAGACAAACAGAACAAAACAAAACAAAACGCCCACAAAAACTATCTGTTTCTCCCCAGCCTTCTCTGCGCGATCGTCATAAAAAGCTCCACTAAGGGAAAACTGTTCAGAAATAAATTATGCTTTTGTAAAACAGAACTTAACTGAAGTTGATCACATCAAACAAAGAGTAAGCAAAACTATAAACTCTATAAAGGAAAAAGAAAATCCATCTAACTTATAAAATGATTTTCTCCCAGTCTGGTACTTTGTATAAAAATTGGATAACAAAGAATTACAGTAATCGTGTCACAAAGGCAGAGGCAGACATTTAAACTTCAGGAAGTTTTAAAAACAGATTTCCAATGTTTCTGCTGTTGACAAACATGAACCATCAAACCCTTCTCACAGATCCTTTCTATGGATCCAGGAATCGGGAGATCATGACCTGAGCCGAAGTCGGACGCTTAACCGACTGAGCCACCCAGGCGCCCCAGGAATGAAGCTTAATAAGTGTGTTCTGGTATGTTCTCTGCTGCCCTGGCCTAGCATTAAAAGAGTATAGATGGTCTTTCAACAACAGCTCACACTGAGGCAAAAGTAACCCTGCGGTTATCCTTACCCTTACCAACTGCCTCAAAGAGTGGCTAAAGGATAAGGCTAAAGAAATTTAAAAAAGGATGACGCCACTAATTCGGTACCCCCTCTCCTGAAAATTTAACAGCCCAGCCTCCTCAGCCAAGGAGTTCAGTTCTTTCTGAAGGAGGAAATGATTATTTTTCTTTTTGTTTCTTTCATGGCCCGGGTGAATCCTCAAGGTGTAGCCTCAAGAGTTAAAGCCGGAGAGGACTGAAAGAAATGTTTCTTTTTTTTTTTTAATGTTTATTTTACTTTTGTGACAGAGACAGAGCATGAGCAGGGGAGGGGCAGGGGAGGGGCAGGGGAGGGACAGACAGAGAATCAGAAGCAGACTCCAGACCCTAGCTGTCAGCACAGAGCCTGACGCAGGGCTCGAACTCACGATCCGTGAGATCATGACCTGAATCAAAGTCAGACCCTTAACCAAACTGAGCCACCCAGGCACCCCTGAAAGAAATGCTTCTTGGGTGGCTCAGTTAGTTAAGCGTCTGACTCTTGATAGCTCAGGTCTTGATCTCAGGAGGGTGAGTTCAAGCCCTGTGCTGGGCTCCACTTGAAAAGAAAAGAAAAAAAAAGGAAAGGAAAGGAAAGGAAGGGAAGGGAAGGGAAGGAAAGGAAAGAGGCACCTGGGTGGCTCAGTTAGTTAAGTCTCCCACTCTCGGTTTCAGCTCAGGTCATGATCTCATCATGAGTTCCATCCTCACATTGGGTTCTGCACTGACAGTTCGGAGCTTGTTTCCTCTCTCCCTCTCTCTCTGTCCCTCCCACACTCTCTCTTAAAATAAAAAAATACACTTAAAAAAAGAAATGCTTCTAAAAGCTGTCCTTCAGGAAGTTGTCCCAGCTAAGCTGTATTTTTTTTAGGGTAGCTTCTCCATGAACTCAGAGTAGCAGGAATCTTCTTAGTCCAGTGGGATCTCTTCTGGGTATTTGGTTGGCCCTTTCTCTGTTTTGTTGCTTGAGTTACAGCAGAATTCAAAATGCTAATGGTAATGCAGAGGAGGACCCTAGAAGGGCCAGCACACAGGTGGATGCCTGTTGCGGAAGGCTGGCTAGCAGTTTCCAGTCCATGACATTCAGCATCTTGAAACTCCCTGACGACCAGCCTTAGATGCGTAGAAACAGTTTCTGCCAAGCCAACCAGGAATCACTCAGCAGACAGACTCTTGAAGGGGCCGGAAACATATCAAAACACTTAACCTGAAAAAATTTGCTGTGTACGGAGACTCAGGGCTCTCATCAAGGTCATAATGGCCCAGTGGTGGTGTAATTTGACACAAATCTCTAACTAGGATGAAGAGCCATAGGAAAACTGTCCGAAATATGCTTCGATTTCTTGTTATGTCACGATCAAGACAGTTGCTTTACTCACGTGTCTGGTACTAGGCTGGGAAGGCTGGAGCAGCTGGGGGCTGGGCACCATCACCATCTTTGGGGGTCTAGCTTGGGCTTCCTCACTACATGGCTGTCTCAGGGGGGTTAAGTTGCCTACAGGGTGGCTGACTTTCCCCGGAGGGCACCTTGCAAGAGACCCAGGTGGAAGGGCTTCTTATGATCTGTCCTTGCAATTTTCAGAATTTCACTGCTGCCAAATTCTACTGTTCAAGTCAGGAAGGCCAGCCCAGATTTAAGGGGAGGGGGAATTTGACAATATCTCCTCAAGGGGGAGGGGCATGCCATCTTTGAAAAACGCAATCTGCCACACCTCAGAGCTCTAAATTTTCTAAGAACTTTTTCTTTTCTTTTTTCTTTTCTTTTCTTTTTTCTTTCCTTTCCTTTTCTTTTCTTTTCTTTTTTCTTTTCTTTCCTTTCCTTTCCTTTTCTTTTTTCTTTTCCTTTCTTTTTCTTTTCCTTTCTTTTTCCTTTCCTTTCCTTTCTTTTCCTTTCCTTTCGTTTCCTTTCCTCTTATTCTCATCTCTTCTCTCTTTTCTTCCCTTCTCTTAAGTGGAGCCCAACTCAGGGCTTGAACTCACAATGCTGAGATCAAGAACTGAGCTGTGATCAAGAGTCAGATGCTTAACTGAGCCACCTCTAACAACTTTCTAGTATTGGTAATTCTAGCGTGCTGTGTTTTTGTAGGAAAAAAAACACTAAATTTTGTTCTTGTAAGTTTATTCGGGCAGGTTGGAAATATATTAAGCTTTCCAGCCAACAAAATGTCTATATTTGAGTTTTAGCCATATTTAAGTGTTATGGTGATTTCAAAGAAGTGATTCCGAAGTAGTAGGCTTTGATTGAGTTGACTTTTATTTTATTTTGAGAGAGAGAGAGAGGGTGAAAGTGAACAAGGGGCAGAGAGATTGGGGGAGAGAGAGAGAGAGAGAGAGAATCCCATGAGGGCAGAGAAGTTGGGGGGGGAGAGAGAGAGAGAGAGAAGTGGGGCTCACCTGATGCGGGACTCGAACTCATGAACTGTGAGATCATAACCTGAGCTGAAGTCAGATGCTTAACCAACTGAGCCACCCAGGTGCCCTGATGGAGTTGACTTTTAAAACAAACAAACAAAAAAAGCCACTGTTTGGATTTTCTACATGACATAGACACTATAGTAATAAATGGTTTTCTACTGATTATTTTTATTCCAGAGGATAAATTCAATGAATGTAATAGTCAAAATTTTGTAAAGAGATGAGAACAGGATAAGTACAGATAAAACAATACCCAGAAAATCCCCTTCTTCTTTTCCTTCCTCTCCTTCCTCCTCCTCCTCCTCCTCTTCTTCCTCCTTTCTTCTTCTTCTTCTTCCTCTTCTCCTCCTCCTCCTCCTCCTTCCTCCTCTTCTCCTTCTTCCAGAAAATCCTCATCTAATACTAATTAGGCACAACTGCAAGAGATTCAATAAGACCCAATGAATTCAACCTTCATTGTTGAACTTGGAGGAATAAGCCCAAGAGAAACCTACGTCATTATAGCCAATCTCCTTCACATCATCTTTTGGGATCCAGTCAGCAGAATGGGACTTGCCTCTAGAAATAAACCCAGTCACCAGCACAGTACAAAGTCCACGAGTACGGGTGGATGAGTGGGGAAAGGGGCAAGATCTGCATAGGAGCACAGATAAAGAAGGTTTAGTCGGTAGGATAGTCATTAAATTAGCAGAATCTCCAAGGAAACAGGCAATGCAAGACAGTAGGACTCCTGGGGTGGGCATCAGGGAGTCCCTGGACAGCACAGATCCCAGGAAGGCCCAAGATTCAGGGACAATGCTTAGATTCCCGAGAGACTAACTACACTTGCAAAAGCAAAGGACATGGAGTTATTTGGAACAAAACAAGATGAATGCCAGCTACATCCCTGGCATGTTCTCTCCTGTCTAAGGTTATGACTAGTCCTGGGAGCAGAGGTGGAGCTGAAGTGAAATCAGCTGACCAGAGGTGAGGGTCCCAGGAGGCCTGTCCAGGGCGGGAACTAAGCATATCTGGCCAGAAACAACACACCGACTCCCAGATGAGTGTGTCCCACAATCACCTAACCGGGTTGTTTAAAAGTCCTATGCTGGACTCTCCCCCTTAGAGACCCAGGGTCAGCCTAGCTGGGGTGCGTACCTCAGGATTCTGCGTGTTTACAGCCCTCCCAAGTGACTCCGCCGGCCCACGTTTTGAGAATGACAGTAAGCACAATCCTTTCCGCTTGGCTGCAGGCTCAGAGACGATGGGACAACAGCTTGGAGGTTTTAGCCCACAAATGGAACTTCTAGAATTTGAGAGGACTTTAGAGGCCCTTCAACATAACGGGGCTTCGTGACTGATTCATCAGAAATGACCTCATCTCGGGGGGCCTGGGTGGCTCAGTCGGTGGGGCCTCCAACTTCGGCTCAGGTCATGATCTCGTGGTTCGTGGGTTTGAGCCCCGCGTCGGGCTCTGTGCTGACAGCTCGGCGCCTGGAGCCTGCTTCAGATTCTGTGTCTCCTTCTCTCTCTGCCCCTACCCCGTTTGTGCTCTGTCTCTCTCTCTGTCTCTCTCTCTCAAAAATAAACATTACCAAAAAAAATGACCTTATCTCACAAGTTCTGCATTTCCACATCTGCAGCAGGGCTACAACGGCCACATCAGAGGTTTGAAATGTAACTGGGAACATTTTGCATCATTTAAAAATGTGAGGCATTTGAGAAGTTTCCCAGCCTGATTTCAAAAGCCGCACATTTGAAAATAAAAATGCTTTTCCCCCCTTTAACTAACTCTTGTTGATGGTAGAAAATTAAAAATTTAGATAAGCAAAAATAATATTTTTAAACATCTATGGTCCCACTACCCAGAGATAAACCACAATTAACCCTCTGGTGTTTATCTTTCCAGCCTTTGCCTAGACAAATATACTCATATGTGGGCTTGTTTTTCTCCCGTGTTTTTTTTTTAATTTTTTAAATGTTTATTTAGTTTTGAGAGAGAGAGAGAGAGAGTGCAAATGGGGGAGGGGCAGAGAGAGGGAGACACAGAATCTGAAGCAGGTTCCAGGCTCTGAGCTGTCAGCACAGAGCCCGACGTGGGTCTTGAACTCATGAACTGTGAGATCATGACCTGAGGCGAAGTTGCTCAAGCAACTGAGCCACCCAGGCGCCCCCTCCCCTCTGTTTTGATAAATGGGTCGGTACTGTACATGCCTGGGTAGTGGTGGGTTGTTTTTAAAGATTTAGTTTTAGGACCAGCCTCTGATGTCATTCTCTGTCCCTCCTATACCTTCTGGTGTTCCATTTCTACTTCCCTCAGCATTGTGGCTTTGATTTTTTTTTTAAGTTTATTTATTGGGGTGCCTGGGTGGCTCAGTCAGTTGAGCATCTGACTTCGGCACAGGTCATGATCTCACAGTTCATGGGTTTGAGCCCCATGTTGGGCTCTGTGCTGACGGCCTCGAGTCTGCTTCAGATCATCTGTTCTCCTCTCTCTCTGCCCCTCCCCTGCTCATGTTCTCTCTCGCAAAAATAGATGAAACGTTAAAAAAAAAAAGTTTATCTATTTAGAGAGAGAGAAAGAGAGCGCGTGCACGGGCAGGCGAGGGGCAGAAAGAGAGAGAAAGAGAGAATCCCAAGCAGGCTCTGTGCTGTCTGCACAGAACCCATCTTGGGGCTCGACCCCACCAACCATGAGATCAGGACCTGAGCCGAAATCAGGAGTCTGAGTCCTAACTGACTGAGCCACCCAGATGCCCCTTGGCTTTGTTCCTCTATACCTACTGATGAAAGTGGCCAACACTGGGTGTTTCACGAATTATGGATAGACGCAACCCCACGCATAAACCTCACAGGCACCATGGCAAATGACAGAAGGAGTTCAGGCTATATGATTTCATTTGTACAACATTATAGAAAAGACCCATCTCCTGTATAATGGCAGGAAATAGATAAGTAGTTGCCCAAATATAGGGTAGAGGCGTTGAGTGCAAAGGGGCAAGAGAGAACTTCTGGGGATAATTAAGATATTTTATATCTTGATTAAGGTGGCAACATCACGGGAGCATGCAATTGTCAGAACTCACTGAACTACGATGGGTACAGTTGGCACCCACTCCGAGTCCTATCAGGCCAGTCTCCCCCTAGGGGTTTTCACATGGGAACTTAGGTGAGCGAATCAGCATGTCTCTGGTGGCGGCCTCTGTGGACGGGAGACCCAGGTGCTGCTAGGAAGAGGTCTGCCGTCTTGGAGAGCAGAGTCCGCGTGCGGAGAGGAGCAAGAGAGAGCAACGCGCTGGGAGAAAGGATTTCTCTGCAGAGACAAATGGGGATGGAATAGGAAGCAATAATTTCAACCACCAGAAGTCGAAACACACGGGGTCAACCATCCGCTAGCTTTCCTCTTCTAGGGCTATGGAAAATTCCAGGGATGGAATTCATCTGAGTAGTGAATCAGAATTGCCAAAAGTGGGGTGCCTGGGTGGCTTGGTTGGTTAAATATCCGACTCTTGATTTCAGCTCAGGTCACGATCTCAGGGTTCGTGGGATCGAGCCGCACGTCGGGCTCTATGCTGACAGCATGGAGCCTGCTTGGGATCCTCTCTCTCTCTCTCTCTCTCTCTCTCTGTTCCTCTCCTACTCATATTCACACACTCTCCCTCTCGCAAAATAAATAAATAAACTTAAAATGTAAGCTTCTTATTAAAAAAAAAATGCCAGAAGGAAGTATAAGTGAAGAGGGGAAACCTTCACAGCCAGAGGAGCAAAAATGCTGACACCAAGTGGGAAAGAGACAGAAGAGGGAGTTCACTTATTTGCGCTTTCGATCCATATTTATTAACCACCTCCTGTGTCCCCGAAACTTGTTCCAGGGACTGGCAGTACAGGAGCAGATGAGGCAGCTGAGGTCTCGCTGTCGTGACGTTTTCATCGTACTGGACAGAGACAGGAAATCAACGAGCAAGAAACGGGTAAGTGGAGATTCTAGAGAGTGACGCATTTGATGAAAAACTAAAACACAGCGATGTGATAGAAGTGGCTTCGGCAGGGAGCGGGGCCACTTTAGAGAGGTCAAGAGAGGCTTAACAATAGAAGTAGGATTTGAGGGGCACCTGGGTGGCTCAGTCGGTTAAGTGTCCAGCTCTTGATTTTGGCTCAGGTCGTGATCTCACGGTTCGTGAGTTCGAGCCCCATATCTAGCTCTATGCTGACGGTGCGGAGCCTATTTGGGATCTCTCTCTCTCTTTCTCTCTCTCTCTGCACCTCTCCTGCTCATCTGCTGTCTCTCTCTCAAAATAAATAAATAAAACTTAAAAGAAAAAAAGAAGTAGGATTTGAGTCGATATAAGGACGAGCCTAGGTAGCCAGACTAGCTTTCACAAAGGCCCTGGGGCCGGAGGGAGCTCAGGGTATTTGAGAAAGAGAAGGAAAGCCCGTTGTGGGTGGGGTGAAACCAGCAAGGAAGGCTGAAGCAGGTGATGTCAGAGAGCTCGGCAGGGGCCAGACCACCTGGGGCTTACAGACCAGGGTGTGGGCTTGGGTGTGCTAAGGATGACAGGAAGACAGGAAGACATTGGAATATTAAGGGGAGGTTTCCTTTTTTGTTTTTATTTTTTTATTTGAGAGAGAGAAAGGGCATGAGTGGGGGAGAGGGGAAAGAGCGAGGGAGAGAGACTGAGAGAGAGAGAGAGAGAGAGAGAGAGAGAGAATCGTAAGCAGGCTCCACGCTGAGTGCAGATCCCACAACCCTGGGATCACGAACTGAGCTGAATTCAAGTGTCAGACGCTCAATGGAATGAGCCACCCAGGCGCCCCAGGACGTTTCCATTTTTAAAAGTTCCTGCTGGTTATTATTCTGAACACGGAGTAGAGGAGGGCACAGCTGGGAGCAGGGAGGCCAATAGGAGGTCACAGCAGTAAGTAGGGAAGTGACATTTTGGGATGTATATGACATTAGGAGCTGACAAAAATAGAAAACAAGTTGGACAAGCGTTTCAATGTGGAGGCTGTGGACAAAGCGAGGTCAGGTGACACAGAGGCTAGTGAACCGGCCTAGTGAACAAAACCGGGGCAGCCCACGAGGCTTGGGGTCCCCGAGGGGTACTGTTGCCCTCAGGGCCCAGAGGCCCACGTGCTGTAGTGGGGAAACCCCTCCACCATTTTCTGTCTCATTTCTATGTCACTTGGGCATCAAAACAATGGGCCTATGCCCTGATGTTTCAGACTTCTTAGAGGCGACAGCTCTATCAGTGTCTTTTAGAAGTTCCCCTTCTCCTTAGTGCTAGATCAACACGGCATTCAGGGGTACCTGGGAGGTTCAGTCCATTAAGCATCTGACTCTTGATTTTGGCTCAGGTCATGATCTCATGGTTTGTGGGTTTGAGCCCCACATCAGGCTCTGCACTGGTAATGAGGAGCCTGCTTGGGATCCTCTCTCTCCCTCGCTTTCTGCCTGACCCCCCCCCCTCCCCTGCTCAAGCTCTCTCTCTCTCTCTCTCTAAATAAATAAATAAACAAACTGGAAAAAAAAATGCGGATTCCAACACCCTGTCCTCTGGTAGGGGAAATGTTTGTGCAACAACTTTCATCCTAATGGGTCTCAGGGACAGACTTCCCTGGACTCCTTACTTGCCCCTCCCCACAGACTCCATGGCGAAACTTGTCTAACGAGCCCAGTGCTGGACACAGGTTCAAACCCAGACCGCTTCAGCAGTGTTATTTTAAACCTCCCTAATTAATCTTCTCTAACATGTTAAAATATTAAGATCCTATTAGCAAAATTGATTTTGGATAATCTGAACTTGAAATAAATACTTGGCCAGCAATACCTCTAATCTGAGCTTGCTGGGTTTTTGAATGTTTGCCTTCAGTTTAAAAAAAACAGGGAAGCAAACCAAAGAATGAGAAATAAGGTGCGCTATTTTCATTTCTAGGCTAAATTTGAGTCCTAACCCGAGTGTCCAAATACCAGATGTCAGTCCTCGGAAATATTCTCTTTCCCCCCCCGAAATTCAGTCTTCCCCATGTCGGAGCCAATACTGATAGGAGAGAGAAGAGCTGTACGTCAATAGTGTCAGATTATTGAGGACTAGATTGGGAGGGACGTATGTACCTGCGACTCTGGCCGAGGGTCCACGGGTTGCTAGAATCAAAGGCTTCTCCCTGGAGAACACCTGAGCATTGGTTTGAGGGAGAGCAGAGCCTGAGGCTGCTCCCCCTCAGCTTCTCCTCTTTCTCAGCCCCACCCCTGTGTGCATGTGGTGTGTGTAGTGTGCTGTGTGTGGTGTGTACGTGTATTTAGTATACGTATACGTAGTGTGTGTGGTGTGTGTGCATCCATGTGTGCGTGTGTCTCCTCCATTCCCCTCACTCTCTTTCCCCCTGTGTGCTGGTTGTGTCTATGCCCTGAGGCCCCTGGCCGCCTGGGCCGCTGGGACCACCCACACTTCACCCTCCAGAACTTGTCAGATCCCCCACCCCCCTCTCCATTCTTCGCAGAGGAGTCGGATGGCCCGGCTCAGATTTTCAAGCCACGAGTCCTCGGTCACCCACCAGGCCGGGCATGAGTTGCCTTTGGGGCTGAGGTCTATCTCTGACCGTGTGGGTTATGGCCAGGGAACTCAGGGTCACACAGTGCCCCGTGCGACCATCAGGAGCGGCTAGATCTAGGAGCAGGAGTCCCCCAGAGGAGGGCTCGATGGGCACACATGCTACAATATCTTTTAGTGTCCTCCCCACTCTGGGACCCAGGGCTACTCATAATGTGTTGCCATCCCAGTCTCCTTGGTAGCAATAAAACCCAGGACCCCATCCCTCGGGGCATCTAGCTGATCCTGAGTTACCACTATCACTTTTACTCCTTTAACTGCCTCAGTCCGAGTTAGAGAAGTGCTTCTCACACTTTTACAGGCATACCAGTCATATGGAGATTTTGTTAAAATGCACATTTTTATTCAGTAGGCCTGGGCTGAGACCCGAGATTCCGTGTTCCCAACACGCTTCCAGGCAGCCAACACTTCTGCTCCGGGGACCTCACCTGGAACAGCAAGGCTTTGTAGGACTAGCTCTGTTTCCAGCTCTTTTGTTCTAACTGGGGTTTGTTCTTTTTTTTTTTTTTCCTTTTTTCTTTGTTATGTATTTATTTTGAGAGAGAGAGAGAGTGCAGGGGAGGGGCAGAGAGAAAGGGACAGAGAGAGAAATCCCATTGACAGCGGGGCTCGAACTCAGAACCATGAGATCACGACCTGAGCCAAAATCAAGAGTCAAGAGCTTAACCGGCTGAGCCACCCAGGCGCCCCTTTTTAAAATTTTTTAATGTTTATTTACTTTTGAGAGACAGAGACAGAGTGCAAGGAAGAAATGACCAGAACTCACAATTCCAACTTTTGCTTAGCAAATTTATGGAAGGAAGGAAGTAAACAGATGGGACCAGTCAAGGAGCAGAGGCACACGGAGGTTAAGCGACAGTATTGGAAAGGACCATTGAGGGAAATACTTAGAAAGCTTCTCCAGATTAATCCCCCAAATCACTGTGATGTCTGTGGCACCGTGGAATTCTTATGACTTAGTCCATGTGTAACCATGTGCGCCACTCCATCGCAGACTCTGCCTGATGTGTGGTCCTTGGCTTACCAGATGGAACCGTGTCTAATCTAGATCTCTCTAGCAACGCCACTTCATCTGAGTTTACTGGGAGCCGTTTATTTTCCCCCCTGGATTTTGGTTACTAAATAGATGGAACTTTTCAAAGCTCAAAACAGCTGCTCGGTGCAGGGCTGACCCAAGGTCAGTGTTCTGGTTGGAGTGCATCCTATCTAAGAGGTGTCTGCTATTTCTTCCACTCCTTAGATTATTTTGCTTATTAGAGTCTGGTGTTCCCAGGGGGATCTGAGGGCAAGTGAGAACAAAAGCAAACAAGATGCCCTGAAAAACATTCCCTGTTCTTTTGACCTTTGAGGGACCTGCTAGGAAATGGAAAGCCTTTGGCTCTGCTTCCTGAGACAACTGTAGCAAAAGGAATTTTCAGCCGGGTATTATTTTTGGGAAGCGTTCAGATTTCTCTGAGCTGATTTTCCCCCCTAGCAGAACAGCAGTAAAGAAATCCAAAGATCATCTTAACAAAAATTGAGGCGATGCTACTCTGTCTCCCTGAGTGCTAAAACAGGTGATGATAGTGTATTTATTTGAGTAGGCCCTTTCTCCAGACATGTTCAGAACTCAAAATTTTAAGATCTTTAATGCTATGATTTAAACATAAAGAGCCTTTCTATAAATTAGAAAAGAAAAAGAAGTAAGAAATGATTAGTACTTTTGGATAAGATAACGACTCTGAATGCTAACATCGAATTCCACCCCACTTTGCACCCCCAGTTTCTGAAGGAAAGGAAAGAAACATAGTAAAGACCATCAGTGGTACATTTCAGAAATGTTGAGGGGTGCCTGGGTGGCTCAGTTGGTTAAGCAGCCTGCTTCACCTCAGGTCATGATCTCGCGGTTCATGGGTTTGAGCCCTGCATTGGGTTCTGTGCCAACAGTGTGGAGCCTGCTTGGGGGTCTCTCTGTCTCTGTCTCTCTCTCTCTCTCTCTGACCTCCTCTCTTTTTCAAAAATAAATAAACTTAAAAAATGTTGAAGAATTTCTTTTGGACTATAGCAGGTAGTCCACCTTGAAGGAAGAGGTCCAGGCATCCCAACCCTCCTTTCCCCCAGGAAGCAGAGTTCTAGAAGAATTAATGGAGATCCTAGATCCCACTAATATCTTCTTCTTCTTTTTTAATGTTTATTTATTTTGAGAGGGAGGGAGAGAGAGCTAGGCATGGAGCCTGCTTAAGATTCTCTCTCTCTCTCTTTCTCTCTGCCCTCTCCCCCGCTTGCACTCTCTCTCTCTCTCTCTCTCTCTCTCTCTCTCTCTCAAATAGATAAATGAATAAATACATTTAAATTAAGTAAAATAAAGATAAAAATTCAATCCCTTAGTCACACTAGCCATACTTCCAGGGCTCCATAGCCACACTTGGCTAGGGGGGTCCATATGAGATGGCTTAGACAGAAAACATTTTCAGCATCCCAGAAAAATTCTCCTGTGATGGCGCTGGTCTAGAAAATCCCTTGTGCTCTCCCATGTAATGGAATTTAAAACAAAGGAAACTAGTTCTTAAGATAACCATGTTAGCTATGGGCAGAGATTGTAAATATCCCTCTTCCCCACAGGACAACAGGGAAATTCCTTTGTGTTAAACTTTCTGGACTCAGCTGACTTTGGAGGCTGAGGGGTCTTTAGAAGGAAGACAAGAATTTTAAAAAATCTTCTAAGTCAGAGAGTTTTTTGGGGGTTTTTTTGTTTTGTTTTGTTTTGTTTTTGCTAAGTTTCTTTGTTCTTTTCCATTTTAATCCAGTCTATTTGGAGATCCCAAAAGTTGATTTGATGGATTAGCTTTCTGGGGCAACAGGGTCACAGCATTTTCTCAGGCCCTCTGCCTACTGGTTACTTCTCCAGAGTGTCGACCAGCTTTTTTCTTGTTTATTGGCTATTGTTTTGAACCATTGACAAAGATCGACAATTTAATAGGACTGCTGATGAAAGTTATGAAGTGTTCAACCTCTATGGAGACCAATATGTCTCTGTATGAAAATTACAAATGCACATGCCCTTTGCCCCAGGAATTCCCCTCCATGAATTTATCCTACAGACATACTCATGCAGCAAAAATGACATATGTGCCAGGCTATTCACTCTGCACTGTTTAGAAGCTGGGGAACCACCTATCTGCCCATGAGTAGGGATCCGCTTAAATATGCTATGTCATTCCTGTAACAGAATGCTGTGAGCATACATACCATACAAAAGGGTGGAAAAGCTCTTTATGTGCTAGTTGGGAACCGTTTCAAAGATCTATTGTTAGGTAAAGAGTAACACGCCATCATTTGTGGTTTTGAAAAGGTAGAGAGTGGAAGAAGGATGTATAGAATATTCACGTATGCAGAGAACCTCTCTGGGAGAGGAGGGAAATGGGGAGCTGCGTGGGGTGAGGTGTGAGAAGGAAATTTTAAAGACATGTACTGAGGTACCATTTCAGTGTTGTATCATGTGGCTCAATTGTCGATCAGAAAGTATATTTAAAGGGGAATCTGGGTGGCTCAGTTGGTTAAGCAACCAACTCTTGATTTTGGCTCAGGTCATGATCTCATGGTTCGTGAGATCGAGCCCTGAGTTGGGCTCTGTGCTGACAGCGCAGAGCCTGCTTGAGAATCTCTGTCTCCCTCTCTCTCTTGCCCCTCCTCTGCACGCACGCTTTTTCTCTCTCTTGCAAAAAATAAATAAACTTAAAAACTTAGGAAATATAGTTTAAAAAAGAAAAACATTGAGTTTTCTAAAAGACTCCCTAACCTTAAATCTTTCTTTCACAGTTTCTGTTAACTGATAAATTGGGAATTAGAGACATGGCTCTCATGTCTGGTAACATGATAGACTGGGTAATCCTACTGACTCTCCCACTGAGAACTGCTAGTTATGACACATGAAATATGAGAAGTGTCTTCTGGAATGTATCTGTTGTCTGGGAAGAAAGTAAGCAATCCCTGGGTAAGAACCCGAGAAAAATGCCAAAGACACCTTTGGCAAACCTGATAACTTTGACTGACTTCATGGCCTGGGAAGGGCCTGGGGCCTGCAGAATGTCAGGACTTTAATGGGACATCCCTTCACAAATCCGGGATCCCAAAAGTCCACCCCTCATGTAAGAGATAAATTTAAAATACAACCCCCCCACAACAAATAAAATACAATAAAACAAAATAAAAAAAATATCAGCCTCATCTCCAGCAGTCTACAAAGAAAGTAGCCTATCTTTTTTTTTTTTTTTTTAATATTTATTTGGGAGCGAGAGAGAGACAATGCAGGTGAGGGGCAGAGGGAGAGAGGGAGACAGAGGATCCAAAGTAGGTTCTGCACTGATAGCAGTGAGCCTGACCTGAGGCTCCAACTCATGAACCATGAGATCATGACCTGAGCTGAAGTTGGATGCTCAACCGACTGTGTCACCCAGGCGCCCCAAAAGTAGCCTATCTTAAATCTTGGCACTGAGAACAGGCAGAACTCCTTCCCTACCTCCATTCCCAAGGAATCTTAAACCCAAGCTGGTTCCACGGAGGCTGCAGCCTGAACTTCAGAGCGTCAAGGTGAGGATGTACAGTGGTCCCTGGTGGATAATGTTCTCCAGTGCCTGACAGAAACTAGCACAGACCCTTTCTGGAAGAACCCACTTTTATCTTTGGACTCAAAGAATTCCTAGAGAAAAAGGAGATGAAAGGGGGCCTGGGTGACTCAGTCGGTTAAGCGTCCGACCTCGGCTCAGGTCATGATCTCACGGTTTATGGGTTCAAGCACCGCATCAGGCTCTGTGCTGACAGCTCAGAGCCTGGAGCCTGCTTTGGATTCTGTGTCTCCCTCTCTCTCTGACCCCCCCTGCTCACGCTGTCTCTCTCTCTCTCAAAAATAAAAAAATAAAATAAAATAAAATAAAAACATTAAAAATGTGAAAAGGAATCAGGGACACCTTGGTCAAGCCTCCAACTTCAGCTCTGGTCATGATGTTGGTTGATGGGTTCAAGTTCCTGGTCAGGCTCTCTGCTGTCAGCACGGAGCCAGTTCAGGTCTCTGATCCTTTGTCTCTGTCTCTCTGCCCTTCCCCCGTTGCATATGCTCTCTCTCTCTCTCTCTCTCTAAAAAAATTGAACAATTTTTTTAGAAAGAACCAAGGAGAGCTCATCAAAGTAAAACATATTTGCTTTATGTATATGTGAATTCCAATGGAAGAGCTTGTTCTCATGCGGCCTATGAAGCATGGCCTTGTCCACCAGAGACCTGGGCGTGGCAAACACTGGAAGTTGCCTACCCAACAGAACCAAGCTTTAATGGGGCATAAGGTGGTCCAAGCTTCCTTCAGGGGACCCTCGCCTCCTCCCCAGCCCCAGGGGCTGAATCCTGATTGGTCGAACTCTAAACCAATCATGGTTGCCTGTTCTTTTTGCCGGTGATTGATAGGAAGAGTTGGGAAGCCATTCGAGGCGTTAAGATGTGAGGGAGGGTTGGCTGGGGGCTTTGGGAAAAGTCTTTTCCTCCTCTGTAAAGACATGAATGGAGAAAAACAGTGCTTTTCTAACTCTAGTCATTGCTGTCTCCGTGAGAAGCCTCGAACTGCAGCAGGACGTGGTAGGGAGCTGGCCTAGAAGGACAACTCTGTACTCTGAAGATAAGGTGGCAAGAACTTGAGTCCTTAGTGACTCAATTTTGCTGGTAAATTAAGAAGATGGTGAAAGCAGATGATTCCTTTCAGAGGTGTGTAAGCCGTTTTGAGCTGGGCTTTCAGCGACTTGCATCAGGAGGCTTCTCGAGGGACAGACCAGGCTCTCAAACTGCAGCACACACCTGGGACAGCAGATCAAACCCGAATAAGAGGACCAGGGACTAAATACACAACCAGTTGGCCACTCCCCCGGATCTTCTAGAAAAACCATGGTTGGCCTCTCCCCAGCTTCCAGAGGACAAGGGTCTAGGGGCAATGGGATGTGGTCTGGCACTTAGGAACCGAACAAGGGTATCTGTTTCACACCGAGGGTTCAGCTATTGACGTCATTCATATAGTTACTCATTACAAGTGTGTAGACACTGGGTAAGATATAAGGGCAAACAGTGGTGTGGAACAAACAGGGTGCATCTTCTGGGGCCCCTCCCTTCCACGCTCACCAATCCCCTTCTTGGTGCCCTCCCCACCCCTCTCCACAGGTACCCATCCCTCTTGCAGACTCTTTGACAGGAAGTAGAATTATGTACCATCTGCGAGTTTGTGTGTGGGCTGGATCAGGCCCAGTGTGGACCTTGAGAACTAAAAAATCAGAGTGAGCTCTCAAACAGCACCCTTCTGCTGTGGGGTGAACTCGGTTCCCTGGCCTGTTCCATACCCACTTGGAACCTAAAGATGAGCCGGAGACAGGCTGTCCTCCAGAAAGCCATTGCTTCATTCAAAAGCCACTTGTTAGAAAGTCACAGGAGGAGGCCGCCATGCCCTATTTAAACCTCTGTGATTTTTAAAAAGTTTTTATTTAAATTCCAGTGAGTTGGGGCGCCTGGGGGGTTCAGTTGGTTGGGCAGCCGACTTCAGCTCAGGTCATGATCTCACAGTTCGTGAGTTTGAGCCCCATGTCGGGCTCTGTGCTGACAGCTCAGAGCCTGGAGCCTGCTTCAGATTCGGTGTCTCCCTCTCTCTCTGCCCCTCCCCTGCTTGCTCTCTGTCTCTCTGTCTCTCTCAAAAATAATAAGCATTAAAAAAATTCCAGTGAGTTAACCTACAGCGTAATATTAGTTTCAGACGTACAATGTAAGGATTCAGTAATTCTATACATTACTCTGCTCATCACCAAGTGCGCTCTTTCATCCCCATCACCTATTTTACCCATCCCCCCCATCCACCTTCCCATTGGTAACCATCAGTTTGTTCTCTATAGTTTACGGTGTTTCTTGGTTTGCCTCTCTCTCTCTGTCCCTCTCTTTCTTTTTTTCCCCTTTACTCATTTTAAACCTCTATGATGTTGCACATGCCATTTTCTCTCCTCACTCAGCTGCCGAGCTCATACTCACTCTTCAAGACCAGCTGAAATATCATCTCCTCCATGAAGCCACCATAATTCCCAGTCTCCCTTCACACCATTATCCCTCCTTGACAAAAGCGATCGCCTCTTTCTCCACACTCCCAGCATGCTTTGGACACATCTCTGTTCACTTGGTATTGAAAATCATTTGCTTGTGTGTGGTATTTCTCTCTCACACATTGCTACTCTAAAATGAGTATACATATGACTGAGAAAACCATAATTTCAAAGAGATTAAAATAAGCCCCTTATGAGAATATGTAATGAACTCTTACAATCAACAATAAAAATGACAAATACCCAAGTAAAAATGTGCAAAGGACCTAAATTGACATCTCTCCAAAGGAGATATGCAAATGGCCAATTGCACATGAAAAGATGCTCAATTATCGTCAGTCATCAACAAAACCACAATGTGATACCACTTCATACTCACTAGGATGGAAAAAACTGATAATAACAAGTGTTGGTGAGGGTGTGGAACAACTGGAAATCTCACATATAGCTGGTGGGAATGTAATACAGGGTAGCCACTTGGAAAACAGTCTGGCATTCCTCCAAAAGTTAAACAAAGAGTTAGCACATGAACCAGCAGCTCCACTCCTAGATACATACCCACCAGAAAGGCAAACATGTCTACACAAAAACCTACACATGAATGTTCATAGCACCATTACTCATATTAGCCAAAAAGTCAAAACAGCCCAAATGTCCATCAACTAATAAATGGATCAACAAAATGTAGAATACCCATTTAATGGAATATTATTTGGCAATAGAAAGGAATTAGTTATTGATTCACGCCACACCATGGATGAACCTTGAAAACATTATGCCTGGAGTTTCTGGGTGGCTCAGTCAGTTGAGAATCTGACCCTTGATCTTAGCTCAGGTCATGATCTCATGGTTTGTGCATTTGAACCCTGCGTCAGGTTCTGTGCTGGCAGTGCGGAGCCTGCTTGGGATTCTGTCTCTCCCTCTCTCTGCCCCTCTCCCTCTTGTGCTCTCTAAATAAATAAATAAATAAATAAACCCACAACGTTATGCTTAAATGAAAGTAGCCATTCACATGAAACCACTTATTACAGGATTCCTTTTCTTTTCATTTTTCTTTTCTTTTCTTTTTTCTTTTCTTTTCATTTTACATGAAGAATTTTTTCTTTTTTTTGGTATAGGATTCCTTTTACATGAAATGTCCAGAATCGGTAAATCCATAGAGACAGAAGTACATTAGTAGTTGCCTAGGACTGAAGAGGTGGGGGTGGGAACAGGAGGGTGAGTGCTAACAGGCATGGTGTTTCTTTACTGGGCGATGAAATTGTTTTAAAATTGATTATAATGATGGTTGCACAACTCTTGAATATCATAAAAACCACTGAACTGTACACTTTATTTCTTTAAAAAAAATTTTTTTAATGTTTATTTATTTTTGGGAGAGAGAGAGAGACAGAGCATGAGCAGGGGAGGAGCAGAGAGGGAGACACAGAATCCAAAGCAGGCTCTAGGCTTTGAGCTGTCAGCACAGAGCCCGATATGGGGCTTGAACCCACAAACCTCGAGATCATGACCTGAATCTAAGTCAGAGGCTTAACCGATTGAGCCACCCAGGCGCCCCTGAACTATATACTTTAAATGGGTATATGGGCATATTTGCATGGTAAGTGAATTATATAACATCGATAAAGCTGTTTTATATATATCACATAAATACATTAAAAACAAAGCAGAAGACCTCCACACAGAGCCAGCACCCAGCCTTCTTCCTGTTTCCACAGCAGGGGTTAATCCATTTATCTTCCTGTTGACTAGAATCCACCCTGCTAGCCGACTCGTGTTTGCTCTGCGGTAACATCCCGAGGATGCACCAGGCCCAGAGCCTGACATTTCTCAGCAGCGCTTGCCAACCAGGTCAGTGTTAGGGGAAGACAAACAGCCCAGGCTGGCCCTGTGGCTATTGCAGAATATGACAACATGAGGGGGTGAGAAGCAGGCAGAGAGAGCCCCTCCGCAGGCTCCCTTCGATAGGACACAGGAGGCCTTTATTTCTGGTTGAGACGGCCTCCTGATGACCGACTGGGTAAAGCTGGATACGGAGGCCTGGGACTGGAAACAGGAAAGCGCTTCCAGAGGGCAGGACCGGCTCTGAGGAGTCATGGCATGGGAATGGGAAGGAAAGGAGCACTCAATGGTCAAGCACTTCTCCTTAAAGACTCCTGGGTGCCTCACACACCGATCTCATTGAATCTTCCCGATGACACTGGGAGGTGTGAGGGAGGGACTCTCATCATTCCTGTGTTACAAATGATGGGACTTAAGTTCAAAGAGGGCAAGTAACTTGCCTAAAGTTGCATGGCTAGAAGTGCTTGAAGCTGGATTCTACTCTTCAAAAAAAAAAAAAAAAGATTCATAATAGCCTATATATCCCACAGCGGTGGCCTGGTTAAATTCATTATGCTTCATTCATACAGTGGGACAGCACGCAGATACTAAAAAGAACTAGGCATGCATTAAATACTGATATGGAATGATCACTAATGATTTAAAAAATTTTTTTTAAGTTTATTGATTTATTTTGAGAGAGGCCCAGAAAGCATGGAAAGTGGAATAGTCTTTCCTGACCCCTCAGCTTATGGAAATTGTATGGTTTCCCTTTTTTTAAAAAAAAATTCTTGTAATGTTTATTTACTTTTGAGAGAGAGAGGGAGAAGAAAGGGCAGAGAAAGAGAGAGAGAGACACACACACACAAAATCGGGAGCAGGCTCCAGGCTCCAAGGTGTCAGCACAGAGCCCAACACGGGGCTCGAACCCATGAACCATGAGATTATGACCTGAGCCAGAGTCGGAGGCTTAAGCAACTGAGCCACCCAGGCGCCCCTGTGGTTTCCCTTTTCTTGCTCCAGGTTGGTTCACTTTCTCCATAGGAAAGCAGATTATGTCAGCAATGGTCCAGTGCCTTCCTGTCTAGCACTCAAGGATAATAGGTGCTTAATAGGAGTAGCCTTCCTCCCTCCTCCCCACTTAAATAATTTCTAAATCAAAGTAGGGAGAAATGAGCCTTCCCTTCCTCCCGGAACATATGTAGACTTCGTTTCTCCTTGAGATTGCTCAATTTCTCTTCCTGTGTTTGCAATTTCCCCAAGCATGTGATTTGCATTTGGCAACTCTTGCCCTATGGTGATGGGGACAGTGAAGTTGTGTCTCACATACCACGTTCCTGTACCACAAAGTCAAATTGCACGTATTGGCCAGACCCACTTGCCCCTGTCTCCACTGAGAGCTCTTCTTGCCCTAGCCAGCTCTGAGACCCGTCCTTGTCTTCCCCGGGCCCCAGTCCCAATAGATGGAGGACATTTCTCACCTTTTTCCCCCACTTGCCATTTGAACCCCCTTCTTAACGTTTGGAGGACTCGCGACTTTATGGTTTTGTTAGGCGGAGACACGCACCTCTCACTAGAGAAATTGAAAATGCTTTGCTAGAGTTACATTCCTTATTCTCTTCTTTGCAACTAAGGCCAGGGGGTGTGGTCTAGGCTTCCCAAGCAGAGGGGCCTGCACTGGACGTTGGTGGGTAGCTGGCAGTAGGTGGGCGAGCAAGGGACCCCAGAGCATGTGCATTGCTAGTGGTGAAGAACACAGCAGGTCTGGACTCCTGGGACAGCCTGGGCAGCAGAACTAGCTGAGACACATGCAAGAGAAGGTTCCTCCATTTGGGGCTGTGTCCCTGGCAGCTCTGATCCCAGTCCTTGGGTCTCCTAATGGTTCTGGGAGCCACCCATTCACTTTCTGAGATGTTTTCTCTTAATTTGTCATCCAGTTTCCGTGCTTTATAGCAAGGAACTCGGACAGTTACACAGTGACGGAGTCTCTGATCTGTCCCTCTACGCCTGGCTTTAAGTGAGAGAAAGGGGACATGGGGGCACATGGCTGGCTCCGTTGGTAGAGTGGGCAACTCATGATCTCAGGGCTATGAGTTTGAGCCCCACGTTGGGTGTAGAGATTACTTAAAAATAAAATCTTTAAAAAAGAGAGAGAGAGAAAGAGGACACAGAATGCATCTCAGGAAAGGTGTTCGAGTGCTCACATTGTCCTTTTGCAGCCCCCTACCCGGCGTTGGGTTGGGGAGGGCAGTGTTTCGGAAAGTACACTCGACTCAGAGTAGCAGCCATGTGCTTTAGTCTTCATTTTGTCAAAGCTACCCCAGTGACCAAGGTTAGTCACCTCACCTCTCCGGGTTTTCTTCTGCACACAGGGGCGGGGCTTTAGCTCCTTTGGCCTCTCCCTCTGAGTGCCAAGATGGCAGTTTCAGCCATGACAGCCATGTGGGGAGAAGAAAGGCGGCTGCCCCAACTTTGAGAAAGCTACGGCTTTCCAGAAATCCCTGGGAGGCTGGTGCTTCTTCAACATTGTCCAGAACCATGCCCCAGGACCCCTGGCCACAGGGGAGGTGAGACGCCGTGTCATCCACAGAGGAGGAAACTAAGGGAAGTCAAGATTGGAAGGGCACTGTGTCCAACCTACCGCGTCTACACAGTTTATGAATGGGAAGCACGCAGTGCTGTAGGAGCAGAAGCAGACACATCTAACTCTCTCAGGGGTGGTGGGGGTGACGGCAAAGGGCTTTCCAGGCTGAAGGCCCAGCTTAGCATTCCAGGCAGAGCCAACCACAGGAAGCGCAGGGCCCGTGCTCCGGAAATGAGGCCCCATAGGTCAGAAGGGGTGAGATGCTCACGAGTTTTGGTTTTCATCAGCTATTTGCTGAATCATCTGGGGTGCTTTGGAAATAGACTTCAGGGCATCCCCAGATTTACCTGATTGGAACCTCCAGATGATGCCTGTGAGTGTGGAGCTGTTGGCTCCAGTCTCCACCAGGGACTGGAGAAGCGTAGGTGCTGGCTAAAGCTGCCCACGGGGGCCCCACCCTGACCACAGAAGCTGAATGGGAGTCTAGCAAGTCTGGAGTTGCCTGCTGAGGGGATGGTCCTAGGGGCACTGCTCACCCATCAGTGTCCTGGGGCCAGGAATGAAGGAGGACCAGTTCTGTGTGGTAAAAACAAACTCTGGAGAAATAACAACAGAGTCTTCTAGATTCTTTCTGGGTGTGACTGAGGCTGCACCTTCTCAGGTTCTTGGTGCTTCCCAGGGGACCAGAAGGAACTGGAGGAAAGATGAGTCATCAGAACAGAAGGTCACATTCTCCTAGCGGTCCTCACCCACCCCTCCAGGCTTCCATTACTGCTCGGCCCCTCCCTCTGCAAACCCTAACACCTCCCCCTCCCCCACCACGGAGTTAGCCCAAGAAAGGTGCAGTGATAGCTGCTGGGTTGGAAGGAGGGAAAGAAGGGAGAGGCACCCGCGGTGCTGGTATGTACCCTCTTGCACTGGTTTAGAACCAATGCAGGGCAGCCTGCTCCCAGCATCACTGGTTTTGCGGTTGCAAAGCTTCATTTCTCTTGAGTTGGACATATGTCCTAAATCAAATGGAGTGACCTCTAGGACTCCAGGCTGGCCCTGGCGTTGATAACTAGAACAGACATAGAGAAAAAACATCGCACCAATTTGTAATATGTGGCACTGGCCCTCAAAATGTGAAATTGGGGGGCACCTGGGTGGCTCAGTTGGTTAAGGGTCTGACTTCAGCTCAGGTCATGATCTGGTCCATGAGTTCGAGCCCCGCTGACAGCTCATGGAGCCGGCTTCGGATTCTGTGTCTCCCTCTCTCTCTGCCCCTCCCCAGCTCTCACTCTCTCTGTCTCTCTCTCTCACAAATAAAATGTTAAAAAAAGAATAAAAAAATAAACATTAAAAAAATTTAATAAAAAAATGTGAAGTTGGGTGCATTTGTCTTGGGTCATCTTCCCATCTCCCCTTTCATTTTGTCAACATTTATTGGAGGTTTATTTGAGGACTGCCCTCTGCCAGAGGCTGTGCTGGCCTGTCCTCCCTCCTGCCCCCAGGGACAGAAACTTCCAGTCTGGAGTAAACAGAGACAGTGAAGGTGTGATGGGCAGGGAGGGGCCGTGAGTGCCCCAGGGCCAGCGAGGAGGGACAAGGACCTGGAATGAGTTGGGAACAGGGATCTGGGTGTGGGCAGCCAGGGTTTGGAGCCACATTTCGAAAAGCTCACGATGCTCAGCCAAAAGGAAGTTTATTCTTTTGCTAGAACAAACTAGTCCGTGGGCTTTCCGGGTGAAAGCAGGGAGTGTTTGTAGATGGCCCCCCAACTCGGCCCCAGATTCATGCACTTGCCGGCAACCTGTCCCACTCTCACTCACTCCCATCCCCAGTTAGCTTAGACAATGAGCAGGATAGGCCCAACGGGGAGTGCTTGCGGGAGAGGGAATGGGGAAGAGGGAGGGAGGGAGGGTGGCATCATTCCTGGCTGTAGAACCTGCTTCTAGAACCCTGCCCTGCTGTCAGTTAAATCAGTGGTAAGAAAAACGAGGCCTCTCGGGGGACTTGCCCTCAGATCTTGGCATCTAGACTACTCTCTGCTCCTCAGTCATCCTCACTCATTCATTCATTCACTGATCGGGAAGATCCAGCCACAGGCCACACAAGGCCTTCTAACCTTAGGGGATCCTGTCCTGGCGGGAGAGACAGGCAAAGAACAATCAAACTGGTAAGGGAAGAAGAGGAAGGAGAAAGAGGGAGAGGAGGTACCCTAGTTTCGTTTTGAGGGAAGGCCTCAATAATCAGGTGACAGGTAGGCAAAGACCTGAAGGAAGTGACAGAGGGGAAAGCCATGTAGACACCTGCGGGAATCGCATTCCAGGTGGAGAGAGCCGCACGTACAAAGGTCCTGAGGCAGGACGGCCAGAGGAACCTCAAGGGTTCCAGTGCCACTGGAATAGAGTAGCGAGGCAGAGAATTCTCTGTAGGAAAAGAGAGGGAGGAGGAGTTTAAGAGTACCAGCTTTGCAGTCACGCACGCCTGGGACGCACTATTTACTAGCGGTCTGCACTTAGGCAAATGGCTTAATCTCCCTACTGCTCATTCTCCCGGTCTGTAAGATAGAAGAAAACACACTTACGGAGCTCTGCATACTTCCCTCAATAAGTGGCGGCTATCATTAGGGTTATTATAAACGCATGAATCCATGTCCAATATCCAGTATTACCACCTCCCCAGAGAGGTTTTCCGACAACATATGCTAGATTTCGTTTTTTTTCCCTTTTTTTTTTTATTGTGGAAAAATATACATACTCACATTTATCATCTTAACTCTTTTTAAGTGTGCAGCTCAGCGGTGGTGAGCAGAGTCCCATGTTACTATGCAAACGTCCCCACGATTTATCCCCACAGCTCCTTACATCTCGGAAAAACGAGACTCTGTGTCCCTGACACTGTGACTCCACACCCGCCTCTCCCAGCCCCTGGCCACCACCGTTTTTTTTTTTCTGTCTCTGTGAATTTGAGTATTCTGAGTACATCAGATAAATGGAAGCGGATGGTATTTGTCTTTTTGTGACTGGATCCTTTCACTTCACACGATGTCCTCAAGGTTCATTCACGCTGTGACCTGTGACAGTGTATCCCTCCTTCTTAAGACTGAATAATGCAGCATTATACGCCTACACCACATTTTTGTTTATCCATTCAACCAAAGGTGGACACTGGGATTGCTTCTACCCTTTGGCTGTTATGAATAGTGCTGCTCGGGACGTGGGTGAATAAGAATGTCTTCGAGTTTCTTCTTTCGATTCTTTCGGGTCCATACCCACAAGTGGGATTGCTGGATCATATGGTAGTTCTATTTTTAATTTTTTGAGGAAGCTTCATACTGTTTTCCACAAAGGATGCACCATTTTACATTCTCACCAACAGTGCACAAGGGCTCCAGTTTCTCCACATCCTCACCAACACTTGATCTTTTCTTTTCTTTTTTCTTTTCTTTTCTTTTCTTTTCATTCCTTTCCTTTCCCCCTTCTTTCTTTCTCTCTCTGTTTTTCTTTCTTTCTTCTTTCCTTCTACCTTTCATTTGTAGTTGCTGTCCTGCTGGGTGTGACATGCCTTTTTTTTTTTTTTTTTGACATTTTTTGATATGTATAAAAACATTTTAAATTACATCGACGTTTGGGGCACCTGGGCATCAGACTTCAACTCAGGTCATGATCTCGCAGGTCGTGGGTTGGAGCCCTGCATCGGGTTTACTGCTGTCAGCACAGAGCCCGCTGCAGATCCTCTGTCTTCCCCCCACCCCATTTCCCGCCCTTCCTCTTCCCTCTCAAAAATAAAAATAAACGTTCAAAAATAAAATAAATAAATACAAATAAATCCATTGCATTGGTGGGTACCATATACCAACACCCACAAATGACACGCACTGCTCCCTCCATTCCTCGAGGCGAGGCTTGCTACCATTACTCCAGAGCTCCGTGACGGGCACCATAACGAAGGGCAGAGGGGTAAAGAGCTTGGCTGGGTGCAGGCAAGACCATTGCCAGAGTCCGATGCAGGATCCAGTCATCTTCAGACGGAAGCGCTTTGAAAGTTTCTCTCTGAATCAACACTTCCTCTCACTTTCTTTTCACGTGAGTCAACAGAAACCCTAAGAGGTTAAACCTTTTGCAGGGAGTTCTGAGCTATGGTCTGAGTAAGGAAGCCATCTTGCTTTCAGTTTTTGGTTTTGAACACTGGGAGGTCTCGCAGCGACTGGCCCGGGTCCTTGGAATGGTTGGTCTCTGGAATGTGGGCACATCGTAACAGGTCCTGCTTCTGCCCTTCCCCGCTCACCCCCTGTGCCAGCAGTACAGGCCATATCCACTCTGAAGGGTTCTGTTCTGTCACACCCCTGTGCAGCCCCTCTGTGGCCTTCTCAGGAGCCCACCCCCTGGCCTGCCCCTACCTGCTGCACACCTTATCATCTAAGCACAGCACGGCCTCGCTTCTGTCTCCTGCAGGACACACACAGGTCTCTCTGCTCTTCTGGGTCCCCGTGTTGGTGGCTCTCCTTGTAACCCAGCCTGGGTACAGGCCTTGCCTGGAGGAGTTCGTCAGAGCAGGAGCAAAAATAGTCATGGCGGTCAGCGACTAGAGTGCTGTATAAAGGAAAAGTTAAGTACCACGTTAGATAAAAAAAAAATCAAGGCCCAGGGCCCATGGGTGGAATGCTGGGAGGGGCAGTTCACCACTGAGCAGGGAGCTGGAGACATGGCAGGAGGCTTGGCTCTGCAGGGGAGGGTCGGGAGGAGGACAAGGCCACGGACATTCGCCCCCAGCTCCCACTCCAGGGAAGGCAAGGTCTCTAACTGCTGCCAATGGCCTGGCCAGGGGTAACCAGTTGGCCATCCCACCACCTGGGCTGCACCTGTGAGGTGCCCGAGATGGGGGTGGTGGTACCAGTCAGCAGGCCAGGTGGCCAGGTAAAGGCCTGAAGGCTGAGGCACATAACAGGGACTTCAAACCTAGCCTGGGATAGTCAAGAAAAGGGCGTGGTGATTTTCTTCTGGGTTTGTTTTCCCTCAAAACACAGACTCTTCCCAGGTAACTAACGACAACAATCACTCTCACCTACGGGTCATCTGGCGTGAGGCAGGTACTTGGCTAAAATTCTCTGCGTGTATGATCTCATTTCATCCTCACATCAATCTTTTGAGGCTTTCGCACTATCTTCATTTTATAGATAAAGAAATGGGAGTGTTTATCTCTAGGGAGGTTAAGTAACTTCACCAAGGTTCAAAGGCAGGTCTGTCGTACTCAGAGCTCCTCAAGCCTTTAACCACCAGACTGTCTATACTATGGTTTCTTTCAACAGTTGGGACGAGTTTGACTTGACTGCAGGCGTTTCTTCCATTCCCAGTTCCTCCGACTCAATTCATAATGAATGAATGAATGAATGAATGAATGAAAGTAGGTTTCACGCCCAGTGTGGAGCCCAACGCGTGGCTTGAACTCATGACCCCGAGCTCAAGACCTGAGCTGAAATCAAGAGCTGGATGCTTAACCGATGGAGCCCCCAAGGCACCCCCAACTCATCCATATCTAAACCTGTCATCCAGTTCCTGCCTAAAAAAACAGTGCTGATCGAATTTAAATACTTATTAGAAGCCTCTATCTCTGTGATGGTGTATTTCCCAAATACTTTTTTTTCGATGAAACCAAAGAGAGAGAGAAATATTGATTAAACCCCACTGTGACAAAAACTTTTCAAATTTCAACGATGTGAGTGATGGATGTGTAACCTCATTGTGATAATCACATCACATATACAAATATCAATTCATTAAGTTATATGTCTTAAACTTTCACAATATAATGTCAATTATATCTCAAGAAAGTTGGGGGTGGGGAACCAAAACCAACAACAACAACAACAAAAGAGTTTTGCTGAGGTAAGTATCTTTCAAAATAAGAAGGTCATTAGGTAGGACTGAGGAATTTTTTGTTATAAAGAGAGAGTTTTGAGGAAATGGAATGTTCTGCAGCCAGTTTACTGTTTACACTTACTCTTAGTATGATACTGCCCCTTTCCTTGGTATCACCTTCTGTGAGGTAAGTTACTTTTGCTCACCAGGCATTAACCGGCTGGGAAATGGTCTGCCTTTGACAAGGAAGCTGCAAGCAGACATTGCACCTCTGCTTAATCTTTCAGGAAAAATGCCTGATGTTATGCCTGGCCTCACTATAAAAATTAGGTAAGTAACATGGAGAATAAGGGGCTACCATGAAACTGCTGACATGGCTAACTGGGATTATTGGAGACCTCAGAGCTTTTGGTGACTTCTTCTGCCCTCTGCTGGACACATCTGGGATTGCATGGCCCTCAGGTCCTTGAAAGCAACCAGCCGAATTAGCATTTTAGAGTTGAAGTTTGCACAGTGTCTCATCTAAATCCCTCACATCACAGATGAAGAACGTAAGGCCTGATGGGGTTCTGAAACTCATCCAAGGCCACTCAGTGACACGGTGGCATATTCAGGACCAGCACCTAGAAATGTATTGTCTCCCAATAAAACATGGATATGCAACCATTGATGAACTCCATTGGGACAATATCCTTTGGATTATCTGTAGAGAACCACCATTATTAGAAATGATAACCGCTGACACAGGCAATGTGGTTGATAACTAAGTATGAAGCCTGCTCAAATAATTTGAGCAAGGTCATTATTATTTTTATGTCTCATATCCCATAATCTCATAATTATCGTCAGTCACTGGTTGGTGATGCATGTAGAGTAATAGAGAAGAGATTCAGAGCACTCATTTTCATGAAAGGGCTTTCTTAGTTGCAAATTCCTCTTTCTGGTTATGGTTTGTTAAAATTAGTTTGCATTTTCAGAGGAAATTTCAACAGACTATAGGAAAGAAGACAGCACACTGTTAACAGAATCACTCCTTTTTTTTTTTTTTTAAAGTGCATTCATTTATTTTGAGAGAGAGAGAAAGAGAGAGAAAACCAGCGGGGGAGGGGCTGACAGAGGGGGACAGAGGATCTGAAGCGGGTTCAGTGGTGACCAGAGAGCCTGATGTAGGGCTCTAACTCGTGCACCAGGAGATCATGACCTGAGCCAAAATCGGATGCGCAACGGACTGAGCCACCCAGATGCCCCAAAATCGCTCCCTTTAAGAACGACCTCCGCTATGGTTCCTGCAAAGGCACTTGGGAGCCAGAGGTCTCTGGGGCTTCTTCAACCAGGAGTTATCAGTCTTCCTTTTCAAGTGTGTCTAGATCAGAAAGCTAAATGACCACTGAAATATATGGTCGACTTATGCCACATTTTATTTTATTGTTTAATGTTTATTTTTGAGAGAGGGAGACAAACAGTGTGAGTGCGGAAGAAGCAGAGAGAGGGAGACGCAGAATCCGAAGCAGGCTCCAGGCTTCAGCTGTCAGCACAGAGCCTGACATGGGGCTTGAACTCACAAGCTGTGAGATCATGACCGGAGCCGAAGTCGGATGCTTAACCGACTGAGCCACCCAGGCACACCCGACTTACTCCACATTTTAAAAGACCCACATGCCACAACATTATCTAGGTGAGTAGAGTATCATATTTGAAAGAACCTAAGCTTTGGAGCTCCGTGCAGTTAGTGGCTATTTACTGGCTCTATTAGCTTAGGTAAGTTACTCAGCTTCTCTGAGCCTCACTGACCTCAGCTACGAAACAGTAATCATAAATGATACGTTTCCAGAGAATTGTTTGAAAACATCTGAGACTGTATGTGAAACTCCTTCGCACAGCTCCTGGTACAACAGACAAGGGGAGGGATCGTGTTTAGATTCGCACACGCTATTAAACGCACCAGACCTTGGGGTGCCTGGGTGGCTCCGTGGATTGACTGTCTGACTCTTGATTTCGGCTCAGGTCATGATCCCAGGGTTGGGGGATCGAGCCCTATGTCGGGCTCCACGAGATGGGTAGTGTCTAAGCGTTAGGGGGTAAAACAGCAGGGTGAGAATAAGCCTCAAATTTATACCCTCCCAGATCTTCATGAGAAATTTCCAACAGTTTAAAATGGCCTAGGGGGGCACCTGGCTGGCTCAGCAGATAGAGCATGGGACCTTTGATGTCCGGGTCATGAGTTCAAGCCCCATGTGACGAAATTAAAAAAAAATAAATAAATGAAATGGTGAGGACTTGCATCAGATTTGGAAAGCAAGTAGAGCACACTCTCCATGGGTTTCCTACCCCGTACTTATTTCCTCCTCTCTGCTTAGTTCACGCAGGTTTTCATCTTCCCTCACGTAGCCCATGTACTTCAAGAAGAACTGACTTCCTGCCCAGCACCAGATGTTGGCCTGCGTGGCCTCAGGGCATTTTCATCCCCTCTACCGTTGATTGGTTCAGGAACGCAGTGTGAATCACACATTTCCCTGGACACAGAAATGGATTCACAAAAGAGTTAGTCGCTAATCGGAGCCAATAAGATGTAAGGAGACGTTTGCTGGAAGCTTCTGAAAAAAGCTCTATCTTCCTGCTTCAGAGACACCTGCCAGAAGAGACCGTCCGTCTTCCTCTGGATATTGTCAGGAGAAGTTTAGAATTGTAGTGGCTGGGGCGCCTTGCTGGCTCAGTCAGCAGAGTGTGTGACTCTTGATCTCCGGGTTGTGAGTTCGAGCCCCACGTTGGGTGTGGAAGTTACTTAAAAGTAAAATCTTAAAAAAAAATTAGAATTGTGGTAGCCAATTTGCCACCGGCATAAGATGATTCCGGCTTAAGGTAAAGAGGCGCCCCAGGGAATCCTGAGAACCAAAGTTGGGGACCTGGCTGTGTCAAAGCCGAAAACCCCCTAGCGATGGACTTTTCCAGTCACAGGATCCAATAAATCCTCTTTATTTTTAACGCAAGTCAAGTGAGGATTTGATTATTGATAACAAACAGAACCCTGACAGACATACCATCAAAGCCACCATTGAAATGCTTCCGGAACTGGGGCTAGGCAAACCCTGACAGAATGCTTCTCCTCTCCTGTTGTGGAACAACAACCAGGGAGCCTGCCCAGCAGGGCTTTCCCTCTGTGAGGTCGTGCGTGAGTCCAGTGGGCTCTCTCCCAACTCAGCGGACAGGGAGACATCTCTACAAAGATGCTGCAAACCAACAGAAGAGGGCCATCCTGGAGAACCCCCCGGGAGGGGGGCGGTTCTCCAACCTGAGGTAAATTCACGCAACATTTGAGGAAGTGTATGAGGTGGATGTAATTGTTTAACCTGCTTGGCATCCCTCCCTCACCTCCTGCCTTTGATAATTGGCTTCATCCAATGGACACAGGTCCGGGAATGAGACCCAGGCTTGACAGGAAGTCTATCTCGGTAAAGATGCCCTGACACCAGAAGAGAGAAGCTCTATCACCTCCTTAAGGTTATGGGGCTGAAAGGATATGAATTTGGTGTTGGTAGTGTTCACGTTTCTAAAGAGGGGACAAAAATCCAACTGCAGTAGGAGAAAATGAAGGCAGAGAGGTTAGAGAGGGGGAGAGAGAGAGAGAGAGAGAGAGAGAGAGAGAGAGAGAATGACCTGGCAGCACGAAGCCTGATTCCAGTCTTTCTCTCCGAGGTCCCTCCTAGCTCCTGAGACTTCCTTCAGCCTGTCATCTTCCCCAGGGTCTTTCCAATAGTCTCCTCTTCCCTCAGGCCACTTCCAGCCGGGGGTCTGTTTCTTGCTGGTGAAAAAAACTCGGGTGTTTTTGTCTTCTTCACCCAAATCAAAGGGAACGTCGGCCGATACGAGCAAGAAGTCACAAGGAAGGATCCGGCTGAATCAGGAAATATTTTCATGGAGAAGGAAGCTACGAATGCCAAATGAAGAACTACACAGAGGCAGAGCTGCCAGAACTTACTGAAGAAGGCAACCTTAAGAGTTTCCCCGCAAGGGGCCCCTGGGTGGCTCAGTCGGGTAAGCGTGCGACTCTTGGTTTCAGCTCAGGTCATGATCTCGCAGTCTGTTCGAGCCCTGCTTGGGATTCTCTCTCTCTCCCTCTCTCTCTCTGCCCCTCCTCTGCTCTCTCTCTCTGTCTCTCAAAATAAATAAATAAATGACTTAAAAAGGAAAGAAGAGGGACGCCTGGGTGGCTCAGTCGGTTAAGCGTCTGACTTCGCCTCAGGTCATGATCTGGTTTGTGAGTTCGAGCCCCGTGTCAGGCTCCGTGCTGACAGTGCGGAGCCTGGAGCCCGGAGCCTGCTTTGAGTTCTGTGTCTCCTTCTCTCTCTGCCCCTCCCCTGCTCACACACATTCTTTCGCTCTCTTTCTCAAAAATAAACATCAAAAAATTTTTTTTAGAGGAAAAAGTATTTCCCCTAGAACTCAGAGGAGAAACATGAAAACTACAAAATCAAGAGTGATGTGAAGGACTTACCGAGGAGATCTGAGGTTGACATACAGCCATAGATCTTTCTTCCAAATACTTGCAGTCAGACGTGCTTTAGAATTTAGAATTCAGAGCATTTTACTGAGATGACTTGGTGTGTAAACTGGTAATACACGCCCCCCCCCCCAACCCGGTGCCCCCAGCTTGGTCTATGTCAGCACTTTGTAATAAAAATATCACGTTTCTGCTGTAAAACATTCAGGGAAATAAAGACAACAAATAGTTCCACATTCTGTGGAGTCGGGGTTTACTGCCAAAGAAGTGTTGCCAGTTCATGAGAGAATTTTTAGTTTGCAGAGATGTTAGGATTTTGGAATGGTGACTCAAGGGACCTGAGAGCACAGAACTCATAACATAGAAATCATCAGGGCCCCCGGGGTGGCTCAGATGGTTAAGCGTCCAACTTCTGCTCAAGTCACGATCTCACAGTTCGTGAGTTCGAGCCCCGTGTTGGGCTCTGTGCTGACAGCTCAGAGCCTGGAGCCTGCTTCCTAGTCTGTGTCTCCCTCTCTCTCTGCCCCTCCTTCACTCACATTCTGTCTCTCTCTCTCTCTTAAAAATAAACATTAAAAAAAGAAAAAGAAATCATCAAAGAATCAAGCTGGGGGGGGGGAGTTGGGAAAGAATGAAGAGCTGAAGATAGCAAAATTGTCATAGATAGCTCAAATGTCATAGAGCGTCAGGTGAAATGAATTTAAACAAAATTTGGCACACCCGGATGGCTCAGTGGATTAAGCATTCAACTCTTGATTTCAGCTCAGGTCATGATCCCAGGGTCATGATCAGGCTCCGCATCGGGCTCTGAGATGACTGTGGAGCCTGCTTGGTGTTCTCTCCCTGCCTCCCACTGCCCCCCTCGCCTCATGTGTGCCCTGGTGCTCTCTCTTTCTCTCTCTGTAAAGTAAAATTAAAAATATATAGAGAGAAAATTATTTTTCTTTTTATTTAAAAAAGTTTTTAATGTTTATTTTTAAGAGAGAGAGACAGAGACAGAGCACGAGCGGGGGAGGGGCAGAGAGGGAGAGAGACACAGAATCCGAATCAGGCTCCAGGCTCTGAGCTGTCAGCACAGAGCCCCATGTGGGGTTCAAACTCACGAACCATGAGATCGTGACCTGAGCCGAAGTCGGATGTTTAACTGATTAAGCCCCCCAGGCGTCCCTCTTTTTACTTTTTTAAATACAGAAAATTCTAATAATTCCCTGTACTGATGTCATGAGTCTCCATGCCAAACTTCCTGCCCTACACACAGTTCATGTAATTTTCTTCAAACACGTATGTTACATTTAAACATATTATGAGGCCACAAAGAATAACACAATCATTTCTGAAAGATAATCTGACCCAGACAGGCTCACCCAGCTGGTAGGTCACAGAGGTAGAAATTCAACCCAGAGCTGTACCCCGCTATTTCTCCCAATATCTCAACATTCTCTGAGGACCACAAGGGGATCGTAATTCACTTCCAAGGACTGATCACCAAGAGAAGTATTGTAATCTGGTGACAAAAACTACAATTGGCAGAATGCCTGGAACGGCGTAAATATTCCATAAATGTTAGTTCAGTGACTAAATGAGCTAATGAAAACACGAAACAAGGCTCACCAAGGAATTTTGTAGGTTACACAGGATATACTCAAAAGCCCTACTTTTTCTAGAACGTGTCTGAGACACAGTTGGGGAAGTCCGCTGTTTCTTTTTAATGCAAGTGATGTGCCCCAGCTGCTATCAGGTACCATTAGAGGAAGCATTAAGGCCAGGATGTGCGGGGGACCGAACTGCAGTAAGAATCCCCTAGGGTGACAGGGATCAATGGGAGACAGGGCCTAGAGAGTCTTAATGGTCTTCACTTACTCTTCCTCAAAACTTTTTAAGTTTCCCTCAAGGCGAGCCACCCCAGAGTAATGCACATTTAATTCAACTTCTAATGCAGGGAAATCAATAGCATTGTACCACATACGGTTTATTACACGTAATCTGAAGTTTAACACATAAATAAATAAGTAATATACACACACCATGGCACTTAAGAGTACAATGTGGGGGCTCCTCTCTTCCCACAAATCCAATTACGTCTTACATCTTATTAAATATTTCACGTTAAAGAATAATAAAAGAATTTAAAGATTTTTTTAATTTTTTTAAATGTTTTATTTATTTTTGAGAGAGAGAGAGAGAGAGAGAGAGAGAGAGCGTGAGCAGGGGAGGGGCAGGGAGAGAGGGAGACACAGAATCCGAAGATAGGCTCCAGGCTCTGAGCTGTCAGCACAGAGGCCGATGCGGGGCTCGAACCCATGGGCTGTGAGGTCATGACCTGAGCCAAAGCCGGATGCTTACCAGACTGAGCCACACAGGCACTCCATTTAAAGATTTTTAAAAAAATGATCTAGGCTGGAATTGCTTGGAGATTTTTCCTTTAAAATAAAAATTATGATGGCTTTTACTTACTTTTTTTTAAGCAAGCTCTATACCCAGTGTGGAGCTTGAATTCACAACCAGGAGATTGAGTCATATGAGCCATCGACTGAGCTTATTTTAATAATACTTTGTGAGTTGTTTTAACATACCTTACCCTATTTTGATCTTCCTCCTCAAATCCTTTTGAGTTAGACAGGACAAGAACACCCATTTAGCAGATGAGCTAACTGGGTGATGAGAAGAGCCTTACCGTAAGAAATGGGAGTCCAACATCCCAGTTGAGGGTTTTTTTGGTACCAACAGGGACTTGGTTCTATTTGGATGGAGCTGGTGGGGGTCGGAAGATGGAAGTAGTTTGACCTTGAATTGTGTCTACCACTGGAATTCGGACATGTCTAGACCTGGGAAGCCAGACTCGCCAGAAGTCTATGTTTCTATTGGTTGATTTTGTAAGTGTTTGGAGACTTCGGGTGGAGGGAGGGAGTTAATCATATCCCTTAATGCATGGTATCAACATCATCGTCAAGGAACTACTCTTATTATTTTCCATTGTATTCTTTCCTGTTATACCCCATCCTTACTCTATAAAAATAAAGTTCAAAACAGACAACGTTAATCTCTAGTTACCAGGATGAGGAGGGAGACCAGCAGTGTTTCTGAGGTACTGGCAATGTTTTAATTTTTTATCTGTGTCTTGATTATATAGAATCACTCACTTTGCAAAAATTCATTGTGCCACATATTCATGATTGGGGTGGTTTTCTGTGTGACTGTTACATTTCAATACAATTTTACTTAAAAAAAAAATCCTGCTGGGGGCTCCTGGGTGGCTCAATATTATTCTGTCCAGAGACATCTTTGATACTATAGGAGCGACCATTTATTTGCTTTCATGTTTTAAAAATAATAGTATCAATTTTGGGTGATTTCTTCAGAATGCTTCACATTTTGTCTTACTGAGAAAGCAATTTATTGTTTTAAAATTGCATAGGGGCACCTGGGTGGCTCAGTCGGTTAAGCATTCGACTTTGGCTCAGGTCATGGTCTTGAGGTTCGTGGGTTCAAGCCCCATGTGAGGCTCTGTACTGACAACTCAGAGCCTGGAGCCTGCTTCAGATTCTGTGTCTCCCATTCTGTCTATCGCTCCCTCCCTCATTCACCTTCTATTTCTCTCTCTCTCTCAAAAATAAATAAACATTAAAAAATTAATAATTAATTTTTATTTTTTAAGACAGAGTGAGCACGAATGGGGGAAGGGGCAGAGGGAAAATCTCAAGCAGGCTCCATGCTCAGCGTGGAGCCCGACACAGGGCTTGAGCCCATGACCCTGGGATCATGACCTGAGCTGAAATCGAGAGTCTTGGACGCTCAACTGACTGAGCCATCCAGGTGCTGCCCTGCTGGGATTTTTAAAGGAATTACATACGTTCATAGATTAATTTAGGAGAGAATTGCCACTTTAGAATCGCTGAGTCATCTTATCCATGAACGTGTTGCTAAAATTTTGTTACGAGGGATATTTTTCATGAGGGATGTAGGTCTGCAGTTTTTTGTTGTTTTTCTTGCAAGTGTCTGGATTTAGTATCAGGGTAACACTGGCCTCATGGAACGGGGTGGAGAATGTTCACTCCTTTTCAATTTTCTGGAAGAGTTTGTAAAGAATTGGTGTCGTATCTTCCTTAAGCATAGGAGAATTCACCAATGAAACCACCCAGGCTTGGAGTTTTCTCTGTGGGATAATTTTTGACTTCAGGTTCTATTTCTTTAATAGACAGCCTTTCAGGTTATCTGCTGCTTCTCGAGAGAACTTTGGTAGTTCGCGTCTTTCAAGAAATTTGTCCGTTTCGTCTAAGGTGTCAAATTAATTGGGATAAAGTTGTTCAGAGATTCCCTCATTAACCCCTTAGTATCTGAAGAATATGTAGGGATGTCAGCTCTCTTGCCCCCGATACTGCGATTTTCTATCTCTCTTTTTTTTTACTGATCAGGGTGGTAGAGATTTTTATTGATATTCTCAAAGAACCAGATTTTGGTTTCATTGATTTTTTTTAATTAAACATTTTTTAAGGTTTTATTTTTAGGTAATCTCTACACTCAACATGGGGCTCGAACTCACAACCCCAAGATCCAGAGTCAAATGCTCTACTCACTGAGCTAGTCCCTGATTTCATTGATTTTTTTCCATTGGTTTTCTTTTTTTTAGTTTATTGATTTTTTCACTCGAATCTTTATTTTTCTTTCTTCTAATTTTTTAATTTGGATTTAATTTGCTCTTCTTTTTCTAAAATCATAAGGGGGGAGTCAAAAACATTGGTAGGAGACAAATAGAAGTGGAATAGAATGGAGTCTGGAAACAGACTTGAACATACATGGACAACTGATTTTCTTTTTTTAGGAAAGTGCAAAGATCACTCATTGGGAAAAGGATTGTCTTTTTCAACAAAAGGTGCTAGAACAATTAGACATCCATATATCATAACATACACAAAATTTAACTCAGATGTATCACAGACCTAAATGTAAAACCTAGAACACTAAAATTTCTAGAAGAAAACACAGGAGAAACTATTTATGGCCTTACATTAGGCTAAGATTTCTTAGCGACACCGAAACATTATTCATTAAAGGAGAAATTGATAAGTTGAGCTTCAGCAAAATTAGGAATTTCTGTTATTTGAAAGACTTTGTTAAGGAATCAAAAAGAGGGGCGCCTGGGTGGCTCAGTCAGTCGAGCGGCCAACTTTGGCTCAGGTCATGATCTCACGGTTTGTGAGTTCAAGCCCCGCATCAGGTTCTGTGCTGACAGCTCAGAGCCTGGAGCCTGCTTCGGATTCTGTGTCTCCTTCTATCTCTGCCCTTCCCCTGCTCACACTCTGTCTCTCTGTCTCTCAAAAATAAATAAACATTTAAAAAAATTTTTTTAAAGAAATCAAAAAGAAGCCAGACTGGGAGAAAATAGTTGCAAATCATATATTTGATAAATGACTTGTTTTCAGAATATGTCCAGAACTTCCAAAACTCAGTAACAAGAAAAGAAACTCATTTTTTTAAATGGGCAAAATACCTGAACAGACACTTCACTGAAGAAGATATGTGGGTACCCAATAAGCACATAAAAAGACACTCAATATCAGGGGCGCCGGGGTGACTCAGTCAGTTAAACGTCCAACTTTGGCTCAGGTCATGATCTCATAGCTCTAGAGTTCTAGCCCTGCGTCGGGCTCTGTGATGACAGCTCAGAGCTTGGAGTCTCCTTTGGATTCTGTGTCTCATTCTCTCTCTGCCCCTCCCCAGCTCGTGCTCTGTCTCTCAAAAATAAATAAATGTAAAAATAAAAAACAATTTAAAAAAGACAATATCCTTGCTCAGTAGGGAAGTGAAAATTAGAACCACAATTATATATCACTACATACCTATTAGAATGGCTAAAATGGAAAAGAGTAATCATCCTAAGTCTTTGACGTGGCACAGCAACTGAAACTTTCATATGTTGGTGGGAAGGTAAAATGGTAAAACCACTTTGGAAAACAGCTTGACAGTTCCTTTTTTTTTTTTTTTAATATTCTTATGTCTTTTTTTATATAATTGAGAGAGAGAGAGAGAGAGAGAGAGACAGAAAGACAGAGAGACAGAGAGCAAGCAGGAGAGGGGCTGAGAGATGGAGACAGAATCTGAAGCAGGCTCCAGGCTCCAAGCTGTCAGCACAGAGCTGGACGCAGGGCTCGAACTCACCAGCAGCGAGATCATGACCTGAGCTGAAGTTTGACAGTTTCTTAAAGGGTTAAACATGCACCTACCATAAGACCCAGTCATTCCGTTTCTAGGTATTTATCCGAGAAAACTGAAATTATAAGTCCATACATACAAAATCTTGTAGATGAATAGTCATATAGGGTTTGTTTATATTAACCCAAACTGGAGACAGCCCAAATGTCCATCAACAAGTGAGTGCATAAAAAATCAGAAATCCATACAATGGAATACTACTCAACAATAAAAAGAGATAAACTATTGATACATGTAACAATGGGGATGGATCTCAACATTACAGAAGGATTACGTATGATTCTATTTATATAAAATTCTCGAAATGCAAGTTCATCTACAGTGATATAAGATTAGCAGTTGCCTGAGGGATTGGGGCAAGGATATAGAGAGGGGTAAGAGAGAAGGGTCACAAAAGAATACAAGGAAACTTTTGGGGATGACAGATAATGTTGATTACCTTTTTGTGGTGGCAGTTTCACGGGTGTATACATAGGTCAAAACTTATGAAATGGTGCACTTTAAAATGTGCAGTCAATTGTGTATCAGTTATACTTCAATAAAACAGTTTAAGGGGCACCAGGGTGGCTCAGTTGGTTAAGCGTCCAACTCTTGATTTTGGCTCAGGTCATGATCTCACCATTTGTGAGTTCAAGCCCTGCATAGGACTCTGCACTGACAGGGCGGGGCCTGCTTGGGATTCTCTCTCTCTGCCCCTCCCCCATTCACACTCTTTTTCTCAAAATAAATGAACCTAAAAAATTGTTACAGTTTTCTTATTAATGTATTTATATCTGTAAGTTCCCATATAATTATAGCTTTAGATACCTTTAGGCACAAAGTGCTTTCATTTAGTTCTAAATATTTAAGAATTCTCCTTATGACTTTTCTTTTTACCTGAAGAGTTATTTAGACATGTTTTAGTTTACAATCATACGTGACTTTTAAAAAAATTATTCGTTTTTATTTAAGTAATCTCTACACCCATCATGGGGCTTGAACTAATGACTCCAAGATCAAGTCACATGCTCTCCAGACGGAGCCAACCACCCCCAATCATATGGGACTCTTTAAGCTAACTTTTGGAATTGGTTTTTAATTTTTTTACATTGCAGTTGGAGAAAGTCTGCATGATTTTATTTTTTTATTTTTTATTTTTGAGAGAGCGAGCATGCTCTAGTGGGGTGGGGGAGGGGAGGGGAAGAGGGAGAGGGAGAGAGAGAATCTTAAGCAGGTTCCATGCCCAGCACAGAGCCCCATGCTGGGCTCGATCCCACGACCTTGGGATCACGACCTCAGCTAAAATCAAGAGTTGGATGCTTAACCCACAGAGCCATGCAGATGCACCAGAAAGTCTGCATGATTTTAGTTCTTTGAAACTCACCAAGGTTTTCTTTGTAGTCTAGTTCAGGGTCCATTTGGTGATTGCTTTACATGTGTTTTGAAAAAAAGAATATGTAGATAGTGATAAATGAGCAACTATATCTATATTTATTAGATCAGGCTTGTTATTCATGTCTTCTTTATTTTTCCTTAGTTTTTTTGTTTGTTTTTGCTTATTTGAGATATAGTTTCTGGAAGGGGTGTTTTAATACCTAGAAATGTCAATGTATCTTTTTTCCCCCATAATTCCTCCAGCTGTTAATTTTTTTAGTGTGGAGCTGACATGTTCATGTCCATGTTTCTTCTGTTCCTTTCACGGCTTCTCTTTGTCTCTTGGGATGCTCTCTTCTATTTTGTCAGCTATTGAACTTGTTTCCCTGGCTTTGTTTTGGAACACCTGCTTGTCTAGTGTATTTTTCTCATCTCTGTTTCTTTCCATTTTTTAAATCCTTTTGCTTTAAATTCTTCTCTTATAGTGAGTATAATGTTAGATTCTTTTTAAAAAGCTCTCAGTCTTTCACTATGAAATATGATGTTAGCTGTAGGTTTTTCATATATAGCCTTTCTTAGGTTGAGGTATATTCCCTCTAAACCTAGTTTGTTGAGGGTTTGTTTTTTTAAATCATAAATGGATGTTGTACTTTGTCAAATGTTTTTCTGCATCTATTGAAATGATCATATGGTTTTTATCCCTCCTCTTGTTAATGTGATGTATTACATTGATTCGTGAATACTGAACCACGCTTGCATTCCTGGAATTGTTCAATGATTTTAAAAATCCAATTTGCGGGGCACCTGGGTGGCTTAACCAATTAAGCATCCGACTCTTGATTTCAGCTCAGGTCATGATCTCACAGTTGGTAAGATTGAGCCCTGTGTCAGTCTCTGCACTGACAGCATGGAGCCTGCTTGGGATTCTCTCTCTCTCTCTCTCTCTCTCTCTCCCCCTTCCCCTGCTCACGCATGTGTGTGCTCTCTCTCTTCCTCTCTCTCTCTCAAAATAAATAAATAAATGAAAAAATCCAATTTGAGAATCTTTCTATTGGTGAATTTAACCCATTTACAAAAATTCTAATCACCAGCGTATTAGGAGTATCTACTATTTAATTTCATGTTTTCTATTTCATACTTTTTTAAATCGTTTTTTTAATGTTTATTTATTTTGAGGGAGAGAGAGAGAGAAAGAGAGAGAGAGAAAGGCAGAGAATCCCAAGAAAGGTGGAGCTCAATCTAATGTACCATTAGATCATGATCTGAGCCAAATTTAAGATTCAGATACTTAACTGACTGAGCCACCCAGGCACCCCTATTTCATACTTTCATCTTGTATCTTTTTTTTACTCTTTCCCACCTTTCATTGGCTAGAACAGATTTTCTTCTGCTGTTTGGAAAAGTCATACATTCTATTTTTATTTTTCTGGGGTTTACTTCTCACACATATTATATATACTCATCTCCATTTAACTTTTTTTATTTTTTAATGTTTTATTTATTTTTGAGAGAGAAAGAGATAGTGTGCGCAGGGGAGGGTCAGAGAGAGTGGGAGACACAGAATCTGAAGACAGGCTCCAGGCTCTGAGCTAGCTGTCAGCACAGAGCCTGACACAGGGCTTGAACCCACGAACCATGAGATCATGACCTGAGCCAAAGTCGGACACTTAATGGACTGAGCCACCCAGGCACCTCTCCATTTAACTTCTTAAAAGTAACAATATCTATTTGTTTTCTCCCAAAGAGACATGTACCAGATATGTTTCATTAGCTCTGGTCTTTTCTTTCTTTTTTTTTTTTAATGTTTATTTATTTTTGAGAGCGAAAGAGAGAGCACAAGCAGGGGAGAAGAAGAGAGAGAGGGAGACACAGAATCCGAAGCAGACTCTATGTAGCCTCTGAGCTATCAGTGCAGAGCCCAATGTGGGGCTCGAACTCATGAATTGTGAGATCATGATCTGAGCCAAAGTCAGACACTTAACTGACTGAGCCACCCAAGTGCTCTTTCTTTTCTGCTATAAGTATTGGGTTTGGGTTGTGGCTTATGATAATCTTTTTTCTTTTTTTGGTCATCATCTATTTACATAGTAAAGAACCTGGCTAACCATATATCTCAAAACATGCTCTGGCTTTATTTTTCTCCTTGCTGGAGAACTTCCTCCAACAATGTCTTCAAAGCAGATGTTTGAGTGGGGAGTCCTCTGAGGGCCTCCTGGAGTACACGACACTGTCTTCAATTCGCTCCCACATGTAAAAGATAGTTTAGCTGGATGTAAAATTCCAGGATCAGAATTGCCATCTTTCAACACCTTGAAAACCTCTCTCTAGTGTTTTTGTGAGGAGCCTATTGAGCCTGTCCCATTAAAGATGATCTGCTTTTCTCTCTGGAGAGCTTCGTGAAGACAAGCTCTGTGCTTTGTTCATAGCTTCATCTGTAATCCCTGATCTATGCATGGCCCAGTCCCTCAGTCAGCATTTTCTAATGAATGACTGCCGTAGCATTCTGCTTCTAGGATTAGCGCCGATAGCAGCCGTGTGCTTACACTGCTTAGTGGAGTATATGGGTGTGATTTCAGAGGAAAGCCACATAGAAATCCCAACACGTCTTCTTATGCCTATTATGACTGATTGGCAGCATGGCCCCATGGTTCAACTTAAGGGCAGTGTCATGTTCACGAAGTAGAGGTCAACAACCAATAATTAATTTAAAAGCAACTCTCTCTCTCTCCCTCCTTCCTCAATGGGGACCTCTCTTTCTAGCAACTTTTTGCCCTAGATCCCTTTCCTGGTTATTTTTTGTATCTGCGTCGAGAAAGGTGTGTCTGACCAAAGTGGACAGTGAGTAGGGGCTGGCAATGTGGATGAAGGAGGCGAGAAAATAGTCCGGCAGCCAGAGAATCTGAGAGAGGACTTCTGTAAAAGGCTTCTTGTTAATAATTTATATTCCTGAAATTCTATCCTGGCATTAGGTGTCTCCTGAGTCTTTCCTTCTAACTGGACTACATGTCCTTCCCAGCCTATTCAATATCTACTTGCCTTTCAAGATAAGCTCAGACCTCCACGGGGCCTAAGATAACAATGAGGAACTCGTGTATACATTATACATTATGAGTCCTCAATTGCTTGGTAACAAGAGTACGTTGCATTTAGCCCAGGTGATAATGTAATATTTGGAAGGAAGGTATGATCTAACCGCCAACCAGTGCTGGCAGTTTTTCAACCCTGCATAATAGAATCAAACTCCAGACCAATTAGATCGGGGCTCAGGCATCAGGAATTTGTAAACGCTTCCCAAGATGATCTTTATGTGCAGTCAGTATTGAATACCACTGCCCCAGCGTCCCTGACTGGTAGACACCCAGGAGACAGCACACGCAGTGTAATCTGGCACAAAAAGTAATGACTGGAGTTTTAGGTTTAAACCAAAGCTCAGAGACTTTCCAGGTGTGTGACCATGGACAAGTTAATTAACGTCTATGTGTTTTGGTTTCCTTATCTCCTTAATGGGAATTTGAAGATACACCATCAGATCTAACTGCAGGGGACAGTGAGACGTATGTATATGGACATTCAGATTTCCATTACATCGACTTTATTTATTTTTTATATTTTTAACGTTTATTCATTGTTGAGAGACAGAGAGAGACAGAGCATGAGTGGGGGAGGGGCAGAGAGAGAGAAGGAGACACAGAATCCGAAGCAGGCTCCAGGCTCTGAACTGTCAGCACACAGCCCGACGTGGGGCTCGAACCCACGAACCGTGAGATCATGACCTGAGCCAAAGTCAGACGCTTAACCGACTGAGCCACCCAGGGGCCCCCATTACACCAACTTTAAAATGCTTAGGAAATTACTTAAGCAATTTACAATCTATATACTAATAGACGTATTGTTTCTGTGATGGAAATTAACATTTTATTTCTTTATTTTTTTGAAAAGTAATCTCTATGCCCAATGTGGGGGAGCCCAAATTCACAACCCAAAGATCAACAGTCACATACTGTACTGAGTAAGCCAGCCAGGCACCCCTTCTGTGATAAAAATTAAAGTAATTTGTTGGGGGCGCCTGGGTGGCTCAGTCAGTTAAGTGTCTGACTTTTTTTTTTTTTAATCTTTTAAAATGTTTTATTTATTTTTGAGAGAGAGAGAGAGAGAGACAGCGTGAGCAGGGGAGGGTCAGAGAAAGAGGGAGACACAGAATCCAAAGACAGACTCCAGGCTCTGAGCTAGCTGTCAGCACAGAGCCCGAGGCGGGGCCTGAACCCACGAACCACGAGATCATGACCTGAGCCGAAGCCGGACGCTCAACCGACTGAGCCACCCAGGTGTCCCAAGTGTCTGACTCTTGATTTCGGCTCAGGTCATGATCTCGGGGGCATGAGATCAAGCCCTGTATCAGGCTCTGCAATGAGCCCGGAGCCTGCTTCAGATTCTGTGTCTCCCTCTCTCTATGCCCCTCTCCTGCTCATGCTCTGTCTCTCAAAAATAAATAAAACCATTTTTAAAAAGTTAAAAAAAAAAGAGACTGCTAAGTTTTAGATTAACTTGGACTAAAAGGCTCAGCCAAGCTATCATCATTATTATTATAAAGTACTTCCTAATTTTGAGCTGAAATCCACCTTCTTGCAATCTCCGCCCTTTTTTCCAGTTCCGTCTTTTCGAGCCACACAGAAAGACTATAATCTCTTCCTCGTGCTCAGGGAAGTGACAGTTTTCAGGCCAACAACGTAAGTAATCAGACGTTAGCTGAGCAACAGTCACTGTGCCAGGCCCCAGGGTTGCAAAGATAAATAGAATGGGGACTCTGCTCAACTGATGTCGTTCCACGGGAGGGGTGCCGTGATGAAAGGACCTGACCCCCAGACGCGGAGGAAGGGGGTCCCTACGGAGGCATGGTTGGTTCTGCTTAGGGAGGTGAGGGAAGGCTTCTCAGAGGCGGTGACCGCGGAAGCTTAAGGGATCAGGCAGAGAGGAGGAGAAGGCTTTCCAAGCAGAGGTTACAGGCAGCAGACCGCCCCTCCTCATCCCTCTACCTAAGCCCTTTCCCCTCCAGGTCACTCATCTCTTCCTCTTGTCCAACTTTAGACCCAGTTTTGAGTCCCTCCACTGCCCCACCCCCACCCCCAATCTTAGTAACTCCGCTCAGGACACACCCTTTCTCCTCACGATGGGACCTCCAGAGAGAGCCAAACCTCCTCCAGGGTGGGCTGACCAGCGTGGAGTAGAGCTTGCCATCACCTTTCTTTTTCTGGAAGCTTCACCGAGTCCAGTGTTTGCCTGAGGTTTTTTTTTTTTGTTTTTTTTTTTGGCACCCACATCCTTCAGCTGACTCATGCTGAGTCCCCAGGCGACAGGGCTGCTAAATCATTTGTCACACGTGCTCCCGTTAAACCACATCTCCCCCAGCTTTGTACTTGTGCTGTTGTTTTGTTTTTACACGTTTTCATGGGTGTTTTGAAGTTCGATCATTTGATCTCCACAAACTGCTCACCTCAGCTCCCGGGCCGGTGGGGGCCACGTGGGGACAAACTATGCCACAAACAAAACCCACTTTAGAACCCACCGTGGAAAGAGAAACTCTCTGTCACTCCGAGGCCATTGTGGTTAGGGGTGATTCAGACTCCCTGCAGCGCCGGCCAGCCTTCGGAGATCGCACCGGGTAAGAGACTGTCTCAGATCTGAAGACGCCTTCTGTGAAGGAAAGGGGCTGGGGGGCTGTGATGGGGAGCAGGAGCTGAGCTCCGTGGAAGGACATTGGAAAGGGATGTTTGTCTGGTTCCCCACGGTTCCCACCTTCCCCTGGTCAGGGAGAATCAGGCCATTGTCTCAGCAAAGCCCTTGGCTTGTTTATCTTCTGAGGCCCAGCTTGGTACAAGGTTTCACTCGGTTTTTCTTCCACCCAAAAAAAGTGGCCACAGGAAGGGGCTGACCTGCTTTTGGCAAGCGTCCAGCTCACGCTCTCCTTCCCCATGTCTCTGCCTCTTTCCCCCATCGCTGGCTTCTAACAGAAAATAAGAAGAGCAAACTTTTCCCTTTGGTCCCACCGAAGGCAGCATTTAGCCATTCATTTCTTCAGCTGGTATTTAGGGAGTGTCACCTATGTGGCGGACATTGCTCTAGGTGCTGGCAACCCTAATGTGGAAGACAGTCCCTGACTTCGAGAGATCACGGCTCTGGGAGGAATCTCAGCTACATTAGAGACAGCGCAAGAGGAGACAGGAGCACGCAGGAGGGGCGTGTGACCCAGCTCAGGGAGGGTGGGGGATTAGAAAATCTTTTAGGAGAGGAGACAGTTAAGCATGTTCTATGTGCCAGGCACTGTATTAAAAAAATCTTTACATACTTATTCTTTTCTTTTAATCCTAACAACACCACTGAGAAGTAGCCACTGTAATTTTCCAACTTCACGAATGAGGAAAGTGAGATTTAGAAAGGTCAATTTACTCATGGTTTTACTGAGAATAAATGGCAGGAATGAGATTTTAGACTCGGGTGTCTGTGACTCTGGAACCCATTCTTTTTACCCAGGGCTGCTGTGTATGGTTGTGCATGTTGTACACTGCACAACTCCAGTGACGGCCCTGCCCTGAATGATGCCTTGCGCATGGGAAGGACATCCCGGCGGAATAGGCCTCCCTTACAGAAATATGAGAAAACAACCTGTATTCAGGAATCTGGCTTTACAATGCCGCCGTGTTCAGGGCTAAGAAATTCCCTGAAGATGGGAAGCTCCTTTGTACGTCCCGCGACCACTGATAGGACTGACTGCTGTCTCTGGAGGGATCCTAGGGTTTTGTGTGTGGTGTAAAGACCCAATTCTTCCTTCTCATTGAGCTGTGGAACTCTCAGGGGGATGTGACGTGACTATGCATCGTTCCATTCTGAGCTGTTGGCCACGCAAACATTTTCAGTACGTAAGATGCAAGTGGTCCCAGGTCCCCAAACTGCTCAGTGTCCTACAAAGAGTCAACTGGCTTCTTATACTTGGGTGCCAAAGAGAGCCTGATAAACAAACCATGTCCATAGCCAAGCCACCTCAACTCCTTTGTTGAAGTCATTGCAGCAGCAACGAGTAGTCTGAGGATCTGGGCACATCCGAGGTGCTGAAAGCCTCACACTTTAGGAAGGAGGCATGATCAGTGACCCTCCAGTTTGCTGATGAGGAAACTGGGGTTCAGAGATGTCGAGTGATTTACCCGAGGTTATATGTGGAACGAGCAGCTATGATTCTCACCAAATCTTGCTACTGTAACAGCCCATAGGCTTCTAGCCTAATGTCAGCCCTCAAAAGGGATCCAGAAAAGGGTAGGAAACAACTTGGTTCCAAAACCACCTGAGGGCGTTTATTTGGTGGGGTCTCTCTCTACTTTTTTGGTTTTCACAGATTTTTCGAGAACTGGGGTCATCCCTCTCAAAGCTCAGGAATCTCCTTCAGGTGGAGAGTCCGGTTTTAGACATGATGAACCAGGGCCCTTTTTAAAAAATTACTTATTACCAAAACATTGGGGGGACACCTGGGTGGCTCAGTCAGTTGAGCGTCCGACTTCAAGCTCAGGTCATGATCTCACAGTTCGTGGGTTCAAGCTCCACATTGGGCTCTCTGCTGTCAGCACAGAGCCCACTTTGGACCTTCTGTCCCTCTCTCTCTCCGCACCTCCCCCACTCACTCGCTCTCTCTCAAAAATAAATAAACATTAAAAATTTTATTTGAGTATAGTTGACACACAAGGGCCTTTTCTTCCTATGCAACAGTCTGGTACTGAAGTTTTCCTGGGATTGACATGCCCTCCCCGGGTTTTTTTTTTTCAATAAAATAATCTCCTATATCAAATAGGGTTCTCTGTTGTCCTTCACTGACTAAATCAAGGAGGAGAGGGGCGCCTGGGTGGCTCAGTCAGTTGAGCGTCTGACTCTTGTGTATTACGTTGTCATGTCCAATATTAGAATGTTTCTTCCTTTTATCAGGGGTTTTAATTTTATCTGCAGAGAGTTTTGCCTGCCTGGCTGGCTGTGTGCTCCATAAATGTTTAATGAAAGAATTTTAAAAAAATCAAAGTGTTAAGAGCAGGGCCAGGATAGGGGTGGGATGAGTGAGGCCCTTGCCTCGACTGCAGGATTTAAGAGGATGCCAAAAGACTCAGTAATCAAGAAAATATTTGAATGCAATATGTAAAAAAAAAAAATTAATTTAAAAAAATTCCCACGATGAACAAAATATCAAAAGTTTAAATAAAAGTCCAGCAGTGGCATAGCCCTGCATCACTCACCCTAACCCAGTCCCATAAAACTTCCTTTGCAAAAGCAGGCCGCTGCCAACTTGATTTTTAAAAAATATTACATTGAGACATGTTACTCGGATACTGAGTTTTCTGCTGCCCTTTAACTCCTCTCACCTAAGCCCCAGCCCTGCTTAAGGGTGCAGGACCTTTGATTGGATCCTGGTTCAGAAACACTAGCATCTATCTATAACTTTTCGAGGATTAAACTGAAAAAAAAAATAGCATAAAACGATATTGGTAAATGTTGTTAATTTTTAGGTAATAAAATAGTGGCCTTGTGGTTATGTAGAAGATGTCCTTGTTTTTTGGAGGAAGCTTCAACAAAAATATATATAATATATATGAAACAAATAGACACAAGGTTAACAATAGTTGAATTCTGGTGGTGGTTATATGGGTATTCATGGTACTGTTCTTGCAACTTTGTGTTGGAAAATTTTCACAGTAAGAAGTTTTTGAAAAATCCTATACAAGCCAAGCTTTTGTAATAACATAACAGATTGAAGACCATCCAGAAGAGGTTGATTGCCACGTATCGAGGAGGGGGGAGCAAAGCAACTCACTTGCCTTAAAACTAACCCTATCCCGCTTTGAAGAGCTGTTCTGACGGCCGATGAGCTGAAGGTGCTCTGGCCTAGTCTGCGGTGTCTTCCGACCTTGAATGTCTTTGTAATCTTGGTCACATGTGTCACAGAGAGCTGGGATAGCTGTCATGTAGGTGTCTTATTATAGCCATTTTCAAGTTTTCCTGACTCCTTAAAAGATTTTATCCTTAAAAAAAGATGGACTCCTGGGTGGCTCAGTTGGTTAAGCATCCAACTCTTGATGTCTGCTCAGGTCATGATCTCAATTGTCGTGAGACTGAGCCCCGAGTCTGGCTCTACACTGAGTGTGGTACTTGCCTGGGATTCTCTCTCCCTTTCCCTCTGCCCCTCTCTGGATCCCAGTCTGAGGGCTCTCTCATGGAAGGAAGGAAGGACGGAAGGCAGGCAGGCAGGCAGGCTGAATTCTCTCTCATGAAAGGAAGGAAGGAAGGCAGTCTGAGTTCTCTCTCATGAAAGGAAGGAAGGAAGGCTGAGTTCTCTCTCATGAAAGAAAGGAAGGAAGGAAGGAAGAAGGAGAAAAAGAAAGAAGGAAAGGAAAGAAGAAAAGAAAGGAGGACGGAAAGAAGGAAAGAAAGAGAGAAGACGAGAAAAAGAAAGAATCCAATGAGGATGTTGGGAACGGGCTTCGGGGTGAGGTAGTGTACTTTTTCATCAAACAAGGTTGCTAGTTGGCTCCTACTTCTCCTTCTAAATCCACACAGGGAGGCCTCCAGCAGCCAATGGGTTCCCTCTCCCTCCCCACTACCCCAGACCATGACAGCTTCAAACTGGAATCAAAACATGGAGCTCCTGCCATCCCCAGACACAGCTGGGCCACCTGCACTTACATCACCCCCTTTAGCCTTCACATGAAGGTAATGTAAACACAGATTCGGCAGGTGAGCATCAGGAGAACCAGGTGTACTGAAATCCCATAGAGGCAGGAAGTGTCCCTGCTTGTTATGTTATGGTGATAGTTTACCTAACGGTAATCAAAAGGCAACTCTTGGGGCGCCTGGCTGGCTCAGTCAGTAAAGCATGTGACTCTTGATCTCAGGGTTGTGAGTTCAAGCCCCACGTTGGGCGTGGAGCCCACTTAAAAAACAAAAGGCGGGACACCTGGGTGGCTCATTTGGTTGAGCTTCTGACTCTTGATTTCAGCTCAGGTCAGTCATGAAGTCACGTGACCTAGAGCCCTGTGTTGGGCTTCATGCTGACAGTGTGTAAGCCTGCTTGGGATTTTCTCCCTCTCTCTCAAAATAAATAAATAAACTTAAAAAAAAAAAGATCACCTAAAACCAACGTGAAATTGAATCCCATGTAGAAACTATGTTCAATGGTAACTTGTGTCTGGGGTTTCTGTAATATCAGCACGGGGACAAAAATATAATATACATTGTGATTCAGTCAGTGGTAACAGGCCTGAATTAATTCGCCCATGGTCCAGAGGACAATCAGTGTTTGTGACTGCCTAGCATCTCTATTCAGGGGAACTTCCCACTGTGTGAGTCAAAGCAAGCCTCGCCTCCCCCTGGGGAAATAGAAAGGTCTAGAGACCAACCTCTTCCCAAGCACACCCTTAGTTAGGACAAGGGCAAATAACTTTGGTTGACCAGATACCCTCATCCTGGATTTTTAAATTGTAAATAAATGAGGTAAGGATGAATGAAAAGACAGGATCTATGTGTATTGAGAGGATTTGGCTGAAGTATCCTGGTTGGATTGCTCTGGCTAAGAGATGATCATCTGGCATTCTGCTCCATGAGCCCGTCCCTATATTAATTTTTGTCTGGTTCTCCCGCTTCCTGTAAATTTTTTGTAATGTTGGTACCTCTTTTCTGTTTACGATGACTGATGTTGTTTTCTGCTGCTCATTACCAAGAATTGACTATGGACACGTATTTGAAATGCACAGTCCCAAGTCCATTTCCAAGTGTTATAGGAAAACCAAGATGAGCACAGTGTGGGATGCCCTGCACATAGTACATGAGAATACAAGTGGAGGCACCTGAGTGGCCCAGTTGGGTTAAGTGTCCAACCCTTGATTTCTGCTCAGGTCATGATCCCAGAGTCGTGAGATTGAGCACTGACAGGGTGGAGCTTGCTTGGGATTCTCTTTCTCCTCCCTCTGTCCCTCACCCGGCTTATGTGCATGTGTTCTCTCTCTCTCTCTCTCTCTCTCTCTCTCTCTCTCTCTGTCTCTTTCTCTCAAAATAAATAAATAAACTTAATGGGATGCCTGGGTGGCTCAGTCGGTTGAGCATCCAGCTTTAGCTCAGGTCATGATCTCACGGTTCGTGGGTTCGAGCCCCCATCGGGCTCTGTGCTGACAGGTAGCCTAGAGCCTGGAGGCTGTCTTCGGATTCTGTGTCTCCTTCTCTCTCTAACCTTCCCCCATTCACACTGTCTCTCTCTCTCTCTCAAAAAATCAATTAAAAAAACATTAAAATAAATAAATAAACTGAAAAAAAAAAAAAAAAAGACTGACCCAACAATTGCGCTAAAAAAACGACTGACCCAACAATTGCACTACTAGGTATCTATCCAAGGGATACGGGTGTGCTGTTGCAAAGGGGCACTTGCACCCCAATGATGTTTATAGCAGCACTATCGACAATAGCCAAAGTATGGAAAGAGCCCAAATGTCCATCGACGGATGAATGGATAAAGAAGATGTGATATATATACAATGGAGTATTACTCGGCAATCAAAAAGAATGGAATCTTGCCATTTGCAACTACATGAATGGAACTAGAGGGTATCATACTAAGCGAAATTAGTCAGTCAGAGAAAGATAAATATCATACGACTTCACTCATATGAAAACTTTAAGATACAAAACAGATGACCATAAGGGAAGGAAAGCAAAAATAATATAAAAACAGGGAGGGGGACAAAACATAAGAGACTCTTAAATATAGAGAACAAACAGAAGGGTGCCAGAGGGGCTGTGGGAGGGGGGATGGGCTAAACGGGTAAGGGGCATTAAGGAATCTACTCCTGAAATCATTGTTGCACTATACGCTAACTTGGGTGTAAATTAAACAATAAATTAATTAATAAATTAAAAAGAAAATACAGGCTTCACAGTGAGACAGGTTTGTGTTCAAATCTTGACTCTGGGGTGCCTGGGGGGCTCAGTCGGTTAAGCCTCCAACTTGATTTTGGCTCATGTCATGACCTCAGGGTGGTGAGATCAGGCCCCGTGGGCTCCTTGCTGAGCATGGGGTCTGCTTAAGATTCTCTCTCTCCCTCTCTCTGCCCTTCTCCCACTAATGTGCATGTACACAGGTCCTCTCAAGAAAAAAAAAATCTTGAGTCTACCACGTATTAGCTAGGTCATCTTCCACATGTTCCTCATCTTCTCTGACCATCATTCCCTCATCTGTACAACGAGGAGGCTACTCACAAGGTTGTTACGAGAATTAAATTAGATACTAGTTGTGAAGGGCTCAGCACAGTGCCTGGTATGGAAAAGCACATGATGAACGTTGGCCATGATGCTGACGATAATGATTTTTTTTAAAATTCTGATGATGATGATTCTTAACTTTATGGAATTTGTAGTCTTGGGGGAGTGGCTCATAGTTACCAGTTCTTCCCAAACATCCATGATAGAGATCAGGGCAAGTAATGTCAAAACAAAAGGTAATCCTGTACATGGGGTCTAGAAAATAGGGAGCCAAAGCCTCAGTACGTTTGTCAGTCATTCAACTAACAAGATTCACAGATACTTATTCAGATATTTGTTGAGTTCCTATGATGCACCATGACTTTCACTAAGCCTACCTTCAATGGAGTCTAATGGAGGGGGGAAAAAGCTCTCTCATTAAGACAGCAAGATCTAGCAAGGAGCCTAGAAGAAGTAAATTTCTCTCAAAACCATCCTCTTTCTTTCTTCCTCAGATGGGCTTCTGAAATCTAACTAGTTTACTTTTCCAAGGACTTCAAGGCAAGGAAGCAGACACCCTGTAAGTGTGGTTACTATGAAGCATTTCCCACATTCTAGGCTTCCATGAAAAATTAAGTTTCTAAACTTGCAAAGATGAAAACCAGATTCCACACTGATATTTGACACCACTAAGAAGCAGATGGCCTGTGAAACCCCCCCACCCTGTGCAGATACACGTACAACCCAAGTATTTTTTGAGCACATCCTGTGTACCAGGCACTGGGCTAGGAATAGGGAATACAACTGCAAATCAAAGAGGATGGTCCCTTACCTGAGGCACCTGGCTGGCTTGCTTGGTAGAACATGTGACTCTTGATCTCGGGGTTGTGAGTTCAAGCCTCATGTTGGGTGTAGCGATCACATAAAAGTAAAATCTTTAGGGGCGCCTGGGTGGCTCAGTCAGTTGAGCACCCGACTTTGGCTCAGGCCATGATCTCACGGTTCGTGGGTTCGAGCCCCGCATCGGGCTCTGTGCTGACAGTTCAGAGCCTGGAGCCTGCTTCGAATTCTGTGTCTCCCTCTCTCTCTGCCCCTCCCCCACTTGTACTCTCTTTCTCAAAAGTAATAAACAAACATTAAAAAAATAAAATCTTTAAAAAAAAAGGATGGTGCTTACTCTCTTACTGCCTAGGGTGGGAAGAGAGACAGTCACCAAAGAATTATATAAATAGTCATGCAATGACAAATTGTGATAAGTACCCTGTAGGAAAAATTTTGGAGTCTATGAGATCATGTAATGGGCGCACTGACTAAGTCTAAGGAGTTAGGGAAGGTTTTCATGAGTAAGACAGCATTTGAGCTGTGATGTTAAGAATGAGTAGTGATTGACTGCATGAAGAAGGGAGGAAGGAGCAGGTCAGGCAGAGAGAAGAACGTAGATAGATAAAGGCCCAAAGGTGGGAGGGAGCAAGGCCTGGGTACCTACTTCCTAAGATGTTATGAGATATATAGGAGATAATACCCGTAACAGTCAATACGTATTAGCTGATTGGCCAAATAATAATATTAATAAAAACTGGCATCCATTAAGCCCTTATGATGTTCTAGGAACTTCTACAGTGTATTAATAAGGTTAATGAACACTAGCAGCTATAACATGGGATTCCCAGATCTCTGTGGTTTAACACAACAAAGATTCATTACTCCCTCTCTTTACACTGGGTTGGGCAGCTGTCCTGGGCAGGGTCCACCAAACAGTGACTCAGGGATCCAGGCTCCTTCTAGCTTGTAGCTCCACCCCCCCCCCAAGGGCTTCCTTGAAATTCTCCCTTAGATCTTTTCCATACAAGTGCCCAACTCGGAAAGAGAGTGTGGATGGCTGTATGAGACATTTTGGGGGCTTTTAAGGGGTACCCATCACATCTGCCTTCACTCACCTGGTCAAATCCTGTGACAGATTGTTCCACTTATGTTGAAATGTTGAATAAGCTGGTGGTGGGGTGTGGAAGGAGATACTTGTATCTTTCAAAATGAATTAAAAGAAGGTTGAGAAACTGCACGAGAGTACGGAGTCATTTCCAAGGGCGTGAATTTATGTGCGGAAAAAAAATAAAGGAACAGGTATGATTCCTTCCCCACCTCCTCCCCACAAGCTGGCCACATTTCACATTTTCTACACCTGACAGAAATTTCCTCTCCAGTCAAGACTTTGGCCTAGATAGGGAGCGAGAAGACTAGGAGTGAGGAATCGACTGGCAAAGAGAGGAGGCTCTTCAGTTCGAAAGTTGCTTAGAAGGCAGGGGAGGAAAAGTCCTCAAAGGCCAAATGGGGAGCTTCAGGCAGTGCCTGGATTTATGTTTAGGTGTTAGAAAGTGTTCCTGGGAGGCTGAAGGGCCCAAATATGCACCAGCAGATTCCAGAAGGAAGAGACAGGAGTGTGACATTACCCTGGACAAAGCTTGGAAGTTCCTAGTGGCGAGAGTGGACAATGAATAATGAAAGTAGACGGGCTTATTGAGAGTTTCTGTTCACACAGACCTCAATACACATTTTACCTGCTTTTATTTATTTATTCATTTATATTATATTTAAACTTTTTTAATGTTTATTTTTGAGAGACAGAGCATGAGCAGGGGAGGGGCAGAGAAAGAGAGAGACACAGAATCTGAAGCAGGTTCCAGGCTTCGGGCTGTGAGCACAGAGCCTGACGCAGGGCTCGAACCCATAAACTGTGAGTTCATGATCTGAGCTGAAGTCAGACGCTCAACCGACTGAGCCACCCAGGTGCCCCACATTTTACCTGCTTTTAGTCATCACAAAATTCCTATGAAACATGCACCACTGTTCATCCCATCTGCCAAAGGTCACACTGCTCGAGAGTGGCCAGACTGGGTTTTGAATGGTCCTTCCAACCCCAGAGTCCAGGCTAGAGTAGGTATGTCTGATCTGCATGAAGGCTTAATTAAATGCTAATGTTTTTGCAGTGGAAATATACACACACAGCACAGTTAATTACTTCTCTTAACAGTCTGGGCATTAACTACTTTTTCCTTTACCTCTGCTGGGCTCCCACTTGGAGAGAGAATCTTTACATCCTTAAGGACAATCTGCTTGCCTCACTTGGACGGCTTGGCGAGCCAGAGTGCTAACTCCTGGAAAGCTCTTCCTCACAGCCAAGGTGAGCCAAGTGAAAAGTTGGTTCCATTTTCCCCAGAGAGTGACAGTTCATTTAATTCCAGCAATAAACTAGCTTCCAGGGAGAAAGGACTGTTTAAAGGTCTGTGTCAATTACACAGCGATTATGAAATTCACGATATGACTAATCCAGTGGCTGAACCTATCATTATCTGACATAATCCTGGAATATGCAGTTTAACAGGCTCTTTGCCTCCCATAAAAGAGAAGTCAGTTTGTGTCTATGCTATGCTATGGATGACTTCGCTTATTTCTTAGATCTCTTCTCTCCATGAGAGGGAGTAAACGTTTATCAAACAGTTTCTGAATTAAACTCAGTGTCCTGGAAGCTACGTGGGCTATTTTTCATGGATGGCTCAAAGTCTGGGAATTCAGTGTGTCGCCTGATACAATTTGAAGTTCCAGAGAGGCCTTTGACCTTGAAGACTTCCCTTTAGTAATCTGCATAGTCTTTCCTGTACTTAGTGTCTATGATTAGATTACAGGCTGTCATAACAAGTGCATAACTTCCTGAAGCATTCCTGATTTATTTATTTTTGGACGTTTTTATCATTTCTTTTCCCTTAAGAGTACTCTGTAAACGGGAACTAAAACCTATTGGTAACAAGTACCTACAAACATATCGTTTTTAAAATCAGAAAGCAAAAAAGTGATTGCCCCAATCCATCACTAACATTGTTATTGGAGAGAAGCCTAAAAAATCTCTGAAAGCTCTGACCCCTTTCAGCCAAAAATGTTTGTGTTTCCTATACATTGAGGGCCAGGTTTTGTGTCCTCTGTCCATGTTTCCCTGCCCAAAGCTGACTGGACCAAAGCCTTGAACCTGTTTCCAAAACTGTCCTCTACAGGCTAGAAGCAGCCATTTAAATGCCCTGATACAAAAGGGCACCTTGGCCGAAAAGGAGTGCCTTCTGCAGGGTGGTGCCTGGCTGCTCAGTTTGACTGCTAGAGATACTAAGGTAATCAGAAAAAGGAGGAAGTAGAGACAGTCATGATAAAGGTGGAAGTCTAGAGTCTGGAGCAAAAGGCCAGCAAGATACCCAGGTATCCGTGTTGTATCCCAAATGCCCGTTGGTTTTCCCGATTTCCTCTTCTCTCATTTCTCCATGTAACCTGATAGTAAGCCCCCAGTGACCGAGGAAGCACACCAGAACTCGGTCTCATAGAAACAAGGGGTTGAAGTGATGTGGGGAAGGGGCCAGGAAGCAAGGAATGTGGGCAGCCTGAATAGCTGACAAGGCAAGGAAATGGACGCTCCCATGAAGCCTCCAGAAGGAACTAGCCCTTTGAACACGTGGCTATATCCCAGGGAATTAGAACAAATGAGTGCTGTTTCAAGTCACTAAACGTGTGGCAATTTGTTACAGTGGCAATGGAAAACTTACACACCACTTGACTGACTAGGCCAGGGGTCCAGCATTTGTGTGCTCTATTCTTTATTATTTTTTTTAATGTTTATTTATTTTTGAGAGAAAGATAGAGCATGCGAGAGTTAGGGGTAGGGGTGGGCAGAGAAAGAGAGAGAGAGAGAGAGAGATGCAAAATCCAAACCAGGCTCTGTGCTGACAGCGGCAAGCCCGATGTGGGGCTTGAACCCACAAACCGTGAGATCCTGACCTGGGCTGAAGTTGGACGCTGACTGAGCCACGCAGGTGCCCCTGTGTGCTCTATGCTTGAGGAAGAGAGGAAGAAAGTAACTTACGCCCTTGACAGTTCTGCTTGTTAGCTAGGTATCCAGAGAATTTCCCGGATCTGTTCTGAAGAGGTCATTTTATTTTGCTGGGAGACTACAAGGGGAAATAGAGGAAATTAGGTAATTAAATAAAAATGACAAGAGAATTGTCATCGGGGCCACAGCCACTCAGAGAACCCACCCTAAGAACAGTATATATAGAGAAAGGATGTGACGTTACGATTAAAACCCAACAAGAACAAAGACAGAAGAGAACCGGGTAAAACTGAAACCTGTCCTCAGTCAGCCTGAGACATTCACACAGTCATTTCTCATTAATTCAAAATCCGTCTGGAGCTAGATCTTGATGCTCTTGTTAATTACTTCTTTCAAGATATTTTCATCATCGTAATTGAACACAGCCCTGGGTGCCGTCCTAGAAATGAGTACGTTAATGACCACATGCAACACACTGAGCTGAGCGCTTACACACATTAACTGGCCTCCGGCACACCTTTCAACTCTTCCATTATAGTTTATAGACAACGCTCCGCCAGGTAGGCTCACCTGTCATCCTCCGTAAAGACCCAAATGACAGTTCTCGTCTGTGTTTAATCAGTTTGATCAGTTTCTTCTGCCTGTTCCTCACAAAAGTCTGTCTGCTGCTGACGAAAAGTAAGCCTTAGGAAAGGAAAAAACAAAAACAAAAACAAAAAACAAAACCCAAAACAAAAAAATAAGCCCAAACAGGTTTCCATTCATGTGGTATCTTTCAGGATAATTGCATTTTGAAGGCAAGGACTTATTTTTTTACACATGCTGTTCTTTTTCCTGGCCTGAATATACTTAATAAAGAAATCTTTTTGACTGAGGTGATTAGGACCGTTCTGATGGTTACAGTATCAATCATTTCGATAATTACTGTGTTCTCAGTTGCAGATAACAGCATTCGCTCTAACTGGTTTTCACAGAACAGGATTAGAGCAGAGTATTAGGTAGTTTAGAGGATTTCCAGCAGTGCCAGGGACATAGGCGAGGATAACGCACAGCCAGAATAACCCCGGGAGAAATACCCAATCAGAAACAGGGCTGTTCCCATGGAAACCCCATCGCTGCTACTCACCACTCAAGACCTATGACAGTGGAGGCAGGACACTGGAACTTCTCCCAGAGCTTGTGCACCGCCATACTGGCAAAAAGATGGATCCAAACACAGGTAGCTGCTACTTCATTTGAATCATTTTCGTGGCTGGGGCACATGGGCATCGGCTTGACAGGAGCTGGGTCATATGCAGAACTCTAGCTACCAGAAAGCCCAGGCACTGTGAGTTTTAGATAGGGCTGGGGGTGCGTCTGGGTGGCTCAGTCCACTGAGCGCCCAACTCTTGATTTTGATTTTGGCTCAGGTCATGATCTCATGGTCGTGGGATCGAGCCCCGAGTTGGGCTCTGCTCCGACATCACAGAGCCTGATTGGGATTCTCTCTCTCTTTCCCTCTGCCTCTGCTCCTCCCCCACCAGCACCTCTCTCAAATAAATAAATAAATAAATAAATAAATAAGGTTGGAGTGGATGTTGTGTGGGGCAATCTGTGGAATCCGTCACAAGGACTGCATCTACTTCAGGTAATTCGTGTGACAGAATGGCGGTAATCATGAGGGTCACAATGAGAATAATAGCTAGCATTTTCGGAGTGTGTTATTCCACTATTAGCCCTGTGCTAAATATTTTATGTGCATTTATGTGCACAATCCTCAAAGCAACACTATGAGGTAGGTACTATTTATAGCCTTGCATTGTAAGTGAAGGCTCTGACGCACTGAGAGTTAATTAACTTGCCCCAAGTCTCTTGGTAAGTAGAGTCAGTCAAACTCAGGTCTGTCTAAAATCAAAGTCTGGGCTTTCAGTTTGTGTACCGATGATACTTAATGATTATCTTTTTAGTCCATCAGCTTGACTAGCTAATCTGCATTTCCCAAGTTTCCCAAGGCTTTCGCAAACACAGGGACTCTAATACCAGTGTCACTGGGGGAAAAATTGAAATTCTGAATGTGAGATGCAAAGAAAGGGGTTCATCCAACCCGCCCTGGGTTATATTATCATATCTAAGGTGACTGGCCGATGATAGGAGATGCACCAAATGGAAAAAGTGCTGAAAGAATTGACCTCTGAAGAGGATGGAAAAAGCATTAAATTTCTGTATCAGGTACAGCCTATGTAGGTTACTTTATCTGAAGCGGGGGTGGGGGTGCAGATGAGGGGAGCTTAAAAAGACTAACCTTTACTCTGGGCAAAACTCATAATGATTTTCTTCTCCTTACTTTCGAACGCCAGAGCCAGCCAGACAGGACAGGACATGTAGTTGCACAAGGATCCTGCTGAGTTTTGAACTTGAGGCTGAGGAACAAGTGCAATTAACATTCCAAGGTGTGAATGATTTCTCCACCACATGAGCATCTTGCTGGGATTACGGAGGCTGAACTGTGGCCTTCTCAATGTAAAGTGTACACATTAAAGATATACAGGAAACTTCTTCAAAGTTGTAAGTCCAAACATTGCATAATGTGTGGAACGATTGAATTGTAGAATGGGGGTAGTTTCTTTCTTTTAAAAAAAATTTTTTTTGTAATGTTTATTTTGAGAGAGAGAGAAAGAGAGAGAGAGAGAACAAGCAAGGGAGGGACAGAGAGAGACTGAGACAGAATCTGAAGCAGGCTTCAGGCTCTGAGCTGTCAGCACAGAGCCCGACAGGGGACTCGAACCCAGGAGCTGTGAGATCATGACCAGAGCCCAAGTCAGATGCTTCACCAACTGAGCCACCCAGGAGCCCCAATGTTTATTTGTTTTATTACCTTAAATTACTTTAAATTATTACTTTAAATTACTTTATTACTTTAAATTACTGGCTTTCCATACTTCCAAAGAGACCCAGGGGCGTCTGGGTAGCTCAGTTGGCTAAGCAGTTGACTTCAGCTCAGGTCATAATCTCACAGTTCGTGGGTTTGAGCCCTGCGTCGGGCTCTGTGCTGACAGCTCAGACCCTGGGGTCTGCTTCAGATTCTGTGTCTCCTTCTCTCTCTGACCCTCCCCCACTCACATTCTGTGTCTCTCTCTCTCTCAAAAATAAACATTAAAAAAACAGTCCCAATTTTTAGTTCTAAAATATAGCTACCCTACCTATGAGAACTTTGCTTTGCTTAGAAATACATGAGGATCATGGACTTGCACTTGCCACTTTGGGACTCTGTTACACAGACCTGAAGGCTTGCTCCCTGGGGACCAAAAATAAGCCATCCAACCTCGGAATGGCTACCTCAGCATTTAGCACAGTGTGTTATTAGTGTTTCATGATGAAGGGTTTTGTTCCTTAATGCTGTGTTAGAGTAATATTGTTACACTCGTTCTTTTTCTTCCTTCTCATGGTGGCTGTCCCACTTCCCAGAGTCTCCGATAAGCTGAGATACACTGTAATTTCCTCCAAGGAAGATACAGTCATGTTTGCCAAACTTAACCACAGCACCCTTTCCTGAGGAGCATCTCTTGAATGAGAGAGTTCAGCGGAACACAGTCGGAGAAATGCTGACCTGCTTTTCTCCTCGGACTAACGTGCTGGCAGTAATCTGGTCTATCTGTTTAGTTACGTAGACACTAGCATTTCCCACAAGGGTGACTTCGTGCTGGTCAAGATGATTTTTAAAAACCTAAAGGCTTCCATCACAAGGAAACACATTTTTTCGTCACTATATGAGAGATGAATGGTAACTAAGCCTACTTGTGGTCATTATTTTGCAATATATATAGGTCAAGTCACTAGGCAGTATACGCGAAACTTACACAGAGCGCTCTGTCCATTATATCTCAATAAAACTGGAGGAAAGGCAATTTGAGAAACATTTTTGGTAGAAGCCCAAAGAATCCCTGCTAGATGACGTAAGCATCAAAGAGAAAAACTGACACGTGGTGAGGATTATAGAAGGAAGTAACACTTTCTGGGAAGTATTTCTTCTCTCCTAGCCTATGAGGACCAATGAATAATAATGAGGACTCTTCACTTACCAGGCACTGTGCTATGTACTTCCCATAAGTGAACTCAATTACTTCTCATAGCATTGCTATGTGTAGATGTTCTTGGTCCCACTTTGTAATAAAAAAAAAAAAAAGAGGGTTAGAGAAAGTTAAGTAACTCATTCAAGGTGACCAGCAATGATCTGGAAGTTCTGGATTCAAATCGACATCTCCGGCACTAAAACCCATGGCCTTAATAAAAAGAATGAGGGGGATACACAAGTATTTATAAATGGACATTTGGATATCCTATACCCTTGTACGGGTCTTGCTGCCGGGACTTTAAGTCAGGCCAGAGCCCCCAAGGTGTGTGACCCAAAAATGACCATATAAATTTCTCATCCCTTAGGACGGTGATAAGATGCTGACACTTACAGGGTGTTTCCCAGGTACCAGGCACTGTTATGATCTTCACAAGCATTATTTCACTTAAATTTCGGAGTTCAAAGCTGTGAGGCAGGTACTATAATGATCCCATTTTACAGATGAGTCTAAGACCAGAGAAGCTAATTTGCTTGCCCATTGCCACACAACTAGGAAACAGCAGACCCAGCCTTCAAACCCAGGTCTGGTCTGAGTTCAAGACACGCACTTAACCCACTTTCCTATGCTGTGTCCCTCGAGGTACTATATAAGACAAATTGAATAGTCTCCATTAAACATGTCCTTAAAAATCTACCATATCATGGGGCACCTGAAGTCGGTTAAGTGTCCGACTTCAGCTCAGGTCATGATCTCATGGTTTGTGGGTTCGAGCCCCGTGTTGGGCTCTATGCTGATAGCTCAGAGCCTGGAACCTCCTTCAAATTCTATGTCTCCCTCTCTCTCTGCCCCTCCCTGGCTCACACTCTTTCTCTCTCTCTCTCTCTCTCAAAAATAAATATTAAAAAAAATTTTTTTTAATCTACCATATCAGGGTGCCTGGGTGGTTCATTCGGTCGAGCGTCCAACTCTTGATTTTGGCTCAGGTCATGATCTCACGGGTTCATGGGATTGAGCCCCATGTCAGACTCTCACAGCACAGAGCCTGCTTGGGATTCTCTCTCTGCCCCTCCCCTGCTCATGCTCTCTCTTTCAAATTAAATAAATACACTTTAAAAAATCTGTCATAGCTCTGAATTAAAACTGGAACAACATAGAACAATTAGTCCTCTTTTCAGATATTTCTGAGTTGTGAACATTTGATTTTTTTTTTCCCTAGGCAGCACTTAAATCTCATTCCTATTTAGTGGGAATTCCTCTTTTGGAAGATCTTGATAGGAGCGCCCTGGCCCGTTTTGGAAGCTAGAAAAGGCCGGACTTTTTCTTTCCTGCCTCCTGGCTCATGGGATGTCCAATGGGATGTCCCAGCTGCGAACAGTGATCTTGGAGGGAGTGAAGCTACAAAGACACGGGAACCTTTAGGGAGCACTCACTACAGTGCCTGTGGAGCGGACTGGCCGGTGGCTGTGGCCATGAGTAATGTTCCTGTGTCATGCCTTTGGCTAGGTTTCCTGCTGACTCATGTCAATTGGTTCTTTCCTGTTTCCCGGGGCCAGTCGCCCAATTTACCCACCTATTCCGTGACCCACCAGTATCCTGTCAGGGCCCTTCCTTTCTGTTTAGGTGGACTGTATGTGGCTCGTGATGTGTACAACCAAGAATTATTCACACATTTGGAATTATACAGTGCGAGCCAAGGATGGACTTTTGTCTTAGACTTCTACAACTGATACAAAGTGTCTTCTCTTCTGAGATCCACGGTTAAGGGCATAGGTGTCGCTTTGTGCTTGGGTAACAACCACCTTTTGTACTTTGGGGCTATGAGCAGTGAGTTCCAATTTCTCAGCCAGGCCTCCAGGGCTTTGACCAGAGTGGCCCCATGCATGGCTCTGTTTCCTACCACCTTGATTAGGCCTGTTCTGCAGCTGACCCAGCCTTCTGGCTGATCGGTAGCCTTGTTTTGCATTTTCTGACCCAAATAGTCACCTGCCTCCCACAGGTCAGCCTCCTTTTTTTTTTTTTTTTTAACACATAGGGATAAATGGAAAGCTTGGTGTCACTCATCTTGAGTCGTTGACTTCCGAGCACTTGTTATAGTCACAGCCTTGTTCCCCACTGCTCCCAGCTCTGCTGAGGACCACAGTTTGCTCCATGGTCTACTACCTCCAATTCCAGGCCCGCTTCAGTCCTCTCAATAGGAGAAGAGTCCAGTCCTTTCTTCACTGGCCTCACTGGGGAGCAGGGAAGGGGCCACATCTCTTTCATTTTCCACACAACCAGGGCAGACAATGCAGAAAGAAACAGTTTCTGGCCTGTTGGGACAACTGGAAAAGGGATTGAGATTTCTCAAAGAAAAGGTTAAAGCTCTTGGGGAGTTTGATTCTCTCAGAGTCATGAGGGAAAGCAGCACAGGGTTAGGATTTCCAAATTGAGGGTGGCCGAGCGGCGTTGGTGGTATAGTGGTGAGCATAGCTGCCTTCCAAGATGAGGGTGGAGGGTTCTCCTGAGGTCCAGCCCTGAGTTTTCCACTCTCTCAAGCGTCTTCTACCGTAGGACTCTTGGGAAACCTCTTCGCTTCACTGGGAACCACTGGGAAGGATCTCTATCCCCTTTCTCTCTCCAGACAATCCCTCAGCCCCACTGGGGATCTCAAAAGGACTGTCCACCTTGCTTGGACAGCTAGGTCCTGCACAGCTGAGGGCGGCAGGAGGAGTTGGGGGTGAGGGCTGGGGGTGCAGCTCTGGCTCACCAGAGCCCCCCACTGAGTCAGAATACCTTTCTGCTATTCCCTTCAAGGTGAGCCACATCAGACCTGGCTGTGTCAGTAACTCTGGAATTTGCTAGATCAGATGCAAGAATATTCTTTAAGTAGTGCTTACTTAGGGAGAAACTTCCTTCATTATCAAGGTGCTTCCCGTTCCCCTGGATGACCCTAAATCCCATTATAATGTATAATAGGGTTTGTCCCTTTCTCATTTTCCTATCAGAACGGAGAGTTACCTTAAAAAAAAAGTTAAAAAATTGAAGTACAATGAACATACTGTGTTCTGTTAGTTTCAGATGTACAATATAATGATTCAATAATTCTATTCATTTCTCAGTGCCCATCAAGATAAGTGTACTCTAAATCCCATTTATCTATTTCATCCCCTCACCCACCTCCCCTTCTAGCAACCACCAGTTTGTTCTCTGTATTTAAGAGTCTGATTTTTTTGTTTGTTTCTTTTTTTCTTTGTTCATTCATTTTGTTTCTTAAATTCCACAGCTGAGTGAAATGATATGGTGTTTGTCTTTCTCTGAGTGACTTATTTCACTTAGCATTATAACCTTCAGCTCCATCCCTGTTGTTGCAAATGGCAAGATTTCATTCTTTTTTATGGCTGAGTAATATTCCATTGTATATATACACCACATCTTTATCCATTCAACTATCAATGGACACTTGGGCTGCTTCCAATAGTTTAGCTATTGTAAATAATGCTGCAAGAATCACTAACTCTTTCTGAGTTAGTGATTTTGTAATCTTTGGGTAATGTAGTGGAATTACTAGATCATATAATATTTCTATTTTTAATTTTTTGAGGGATCTCCATACTGTTTTCCACAATGGGTGCCCCAGTTTGCATTCCCACCAACAGTGCACAAGGGTTCCTTTTTCTCCACATCTTCGCCAACACTTTTTATCTTTTTTGTCTTTTATATTTTCACCATTCTGACAGGTATAAAGTGATATCTCATGGCTTCAATTTGCATTTCCCTAAGATGAATGATGTTGAGCATCTTTTCATGTGTCTGTTGGCCATCTGTATGTCTTCTTTGAGAAGATGTCTATTCAGGTCCTCTGCCCATTTTTAAATTTGATTGTTTGGTTTTTTTTTTGGTGTTGAGTTGTATAAGTCCTTCACATGTTTTGGATACTAATCCCTTATAGGAAATATGATTGGCAAATATCTTCTCCCATTCAGTAGGCTGTCTTTTTGTTTCGTGGATGCTTTCCTTCACTGTGTAGAAGCCTTTTATTGTGGTGTAATCCCAATAGTTTAATTTTGCTTTCATTTCCCTTGCCTGAAGAGACATATCTAGAAAAATGTTTCTACAGCCAGTGTGAAAGAAATTATAGCCTATGTTTTCTTCTAGGAGTTTTATGGCTTCAGGTCTCATATTTAGGTCTTTGATCCATTTTAAGTTTATTTTTGTGTATGGTATAAGAAAGTGGTCCCATTTCATTCTTTTGCATATAGCTGTCCAGTTTTCCCAATACCATTTGTTGAATAAACTGTTTTTCCCCCATTGTATATTCTTGACTCCTTTGTCATAGACTAATTGACAATATAAGCATAGGTTTATTTCAGGACTCTCTATTTTGTTCTTTTGATCTATGTGTCTATTTTTATGCCAATAGCATACTGTTTTGATTACTACGACTTTGTGACATATCTTGAAATTTGGGATTGTGATACCCCAGCTTTGTCCTTCTTCTTCAAGATTGCCTTGGCTATTTGGGGTCTTTTATGGTTGCATACAAATTTTAGGACTATTTGTTCTAGTTATGTGAAAAATTTTGTCGGTATTTCACAGGGATTGCATTAAATCTGTAGATTACTTTGGGTTGTGTGGCCATTTTTACAGTATTGGTTCTTCCAATCCATGAGCATGGAATATCTTTCCATTAAATTTTTTTAATGTTTATTTATTTTTGAGAGAGAGAGAGAGAGAGAGAGAGAGAGAGAAAATGAGCAGGCCAGGGGCAGAGAGAGGGTGACAGAGAATCCAAAGCAGGCTCCATGCTGTCAGTACAAATCCTGACATGGGGCTTGAAACCACGAACTGTGAGATCACAACCTGAGCTGAAGTCAGGTACTCAACCAACTGAGCCACCCAGGTGCCCCTCCTTCCATTTGTTTGTGTCATCTTCAATTTCTTTCTTTCATTAATATTTATAATTTTCAGAGGAGAGGTCTTTTACTTCTTTGGTTAAGTTTATTCCTAGGTATTTTATTCTTTCTGGTGCAATTGTAAATGGAATTTTTTCCCTTCTGCTACTTTAGTACTAGTATATAGGAATGCAACAGATTTATATATATTAATTTTGTACCCTGTGACTTTACTGAAATCATTTGTCAGTTCTAGTAGGTTTTTAGCAGAGCCTTTAGGGAGTTCTATATATAGAGATATTAATTCATGTAGGATAAAACTCACCCATTTAAAGTATACAACCCAATGGTTTTTAGTATATTCAGAGAGTTGTGCATCCATTACAATACATTTAGAACATTTCATCACCTAAAAATGAAACCCCACAGTGATTAGCAGTCATTCCTCATTTCTTCCCAATCCCCTCAGCCTTAAGCAACCACTAATTTACTTCAAATCTCTGTGGATTTGCCTTTATGGATATTTAATGTAGTGGAATCACAACATGCGACATTTTGTGACTGAGTTCTTTCGCTCAGCATAATGTTTTCAAGGTTCAGCCGTGTTGTAGCCTGATTAGTACTTCATTCCTTTTTTACTGCTGAATAATATTCTATTGTGTGGCTACACCACAGTTTGTTTATCCATTCATCAGTTTGTGGATCTTTGTGTTGTTTCTTTTTGCCTAGTATGAACAACGCCGCTATAAGCATTCATGTATAAATCTTGTGTGCACGTGTTTTTTTCTGGTTTCTCTCAGGTATATACCTAGGTATGAAATTGCTCGCTCATGTAATAACTCTATGTTTAATCTTTTGAAAAACTGCCAAGATATTTTCCACAGTGACTACACTATTTTGCACTCCCACCAGTAGCGTATAAGGCTTTCAACTTCTCCACATCCTTGCCAACATTTTTTATTGTATTGTACAAAACTGTCATTTGTATTATAGCCATTCTAATAGGTATAAAGTGATTACTTCATTGTGGTTTTGATTTGCATTTCTTTGATGGCTTAAAAGATGGTGAGCAGCTCTGTATCTTCTTTGAGAAATATCTATTCAGACGCTTTGCCCATTAAAAACATTTTTTAAATATATTTATAAGGAAGTAATCTCTACACCCAACGTGGGGCTCGAACTCAGGACCTCAAGATCAAGAGTCACCAGCTTTTCCAACTGAGCCAGCCAGGCGTCTTTGGCCATTTTTTAATTGGGTTGTTTGTTTTGTTGTTGTTAAGGTGTAAGAGTTTTTTTATATTCTAGATACAAATCCCTTATCAGATATATAATTTGCAGATGTTGTCTCCCATTTTTCTAAGTTGTCTTTTCACTTTTTTGATGAAATCCTTTTTTTAAGATTTTATTAATTTAAAAAAATTTTTTAAGGTTTTAAAAATTTGTTTATTCTTGAGAGAGAGCAAGTGAGAGTGAGGGAGGGGCAGAGAGAGAGGGAGAGAGAGGGAATCCCAAACAGGTTCCGTACGGTTAGTGTGGAGCCCGATGTGGGGCTTGAACTCATGAACTGTGAGATCACGACCAAGCCGAAATCAAGAGTTGGACACTTAATCAACTGACCCACCCAGGTGCCCCAGGAAACTCAACTTTAGAACCAGAATTTTAGAAAGACCAATAAATCAAGATGCTGAGAAACAATAAAACAAGTCCAATCACAATGAATTTGGTAAAAATATTACTATAAGGGGCTCCTGCGTGGCTCAGTTGGTTAAACGTCCGACTTCAGCCTAGGTCATGATCTCGTCATTCCGGAGTTCGAGCCCCGCGTTGGGCTCTGTGCTGACGTTCAGAGCCTGGATCCTGTTTCAGCTCTCTCTCTCTCTCTCTCTCTCTGCCCCTTCCCCACTCACACTCTGTCTCTCTCTCTTTCAAAAATAAACAAACATTAAAAATATTACTATAAAATATTAATATTTTGTTTTATAATTTATTTAATACCATTGATAATATTGCTAGTATTGGACATTTTAGCAAGAACAAAAAGTAATATATTTTAAATAAAATCAGGAGTAGCTTAGAAAGTGCCTAGAATTTTTAAGTAAATAAATAAATCTGTACTGGGTTTGGGTGCTTAAAATTTTTTACTGAATGTTCTTCCAAAAAAGGTTTGTGTTTCACTGGTCTAAACTATTACATTATAATGAAAAATTACATTGTGAATTACCAATAAGGAGCTATTGTATACAGCATTTCTCAAACCCGTCTGGCTGTGAAATGTTTGGAGAGTTGAGTGTTCCAAAGAATCTTCTTTGGACAATGCTGGATGATGGTTAAGAGGGGGGACCTGCAGGCAGAGTTGAATTTGACCACCAGCCTCATCACGTCCTAGATGGATGACCTGAACCTGTTACTAAATCTTTTTGAGCCTCTGTTTCCTTACCTGTAATATGGGGCTTGTAATATCCACCTCATAGGTTTGAATGAACTTTAAAACTGATATTGCATATACGTGCATAGCAGTCTCTGACATTTGCGAGTACTTTTTGAAAAGAAGCATTTAGTATTCTGTCACCTATGATAAAGACTTGTTTTATCTTTCCTAACTATGCTTCTTCAGCACAAGGACTGAATCTTTTGTTACAAGCCCTGTGTAACACTTCGCTGCAAGAGACATTCATGAATGAATGAAGAAATAAACAATAGAAGCAGAATTCTCTGAATCTCAAGTTTGGTGGACCATCTATATCACTGAAGACAGAAGGAAAGACATTTCTTTCTCAGCTGCTTATAACTCACCTTTTAATGACTAAAAGAATGAGTCCTCATTTTCGGTGTTTGTTACCGAAGCAGTTGATAACAATTAGCCAGTAATTAATTGTTTCCAGCTGCTCTCCTTTGATTAATCATGCAAACAAATTTATTACAGTTCCCCTGTGGTTTGGTATGGCTGGGAGCTAGAAACTTAGCACACCTGAGATGAAGACAAGATGACCATGAGTACTTTTTAAAATTTTTTTTCACGTTTATTTATTTTAGTAATCTCTATGCCCAACATGGGGCTTGAACTCGTGACCCCAAGATCAAGAGTTGCATGGTCTTCCAACTGAGCTAGCCACTCCGTTGTGAGTGCCTTAGAAAAAAAATTTTTTAATGTTTATTTGTTTGTGAGAGAGAAAGAGTGTGAGGGGTGGAGGGGCAGAGAGTGAGAGAGAGACATAGAATCTGAAGCAGGCTGTAGGCTCTGAGCTGTCAGTACAGAGTCCGACACGGGGATTGAACTCACAAACCGCAAGATCATGACCTGAGCCCAAGTCGGACGCCCAACCGACTGAGCCACCCAGGCGCCCCCTACTGTGAATGCTTTAAAGGTCAGGGCTGTGAGGTGAGGCCAGGGCAAGGTCAGCCATGGGATGATATAGCAGACTCTCCCCCACCCCAGTTTTATTCAGGTATAATTGATAAATAATCTATAACATATTTTAAATGTACAATGTGTGATGATTTGATGTATCTATTGTGAAATGTTTACCACAATTAAGTAGATTAATGCATCTATCACCTCACAGTTACTTTTTTTTCTTTTTTGGTGAGAATGCTTAAGATCTACTCTTTTGGCAAACGTCAAGTATATAACACAGTATTATTAACTAGAGGCACCAAGCTGTACATTAGATCCCCAGAACTCATTCATCCTAAAACTGAGTTTGTAGTCCTTTGACCAACATCTCCCCACATCCTCCTTTCCTCAGCCCCTGGCAACCACCATCTATTCTCTGTTCCTATGAGTTCGAGTTATTTTTATTTTTATTTTTTGTTTCACATATAAGTGATAACCATGCAGTATTTGTCTTTTTCTGGCTGGCTAAAAGTGGGCTTAGACAAATTATTTCAGGCCCAGAAAAAGAATGAAGACAGGGACACGTGGATGGCTCAGTTGGTTAAGCGTCCCATTCTTGATTTCCTATCAGGTCATGATCTCATTGTTCATGAGACTGAGCCCCGTATCAGGCTCTGAGTTGACAGCATGGAGCCTGCTTGGGATTTTCTCTCTGCCTCTCTCTCTCTCTCTCTCTGCCCTTCCCCAGCTCCCGTGCACATACTCTCTCTCAAAATAAATAAATAAACATTACCAAAAAAAAAAAGAAAAGCAAATGTCAAAAGCTTTATGAATGCCAGCTGAGTAACCTCCCCTTAAATCAGGAAAACAATAGGTTTGTTTTTTTTTTGAAACTCCATCCAGTATTTCCGCCTATATCTCATTGGCAGAATTGGGTCAACTGGCCATCTTCAGTAGAAAGAGTCTGGGAAGGTAAATATTTTTGTTTACTTTTAAACGGTAACATTGTTCCCTTAGAACAAAACTGGGGGAGAAAGGAAAGAATGATGACAATGTATGCTGTATCTCTCGCCACCAAAGTGCTTCTCGAACCTTCTCGAGCACATGCAAACTCCCCTCTCTTTCCATTGTTGTTCTTTTTTTTTCTTTCAAGAGACAGACTGCATCTTTTCTTTTTTTATTTTATTTATGTATTTTAAGAGAAAGAGAATGCAACTGGGGGAGAGGGGCAGAGAGAGAGAGAGAGAGAGAGAGAGAGAGAGAGAGAGAATCCCAAGTAGGCTCCATGCTCAGCACTGAACCCGACTTGAGGCTTGATCTCATGACCTGAGCTGAAATCAAGAGTCCAAGGCTTAACTGACTGAGCCACCCAGATGCCTCAGACTGAATCTTTTCTATATCATCTTTTTGGCTATTCCTCTCCCCAGCTGGGAAATACCTCCTGGATGTCAGGAGCTTATCCAAGCCCCTTGTTAAGTATTATTTTGTTTAACTCTTGTGACAGCCCACGAAGTAGTTACTTCTGTTATCGTCCCACTTAATAGATATGGAAAGTGAGACTTCCAGAGGGGAATTAACTTGCCAAGGTCACTAGCTAGGAAGAGCTGGTGCTGTCATTTGAACCCGGATGTCCTAGTTAGAAACTGACTCTGAGCTGGAAAGTTGTGCCCAAGTTCATTGCAAAGCACTTTCAGGATTAACACCTGGGCAGGGAACAAGCACTCAGGTTCGGCCAGAAAGAAAAGTCAAACTAAGACATAGTTGTAACAAAAGGCTTTAGCCAATCCCACAAGGAGCTTTGGAGCTGAGGAAGGCCCTTCAGAGTAGTCCCATCTTGAGGCATAAAGGCCAAGACTTTAGACCCCTGCAGAAGGGGGCTTCCCCTAGGACTGGAACTGGGCTCTCTTGGGGAGCAGGTATGGTCTTAGGTAAGGTGGTTCTCTTCAAACTGATGGCAGTTTCTGCAGAGGGTCTCAGACAGACTTCAGCTACTCACATTCCCAGAAGCAGGGGTGAGGGTGGGATATGAGGGCTCGAGGCCAGAAGTGGACACCATGGCATCCACTATTGTCCTACCCTTGGACTATTTAGATCCACAATAACTTTCTGGGGGAAAGTTCTTACAAGATTCTAGTTGTCTCTTTCCCTGGAGAAATGCACAAAAGTAAGGTTAGTAGAATGAATTTTATAGCCCTCAATTAATTATCTCCCTTCTCTACCCTTTCTAGAGTCCCCTGACCCTACTCTGGCATCTCTGTGACTCTCAGTGGCTTTTGTAGTATGGGGTGACCCAAACTCACACATCCCTGAGAGAGTCTGAGCCCCTCATCACTGTGCCCTTTTCAGATGTGGCTGCTGCACTTGTCCATTTATTTATTTATTAAATGTTTATTTATTTGCGGGGTGGGGGGGGACAGAGAGAGAGAAGGAGAGAATCCGAATCAGGTTCCAAGCTCAGTGCGGAGCCTGACAGGGCGTTTGATCTCATGACCTTGAGATCACAACCTGATATCTAGAGTTGAGCTGATATCAAGAGTTGGATGCGAGCCCTGCATCTGGCTCTGCGCTGGCAGCACAGAGCCTGCTTGGGATTCTCTCTCTCCCCATTTCTCTCTGGCTCTCCCCCACTTGCTCTCTCTCTGTCTCAAAAATAAATAAATAAACATTTTAAAAAATTTAATAATAAAAAAAGTTGGATCTTCAATCGACTGAGCCACCCAGGTGCCACTTGTCCATTTACTATCCTTCTTGAACAAGAGAGAACCAAGAGATGCCCCTATGGATCCCCCAAATATATTCTTCTCTGCTATCCATTGTGTAATAGCTCTACTTCTTCCTAACGATCAGGACCAATTAACCCCCACGAGATGATGACCCCTTTCCTTGCCTGCTGGTGTCTTAGTACGAGCAGCCCAAAGTGACTGGGAGGTGGCTATTGCTTAAAGTGTAGTGGGACTATTGCTGTGTTCCCTGGTGGAAGTGTTCCCCCTTTGTGAACTAGGACTTCTAGACCTGCAGAGCCCAGAGTTGTGGGGATGGGAACCACATATTCCCCTAGTGGGTCACTGGGGATATTGTCAACCAGGGCTGCTCTTTCCATCTCTCAGCTCCCAGATCCATAAATTCTACCTATTGGGGACACAGTGCCACATAATCATCATTGATTAGGGTGTGTGGTTGGTTTTTTTTTTTTTTTTTTTTTGTCCTGGAAGATGTAGGTCCATCCTCATGTAGGCTGGGCCTCAGTTGTGCCTTAAATGGCTATTATATCACCCTACTGGGCCAGCAGTTTCTGGCTAGCGTGGTATGTTATAGGACCAATAGATTTCATAGTCATGCACCCACGGCATACCTCTTTCATGTTAAGGTATATTTTTCTTTGGTCCAATGCTATGTTACATTAGGATCTTGTGTCAGTGGACCACACATTCTGTAGGCCCTTAGACAGTGGTACTGGTGAACACAACAGAAATCTGTGAACAGAAAATGCAAACCCATACCCAGAATGTTTCTATCCTGGATGAATTACTGTTCCTTCTAGGCAAGAAGAAGTCATTTTGTCATCAACAGGCTGGTTGGTTTCCTGAGGGATGGTGCCGTATTAGGGACTTAGGTTTGGGCTCTGCTGCTGGCTGGTTGGGCACTTGGTGGCATCAGTGGCTAGATAGGTCTTAGTAAATGGTGGCTGATGCTGTTGGGCTCATGCCTAGTCTCTACCCTTGCCATTTGGCTACTCTGGACATGCACTCTTGTCTCTGCATTCTCCTAGGGGATACACATTTTGTACAATTTAGAATCTTGCTAGATCGCAGGGGATGGGGGGAGGAGGGGAGTTTCAGAAGCTCTCACTTGGCCTTTTCCACTATGACAGCTCTTACCCCGTAGGCCAAGGAACAAATGTGAGGCTTCTGCCAATCACCACGTGTGTCTTTTCTAATTATACATTCAGAGAGGACCAGAGGACTCATTTGTCTAGATTCTTGCTGGGAACACAGTCTTCTTTAGTCATCAGGTTCTGTGTCTGAAAACTGGCCAACGCCCAGAAACCAGGCAAGGAACTGTGACTTTTTATTGGGGCAGGTTCCCTCAGCCTCCTCTTCATCCATCCTTGGGTTTTTGAAAGGTGTACACATTGAGACTTGTGGTGTTCTGTTAACTATCTCCATAACTCTCTGTGGGTCGCGTCCCCCAGGTTGGCACTCTAATTGTGCCACTCATAACAATGCTGCTAATCTTGCTTCTGTTGGTGAAGTGTGCCACTGGGTCTCTGTTTCTTCAAGATCCCATCAAGCCTACGGCTATCAGGGAGTCTAGCTCTGCAACAATATTGTCTGCCATTAGCCCTGGTCCTGAGGAGAGCCGCCACTGAGCTTCTCAGTGATGCTGATGTCCCTTTAACTAGCACACGCCTTACAGCTTGTGATGAAGGGCAGAACGTAGTCAGCTGGGGGGGGGGGGATGTACATGGTATGTCCATTCTAGCAGAATGCTTCTCTGCGTTTTTGCTCCCTTCTTCTTGTGTCCCTGCTTTGATGGCTCTGGCCTTTCTGTTTTCCCTAGTGTGGGCCTTTGCTTTCCCTAAGCTTCCTGGAAACCTCCTAGGGACCTGTTTGCACTGTCTCCTGGGGACCTTGCTAGGATGTAAATACAGGGACATACTTGTACCAACAAACTCTGCTTTGTCTAGCATTACATTCTCTTCCCTCTTCTTTCTATCTCCCCAGTTTTGTCCTCTGGGGTACCAACCCCATACACAGGTTCCTGGGTTCTGCAGGTATATACATGTTAGGTAGCCCTCTAACTCCTTCAGGATACAGTTCCTTTCCTCCTTTGGCAGGTCCCAGCGTCTGCACAGTGGCATTATTTTGTGACTTGATTTCAGTTTTGGTCTGGCAGACAGGAGGAGCAGTGCAGGTAGGTCCCAAGGAGGATGTGTGCTGCCTTGTAAGGTAGATATTTTTTCATTCTCAAGTGGTGGTGGTGGGGTTGGGGGGTTCTGAGGAGTGGGGTACTTCTACAAACCCAGAGTGTTCAGGGTGATGTGGGGTTTGAAGGTTTTTAAGTGCATCAACCCACATGCCCCAAAGTGTCAGGATCCAACTTATAACCATGGCCCTGACCTTGACATAGAATACTTTCCAGGGCTGAGAATTCAACCTGTTTGGAGTTCTACTATTTTTTTAAGTTTATTTATTTATTTTGAGAGAGAGACAAAGAGAACGAGCAGGGGACAGGCAGAGACAGAGAGAATCCCAAGCAGTTTCCTCACTGTCAGTGTGAAGCCCCATGCGGGACTTGAACTCACGAACCATGAGACCATGACCTGAGCTGAAACCGAGAGTTAGACACTTAACTGACTGAGCCCCCCAGGTGCCCCAGAGTTCTACTATTTTTATACTTAAGTTCTGGGGCTGATCTTCAGCATTTCTGTGCCCCACCCCCACCCCCACTCGTCGTTTGTATGTTGCTAAGGAGGTACTCTAGCATTAGCCTTTAATTGGTGATTCACCACCCACAACTTTTCATTGTCTTACTCCATCAATAGCTGTCCAATCTTACAGTTCTTAAATTTCCATTTTCCCCATATTAAAAAAAAAAAAAAGCCTGATAGATTACATCTACCCAGGCATTCTTGCACTGGTATTATATCCCATCCATCCTATCTCATCCCATCCCATCCCCACTGCTGACAGTTTTAATGGTTGTACAGCCACGGCATGCCAGGACCTATGAAGGCCTTCACCTGGGGCCTTACTGGCAGCTGGCTAGTGGATGATTCAGCTCCACTGGCTCAGACCACACTCATGGGACTAATTGGTTTAGTTCGGATCCTCTGGAAAACCAACTCAGAAATGGAGATTTGCAAGCAGGAAACTTATTGGGTACTACCCTTTGGGATCAAGATTGTGAAGAACTGAAAGAGTAGGACTGAGCAGAAAGAGAACTTGAACGAAATGCAGCCACAAGCAAAGGCCTCACCTGATCCCCCGGGGGGCTGATCACTTATGAGGGCTCTCTAGGGCTTTGGGGTGGTCCCACCCTGAGGCCTGTATCTTCCAGCCACTTGTGCAGTCTCTCCTGGAGCTGGCGTGACTGGAGTGAGGTGGCTATCTTGCGAAGGACAATTTCTGCAAAGGGATTCAGTTGAGAGCTGGCTACAAATGCTCCCACCTGCTGGGGAAATTTGTGCCTCAGCTGTGAGGTGCCCAGCACTCCTTGGGATCCTGGAACAGGGGTGGGGTTGGGGGGTAGGGGGGGATGGGTCAGAGATGGGCAGAATGGAGGGGATACTCCTGGAACAAGACCCTTGAAGACAAAATTGGCAGAGACTGCTGTGTGACCAAAAAATAAAGGACAACTGAGACTGCTGTATTTCTTTTATTTGGATTAATTTTATTATATTTTATTTGAGTATAGTTGACAAGAGCGATGTATTTTTTTCTTCTTTAAAAATTTTTTAAAATGTTTATTTATTTTTGAGAGAGAGAGACAGAGCGTGAGCAGAGTCCTTAGCAGGCTCCAAGCTGTGAGCTATGAGCACAGAGCCCATCGCGGGGCTTGAACTCACAGACCGTGAGATCATGACCTGAGATGAAGTCGGAGGCTTCAGACTGAGCCACCCAGGTGCCCCAAGAGTGATGCATTTAAACCCATATCAAGTGCTAGTAGTTCTCCTGTAGACTCTCATGTTGGACAGTGCAGAACTGGGATGTTAGGACACAATCTAATTCTATTCTACTCTGAAGCCGTATTTTTCCTAGATCAGAGCTAGTCAAGCGGGTGCTCAAAATTCAGAGAGCAGATGTAGTTTGTTTGGCTGCGCAGGGTTTTAAAATATGTGAATAGGCTGCCACCATGTAAAAATTGGAAGAGTTTATATGTACATTCAGATTTCCAGCTTCTATTGAGTAAGGGGAAGATCTGGCAACACTGTGTCAATATTCTTGCCTGGCGGCAGTAATTGAGTTGAGTGACAGCTGCCCCTTTAACTGGGGGATGTGCTCCTTCCTTCACCAGTGTCTATGCGTTACCTTCTTTGGCATTTCTGTTTAGAAATGCCACGGTATATACAATAGGTGTTTGGTCCCTTCATGTTGGTTCAGCAGAACTGAATGAATTTAATTGGAGAGGAAGTTGGAGTGAAGTCTAGTGTTAACACTCCAAGTGTTATGAGAAGCTTGGCAGTCAGTAGGGGCAACGGGGCAGGAAGTGCAGATTAGGATGAATTAGTGAATTAAGGCTGGCTGGAGCCTGAGAAAAGCAAGAAGATCAGAGGGCCAAGGACTGAAGTTTGAGTGTTCTTTCCCTAGAGTTAGGAATGGGGAGCAGGGGAGCAGGGGAAAGAGAAGCACAAAGGGACCTCAGGAATGGAATGCTGCTGGAGCCAAGGGGAGCTGAGGGTTTAGACATTTGCATCCAGGCTAGGGAAGGTGAGGGGAATAGACAAAGAGCCCTGGCAACAAGAAAGTAATTGGGAACTTTCAGAGGAGGCGAAAGGAGAGGAAGTTTGCAGGTCTGGAAGTTTAGCAGTGAAGTACAGGCATTGGGATACTCTCTGGAGGTACGAGTGAGAGTTTTTTCGGAGGTTTTAGTTGGGAAGGGCATAGATGGACATCCATTTAATATTCATCTTTTTCTTTAACATTGTCACCATCATTTTTGACATCATCTAAAAGAAGTGAGTTGGTGTGCACGTGGCATCCTTAAAGAACGGACTACAGAGAGACCTAGACCCTATCCTCTCGTTCTAGTGGAAGTGTTAATTTAATATGTATTTTGGACAATCACCAGCCAGCAAAGGTTGGAAACTTCTCTCATGGATATCTCTCTCTGTGCATGAGATACTGACTTAGAGAATTTGTGTGTGTGTGGTAAATATAAAATACTAGTTCTGGTCTGCCTTGTCACCTGATTAGTTATATCATGTGGCCTAACTGGCTAATTAGTGTGTGCTCGGAAGGTGTAAACTCATTTTAAGATTATCCAAAGTAAGGTGTATTGAGGAAGATAATCTCAAGAATAGCTCATTCCAAAGTTCATGTCCGATCTAGGTGGATCATTGTTTTGGATGTAATCCTCTTCCCTGAAAAACCAATTTCACACGAAATAATTTCAACTGTGGTATAAGGGGCATAAGGAATCCCTTTGTTTCTGCAGAGCCATCAGCCTGTCTCTGCTGTCTTTGGAGTCAAATCACCTGGGTTTGCAGGCTGACTCTGCTACCTATCAACTCGAGACTTCAGGCAAATCTCAGAACCTCATGTGACCCAGCCGCATCAGTTAGATGAGGGTAAAACCCTATTGGAAAGGTTCATTGAAAGACTTAAATGAGATGATGAATATTGAATCAATAATGTATGGGAAGCCCTTAGAGGATTTTTGAGGTCGGTGCAACTTGAATCTATTATCAACCGTGCAAAAAAGTTTAATTAACTTGGGTGCCTATCTGTTCAGCAGAGGAAGTCCGGACTGCATGCCGGAGTCTGAGCACTTTGCCATCGCGTCTAGGAACTGGGATTTCAGAGATATAGTTTAAAAAATTGTATCTCTCTTGGCCTTACTTTCCCCCGTTTCTCAGCAGTCTATACTAGCTACGAAGGACCTGGAAACCTGAGATTGTGTACTTTACTTTTTTTTGTGAGAGTTTAAGGCAGAGAGGGACTCTTGCACAGCCTCCCGGATCAGCTGCAGAGATCTGCGCGCGGGGAGAAATGCTAGCCCCGAGGCACCCTAACTTCCAACCCGGGGAGCAATCCAAACTCGGAGGCCGGCGGGGGAGGGGGAGCCCCGTGTGGCGGCGGGGATGCGAGCGGATGCTCCCGGGTCAGCACGGCCAGTCGCCGGCCGAACCCCAGGGCCACAGTCTAGGTGAGCCCGGCGGCGAAGAGGGACGCGCGCCTCCGGGCCCGGAGGAGTTAGGTGACGTCACCCCCAGTAGGGCTCGCTTTTTCATTAATGAAACCGGCCGGCGCGGGCGCATGCGCGGCAGGCCGCCTGCCCTCTCGCTTCCCCCTCCCCTTTCCCAGCCGCGCTCTCAATCTCTAGCTCGCTCGCTCTCCCTCTCCCCGGGCCGTGGAAAGGATCCCACTTCCGGTGGGGTGTCATGGCGGCGTCTCGGACCGTGATGGCTGAGGGGAGACGGCGCTAGTGGGGAGAGCGTCCAAGAGGCCCCCTCCCCTCCCCGGGTCCCCCTCCCCCGCCCCCCTTCCCCCTGCCTCCTCGCCAACGCCCCCTTCCCCCGTCCCCCTCCCGGCTCGGCGCAGGCCCCCCATCCCCACCCCCGTGGGAACGTTCGGAGCCCGCACTCCTCGGACCCTCTCCTCGCCTCTGCCAGCACCTCGGCCCCCGCTCCCCGCCCTCTTCCCGGCCCTGGGCGCCGGCCGGCCCGTCCCTCCGCCGCCCCCCGGCCGCGGGGAGGACATGGCCGCGCACAGGCCGGTGGAATGGGTCCAGGCCGTGGTCAGCCGCTTCGACGAGCAGGTAACGGGCCCTCGGCGGGCGGGCGGTGGGAGCGAAGTGGGGGTGGGGGCGGAGTGGGTGAGGGGAGGAAGGAGCAGCCGCCTCCCCCGCGGCCGCCTCGGGCTCTGGAGGAAAGGAAGGGGGGAACTAGAGGGGGTGGCCTAGGGGGGAGGTGCGGGGAAAGGGGACGGCTGGGAGCTCGGGCTCCCCTTCCCTCCGAAGTCGGGGGGTGGGGCCTCTTCCCCGACCACCCCTCGGACCCTGCATCCCCCGTATCCCAGCCCTTCCGCTTGCTAATGAGGATGAGTGACCTGGGGGCGTTTCCAGGGGCTCTCCATCTGGATTTAATCATTCCCCCCTCCCTTACTTTTTTTTGTTTTTTTGTTTTTTGTTTTTTTGGGACGGAGGTGGGTAACATTTAGGGGTTTTCTCTTCCCTCAGTGGACCTCCGAACTGGGGGTGAGTCCCTGAAGGACCCCCCCCCCCGGCCTGTCTTGTGTACCCCCAATGGGAGACCGATAACATCCCGCCCCTCCCCCAGTTTCTTCAGCTTCCTCTCTTGGACGGGGAAGAGTAGAAGCAGGGAAAGCACAGGTTTTCTTACTCTCTGCTCCCTCGTCTCAGCCTGCCCTGAGAGTTCCAAGTGCACACTCGGTGCGCATCTTTTTGGTACCCCACCTGGGCATCCCCCCATATCCTGATGAGACAAGACTGGCATTTACCTTGCCGTGGTAGTAGCAACCATGGTTCTCGTTCCCTTCTGCCTCTGAAATGTTCCCCCCCCCCCCTTCCTTGATAATTGCAGTTTCACCCTTTATTTTGCCAGGGGTCTGAGAATGTGAATAGGGCTTTCTTGAGTGAGAATCTTGGGGAGTAAGGGGAGAAGGGTGCAAGGAAAAGTGGGAAATTGCGTCTGAGCCCCTGACAACGGAGAGCAAGGACAGCTGGGATGTGGTCCTGGAGCCGATCATTCTGCTAGTGTTTTGTTGTTGTTTTTAACTCTCTCACCTCTTGGCTCACGAGAGAACTTTCATTGAGAATATTTGGGGTGGAAAAAAAAGTTTCATCGCTTGGGGAGGTGCCTTTTTATTCCTTGAGCTTCACACACTGCATCCTGGGGCTGATCAGAATGAATGCACACGGTGCCTTTTGTCAGTGGGAATTAGTTTAACTTTGTGTTGCTGGAGGTAGTTGGGGGTAGTTTAAAGGGATGCTTTTTTGCAGCTGCAGTTCTACCCTGGACATCCTGTGATGAGGGACCTGTTTAAGATTGAATCAATCTATTTTGTCGACTGGATACAATCATAAAAGTGATTATGGGAGCTGAATGGAGCGGGGAGGATGGCTCCACTTTTACCGGATCCACACAGCTTCCTTATAGGACTCCCAGTGTTTCTGACCGGCCTGAAAGATATTTGGGAAGAGGCAGCAGGATTGAGAAGGAAGTTGAAACTCCCTAGATAAAATAGAATTAATTACAAAGCTGTCAGGGGCTTGTAGCGAGTTGTTTCACCCATCCTTCTTCTGCTTCGAGACCAAAAAGCATCTAAGCCAACTGTACTACTGATCTATCTGAGGAAGTAAAATGTTACCGCCTATATTGGATTGTGTGATTGATAGAGGATTAGTTTTAAAACTTGGTAGAAAAGACTTTATGTAATCTCGAGAGAGGATTTGAAAGGCACACCGAAGAACCCCAAATCTAAACCTTGTGGACAGCATGATAGGGATGCAGGAATTTGAAGGATTCACACCACCATTGTTGTTCTCCAATTTTTTTTTACTAGTTTTTTTCCCCAATTAATTTCTAAACTTGATTTCTTCACTTCTTACCTGTTGAGCTCTAGGTGTATCTGCCACATACAAAAAATATAGTTTTCTAAATTTTAAAAGAATGATTTTGATTGTATGCCCAGTAACACAAGTAAATATTTCCTTCTTTTTCTCTCCAGTGTTAAAAGACCTTAGGCTTTATTGTTTGCATTGTTATGAATATATGGAATCAAACTTGCCACCATCTGTTAAAAATTAAGGACGTAAGAGTTTTAAACGGAAGCATTTTTAATATATTCCTTATGTTGTAATTAAGAGACAGATACACAGGGCAAATTATTCCTCACATTGTTCTCTTAGGTTGAAGCCCACTGACTTTGCGATACAAAAGTCTAAGGATTTTCAGGGTTTCACATAAGGTACTTATATACCTTAACTTACTATAGTAGTATTAAATGTTTAATTCAAATTGGAGTTTACCTTGAGGTTGGAAAGGGAGAAAACTGAGGCACAGAGATATTATTAAATGACTTTCCAAGGTCACATAGCAGACCTAATAACTAGACCCTCGGTGTGAAACGTGTTGAATGCTGAAAATCAGAGATACTTTTTCTGAACAGTATCTCATAGGATTTGTTTTAATAACCCATTCAGTATAGTTAGGAGAGAAGAGTTTACCTTTCTATTGAGGGGAGAAAAAGCTCCACATATAGTGAGAGGTATTTGTATAATTTGTTTCAGCTATTTCTAAAAGTTTTAAATTTTGGATATATTGCCTGTACTTTTTTGTTTCACTGGGTCCAGAGGGATTCAGGCCACTTTTTATTACAGCTAGTGCATGTTGAGCCAGAGAACATATGCAAGTCTAAGGGTAGCAACTCTGTTTATGATTGAATTGGTGTTTTGGTTGGACTTCTGATATTTGTGGTGGTTTAAGCAGAAATGCATCCCTAGCCACTGCTGATAACGTTTTGTACTCTGATGGCTATTGCTTGGCGACTGGATGCGGTACACCCAGTTAAGAGAAGTGGTAGTGTTCCATCTTGACATTTTGAGCTTAAGTCCCTGTTTCCAAGTGGGTAAAATGAAATTGCAGTAACCGGCTAGTATCTCACCTAAACCTAATATTTATGGCCTAAGTTGAATGATTCTTACCAATTTTGAAAGTAATTATGTCCTTGATTAGGCAGGGAAATGGCAGTCGTAAAGGTGGACGGCCAGAAAGTGGAGTGAATATATCAGTTATTTATTTTTGTAAAGACTGCTGAGTTTTTTTTTTTTTAAATTTAATGTTATTTATTGTTTGAGAGAGTGGGAGACAGAGTGTGAGCAGGGGAGGGGCAGAGAGAGAGGGAGACACAGAACCCAAAGCAGGTTCCAGGCTCTGAGCTGTCAGCACAGAGCCTGACGTGGGGCTCGAACTCACAGACTGTGAGATCATGACCTGAGCTAAAGTTGGACAGTTAATTGACTGAGCCACTCAGGTGCCCCTGAGGTTTTTTTTTTTTTTTTTTAATGTTTATTTATTTATTTTGGGAGAGAGAGAGAGTGCGCTCAAGCACGAGCCAGGGAGGGTCAGAGAGAGAGAGAGAGAGAGGGAGGGAGAGAATCCCAAGCCGACTCCCCACTGTCAGTGTAGAGACCGAATAGGGTTCTATCTCACAAACCTTGAGATCATGACCTGAGTTGAAATTAAAAGTCTGACGCCTAACTGACTGAGCCATTCAGGCACCTCTGAATGAACGTATCAGTTATATCTTCTGCTTTTCCTTCACCTGCTTTATGGTGCTGAATAGTACTTTTTAAATTGATATTGGCATATTTTAGGTGTGTAGCTCTAAATTGTGGCTTATCAGGTTACTTAATGAATTAGAGAAAACCTTGTCACATGCCCACCTAGCTCCGTGTGCCCCACTGGTTCTCTAGGACTTTGTTCTGAAGGGGCATAGAAGAAAACTGTGGTTATTTGAAGGTTTTTGTTTTTTTTTTTAACAAATTGAAAAAAGTTATCCCCAAATGATTTGTTGTAAATATGTTCATTTAAGCACTCATATTTTCCATATCTGGCCAAGTAAAAACAGTATATTACCTATATTTAAGAACATACTAGTGAATAAACTCTGATTTTTGGTTTGAAATAATGGTATATCAGTTACTGTAAATTGGATGCTAATTGGAACGTCCTTTGAATATGCGGTGTAAAACTCACACAATATAAAATGATTGACAAGTGTCTTTGAGGTTATACACCACATGTTAATTGGCTAAATAGATTTGTAAAACTTTGAAGCTGTTTTGGATTTAAAAAAAAAGTCTCATAGGTTTGTTTCTTAAAGCCTTGTCTGCCATTTTTATAAGGCCCTAAAAGTAGGTTGAAAATGAATACTCTGTTGGTGAGGGGTATTTTGTGGTGAGGAAAAAATGCTTATCTTTATTCTGGCACTCCTATTTTAAAAAAGTTTCTTCCAACTGATCCTTAATTAGTTCTCTTTGCTTCCTCACTACCCTCACCTTATTTAGCATCTAATTTTATTTTTGTGTGAGTGCCTGCCTTTTCACTTTCAAACTTACTAGGATTTCTTTTCTCAAGCATTTACTTGGTCCGGTAGCTGTCTCTCAGTGGATCAATCTTTTCTTCTTTTTGTTGCCAGATACCTGCTGCCTCTACTATTTATCCACCCATTTCCTTTATAGCTGAAAACTCGCCTCTGCCTCTGCTTTCCTTCTGGATTGCTGCTTTCTTGAAAATGATTCCTTCTGGCAAAACATAGTGGGTTTTGCTCAATGGTAGTCCAGCTGTGGTGTTCTCTTACCCCTGGAAACCAGTCTACTGGAATTCCTAAGACACAGTACTGTCTTGTATGTATGTTTGCAGATCCTCATGTATTGATGTGCTCATTGATCCTCGAACAGATTTGCTATCCCTGTCACGCCATGCTGCCTGTCACTGAACTGGGGCTCCTAAATGGGGTCTGAGTTTTGTTCTGATACTGGTTTTCCCTGTCCTTATGCTAGCCATTAGGTAGATCTCTGTGGATCCTAGATTTTCCTCATCTGTCAGAAAAGAATCAACTAGAGAATCTCTAAGGTTCTCTATCTAGTTTAAATATTCGATGATTTCAATATTTTAACCGCATCTCCCTGTGTCATAACAGCCCATTGGGAGCTGACTCCACCTGATTTACCAAACTACTTCTCATTATGCCTTAGCATGCACCTATGTCCCAGACAGTTTGGCTCAGTCTCTTCTGTATGTATCATGCTTATTCCTGCCTCTCAGCCTTTGTGGATGCCAGCCCCTGCCTGCATGCTTTCGTTCCTCCTTTGTGCTTTTCAAAATTCCTGTCCGTCCCTCACTGTGCAGCTCAGGCTTCATTTTTCTCATGCAGTTTTTTTGGATGAAACTCACTGCAGTCTCACTTCTTGGTGTACTTGTCACCTGGGGTTTCTCCCCTCAGGAGGGTTGGTTGAACACAGCTTAGTATTTGCTCTTTTCTTTTTGTCAAGTAGAGTGTAAACTTTCTAAAAAGCAAGAGGCCTTCGTTAGAATTCTTATATAGTTACCCCAGTGCCCAGCATAGTTATGAGCATATAGTACATCATTGATGAAGTGTTTTTGTATGATTCCTGGTTGAAAGGTAGACTGGTTATAAGGAGTGATGACTTTGACTTTGTTTTAACTGTAAATAACCACATTTAATGTAGTGTTTATAAATAGCCTAGGTCTTATAAGTTAAATGATATTTTACCTCTGAATAGGTTTTTTTTTTAAAGAGAGATTTAAGGAGGAACTTGCACATATTTATATTTCCTCCCATAAAGCTAGGACGTTTTTTGAATCAAGTTATAGATCTGATTAAGTACCTTTGTGATCTTGGATTTGTCACTTTCAGTGGTAAGTCTCAAAGAGATTTTTTTGTAATAGTCTGATAGGATAATGAGTGCAAAGCACTTTGAAAAATCTAAAAGTATTTCAATGTAGGATTTACACATGTTCTTTACAGCTTATTGATTATTGTGTTTTCACTAAATAAGGGAGATTGACTGGTCTCTGGATATTCCCCTGAAATGTACCTTGGCTGATATATATACCCTACGTTAGCATTCACTAACAAAGACGGTACTGAGAGCATCTTTATGTAACATTTCATGGAGGTCTGTAATCGATCTGTGTTCTTGCTTTATCGTCGAATTTATAGCAGATGTATTATGTGGCTCCTCAAGCTTAGGATGTTTAATATAAAAGTGTTACAAGGTGTTGTGTGACTTGTTTCATTTGATCTTAAAATATTCCTCGACTTTATTTTATTTGACATTTTGAACTGTAGGAAATTAAGTTCTTAACTCTGCTTCCTCTTTTTTTCTTTTACTATTATTATTTTTTGATGTGTTTAGCATGGAGCATTTTGTCCTTGAAGGAAAGGTTAGGATATATATAGTACTACAGTACTGTAGTGCCTTACTTTTAAATCTTTTTCTTTGGATTACTCAGGCTGCTGTGGGGGCATTTTTGTTTTCGTCTTCAAGTTTGGTGTTTTGAGGTTCTAGATAGACTCTTCATGGTTGCATTTTAACAAAATGCTTTAATTAGGAACATGTGTTTTGCAGATGTGTTTCTGCAGCCTCTGTTCGTGGTTGGGAGTTGTGTGTGTGTATAAGACAAGGGACAGGAGGTATAAGAAGATTCGTTTTCTAAAGAAGGAAGTTTAAGGAGGAAAATATTCCATAGAAGAAGTAGAAGGGGAGGTTTGTGGTCAGCTTAAACTGTTAAAAGGCTTAGAATCAATACTGAAGTAGAATATGGGCATCTTAAGCTCTTTCTTTGCAGAGGATTGACTTGTATTTATAAAAGCATTGGCTTATTTATCTGACATCTTTTAGAATACCCCATTTTCTTGCGGGTGGAGAGGGAAAGATGAGACAAAGTTTGTTTTGACCTTGAAGAATAGAAAAGTTAAGGTGTTTTGCTTTGTAGTGACTGTGAATCTAAGATTTCAGCAATCTGTAATTCTATATCATACTGTGTGCCAGGGCCTTCAGTAAACAGAGGACTCTGAGAGGTCGTACTGAAGAAAATTTTAACATTGTAGAATATGAATAATGGAATTGGTAGCACCCTCATTAAAAAAAAAATGTTTGAGAGAGCATGAACGGAGAGGGTCAGAGAGGAGAGAGGGAATCCCAAGCAGGCTCCATACTGTCAGTGCAGAGCCTGACTTGGGGCTCAGTCTCATGGACCGTGAGATCATGATCTAAACCGAAATCAAGAATTGGACACTTAATTGAACTGAGCCACCCAGGTGCCCTGGGAGTACCCTTATTAAAGTCTGTTCAGGTGCCTGCAGTACACCACATATTTGACCACCTCAAATATCATATGCCAGTGATAACATAGTTACAATCTTCAGTTCTCTGGGAGTGGCTTTTGAACCATGGACGTTATCATCAAAAGAGCTTCTGTCATGATAAGAAAACCCCAAGCTAATCTCATCCTATTATAATGAAGAATTGAAATTATCCTCTAAACCTTTATATACTTACAGGCACTAATTACTTTGCAGTAGCAATAACTTGAGGTACAAAGTTCCAGACTGTATATTTTCTTTAAACCACAGATTGGCACTCTTTTGGTTTGGTTTAGGTTGCCACCACAGTCTACGAGCTGTTGCCTGTTCCTCTTCATGTTTTATAGCTTCGAGTGTCTTATCCTATTGAATTTCAGAGAACTTAACTTTTCCTGATGAAATCCTTTCCCCCTTCATTTCACATCCCCCAAGCAGGGTGGTGTATCTCGTGCAAGAGGCATGAAATTAACTGAGTAAATAGCAAGAGTTTAGAAGTTGACTTTAAAAGGTTTTTTACCTAACTTATTTTTTTAAGTTTATTTATTTATTTTGAGAGAGAGGGAGAGAGTGCAAGCACATGCACGCGGGGAAGGGGAGGGACAGAGAGGAGAGACAGAATCCCAGGCAGGCTCCACACCATCAGCGCAGAGCCTGATGTGGGGGCTCTAACAAACCTTGAGATCCTGACCTGAGCAGAGACCAAGAGTCAGATACTTAACCGACTGGGCCACCCAGGCGCCCCCTAACTCATTTTTTTTAAGAGAGTGTGAGAGGGGGAGGGGCAGAGAAAGAGGGAGAGAGAGAATCTTAAGCAGGCTCTATGCCCAATGTGGAACCCTATGCCAGGCTTGATCTCACGACTGTGAGATCATGACCTGAGCCAAAATCAAGATGCTTAACTGACCAAGCCACCCAGGTGCCCCTTACCTAACTTATTTTAATCATAGGTTTATACCCAGATAATGACCTTGTAGGTAATTACTGCTCATAGCAATCTCCAGTGACCCTTTCTTTTCAGTTTAATTGTTGACAACTTTCCTTGGGTAGTCTACCTGGTAATTTGGGCATGACATAACAACGTACCATCTCAAATTTGTGGTGGCATTATACTGTGTAGTAAGAAAAAGAACTTTTGAGTGTATAGCATTCAAGATAACCTTGGACAAGTCACTTAACATCTCTGAACTTCAGTTTTCTATATTTCTATCTGTAAAATGGGGATAATACCTTCCCTCCTCACATCATGGGCTTGTTTAGTGTCTTAGATGTGAATCTTTCACATGAAAGGAAGCTGTAAACAGTCACAAAAATGTGTTACTGTGATTATCATCCTGTGCAGTATTTTTTCTACCCTTTCTTTATACTTTATTATTATTATTATTATTATTATTATTGTATAGTTCATATGATTATTACCCTGCATGAGGAAAAATAAAACTAGAGATGCAGAGCAAGTTGTTCACAATCATATGACATGTAGTTAATTGAATTTAAACTAGCGCGTGGGTGTTAATCCTTAGAGCAGTAACTTTTCAATAGAGCTTTACAAAAAAGGTCTAAGTTTTTTGGATAGCACAAATATGTAAAATTATGAATGTATTATTGCTTTCTCAAAGTTGAGTTGTTACAGTTTACCTTTTAAGTTCATATGAGAGTATGTGGAAGTATTCTAACACATCTGGTCGTATGTTAGATAAAAATAGACTACATTTTAAACATTATATCCTTGATTTCATTATTTACCATTCTTCTTTTCACCTTATCAGAACTTATTTGGCTGTTAGCAGAAGTTGTAACATTGTTCCCCTTTTATTTAGTTTTATAACATTGCATTATACTCACTGAAGATTTTTAGATGAAGAGAGTTGAATTCTGAAGGTGAGAGAATAGAATTTGTTAGAATCCCAACAGGAACGTACAGATGATGTATTTACTTCATTTTTTTAAATCTTGCCGTTTGTACAGTTTTGTAAAGTTGGTTTTCATACTCAAAGAACATCGCATTTAGGATTTGATTACATTTGAGGCAACTCTTAAACTTTGGTAGTATTTGAGTGCTTTATTCTATTGGATTTCTGGGTATTTCTGTTTTTCTTTTTTCTTTTTCTTTTTTTTAAATTGGTTATATCTACTTTTTCAGTCCCCTCCCCCCGCCCCCATCTCTCAAACCATTCATCTTGACTTTTGGAATATCTCTTCAACCTCTGTCTCAGCTCAGGGCTGGGAAAGTGTTCTGCTTTTATACTCCAGGCAGGTCTTCCTTTTGGGTTATGGACTTGGGGAGGGGCAGGGGGAGGTATTTGTGTTTCCTGTTATGTTTCAGTTTTTGGCCTCTGATAACTGAAGTTGCAAGTAGAGAATGGAAGAGGTAGTCGGTTTTGTTTTGGTCAAATGTTGGGCATCAAAGACCATTGAAGGAAGACCTGTGCTTCGGTTTTTGCCCTGCCTCGACTGCCTCTGTGATATGTAAATCTAAGTTTGTTTCATTATCTGTAAAACAGGAGAAATAGGGTCTGACAGGCTAAAACTTTTATAATTCTTAAAATAGATTGATTTTTTTTAGAGCCAGTCCTTTGATTGAAAAAAATAATTCTACTCACTAATTGATTAGTCACAGGTCCTTAGAAGGAATCTGAGATTATTTAAATATACTTTTGCAATAGCCTTGGCAGATGATTGTCCAACCTCTATTTGGATATTTATTTAAAAAAAGATATGGTAGCAATTCATGTTCATTGTAGAAATGCAGCAAATCACAAAAAAATGACTAAAAGTCATTTATAATGTCACACTTCAGAGAGAACCACAGTTAAAATTTTGGTATAAAAGTTTGGCATATGCCGGTTCTGAAATCAGAATGCCTGGGTTTGAATTCTTGGGCTCTGCTTTGCTGCTGCTTCCTAGCTCTTGGCCAAGTTACTTCTTCAAGCTTCAGTTTCTTCACTTGTAACAAAGAGTCAATAAAAATACCTAATTCACAGAGGTGGTTGCTGAGATTTAAATTAGGAAGTAATGTGTCAAGCGTGTGGCAGTTTCTTGCTCTTGGAAGGAGCTCAGTAAATGTTTGCTACTGTTACTATTGTTGGGTTGTTGGAATTGAATGAGATACATTGTTTTATAATCTCTTTTAAGAAACCAACAAAATGTGAACATTTGCTCATTTGATTGCATTTTCTTTCCTGTTATATAAAAATTAAGGTATTATGGGGCGCCTGGGTGGCTCAGTCAGTTGGGCATCCGACTTTGCTCAGGTCATGATCTCGAGGTTCGTGGGTTCGAGCCCTGCGTCAGGCTCTGTGCTGACAGCTCAGAGCCTGGAGCCTGCTTTGGATTCTGTGTCTCCCTCTTTCTCTGCCCCTCCCCTGCTCACACTGTCTCAAAAATAAAAATAAGGTATTATATGTAATTTTATTTTTTCTTAATATTTAACAAAATTTGAGTTTCCTACATTGAACATGTTTATAATCAATAACAAAATGAATACATATTTTATAAAATATACGACTTCCAATTAAATGTGAATTTTAAATAAACATGAGTAATTCTTTTTAGTATAAGTATAGTCCATCAACATTTGGGAAATACTTATACTAAATGTTTATCCATTATTTATTTGAAATTCACATTTTTATGTTTATTTTTGAGAGAGAGAGAGAGAGAGAGAGAGAAGGGGAGGAGCAGAGAGAGGGAGACACAGAATCCAAAGCAGGCTCCAGGCTCTGAGCTGTCAGCATAGAGCCTGATGCAGGGCTCGAAATCACAAACGGTGAGATCAGTTAAGCTGAGCCACCCAGGTGCCCCTGAAATTCACATTTAACTGTATATCCTATTTGCTACACATGGCAACTCTAATCTAAGTGACTTCAATATCAAGGTGGATCACCTATCCAACAGCTGATCTCCAACTCTCCTTGATCTTAATTCTGGTGACTATGACCATAACAAAGATATGGTCTCCAAGTTCAGCTGAGTCCTTAATTCTGTCCTGTATTGCTATGTATCCTTAAACTGCACCCATTCTCATTTATTCCCACAGTAATTCTTTCCTTTTCTATAATCTCTAATTCCACTACCTGAATTTAAGGTCCCTATTTTCTTCTACCTCCTATGGTACCTCATTCCATGATTTCCCTTTATTCTTCAACTTCTCTCACTCAAGGATAAGCTATTAGATGGAATATTTGCTCAAAGCCTTGAAAAGAGTTTAAACATTTTAGTATGTATGGCATACAAGACCCTACATGATTCACAATCCAGTTCAGGCTTCACTTTCTCTGACAAGCTTTCCTGGACTGCCCAGTCTGAATTAAGGGCTCCCCTTACATGCTCCCAGTGTTCTCTGTGCATCTACCACAATGTTTACCGTAATTTTCTTACTGTCCTTCTCCCTTATCAGACTTCAGGCACCTTGAGACCACGAGCTATGTCTTGTCTTTATTGCCCCAGCATTTACCACAATGTGCACCCAAGTGGAGGAGGGGCAGAGAGAGAGAATCCCAAGCAGGCCCCAAGCTGTCAGTGCAGAGCTGGACGTGGGGCTCGAAGACCTGAGTCCAAATCGAGAGCTGTATGCTCAACTGACTGAGCCACTCAGGCGCCCCTTGACTTTATTTATTTATTTAATTAAAAAAAATTTTTTTTAATGTTTATTTTTGAGAGAGAGAGCGAGAGAGGGAGAGAGAGGGAGGAGGGGCATAGAGAGAAGGAAGCATAGAATCCTAAGCAGGCTCCAGGCTCTGAGCTGTCAGCACAGAGCCCGATGCTGGGCTTGAACCCACGAATTGTGAGATCATAACCTGAGCCAAAGTTAGATGCTTAACCAACTGAGTCACCCAGGCATCCCTTGATTTATTTATTTTGTAACTGGAAGTGTGTACGTCTCAATCCCCTTTACCTACTTTGCCCATCCCCCCACCCCACTCCTCTCTGGCAATTACCAGTTCTCTGTTTCTGTTTTGTTTGTTCATTTTTTTGTTTTGTTTTTTTAGATTCTACATATAAGTGAAATCATCCGGTATCTGTCTTTTTCAGTGTGACTTATTTTACTTAGCATAACACCCTTTAGGTCCATCCGTGTTGTCATAAATGGTTCAGTGGTGGTCAGTACTCAGGTATACCATTCTTCATCCCTTTTCTCAGTATTTTTGTATATGAGAGTGTTATGTGAGATTTTTAAAAAAGTAAATGGCTTAAAAAAGGCTGAGCATCAGATACACTATATTTTTGGTATTCATCTGATTACCAGTGTAGTAAACCTGTTAAAGAATATTAATTGGCATACTTCCTAATATTTTGAAGGGAGTATGGATTGTGAAGGGGACATAAGGGTGCTTCCCCTATTCCACAGGGCTCTGTGTGAATCAAAAACATGAGATAATATATGTCAAGGTACTTTGTAAACTCCCTTTCTACAAGTAAAATTTCATTGTTGTTATAAATGATCCTTCTTTCTGTAAGAGCTTAAAAGGCATCTGCATAATAATCAGTCTTAGAATTATCTGGTTGTTGACATTAAATTCAGTCCATAGGCCTGAAATCACATTCTCACCTTTACCCACCCCTGTGTTTTGACAGTTGAGGCAACATTTTCTCATTCCCAGTCTGGCACCTTTCTATTTTTCATGAGTTCTCAAAGTTCACTGACAGTGTTTCCCTTATCACGTTTCTAAATTTTCATGTGTACTCTTGGATTAGTTCATGTAGACTTGAATTCAGATAAAACAGGTGGGTGGGGTCTTTATGCTTTAAGAGTTCTGATGGCTCTCAACAATGTTCTTCTTCAAATGTGAAAATCATTTCAAATCATTTTGTTTCCTGGTAGAACAGTTAGATGTAAAATTGAATAGTTGTGCTTTTTCTCCTTTTCGTATTATACTATGTACTCTAACTAGCGGTTCTTCATCTTAATATATATTTAAAAACAGTTAAATGGTTTAACATTTTTCTCTTTAAAATATTTAGTGACTCTGAATTTGTTTTTATATTCTTCTCTCAATTTGTCTATCAGATACACTGTATGTTCTTTTTTTACATGTCCTTCTTGGTATTGAACTAGGCGAGGGGAGAGGAGAGACAAGTGGTTTGGACACAGTAGTTTGTGGGAATGCCAGCATTATCAGATCATTTAAGACTCATGTTAAAAGTACAGATTTCCTGGTCCCACTGAACATCTGAGTTCTAGAGGTATGGACAATGGGTTTCAGTTAAAAAGATCTCCATTTTGGTGTAAAGCTGGGTTTACGAATCCCTGCTCTATGATATGCGGGGATGCATCTGCTCACGGGCGGTATTTAGTAGGTCATGGCATAGTCCTCGATAGCACCACAAGTAGGAAAAACTGGATGAACTTTGAATCGTGTTATAAAAATATCGGAGGGGCGTAGAAATAATGAAGCAGGTGAACTAAAATTCCATAAGCGGAAGAGCCCTGTGTAGGTGAGGAGAAGATTGCTGACATTTACAGATTCTGGACACAGACTGGAGAAGAAGGATGAACCACAGGTGAACTGAGTCTTACTAAAGCTCCAACATAGCACTGACAGTCCAGTTGCTGAATAGATTAAAATGATCAGCCTCTCTCAGCCCTTTTGTCTAGTAGAGTAAATGGCAAACTATCACTGGGAAGATATGTTGTAGACTGCCTGAGGTTCTTTCATTTATAATATCCAACATACGATGAACAATTTCTGAACAGTTGAAAAGGTGGGAAACTGTGATTTATAATCAAGAGGAAAAATAAACTATAGTTGTAGATCCACAGGTAATTTAAATTAGCAGACAGGGACTTTGATATAACTGTAATATGCTAAAAAGGCAGGAAAAAATGGACAAATGGATGAAAAGTTGGAGAATTTCTATAGAGAAATTCTAGGAATTTCTTGGAATCCATAGAAAGGAATTAAATTCTAGGAGTCAAAAACAACACCAGTTGCTTCAGGTCTTTCATTTACATGCTCATTTGAAAATCTTGGTGTGGGACTCTAGGACCTTGCCCTACCCCTTGCCTGACTCTTCATTTTTCTTTAAAAAAAAAAAAAGGGAAAACAGGGCATTTGAATATACACAATTTACATATGTGAGTAGACTATGTCTGTCTTGTTCACTGCTGTATTCCTAGGGTTTAGTACAGTACCTGACACATTAAAAACAAAACAAAAATCACAAAAACAAAAAGCCCGTGGTATCTAAACTTGGTTATTCATTGGATGGATTTAATAGACAATATATAACCAAAGACAAGATTAAAGACCTTTTATTTTATTTTATTTTTTAATGTTTTATTTATTTTTGAGACAGGAGACACAGCATGAGAGGGGGAGGGGCAGAGAGAGAGGGAGACACAGAATCCGAAGCAGGCTCCAGGCTCTGAGCTGTCAGCACAGAGCCCGATGCGGGGCTTGAACCCATGAACGTGAGATCATGACCTGAGCCGAAGTCGGAGGCTTAACCGACTGAGCCACCCAGGCGCCCCTTAAAGACCTTTTAGACAAGTCAATAGAAAATATCCAGTTTGAAGCACAGGAAGGAAAAAAATTGGAAAAAGTGGAACAGAACCTAAGATCTGTGGAACAGTAGTAGAAGTTGAATAATGTATAACTGGAGACCCAGACTAGAGAAGAGAGATTAGCGTGGGAGCAGATCTTTGCAGAAATAATGGGAAGACATTTTCCAAAACTGATGAAAGACATCAACCCAGAGATTAAAGTAGTTTAACAAACCCCAAGCAGGATAAATAAAAAAAAAAAAATACCCTTAGGCATATCTTAATGGAACTATTAAACAGTAGAGACAAAGAGAAATTCTTAAGGAGAAAGGACCAAAAGACACACTACTTTCAAAGGAACCGTAATATAACTGATGGCTAACTTTGAATACAACTGTGGAAACTGGGAAATAATGAAAAGGCATTTTTAGTGGCAGAAGAAAAACCTGTTTCATGAGAATTCTATTCCTGGCAGAAATATCCTTTAGAAATGAAGGTGAAGTAAAGGTGTTTTCAGACAAACAGAAGCTGAGAGAATTAATCACCAGCAAACCTGCTCTGTAAGAATTACTAAAGGAAGTTGTTTAGGCAGAAGAGAAATGGCTCAAGTGGAAGGGTAAAACTATAGGAAATAATGACGGGTACCTAATTGGGTGTTAATATGAGTTGAATATACACCCAGTATGAATAAATATCAAACATATTGGTTCCCCCAACCCCCCTTAGAAACTTTATTGGAATTTTTTGAGAATTTTATTTTTTATTGTTCTAGAATAATAGAATTTCTATAGCTTTACTAAGGTATATTTGCTACACAATAAATGGATTGCACATATTTAAAATGTATACTTTGATGAATATTGATATACTTGTAAGTTTGTAATAGCATCACTATAGTCAAGTTAATGAACATTTATGTCACCCACGAAGTTTTCTCCAGCCCCCGTTGTCCATTCCTACACCCCGTCCCTAGACAGCCGCTGGTGGTTTTGCCCAATGGATATATCACAAATTGTTTATTCATTCATCTGTTGATAAATATTTGGGTTGCTCCAGTTTTTAGCTGTTACAAATAAAGCTGTCTTGAAGGTTCACGTACACAAGTTTGTGTGGACATACTAGTGCTTTCATTTCTCTTGAGTAGATGTAAAGGAGTAGAATGGTCGGGTCATATGGTGGGTGGGTGTTTAACTTTTTCAGAAGCTGCCAATCTTTGTTTTCCAAAGTGATTGTACCATTTTACAGCAGTATAGGAGAGTTCCAGTTGCCCCATATCCTTGCCAACACTTCCTTTCCTTAAAAAATGTTTTTAATTACAGCCATCCTAGTAGGTGTGAAGTGGTATATCATGGTTTTGATTTGCTTTTCCCTAATGACTGATGATACTGAGCATCTTTTCATGTGCTTATTTATCATCTGAATATTTTCTTTGATGAAGTGTATATTCAATTCTTTTGCCCATTTAAAAAAAACTGTTTTATTATTGGGTTTTGAGAGTTTGTAATATATGCTGAATACAAGTTCTTGATGAGGTATGTGATTTATAAATCTTTTCTCCTCACTTCTGGCTTGTTTTTGTTTTCTTTTTTTAAATATATTTTTTATGTTTTTTATTTTGGGAGAGAGAGAGGCAGGGAGCGAGCAGGAGAGGGCCAGAGAGAGAGGGAGACACAGAATCTGAAGTCGGCTCCAGGCTCTGAGCTGTCAGCACAGAGCCTGCTCAGAGCCTGACGCGGGGCTCGAACCCACAGACTGTGAGATCATGACCTGAGCCGAAGTCGGACGCCTAACCGACTGAGCCACCAGGGCGCCCCTTGTTTGTTTTCTTCTTAAAGCCTTTTGAGAGCATATGTTCTTACTTTGTTGAAGTCTAATTTATCAATTGTTTTCCATGAAAAAAAAAAGGATCATGTTATTGATGATTGATGGTATATCTCAGAAACTTGTCTAACTCAAGGTCACAAAGAGTTATCTCCTATGTTTTCTTCTAGAGTTGTATTATTTTAGGTTTTACCCTTAGGTCTATGACTCACTTTTAGTTAGTTTTTGTACTTGGTGTGATTCTATATGTCTATTGTTTCGTCAATCCACATAGTGTTGATTAATGAATCTGTATAGTAAAATTTGAAATCAAGTATGTAAATCCTTAAACTTTGTTTTTCTTTCTCAGGAATGTTTTAACTAGATCCTTTGCATATCCATGTATGGTTTAGGATTAGTCAGTCAATTTCTATTAAAAAAGCCTATTTTGTTAGGGATTGTGGGGAATTTATATATCAGTTTTGAGAGAATTGCCATTTTAATAGTTTTAATTTCAATTTCTGATTATTGCTAATATATAGAAATACACTGAATTTTTGTTTGTTGATCTTTGTTTTTAGTGTGACTATAGTGTTTTGTGTTTTGGTTTTTTAAGACTATTTTAATTGTATCTCACAAAAGTCAACATATTTGATTGTCTAGTTCTCTGCTTGATCCATAGAAACTGTAATAAATGTAAGGGTTCTTTCTGTTGTTAGACTGTAAAGGAAGAATGTAGCTGGGCAGTGTTGACAAGAACCAGAAGTAAACAGAAAGAATAAAGTCTCTTGTCCCTCCTCTAGTCCTACATTGTCTCTTTAGTGTCCCCTTGGCAGAGGAGCCAGCTGGCAAAGGAGAAATGTAGTTAGCATAGTAACCCCACCGTCAGAAAGCAGAAGGGTAGATGTGAAGATGAGAGATAGCAGCTTAGCAATGGGCACAGTCCACCTCTTTGGCTACTCAGTAGCCATATCTGCCTTTATCAGATATTTGATCTTGTGTACAGAAAACACCCTATGCTTTTGACGAAGAAGATAGAAGTCTTCTTTGTAAAAATGAATTCATCCTTACCCTTTTCCCAAAATAAGGAACAAAGTCCCAACATTTAGTGTATTCATTTCTGGGTGACATTCACACTATCCATTTTAAGGCTATTTTTAATTATTTCTCAAAATCATAGTCACATCTGAATATCCTGCTATGTAAAGGCTAAATCGTAAAGTTAACCTTTGCTAATAAAATTTGTGTAACATTGAGAAGAGGGAAGAAACTCATATGGTCATGTAAAATCCTGTATAGTAAGCAAAGAAGGACGTATGTACAAATGATGTAGACCTTGCTTTTGTTAACTAGTTGAGAGATTGTTCAGTTTTATAACTACTTTCCTCTACTCTGTGTATTCCGTGTTTCCTTTGTCCTCATGCAGGACCTCAGCTGGTGCGGTAACTCAAACCTTCATTAGAGAAGAATAGAAATCCTTAGTATAAATCCTGCTTTATGTGTATTTCCGTTAACTTTTACTATTATACATGTATAAGATATATTTCAGAGAATTCTCGGAGTTCCAGAGTTCTCCCTGTCTCCCTTATGTAGCAGTAGTCCAGTATCTGTTCTTCAGTAATCCAGGTGAATTACACCAGCTAGTGGAATGCCTACTTTCCCTGTTGATTTAATGCGGTGGTTCTCAACTGAGGGTAGTTTTGCCTCCCAGGGAACATAGGGGAATGTCTGGAGGTACTTCTAATTCACATGACTTTGGAGGGTGATACTACTGGTAACTAGTGGGTAGAGGTCGGGGTGCTGCCAAGCTTCCTATGATGCACAGGACAGCCACCAACAGCAAAGAATTATGCAGTCTAAAACATCAGGAGTGCTGAGATTGAGAGATCTGGATTTAATGGCACAGAGCCTTGTGTGATTGTGAAGCAGTTTCAAGTTGCAATTTAGGAATGAACCTAGTGGCGTCATTCCTTCCTTGGGAACCCAGGCCTTGAAACCAGCAGCTCTCAAAGTTGTGGGCACTGGAAGCAAGAATTCTGCTAATGGGATTTTTAGGGAAAATAGAGAAACTACTTCTACTTATGCCTCTGGACCATCAGGCTCACATATGCTGACTATGGGAAAACAACATTGTATATTAGTTATTGATTGAAAGGATATACCTCAGGATTTTGTCTTAAACCACCACCGTAACTGAGTCTTCCCCAGGCCATTCTATTAGTCTGTTAGACCAGCTACATCCAAGTGATAGAATATGTGTTAAGACCAATGAATTAATTCCAAGGTCCACAAGGCTATTCCTGTACTATTTTTGCTGTGACATGAGTTCCTTGTTTTATTTTGCTTGAAGAGGAACTATTGGCTAAAATACCTAATTTCAGTTGCCTTGTGCTCCTTAAATTGTCTCCTTATGGACCAAAAGAGCATTTCCACCTCTATACTTTCATTTCATATTAGTTTTCAGATAAAGTGAAGATTAGTGTATTATGTAAAGTATATATTTTGTAATAGCAACAGATTTCCTCCCCTCTGGCTATAACAAAATCATTTTGGCATGGGAAGGAAATGGTTAAAAGTAGACTAGAGGGTCATCTCCATATGAGGTCAATAGGACTTAAGCCTGGAAGCTGATTTTCTGTTGGCTTTTTCCTCTTCATGATGATTCCAAGTTTATTTTGATCTGTATCTTTCTTTTTTTATGAATGAAATTCTCTTTCATCAGCCTAATAGTAAATGGCCATTGGTAGGTAGATGACTAAATAACTTGGGCTTCTGTCTTCAACTAAGTTGTAAACTAAGTACAGTGGCAGGTGCTTGAACTCTGTTATTTGAAAAGCCTCTTCCTTCCCTGGGATGAATTTAGGATTGTTTTAAATGTCATGTTACAACTAGCACGTAGAATCTTTGCCATTCAGAAATTGTTTTCACAGCTTTAGGAAGGAGGTGAAGCCTGGATTAGAATTTTCACTGCTGACTTTTCTTTTCCAATTTTTAATTTATTAAAACTTACAATTTAGATTATTTTGTTAATATGTTTTTAAAAAGTTGAATCCCCAGAGGTAAACATTAGAAACATTTGGCTGTGCCCTTTTGCATTCTACTATTTGGATGTCCATTTTAATTTTTAACATCAACTGCATTGTTTCTTCACATAATTAAAAAAAGGGGTGATTCAGGAAGTTGGTTGATGACTTTTAAAGAATTGTATTGAACATTTTTGTAATTGAATATTATTTAAATATTAGCTAAAATGATGACCTGGAGGCAGACTATTTTGGTAGGTAAAAACCAAAACATGTTTTATTATTCCTTTTTTCTCTCTTTGTGTGTGCACATGTGTGTATAAGAGGCATTTGGCAATAAGTTATAGGCATTGTGGTCCTTTACTCTTAAATACTTCAGTGTGTCTCAAGACTAAAGAAGGACCTCTCTTAACCACAATACAATTATAGAAGTCAGGAAATTTAACATTAATAACAATATTGTTCTCTTTAGTACATGGTCCATATTCAAAGTTTGCCAGTAGCAATTTCCCAAATTATTTGCATACTTTGAAAATCTATTTTTCTGTTTTGTTTTATCAGTCTCTTGTGTTTTGTTTTATTTTTCCATTATTTTTTTAATGTTTATTTTTTAGAGAGAGAATGTGTGTGAGCAGGGGCGGGGCAGTGAGAGTGGGGGACAGAGGATCTGAAGGGCTTAGAGCTGACAGCAGCGAGCCTGATGTGGATGTGGGCTTGAACTCAGCAACTACGAGATCATGACCTGTGCTGAAGTCAGATGCTCAACCGACTGAGCCACCCAGGTGCTCCCCTGTGTTTTGTTTTAATAGTGATTCTTGAAGGGGTTCCTTTTTTTCTTCTTTCTCCTTTGGGTTTCAGATGTGGGAATTATATTCAATACTGTAAACTCTACATAAATTGCATGCCATGTTTCTCATGCTTCGGCATGTATTACCTGAGTCTGACTTGGTGTGCTAGGCTGCAGTGCTTAAGCACACTTTGGGCAGTCTTTTTGAAACATGGTTTTACTTAAATTGCTTTTGGAAAAGGATTTTAAAACAAATATGGCTATATTATGGGATAAAGTGCAAAATTTTGCATTTCTTTCTAAGATAGAGCATGAGGCTTCAAAGGAGTCATTTACCTTCCAATAACTGAGGGTCAGAATCAGGCCATATTTGCTTAAGGTAGGGGAAATATCCCTCTTTAAAGATTAGGCTGATGACGCCTAGGCATTTGGCTATTTTAAACATATTTAATGTGTGAAGTTCTTGGATCAGTAGTTTTAGTGAAAGTCATCACAATTTTAAAAATGAAACAGTAATTATGTTCATGTTAGTGAGAGATATGATACTATATGAAGTATTTCATCAAGTATCTCTGTCCAGCTCAATAATGGATACCTTGGATTTAGTGTAGATAAACCACTGTAGCTAGTTTTTTTTCTTTTTTTTCCCCATTAAATTGGAAAATTATAACTTGTGATTATTGGTTGTCAGAAATAGCAAGTGTTTGAATCTGTTTAATAGCTTTAGATATTTGTATTGAATGTGAATGGAAAAATTATGGAGAGATTTTTCACCGACAGATGCTTTTAATGCTTTGTCAGATGCTAAATTGATGTACATTATTAAGCAAGAGCTGGGAGATTGAATGTATCATCCTAGGAGATAGGGACAAGTAGCTTCCTATTTTATTGTTGGATTGTGCTTGTTCTAGAAAGGTGTTTTTTTTTCCTTCGTGTGTATGTGTGTGTGTGTGAGAGGAGGAGGAGTACTGTTTGCATATTTTTCTTTTGGGGGTATATATATATTTTTAATTATAAATCTCTCCAATTTGCAAAAGATAACAGATACAGTTGAAGCTCTCTTTGCACTCCTCCTTGATCCAGTTCTCCCCTCTCTAGTGTTTACTGCTGTTCTGGAGTTGATGTATACTCTTTCTGTAATGCAGGTGTATTCTTTCTCTTGTATATGTATGTGTCTATAAAACTAACCACAGTTTAACATTTTTACATAAAAAGTATACTGTAAATGTACTCTACACTTGCTGTTTAAAACTACATTTTTGGGGGGCACCTGGGTGGCTCAGTCGGTTAAGTGTCTGACTTCGGCTCAGGTCATGACCTCATGGTTCGTGGGTTCAAGCCCTGCATTGGGTTCTGTGCTGACAGCTCAGAGCCTGGAGCCTGCTTCGGATTGTGTCTCCTTCTCTCTCTGACCCTCCCCCACTTGTGCTCTGTCTCTAAAATAAATAAACATTAAAAAAATTAAAGCTACATTTTTAGATTTGGTTCTGGTTTATGCATGTGCATTTAGCAGATTCAGTGTAACCGCATGTATAACGTTTCATTGTATGAAGGTCAGTTTATCTGTTTCTGCTACAGAGGAACACTTAGCTCGTTTCTAGGTTTGTTTGTTTTTTTTAACTGTTACAGGGCTTCAAGAAGCAGGAATTTGCATGTATTCTCTAGTTATTTTTATCTCCGACTTAAAATGTACTGTGAAACATATATATGAAACATGTTTGTATAGTTTAAAAAGTAATACTATGACCATTTGTCAATCTAAAGTCAGATTAAGAAGTACATTACCAATACCTTAGAAACCCTTGAATGGTCCCAATCACAGTTTTTCTTACCATTCCTTCACCACTTTCCTGAATTATAGTAAAAATTTCCCCTTGCTTTTCTTTATAGTATGTCTCCTTACAATGTCATTTTGTTTGCCTGTTTTTGATCTTTATTATTATATAGTGGAATAATACTGTAGTTTTCTGATTTCTTTGTAAGCATCTTTTTTTCCGTTCAATTTTACTGCTATACAGTATTTTCTTATTTCAGTATGCCACAGTTTAGTTATCCATGGTATCAACGACGTCATGTGTATTCTATTTTTTTTTCTATTACTAACAATACCGCTTATGACCATTCTTGTACATGCCTCTTGTACACGTGCAGGAATGTAGATATCTGAGAGAAGAATGAGGATATGGGCTTCTTTAGTTTCACTAGATGATGCCAAATTGTTGTTTAAAGGGATCCAGGGGCACCTGGGTGGCTGAGTCGGTTAAGCATCTGACTTCACCTCAGGTCATGATCTCCCAGCTTGTGGGTTCGAGTCCCACATTGGGCTCTCTGCTGACTCTTGGAGCCTGGAGCCTGCTTTGGATTTTCTGCCTTCCTCTCTCTCTCTCTCTCTCTGCCCCTTCCCTGCTCATCTGTCTCTTTCTCTCTCAAAAATACATAAAACATTAAAAGCATTGTAAAAATGACCCAACTAGTTGACACTCCCACCAGCACTGTGTAAGTATTCTTGTTGCTCTGTATCCTTGCCAATTCTTGGTATTGTCTGTCTTTTTAATTTTTATTTGTCTGGTGGGTTAGAAATGGTATAGTATTGTAATTTGAATCTGTATTTCCTTGTCCACTAGTGAGGTTCAGCTTTCTCTCTCTCTCTCTCTCTCTCTGTCTCTCTCTGTCTCTCTCTCTCTCTCTTTCTAAAGTTTATCCACTTAGAGAGAGAGAGAACACCAGTGGGGGAGGGACAGAGAGAGAGGGGGACAGAGGATTCAAAGCAGGCTCCGTGCTGACAGCAGAGACCCCGATGTGGGGCTCGAACTTCTGAACCATGAGATGATGACCTGAGCTGAAGTCAGATGCTTAACTGACTGAGCCATTCAGGCTCCCTCCCTCCCTCCCTCCCTCCTCCCTTTCCTTCTTTCTTTTTTTAATGTTTATTTATTCATTGAGAGAGAGGGAGGGAGGGAGGGAGGGAATCCCAAGCAGGCTCTATACTGTCAACATGGGGAGCCCTATGCTGGGCTTGATCTCATGAACTGTGAGATCATGACCTGAGCCGAAATCAAGAGTGAGATACTCAACCGACTGAGCCACCCAGGCACCCCTCAGCTTCTTTTCATGTATTTGTGGACTGTTTCTTATTCTGTGAAATATCTATCTGTATATATTTTTGCTCTTTTTTCTATTTGGTCTGACTTTTCCTGATTGATTCGCAGTAATTTTAAATGGTTTATATATAATTCTTGTTATTGACATGTTCTAAATATCTTTTCCAATTTATGATTGGATTTTTTTATCCTCTTCATATATCTTTTAATGACTAAAGTTCTTAGCTTTAATATTGCTGAATTTATCAGTCTTCTATGATTTGTGGTTTTCATTTTTTAAAATATTTGGTGCGTATCATTCCTTGCCTTTCCTGATGTCATTAAGATATCCTCCTGTATTGGGATGCCTGGGTGGCTCAGTTGGTTAAACGTCTGACTCTTGATTTTTGCTCAGGTCATGATCTCACAGTTCATGGGATTGAGCCCTGTGTCAGGCTCTGTGCTGACAGTGTGGAGTCTGCTTGGGAGTCTCTCCCTCTCTCTCTGTCCCTCCACTGCTTGTATGCTCTCTCTCAAAATAAATAAATTAAAAAAAAAGATGTTCTCCTAAATTATTTTCTAAAAGTTGTTTTTCATGTGTATGGGTTTTGTTTTGTTTGTTTTTTTAGTTTTCACTTTCACACTGACGTGTCTCTAATCCACATGGATTTATTTTTGTGTAAGAATCTATTTTAACTTTTTCCCATATGATAACAAATAACTGATCGTTCCACGTTATTTATTGAATAGTTCATTCTTTCCTCTGTGACCTGCAGTGCCTGTGCAGTTGAAAAATAAGTTTCCTTAAGATGCCTGGACTTAGTTTCTGGCTTAGTTTCTCTATTCTGCTGTCTGTCCTGGTCCCAGTAACCCACGTGATCATTTCTCCCAATTACTATAGTTTTCAGTAAGTCTTGAAATAGTAGCATGGCAAATCCCACTAATTTTTTCTTTAAGAAAAGTCACGGCAGTGCTTTCCCATATTGGTTTTAGAATCAGTTTATTGATTTTCATGAAAAATGGTGATGGGGTTTTGAATATTGCTCTGAGTCTTTCAGTCAAGTTGGGGAGGATTGACATGATATTGAGGATTCCTTTTAAAGAATATATCTTTGGGGGCACCTGGGTGGCCCAGTCAGTTGAATATCTGACTCTTGATTTTGGCTCGGGTCATAATTCCAGGGTCGTGGGATTGAGCTGCTTGTAAGGCTCTGTGCGGAGCGTGGAGCCTGCTGAAGATTCTCTCTCTCTCTCTCTCTCTCTCTCTCTCTCTCTCTCCCTCTCTCCCCCCTCTCTCTCCCCCACCCTCCCTCTCTCCCTCTCCCCATGCACGCGCTCTCTCTTCTCTTTCTCTCTAAAATTAAAACAAAGAATATATCTTTCTATTTTATCTTTTAAGAATTCGTTTCAATTATATTTTATAGTTTTCTCATTATATAAAGAACTTGTACATCAAATGTTAGAATTTTTCCTAGAATTGTTTTGATGCTCTTTGTATATAGTATTTTTTAAAAATAGCATTTTATGATTGTGCATAGAAATATAACTAACTTTTGTATTTTGTTTTTATTTCCAGTAACTCTTCACTTTTATTGATTTATCTCTAGATTTTTTAAAATTTCTGTAAGACTGTCAATTGTCTGTAAATAGTTGCAGTTTTGTTTCTTTATTTTCAGTCTTTATAACTTTTCTTTTTTTCTGTGAACCCATTGAGCTTTTTCAGTATTGAATAGCAATGGTGGTAGTGGGCATCTTTGTCTTGTTTTTGATCTTAAAAAGAAAACTTTTATTATTTCACTGTTAAATATAATGTTTGTAAGATTTTTAAAAATGCTCTTATTAAATTAAGGAAGTTCTAGATTGCTAAGTTAAAAAATTCTTGGTTGGGGGGCACCTGGGTGCCTCAGTCTGTTGAGCATCCCTTTGGTTTTGACTCAGGTCGTGATCTCACAGTTTGTGGAATCGAGCCCCACTTCAGGCTCCATGTTGATAGCACGGAACCTGCTTGGGATGCTCTCTCTCCTTCTCTCTCTGCCCCTCCCCTGCTCATGCTCTCTCTCTTTCAAAGTAAGTAAACTTAAAAAAAATTCTTGGGTGGATGTTGAGTATTATCAAATGCTTATTTAGTCTTCATTGAGGTATCTTTAGTCTGTTTATACTGTTTACCATTATTTTCTCATTTTCTGAGTTCTAATAATCACCCTAACCTTGAGTTCCTGGGGCAGTTCTTGATTGAAGTGTATAATTTTTTTAAAGAATTGCTGAATTCATTTGCTGATATTTTGTTTAGGATGTTTGCATCTATGTTTATGAATAAGATTTGTAATTTTCCATTTTTATATAATCCTTGTCTGGTTTCCATATCAAGATTATTCTAGCTGTATAAAATTAATTGGGAAACGTACCTTTTTGTGTTCTTTGTATGTTTATATAGCATTGGAATTCTGTGTTCATTCACAATTTGGCAAAGTCCCCCAATAAAACCATCTGGACTTTAGTACTTTCTTTGAGGGAAAATTTTAAACCAGTGATTTCAGTTCTTGAATTGTTGTCAGACTATTCTGATTCTTTTCTCTTAAATGAGTTTTGATAAATTGTATTTTTCTAAGAATGTACATTTCAATTCAAAAGGTGTTTATGGTACCTCTTTAGGCTCTGTTTAATCTGCAGGAACTGAAATTATATTCTATTTTTTCTCCTAATATTTATTTGTTCCTTTACTTTTTTCTTGATCAATTTTTTTGTTTGTTTATTTCTTTTGTATTTCAAAGACACAGTTCTCAGCTTTGTTAATTTTCTTACCTGTTTTCTGTTTTGTTAATTTTGCTCTTATCATTTTTCTTCCTTGGGTTTGTTATGCTGTACTTTTTTTCCTGACTTTTAAATTTTAATTGTGGTTAATTTTTTTTAAAGTTTATTTATTTTGAGGGAGGGAGAGAGGGAGGCAGAGAGGGAGGGAGGGAGAGAGAGAGAGAGAGAGAGAGGGAGAGAATGAGTAGGGGACGGGCAGAAAGAGGGAGAGAGAGAATCTCAAGCAAGCCCCGTGCGATCAGTGCAGAGCCTGAGATGGGGCTTGAACCAGTGAACAAACCATGAGATCCTGACCTCAGCTGAGATCAAGAGTTGGACACTCAACCGACTGAGCTACCCAGGTGCCCCATCCATCTCAACCATTTTTAAGTGTATAGTTCAGTAGTGTCAAGTACATTTACATTGTGCATCCAATCTCCATAACACTTTCATCTTGCATAACTGAAACTTTATAGCCATTAAATGACTTCCTTATTTCTTCTTGCCTTAGTCCTTGTCAACCAACATTTTTACTTTGTGTCTCTGAATTTGATTATTCTAGATACCTCATCTAAGTGGAATCATACAGTATTTTTTTTAAGTTTCTTTATTTTGAGAGAGAGAGAACAAGAATGAGCAAGAAAGGGGCAGAAAGAGAGAGAGGTTTCCTAAGGAGGCTCTGCACTGTCAGCATGGAGCCCCATGTGGGGCTTGAACTCATGAACTGTGAGATCATGACCTAAGCCTAAACCAAGAGTCAGACCCTTAACCGACTGAGCCACCCAGGCGCCTCCAGTATTTGTCTTTTTATGACTTCTTATTTCACTTAACATAATGTCTTCAAGGTTCATCCATGTTGTAACATGTGTGAGAATTTCCTTTTTAAGATGGAATAATATTCCATTGGTATGTATATCCCATACTTTGCATATCTATTCATCTGTTGCTGGACACAGCTTGCTTTCACCTTTTGGCTATTGTGAAGAATGCTACTATGAAGGTGGGTGTGCAGTTATCTTTTTGAGATCCTACTTTCAGTTCTTTTGGGTATATATCTGTAGGTGGAATTGCTGGATCGTATGGTAATTCCATTTTGTTGTTGTTGATCACCTTTTTCAATTTTATTTTTAAGGTGATATTTTAAAGAAAATAACACTCCATTGTCCTCTGTTCGTGGTAATTCTATTTTTAATTTTTTGAGAAAATACCGTACTGTTTCCCGTGGCAGTTGCACCATTTTACATTTCTGTGAGTAGTGGTCAAGGGTTTCAATTTCTCCACGTCCTCACCAACATGCTATTTTATTATTATTATTTTCTTTGATAGTTGCTATCCTAATGGTTGTGAGGTGGTTTTCTGACTTTTAAAAAAAATGTTTATTTATTTATTTTGAGAAAGAGAATGCATGTATGTGAGCGGGGAAGGGTCATAGAGAGAGGGAGAGAGAATCCCATGCAGGTTCCGTGCTGGATCTCAAGAACGGTGAGATCGTGACCTGAGCTGAAATCAAGAGTCAGATGCTTAGCTGTCTGAGCTAACCAGATGCCCCTGTTTTCTGACTTTCTAAATTGGATATGAGCTCATTAATTTTGAATATTTCTTTAGGAGTGGAAGTTCACAAAATTATAAATTTATTAAAGGCTGCTTTAGTTGTATCTCACAAGTTTTCATAATTAGCTTTTCAGTTATAGATATTTTCTGTTTTCCATTATGATATCTCCTTTCAGCAGAGTTTCTTGATTTTCAGAAGTTTTCCTATTTTTCTCTTGGTTATTAATTTCTATTGTAATTGTATCGTGACCAGTGTGTGGATTTTATGATGCTAGTACTTTCAAATTTAAAGTTAGCTTTCTGTGCTTGAGCATTGTATTACTGCTTATTGTATTTATTGCTTTGTAGCAAATTCCCCCAAATGTAGCAGTTTGGGGCAACAAACATTATCTCATAAAATTTCTGAGGGTCAGAAATCCAGTAGCGGCCTCGGTAGGAGTTTCTGGCTCAGAGTCTTTCATGAGGTTCTAGGCAAACTCTTGACTGGGGCTGTGTAGTAATCTGAAAGTTTGACTGAGGGCGGAAGATTTGCTTCCAAGCTAATCATTTACATAGCTATTGGCAGGAGGCCTCCGTTCTTTGCTAGCTGTTTGCAGAAGGTCTCAGTTCCTTTCTACATGGGCCTTTCCACAGAGCTGCTTGTGACATAGCATTTGGCACCCCCCAGAGTTAGTGATCTGAGGATAGCAGAGGCCACAGTCTTTTATGACCCTTGGAAGTGACATACCTTCATTCTTGCCATATTATATTCGTCATGCAGAATCACCCTCATCCACAAGGTGGGAGAGGATTACCCAGGGCACGGACAGCAGAATTCAGGGATCATTAGGGACCGGTCTGGGGTCCGACTACTCAAATATACAGCCCTTTTTTTATTAAGATTCCATGTGTTTTTGAAAATAGTGTGTAGTCGCGATGCCTGGGTGGCTCAGTCGGTTGGGCGTCCGACTTCGGCTCAGGTCATGATCTTGCTCACGGGTTCGAGCCCCGCATCAGGGTCTGTGCTGACAGCTCAGAACCTGGAGCCTGCTTCAGATTCTGTGTCTCCCTCTCTCTCTGCCTCTCCCCTGCTCACGCTGTGTCTCTCTCTCTCTCAAAATAAATAAATGTTAAAAAATTATATAAAAAAAGAATAGTGTATAGTCACTAGTTCTTGGGTATGATTTTTACGTGTCATTTGATCAAGTTTATTAATTAAGCAGTTCAACTCTTCTGAATTCTGACTGATGTTTATTTCTACTGCTAGATCTTATTACCGAGAGATCTATATTAAAAAATCCTTCACTGTATTGGTAGATTTGTAGCTTTTTCTTGTAGATGTGTCAGTTTTAGGGTGTGTGTGTTATTAGGTGCATAGAGGCTTAAAATGATATCTTCCAGGTGATTTGAATTTTATATCCTTATGTAATGACTTATTTCTAGTGGTTTTTCCTAGGTCTGCTTCATTTTCTTTTTTATATTTGCTTGGTAGACCATTTTTCTATTCTTTGATCATTAGTCTTTCTGTGCTCTTATGTTAGTCTGTTATAAACAGCACATATGTAACCAAAGTTTTTTTTCCTCCTAAGCAAAGAGTTTAGCCCCTTTATATGCACTGTGATTGCTCATATATTTGGATTCATTTATGCCATTTTTAATGTGCCTTTTATTTGTCCAACTTTTTCCATTTTTTTCCCCTTGAATCTCACATTTTCTGGGTTCATTTTTCTCCTGGCTTGAAGCACATTTTTTAGAATTTCCTTTGAGGAAGGTCTATTGTGATGATTGCTCTTATTTTCCTTTCTTTGAAAATGTATTTATTTCCCCTTTATTCTTGAATGGCAGTTTTCCTGGATATACAGAATTCTGGGCATTGTTTTTCTTTCAATATGTTACCTATCTTTTTGAGCCCTACCTTTGTTGTTGACAGTTTAGGTCCAGTAATTGTCATCACCTTAAAAGTGAGATTTCTTATATCTCTTTGTTAATTTCTTCCTGCCATGTTCATTTCTTTATTTCTTCTTCTTTTTTTTTTTCACAATTTGGAATTGATTGATGATGTAATTTTTAAAGCCTTTTTCCTCTCATTGTATTATCTTTTGTTCTTTTTCCTGGAGAGGGTCTGAGCTTTATCTTCCAACTCTTTAATGTTTTATTTCATCTATCTGTGCAGGGTTAATGTGGCAGGCCTGAGAATGTTATCCTTAAAAAGCTCTGTTTGCAAGGATGACCTTTGTCTGGTGTCTAGGAACTTGGAGTTTGGAATGGTTTCCACCATGCCTCAATTAGAATGGCTCCTTGTACCATTCTGTGTTCCCAAACTGTGCAAACATGATTTATGGTGAATACCTAGTTTCCATCTGGGTGTCTGGAACGAAGGTATGTTTTAGGCAGAGGGTGCCCTCAGTATATACCTTGATCACTGTGTTTCTGATGAATTTTGTGGTAGACAATATTTCATACATGCTGCCACAACTTGTTGCTGGAGGAATTTAGTATGTCCTATCTGACTCCACTGGAAGAAGACTCTTAGAAGCTTGTGTATAGTTTCCTCTGACCTTGTACCTTTTCCTTTCACTGATTTTGCTTTTCATCCTTTTGCTCTAATAAATCATAGCTGTGAATGTGACTATATGTTGAGTCCATGAGTCTTTCTAGCAAACCACTGAACCTGGGGGTGGTGTTGGGGACTTGTGATACAGTCATATCTAACTTTCTAAACGCTCTTTATTCTCACTTGCTCTCTCTTCCTTTCTAAAATAACATCCTTTAAAATCTTTCCTACTGTCTTTTAGGATGTTAACAATGAACTTTTTTTGTGTGTGGGAAATTTCTTATTCCTGCATTGTCTTTTTTTTTCAAAATTAATTTGTGTACGTTTACTTGGTTCCCTTTCTTTTATGTTAACGGGCATTCCTGATGTGGTAAATCTAGGCTGTCTGTTCTCACTTTAAATATTTACTCTTAAATGTGAGGGAATTGGAAACTCATACGAGCATGGACTTTACTGTAGGTTGAGTTGGTGGTGAGTAGCTTTATTGGTGGAAGCCCTCCAAATGCAGGTCTTTTTTGGGGCATTCAGTTTCTCCAGGAAAATACTACCCAGTTGATTACCTGGGAAGATATATGTCTGGTTCCAGGTTTCTGAGAGCTAGAGAGAGGGAAGAGATTGGTAGTTTATGGTATGGGGATTTTCACTCAATTAGGAATAGGATTATCATGGAAATACTATTTTTTTAACTTTTTTAAAACATCTCTTTATTTTGGAGAGAGAGCTTGAGCAAGTGAGCAGTGAGCGAGCACAAGTGGGGGAGGGGCAGAGAGAGAGGGAGCAGATTCCAAAGCAGGCTCCAAGCTCTGAGCTGTCAGCACAGAGCCCTATGCGGGATTCGAACTCACGAGCTGCGAGATCATGACCTGAGCTGAAGTCGGATGCTTCACTCACTGAGCCACGCAGGTGCCCCAGAAATATTATTTTATGGTTCAAGTTTATAAAATATAGATGAAGGAAAAGGTTGTTTTTTTCCTCTGAAATCACTGAACTGTAGGAAGGACCATCTGTTGTCCTTGGGCCATAGTTTGAGGCACACTGCATTAAATAATAAAGAGGTTGTTGTTAAAGGAGATTGGAGAGTCAGTGTAGGAGTTTTAAAACTCCTAACCCTGAGGGATAAAACAGGTTACAAGAAAGGTTCCTTCTCTACTCCTGTGGAATTTGCCTTCTTGCATGAGGATGGATATTAAGGTCATCTGGTTATTTAATTACAGTTGTTTTAAGAACCATCTAGGAGAGGTCAGGGAGGTTCACAGAGCATGTGTGAGAGACTTGCTCTGGAGTTCAGGGCTGGCATCTTTGAAAGCATAAATAAGGAAAGGGGTGGGATAATGAAAGGAGACTGGCAGAGAATGAGACTAAGATTAATCAGGATACCAGTAACTGAGATTAAATGAGGTGTATAGAATGTGTTTAGTGCCTGGTATTTGTGCTCAGTAAGTGTTAACTAGTAATTACATTTTTTATAGGAAACTTACTGTATTGGATGATCAAATAGAAGCCCTCTAGCATTTAATTCATAAAGATACAAGTTTTACGTCAACAGTACAGTAAAACAACATTTCCATAGAATTCATTTATCACTAAAAAATTCTCATAATATAGAAATTTTCACATTTGAGAAGTCTTGCTGGGGCAGAGATCATGCTTAACTTCTTCATTTATATCTCTAGCACACCATACGGTGCCTGATACACAGAAAGTACTCCATGTCTTTTAAAAAATATCTGATATGGGTACTAGAAGTTCTGGGTAACTTAGAGGGTAACCCAGAAATAACTCTTTCATTTTTCTAAAGCATTTGTATGGTGGTGTTTCTTCAGTGGAATTATAAGTGGCCTTTTGATCCGAATGCATGTGTCATCTTTGTCATACACCAGTTCTATGGCCAGCAAGGATCTGTTAGGATAAAGTCTTATTTTTCCTTTTCTTGGGGGTCTGTGATTGGTGCTCTCTAGCCCTCCAGCACTTAGGCCCACAGTGCATTAGTTATCTATTGCTATGAAACAAATTACCTCAAAATTTAGCAGCTTAAAACTACAGATGTTAATTACCACATAGTTCTTTGGGTCGGGACTGGGAAAGGGGCATAGCTGCGTGCTTCTGGCTGGCGGTCTCTGTTGAGGTTACAGTTGGGCTGTTGCCTGGCCTTGCAAGCATCCAAAAGCTTGACTCGGCAGGTGGTGGTGGGGGGAGGACGGACATTAAAAGTTTGCTGCCTGACTGTTGGCTAGAGGACTTAATTCCTTGCCATGAGGACCTCTCCATAGGCCTCCTGAGTGTCCTCATGACATTTTTCTTGGCTTCCTGTAGAGCAAGTGGGGTGTGTATGTGTGAGAGAGAGGGACAGAGAGAATGAGAACACAAGCCAGTCCAAGGTGAAATCCTGTCTTTGATAACCTAATCTTGGAAGAGACACATTCTCATTTCTGCCACATTCTAGTAGAGTGCAGCCTGGTGCAGTGTGGGGACCTGTGACCATCAGGAGGTGTGGTTCAATGGGAGCCACCCAGGACACTGGCTGCCCTGTCCTCCAGCTGTGGTATCCCCTGCTTCCAGTTTAAACTAGTACTTGATCTATATTTGTGTGTCGTTTCTGTTGTAAATGGAGATAACCCATATTTCTGAGCTTGGTAGTTTGGCATTTTTGCTACTCCGTCCTCATTGCCCTGTCCACTTTCTTTTCCTTGTCCTTTTTATATTTCCCAGATTTATTCAGAAAATTATAGCTCAGTGTTTTCATGAGATAGTACTTTCAACCTAACAGAAAACTGGGTTAGATACTTATATACTGTAGATCCTGTTAGATTATAAATCTCAGTCCTTTATAATAATATGTGTGATCATATTGCTGTATTTATTGTGATACCTCCAGTGATTTTAATTCTTCAAAGAAAAGTGAGTAAAATAAATAAAAGTGTTGTTTGCAGGCATATTTGATTTTATTTGTATGTGGTATATGTTGTATTAAAAAGTAAATGATTGCTGGGGTGCCTGGGTGGCTCAGTTGGTTAAGCATCTGACTTTGGCTCAGGGCATGATCTCACGGTTTGTGAGTCTGAGCCATGCCGGGCTCTGTGCTGACAGCTCAGATCTGTGTTTTGGATCTGTGTCTCCCTCTCTCTCTGCCCCTCCCCTGCTTGTGCTCTGTCTCTCTCAAAAATAAATAAATATTACATTAATTAAAAAATGCTGATTTTAAGCACTTAAGGATAGAGAACATAGTCTTTCATAAACTAAGAAAGAGGAGGTTTTTCTTTGAATTTAGGAGGAAAATTATTTTGTGGTTTTTGGAGATACTTTTCTTTCCGAAATCCGGAGTTTGAGCATCATATTTTGGAAAGCTTAATTTTTACTAAGGGCAGTACAACCCTATACCTCTGAATGGGTTATATGCTGACACTTCACTGAGTAAGTTTGTGTAGAACTTGGGCAATTTTTCTTATAGAAATGCTGTTGTAAATAGTATTAGCTTTTCCTTCTGCCTTTTTTTTTCTTTAAATGTTTATTTATTTTTGAGAGAGAGAAAGAGAGCGAAAACAGGGGAGGGGCAGAGAGAGAGGGAGACACAGAACTCGAAGTGGTTCCAGGCTCTGCGCTATCAGCACAGAGCCGAACATGGGGCTCAAATTCACGAACTGCAGGATCATGACCTGAGCCCAAGTCGAACACTTAACCGACAGAGCCACCCAGGCGCCTCTTTCCTTCCACCTTCTAAATTATACCTGTATAAAACCTGTTTAACCAACATTGATTGAATTAGAACTCAACCAAGAAGCTTTAAATCTTTTTTTTAGGGGTGCCTGGGTGTCTCAATCGGTTAAGCGTCCAACTTGCTCACGTCATGATCTCGCAGTTTGTGAGTTCGAGCCCCACGTTGGGTTCTGTGCTGACAGCTCAGAGCCTGGAGCCTGCTTCAGATTCTGTGTTTCTCTCTCTCTCTGCCCCTCCCGTACTCATGCTCTGTCTCTCTAAAAATAAATAAACATTAAAAAAATTAAAAAAAAATTTTTAAATCATGAAGCAATCATAAACTTACAGAAAAGCTTCAGTAAAGCACAAAGAATTTTTGTTCTGAACCATTTGAGTGTAAGTTGCTGATATGATGCCCTGTCATTCCTGAATATTCCACGGGCTTTCCTACAAAATAGATGTGTTTTACATTACCCACAGTACATCTGTCAAAATCAGGAAATTAATATTGATAGATTACTGCCACCATCTCATTTTCAGGCCCCATTCAAGTTTTGTAATTTTGTCCCAAGAATGACCTTTATATCAGAAGGATCCAGTCCAGAATCACATTATGTTTATTATGTCTCTTGTCTCTTTCATTCTGGGACGGTATGTATTTCTTCAACCTTACTAACCCTGGCACTTAAAAAAAATTTTTTTAAGTAATCTCTGTGCCCAGTGTGGAGCTTGAGCTCATGATCCTAAGATCAGGAGTTATATGCTCTACTGACTGAGCCAGCCAGGTGCCCCAATAACCTTGACACTTTGGAAGAGTGTTCTGTAGATTATTCCTCAATTTGGGTTTGCTTCACATTTCCTCCTGAGTAGATTTATGTTATGTATAATTGATGGGAATATCTCAGCTGCAATTCTGTGTCCTTATTTATATCCTGTCAGGTGACACAATTTAGATTGTTTCATTACCCATGATGCCAGTTTTGATCACTTGATTAAGATGATGAGCCAAGCTTCTCCATTGTTAGGTTACACTTTTTGCTTTTGAACATACACATTGTACCGGGGTGCTTAGAGACTATGTAAGTATCCTGTTCTGCATCAAGCTTTCAGTTCAAGCATCGAATGGGTATAGACTAATTGTTTCTCTTATTCAATGGTTGATAATCTGCTTTATCATTATTTGTTTTCATGCTCAAATTGTTCCGTATTTGGCCAGTCTGGCCTCCATGTCCTTCATCATTCTTTGAGCATTTCCTTTTTTTCTGGCATAAGAGAATGTTCCAGGCTTCTTAGAACCTTCCTTGTGTTTCAGGGCTGGAATCAGCCATTTCTCTGAGGAGCCGTGGGTCTTTTTAAAGGAGATGGTGTTTAGAAACCAAGATCTGAGGGCTAGGTGCACACATTATTATTGAGTTGTCATTGTTTCTAAGTTTTCTCAATGGAGTAAACTGGGAAAGGGAATAAATGTGTTCCTGTCTGTGTCTCTGTATGTGTACATATGTCTATCAATATTTATTTCTGTATCTCTCTATATTGAAAACTGTGTTCACACACTGCTAATTTTAGTTTAACCCCAGAGGGTTCTTTAAACTTTTCTTCTTTTTTTTATTTGTAAACTTTTCGACAGCAAGAAACATAGCACTCGTTATTCTCAATATGTTTACTTATTTGATCAGTCACCTTTTATGTAACTGATCTCCCATCACTGTCATTTGTCACTACCACTTGCTCTCAAGCACAGTAGATGCCCTCTTCACTCTGCTTGAGCTGCACCCCCCTTGTTATCCCTGAAATACCACCCCCAGCCTGTGCGGACGCCCTTCCTACCTTGCACAGGCTCCTATTTCCTACAGTGTGCTGCTTTCCCGTGTGGACATCCTCCTCACTGTGCCCAGACTCTGCGATAGAACGTCCCCCTTCCCATCATGAAGAAGCCCAGTGCAGCACTCCTTGCTGGGCCCCACTCTCGTGTCTCTGTCTCACTCAGGCTTTGACACCCAATTCTGGGCTCTCCTCATGATGGACACCCTCCTTACCTATCCCATTCTGACTCTGACACCCTATGTAGCCTGCTCTCCTATATACATATCCTTCTCACCCTGCTTGTATTCTAATATCCTGTGCCTGGCTACCCTGTCTGTGGGAGTCTTTCTTTACCTTAGGCGTGCCCTGACACCCTTGACTGGGCTGCCTTCCACATCTGTACAGCCTCTTCACCCCGCGCATGCCACATTTCCTCCACCTGAGTGCCTTACTCCTCCTGCTCTGATTCCTGCGTCCCCTCCTGCCCCAACACACATAGATGCTTACCTTGCTCTGCCCCTCTTGATGCCTTTTGCACTGAACCAGGATACTGAAGGGAAGAGAGAGGAGGGGATAATGAAGAGCCCGCATTTTTTATAGGAACAAGGTGATCCAAGTTTACGTTTGGCAGAAATAAATCTTGCCCTGCCGTGGTAGTAGATATCTGGAGAATCTGGAAAGGGCCTTTGGGAATCTGCTTTGGAAGCTTCATTAGCAGTTGGAGCTACTGGTATAAAGTGGTTCTTTATTTGTGAATCCGGGACTTCCGTGTATGGAAAAACTTGGGTCATCTGTAAGTTCAGAATAGTACTGAAGGAAAGAAACTAAAAGCAAGAAGTGTTTAGGGGAGGATGATGTTGAAATTCACTTTTTGGGAAAACTGGTTTGTCTCCATGCTAATCTCCTTGCCCCCAAATGTCTTTATAGCGTCCATAGTAAAAATGATAACAGTAGTTGATTATTTAGTCATCTGTTTGATGAGCTTGGTTTTACATCTCAAAATGTTGCCACAGCGTTTCCTTAACTCTCGTCCTTCATGTTCTGTCATCGTAGCCACATGCTATGTCACTTACCTTGCTTCACGACTTGAAGTTGGCTTCCCTTTTTCACTGAGCCTTGTCAAAGGTATAATATCTTTGTAATCATGGTTTGATATGGTAATTATAATTTTAAATCACATGTTAAGATGAATGTGAAACTTAACATTTTTAAAGTTAATTAGGTGCCATATAAACTCATATTACATCCCACTGGGGTGGCGTCTACTTTGCGAAATAGGTCGGTATCAATATTTATACATTTCCTTGATTTATGTTTGTTACTTGGTGTCTGGAGCTTATGGGTCTTTTTTTACTAATATAATTTTTTCTAGTTGCTTCTTTGCCCAGTGTGATGTATTTTTCTTTGCTTTTTCTCTCATTCAGTTGATGAAAATTTATATTAAGTGAATTTCAGCATCACCCCAATTCCATCATGGTATGAGGGGCCTTTTAGAGACTGGTTTAAATGTACACAGAGGCAAAAAAATTTAGCCTGTGACCTTTCGAAGAATTTTCTGAGTGCAGCTAGAAACAAATTACCCATTGTTCACAGTGCTTTGCTTCATGTTTTGCCTTCTCTTGCTAAATCCTCTTATTTGTTGAAATCTTGTATCTTAAGTTGCTTAGAGTTTGTTAATACAGATCATTATTAAAAGATGATTATTTTTCTTCATGTAGTTTAGACCCTTTCCATTTCTGGCATAATATCCAAAGATTTACTTAAGGTAGCATGAAATGTTTAAAACATAGTTTAACTTCCTTTTTTTCCCCAGTTTGGAAAGTAATACATGCCAATCGAAAATACGAGAAACTAATAAAAGTGAAAGAAAAGGAAAAAAATCTTCTCATTTTTACCTCTCAAATACAATCACCTTAATCTTTTTTTTTATTATGGTCAAATTTTTGTTTGTTTTTGTTTAAATACCCACCCCAGGAATAGTCATTTTCTTCATATGTGTTCTAATAGTACTTAGCTTTATTTTGGAAAAATGTAGAGAGCCCCCCCAAATGGTCTAATTCTATTTTACACTTCTAAAATTATTAGTGAAATGAATGTATTTTCCTATATTTATTGACCACTCATCTTCTGTAAATGACCTCCTATTTCTTCAACAGTTTCTCCACTGAATAGTCTTATTGTATAGAATATAATCATATATTGGTTATGTAAACCTTTTGGCGCCTAGTTTTGTACATTCTTTTACTTCTTGTTGATTACTTGTGTTTTTCTTTGTCATTACTGTCTTTTTTTTTTAATGCAGAATGTAAACATTTTTATGCAGGCAAATATATTGGCATTTTTTCTTTTTTTTCTTCTTTTTTTAAATATTTTATTGTATCGGCATTTTTTCTTTATGGCTTCGGTTTTTGTCTTGTTTAGAAACGTCTACTGTACACCAGTATTACGCAATTATTCTTCAGTATTTTTCCTAACAGTTTTATGTTTTATGACTTTGTTTTCTTTTCTGTAGGTTCTTCATCATACGTTTACACACAAACACATGCACACACATACTTTTAAATTTGGTATGAGTTATTTTTCAGATGGATAGCTCCTTGATCTGGTAATGGTTTATTGATGAATCCATTCTCTTACCACTGATTTGAAATATTACCTTTATCAAGTTAAATTTCCATGTATGTACTAGTGTTTGCTCTATGACTGTAATTAGCTTATGCTTTTTTTTTTTGCCTTTTTTTTCAGTATAGTGAGTTTACTCTTTCTCTAATCTTTTTTTGAGCGCGAGAGAGCGTGTGCATGCATGTGCACATGCAAGCAAAGGAGGTGCAGAGAGAGAGGGAGACAGAGGATCCGAAGCAGGCTTTGCACTGACAGCAGAGAGCCGGATGTGGGGCTTGAACTCACAAACTGTGGATCATGACCTGATCATGATCTGAGCTGAAGTCAGATGCTTAGCCGACTCAGCCACCCAGGTGCCCCTGTACTTGTTTTATTATTACTGTTCCCCGTTCCCCCCCCGCCCCCCCCGCCCCAAGAGAGAGTGCATTTGAGCAGGGGAGGGGAAGAGAGAGGGGCCGAGAGAATCTTAAGCAGGCTCCACGCCCAGCACAGAGCCTAACTTGGGGCTTGACTTCACATCTGTGAGATCATGAGCTGAGCTGAAGTCAAGATGCTTACTGACTGAGTCACCCAGGAGCCCTTGGTTTTATTATTATAAAACCAATAGAATGTTTAAGTGACCTGGCAATGCAGGTCTTCTTTTGTTCTTGGTTTTCAAAAATTTCTGTGGTATTCTCACAAATTTATTGCTTCAAATGAACTTGAGAACAAGCCTACCATTTTAAAAAAGCACCCCCCATCTTCCAACTCTATTATATCATCTTCTCACTCTTCAAAAAACATAAATCAGATCATGTTACTCCCTTGTTTACATCCCTTCAGCATCTTCTTCCCCTCTCTTTTTGTTATCTGTTGCTGCATAACAAGCTACTCCAAATCTTTGTAGCTTAAAACGGTCTGTTTATTTTGCTCACAGTTTTGCTAGTCAGGAATTTCTGACTGGTTCGGCTCTGTTCCACATGGTGTTGTCTGGGGTGGCTGGTGCTGGAGCACCCCTTCCAGTATGACCTCTTCAGTCGCGTGTCTGGCACCCAGTGCTTGGCTTCTCTCTCCATGTGGCATCTCATTCTTCAGAATTTCTCCATGTGGCCCGGGCTTCTCGCAGCAGGGTGGTCTCAGAGTAAGTCCTTTTTACATGGCAGCTGCCTTCCAGGAGGAGGGAAAGAAAACCCATCAGACCAATTAAGGGCTATGCCTGGACCTGGCACAGTGTCCTTTCTGCCTTATTTTATTGGTTAGAACAGTTGTGAGACCTGCCTAGGTGCAAGGAAATGGAAAAATAGATTCCACTTCTTGATGTGGGAGTGGCAAGGTCTTATTGCATGTAGGATGAGAGATACTGTGACCATATTTGGAAAACCTAATATGCCACATTATCGAACTCAAAATGAAAGCTCTTAAAATGGCCCATCAGGCTTTCATCATCCGAATCACCCCTGCTTCTCTCTCTCTGACCTCATCCCCTACATTTTCATCTTTTGTTCCCTTTGGCTTAGCCAAAACGGACTCTTTGCTAGGCTTTGAATGCGTTATGCTTATTCCAACATCAGATTCGTTTTACCTGCCATTGCTTCTCTGAATGTTCTTCAGATCTTTTCTGGGTCTTCCCATTCTCACTTCTCCATCTCTGCTCAAACGTCACATCTCTAGAAAGCTTTCCCTGACCACTCTATCCGCTAAAATCCTGGTCCCTTACTACCCCCTAATCTGACTTTTTCCTCTACTCAGATTTTAGTGCTGTTTTGGGAGCTTAGGGGCCTGAATATACTTTTTAACTCCCTGCCTTGCTAACAAGTTGAGCAATAAAAGAATAAAGATGAGGCCAAAATATATATGAAATATATAAATACTAAAAATAAATTTATAATCTAGAAGTGTATATTTATATTGATTAAAATAATACAGGAACATATTATAAAATGTATATGCATGTGTATATTTGTGTGTCTATATACATGCACACACATATACATATACATGTACACACACATACACACATCTACACATACATGTACACACAGGCGTGTAATATGTACATGTATGTATATGTGTGTATGTGAAGTTGAAGACCTAAATGGGCCCAGTAACTAAGTCTCAAAATGAGGCAGACTAACCCACCCAGTCCAAGGCAGGGTTGGTCACGCCCCCCCCTGCAGGGCTAGGTTCCTGGTCAACTCTTGGCATGTTGATGGACATAGAAGAAAATTCTTAACAGTTGTAGCAAGCCTGCTCCCATATAAAGGGGGTGGACCTGAATTGTGCATGTCTGGTTATTTTCATTTTTATCAATCTGACTAAAGGGGGATGAAAGGAAGAGAATAAAGGAAGTGTCAAAGATGAATGTCAGATGTCAGATATGAGAAACTGGCTGTATTGTGGTGCTATGTCTAAGATAGGAAACATGACAGGAAGATTATAAATTAAATTTTAGAAACACCTAGTTTGAAGTGCCTACAAGAAGATACCTGTGTGGAGTTACCAAATACGCATTTGGATAACACATTTGAAGATGCAGATTTGGTATTAATTTTCTAATTTCTGTAACAAACTATTAGAATATTAGAAGCGTAGTGGCTTAACACAAGATAAAATTGGTATCTCACGGTTTCTGTGGGTCAGGAACCTGGGCATTGGTTCACTGAGTTCTCTGCTCAGGTTCTTACCAAGATGAATTCAAGGTGTCTTTCAGGGCTGCAATCTCATCTGAGGCTTGGGGTCCACTTCCAGGTTCGCTGGTTGTTCGTAGAATTTAGGTCCTTACAGTTGTAGGACTGAGGCTCTCAGCCCCTAGAGACTGCTTGCTATTCCTTGTCTTGTGACCATTCCTTACAGCATGGAAGTTTGCTTCTTCAAGGACAAGAGAAAGCGTTTTTGGAGCTTCAGATCTCTTCCATGGCTCACCCAGTTAGGACAGGCTCATCCGAGATAATTTCCCTTTTGATTACCTCAAAGTCAACTGATGAGAGATCCTAACTGCATCTGCAAAGTCCCTTTTGCCACAAAATGTAATAATCATGTAAGGGGTATCACACTGTATTTGAAAGTCCTTCTCTCTGTCAGGGGAGGGGGTGTTCACAGGGTGCGTGCAGTCTGGGGCTGTTTGAGTCATCAGCAGTCACCACAGTAGTCATCAGCAGGGCAGCCCATGAGTGTAGAGATTGCCCAAGGACAACTAACTTTGTTCGTAGGGAAGAGAAGAGAGATTAGAGGAGATTTTCAGAATTATTGGTACCTGAAGGATACATCTATTCATCTTTGTGTTCACGACACTACATTGCTACCTGGCACTAGTAAATGTGCAATAAGTATTTTTTAAACTTCTTTGATCTCAGATTTTAAGGAATTAATGTATAGTTTACATATGGTAGCATTCACCCTTTTCAGAGTGCAGTCTGAGCTTTTTTATTGTGGTAAAATACACATAAAATTTGCCACCTTAACTATTTTTAAGTATACAGCTCAATGATATTACATACATTCACACTGCTGCACAACCATTACTCCGTCCATCCCCATAACTCGTTTCATTTGTACAATGAAACTCTATACCTTTAAAAAAATTACTACCCATTCTCCCCTTTCTCCATCTTCTGGCAGTCACCACTGTGTTTTCTTTTGCTTTTGAGCACACTAAGTAATGCATATAAGTGGCATCATACAGTATTTTGTCTTTTTGTGATTGGCTTATTTAACTTAGCATAATGTCCTCAAGGTGTATCCGTGTTGTGGCATACTGCAGACTACCCTCTCCCTTTTTTAAAAGGCTGAATAATGTTCCGTTGTATGTATATACCAAATTTTCTTATCCATCTATCCATCGATGGACACTTGGGTTGCTTCTGTGTTTTAGTTATTATGAGTAATGCTGCTATGAACATGGGTGTACAAATATCTCTTTGAACCCTGCTTTCAGATTTTTTGGATATATGCCCAGAAGTGGAATTGCTGGATCATGTGGTAATATTTTAAATGTTTTAAAGGTACTTCCATAGCATTAGCTGTCCCATTTTACATGCTTACCAGCAGTGCACAAGGGTTCCATTTCTCCACATCCTCACCAACACTTCTTGGTTTTCTGTTTTGTTTTGTTTGGTTTTTGGTAGTAGCCATCCAAATGGATGTGAGTTGGTATCTTATTGTAGTTTCCATTTGCATTTCCCTAATGTTTAGTGATGTTGAACATCTTTTCATGTGCTTATTGGGCATTAATTAATATATCTTCTTTGGAAAAATGTCTATTCAAGTCCTGTGCCCATTTAAAAATTTTTGTGGTTGTTATTGTTTAGTTTTAGGAGTTCTCTCTATATTCTGGTTAGTAATCTCATCAGATATTTGATTTGCAAATATTTTCTCCCATTCTGTGGCTTGCCTTTTTACTCTGTGGATGTATCTTTTTTTCTTTTTACTTTTTTTTATTTTCGAGAGAGAGCGAGAGTGTGTGCAAACTAGGGAGAGGCCTCTAGAGGGAGGGAGGGAGGGAGAGAGAGAGAGAGAGAGAGAGAGAGACTCCCAAGTGAGCTCCCAAGCCCTGAAATCATGACCTGAGCTGAAGTCCAGAGTCGGATGGTCAAATGACTGAGTCACCCAGGCAGGCCCCCCTTGAGTTAGTTTTGTATATGGTGTTAGGTAGTGGTCCAACTTCATTTCATTGCATGTGGATACCCAATTTTCTTAGTGCCATTTGTTGAAAAGACTGTCCTTTCTACATTGAATGGTCTTGGTACCCTTGCCAAAAATTATTTGACCATGTATGTGAGGGCATTAAGACATACACACAGAGCAATGAAATTGGTCTATTCAATTCCATTGGCCTGTTTGTCTTTTTTTTTTTTTTTTAAGTTTATTTCGAGAGAGAGAGAGAGAGAGAGAGAGAGAGAGAGAGCGCAGGGGAGGGGCATGGAGAGAAGGAGAGAGAGAGAACCCCAAGCAGGCTCCACACTGTTAATGCAGAGCCCTAGGCAAGGCTCAAACTCACCAACCATGAGATCATGATTTGAGCAGAGGTCGAGTCAGACACTTAACTGACTGAGCCACCTAGGTGCCCCTGTCTATATGTCTGTCTTAATGTCAATACCAGGCTGTTTTAATTACTGTAGTGTGAATCTTATAACTTTGTTCATCTTTTTTTTTTTTTTAATGTTTATTTGTTTTTGAAGCAGAGAGACATATCATGAGTGAGGGAGGGGCTGAGAGAGAGGAAGACCCAGAATCCAAAGCAGGCTCCAGGCTCTGAGCTGTCAGCACAGAGCCCAACACGGGGCTCGAACTCACAAGCTATGAGATCATGACCTGAGCCTAAGTTGGACGCCCAACCGACTGAGCCACCCTCTTCATCTTTTTCAAGATTGTTTCAGCTATTCATAGTGCTTTGAGATTCCATATGAATTTTAGAATGGGTTCTTTTATTCCTCCAAATATGGCATTGGGATTTTGATAGGGACTACATTGAATCCGTAGATCACTTTGGGGTAGTATTGACATTTTAAGAATATTAAGTCTTCTAATCAATGAACATAGGATGTATTTCCATTTATTTATATCATCTTTAATTTCATCAGCGTTTTGTATTTTTCAGTATACAAGTTTCACTGCCTTGGTTAAATTAATTCCTAAGTGTTTTATTCTTTCAGATATTGTCATAAATGGAATTGTTTCCTGCTTTCCTTTTTAGATTGTTCATTGGTAGGGTCTAAAATGCAACTGATTTTTGTGTGTTGACTTTTTATCCTGCTACTTTGTTGAATTCATTTATCAGTTCTCACAGAGTTTTGTGGTAGAATCTTTAAGAGTTTTTCACGTATAAGATCATGTCATCTGAGAACAGATCATTTTACTTTCCAATTTGAATGCCTTTTAGTTCTTTTTCTGGCCTAATTGCTCTGGCTAGAACTTCAGTACTAAGTTGAGTACAAGGGGTAAGAATGGACATCCTGCCTTGTTCCTGTTCTTAGGAAAAAAAAGCTTTCAGGTCCCATTGGGTATGATGTTTGCTCTGTGTTTTTCATATATGGATTTTATTATGTTGAGGTAGTTTCCTTCTATTTCTTTCTTTGGTGAGTGTTTTTTTTTTTTTTTTTTATCATGAGAGGGTGTTGAATTTTATCACATGCTTTTTCTGCATCAATTGAGATGAACATGTGGTCTTTTTCCTTCATTTTGTTAATGTAGCATATTACATTGACTTTCATATGTTGAACCATTCTCACGTTGCAAGAGTAAAAATCCCATTTAGTCTTGGTGTATAATTCATTTAATATGCTGCAGTATTTTTTTTAATACTTGTTGAGGATTTTTGCATCAATATTTGTAAGGGATATTAGTCTGTAATATTCTTGTGTCTTTGGCTTTGGTGTCAGGGTTATGCTGGCCTTATAGAATAAGTTAGGAAGTATTCTCTTCTCTTTGGAAAAGTTTAAGAAGGTTTAGTATTAGTTCCTCATTAAATATTTGGTAGAATTTACTAATGAAATGATCAGGACCAGAGTTTTGTTGAGAGAATTTTGATTATTGATTCAATCTTCTTACTAGTTATAGATCTATTCAGATTTTCTTAAAATTTTTTTTTACATTTATTTATTTTTGAGAGACAGAGACAGAGCGTGAACAGGGGAGGAGCAGAGAGAGAAAGAGACACAGAATCTGAAGCAGGCTCCAGCCTCTGAGCTAGCAGTCTGCACAGAGCCCGACGTGGGGCTTGAACCCACGAACCGTGAGATCATGACCTGAGCTGAAGTCGGACACTCAACCAACTGAGCCACCCAGGCACCCCTGTTCAGATTTTCTATTTCCTTGTGATTTAACCTTGGTAGGTTTTGTGTTTCTAAGAATTTATTCATTTCATTTAGGTTTAGTCAGAATTTTTTTAGCACCAGTTTATAGCACTCTTTTTAACATCTTTTAGTTCTGTAGTACTAATAATAATATACCCACTTTTATTTCTGATTTTAATAATTTGAGTCTTCTTCCTTTTTTCTTGGTCCATTTAGCCAAAGGTTTGTCAGTTTTGTTGATACTTTCGAAGGACCAACTTTTAGTTTCATTTATTTTCCCTGCTTTTTTTTTTATTCTTACTTTATCTCTGCTCTCATATTTATTATTACTTTTTTCTTCCAGATTTGGATTTCATTTGTTCTTTTTCTATTTCCTTATGCTGTTAAGTTACGCTATTGATTTGGAATATTCCTTGTTTTTTAATGTAAGTGTTTATAGCTATAAATTTCCTCCTTAGCACTGCTTTTACTGTATCCCACAAGTTTTGGCATGTTGTGTTTACACTTTCACTTATCAGTATTTTCTAATTTATCTTGTGATTTCTTCTTGAAACATTGGTTGTTTAAAAGTATATTGTTTAAAATAATCCAATTAAAAATGGAGAGAAGACATGAACAGACATTTCTCCAAAGAAGACATACAGATGGCCAACAGACACATGAAAGGATGCTCAACATTACTCACCATCAGGGAAATGCAAATTAAAGCCACAATGAGCTATTACCTCACACCTGTCAGAATGGCTAAAATCAACAACACAAGAAGCAACAAGTGTTGGTGTGGATGAGAGAAATGAAACCTGGTACACTGTTGGTGGGGATGTAAACTGGCGCAGCCACTGTGGAAAACAGTATGGAGGGTCCTCAAAAAGTTAAAAATAGAATTACCATATGATCCAATAATTCCACTCCTGGGGTATTTACCCAAAGAAAACAAAAACACCAATTTGGAAGGATATATGTACCATATGTTTTTTGCAGCATTATTTGTAATAGTTAAGATATGGAAGCAACCCAAATGTCCATTGATAGAAGAATGGATAAAGAAGAAGCGGGATGGGGCACCTGGGTGGCTCAGTTGGTTAAGCATCCAACTTCGGCTCAGGTCACGATCTCACAGTTTGAGAGTTTGAGCCCCGCGTCGGGCTCTGTGCTGACAGCTCAGAGCCTAGAGCCTGCTTTGGATTCTGTGTCTCCCTCTCTCTCTGCCCCTCCCCTACTCACGCTCTGTCTTTCTCTCTCTCTCAAAAATAAATAAAAAAGAGTGGCATACACACACAGTGGAATATACTCAGCCTTAGAAATGAATGAAATCAGGGCACCTGGGGCAGCTCAATCGGTTACGCATTGAACTCTTGGTTAGGGCTCAAGTCATGATCTTGGGATTCTTTCTCTCCCTCTCTCTGTCTCTGCTTCTCCTCTGTGTACTCTCTCAAAAAAAAAAAATTAAAAAAATTCTTTTAAAAAACTAAAAAGAATGAAATCTTGCCATTCGGAACAACATGGATGGTCGTAGAGGGTATAATGCTGAGTGAAATAAGTCAGAGAAAGACAAATACCATATGATTTCACTCATATGTGGAATTTAAGAAACAAAACAAATGAACAAAGAAAAAAGAGACAAACCAAAAAAACAGACTCTTAAATACAGAGAACAAACTAATGGTTACCAGAGGGAAGGTGCATGGGGGGAATGGGTGAAATATGTGAAGAGGATTAAGAGTACACTTATTGTGACGAGCACTGACTAATGTATAGAAGAGTTGAATCACTATATGGTACACCTGAAACTAATATAATAGTGTATGTTAATTATACTGGAACTTTTTTACAAAGGGCATTTAATTTCCACAATTTTATGAATTTTCCAGTTTTACTTGTGTTGTTGATTTCCAGCTTCATTCCACTGTGGTTGGAGAAGATATGTTGTATGATATCTATCCTTTAAAATCTGTGGAAATGTTGGGGCGCCTGGGTGACTCGGTTAGGCATCCGACTTCAGCTCGGGTCATGATCTCATAGTTTGTGGGTTCGAGCCTTGAGCTCTGTGCTGACAGCTCAGAGCCTGGAGCCTGCTTTGGATTCTGTCTCCCCCTCTCTCTCCTCCCCTCCCGTGCATGTGCTTGCTCGCGCGCGCGCGCTCTCTCTCTCTCTCTCTCTCTCGAAAATGAACATTTAAAAAAATTAAAAAATAAAATCTATTGAGATGTAATTTTTTGGTCTACATGTAGTCATCCTGGAAAATGTCCTGTGTATATTTGAGTATTCCATTGTTTGGTAGAATGTTCTGTGTATGTATGTTGGGTCTAGTTGGCTTAGTGTGGTGTTTAAGTCATCTATTTTCTTGTTGTTTTCTCCATTATTTTGAGTGGGGTATTGAGGTCTCCAACTATTATTATGGAACTAATTTTCCCTTTAGTTCTGTCAGTTTTTGCTTCTTATATTTTGATGGTCTGTCATTAGGTGTGTAAATGTCTATAATTATTATATCTCCTTGGTGTCCTGAACCTTATATTAATATACAATGTCCTTCTTTGTCTTATAACTTTTTTCATAGTTTTATGATTTTGTTAACACAAATACTACATGCACACAACCTGTCTGTTTATTCAGTTTCTTTGCTGTGCAGCCTGACATTGGGATTGGTGACTCTGATGGCCAGCTGGGCTGCTCTTTTGGCTTTTTAGTTCTTGGAAGAGACATTGTGTGAGCAAGCTCTGTACAGTGAGATTTGTTGCACATCAGCAGCACTTCAAGGTCCTTGACATTGTGAACTAGGAACTTCTGGAAGCCACTGAGCAGCATTTACTTTGTTTTCTTGTTGCTTCTATTACCAAAGTTGGGTTTCAAGATCTGGCCCTTGAATCTTCTGTACACCCTATTGTCAATGCATGGTTTCCACCAGTTATGATTAATTTTGACATATTGGTCTTCCCGATGCTGGATGAAGTTCTTGGTCCTCTTTTTAATGATCTTAGACTTGACTAGAGGTTTGAGGGCAGACATGATGCCATATAGGAGATGGCTGCCACCTTCACAGGCAGTGATGAACAAGAGAGGGGAAGGTCCTCCATAACTTGTTTGATTGAAGGTCTGTCTGTTAATTTGTATAGCTACCCCTACTCTCTTTGTAAAAAGTGAAAGATTTATACCATCTGAAGACAAACCAGAGTATTCTCTTTGGTTACTATTTGCATGGAATATCTTTTTCCATCCTTTCACTTTCAATGTATTTGTGTTCTTAGCTCTCAAGTGAGTCTCCTATAAGCAGCATGTAGTTGGGTCATGTGTTTTTAATTTTGTTTAATTTTTTTTAACTTAAAAATTTTTTTTATTCTGATAATCTCAGTCTTCTGATTGCAGGGTTTAATCCATTTACACTTAAAATAATTACTGGTAAGGGATTTACTGCTATCGTGGTGCTATTGGTTTCCTTATGCCCTATAGCTTTTTTTTTTAATCTCTCATTTTCTGCATTACTGTTTTCAGTTGTGTTTATTTTTTATAGTGAAATGTTTAAATTCCTCTCTAATTTCCTTTTTGTGTATTCTACAGCTAGTTTCTTTGTGGTTACCATGGGGATTACATTTAACATCCTAATGTTACAACACTCTCATTTGAATTTATACCAGCTTAATTCTGTGTTTTGACATTTAAATGGCATGTATTCATGTAACCATCCCCATGGTCAAGATGTAAGAAGTTTCATCACTCAGAAAATTCCCTCATACCCCCTTTGGTCAGCAGAGTAGGTGGTGGCAAGTCCTATAGTGAAGAAGCCTTTGAATTGTCTTCAAACGAGTTTGTGGAGTGCCTCCTCTTAGTAAGCAGTGATGGGCTACTACTGTAGACTGAGAGGGTTCAGGGGGAACCTGGACAGATGAGATTTTTGGGGAGCATAGCCCATTTGTTTCCATTTCATTAGTCATAGTCTTATTCTTTCCCTTCAGGACTCTGGTCTTGGCATAGCAGCCACGCCTTGTAGGGAATTTAACCTTCTTTGAAGTCCAACAACTCTGATAATTAAGTGTTGGTTCTGCTCCTTAGGTTTCTCTGTCCTCCTGCTGTAAGAAAGGAGACCATCTTTATATGCTTCTGGAGAGACCTTTGGGCTTACATACTTAGCTTCTAATTGACAGTTAATCAGCTGTTATCTTTTTTCCCCCCCCAGAGAGCAGAGGGTTTAATAATACTCTTTCGGTTTCATTGCTTTTGTAGTTAGGATTTTCCTTCATTGCCAGCTTTAAAATCCCATCTGAGCATCCGCGGCCAGCTGCCCTAGAAGCCTAGTGCAGGTTGTTCGTTAAGATTGTCCTTCGGGATCAACACCTGGGAGGAGGGAGGATCGGGCAGATGCAGAATTCATAGTGCAGTGTAGGTCTCGTGGTGGCTTTGTTCAACCCCTTTCAGGACTCTGCTGTGAGAATTGGCCCTTCTGAGTTACGCAGAATTGGGCTGAGGTGCTTAGGCCTCGGTACTGCCCTATCAGTTGGTCATTGGATGTGGGCTGCCCAGGAGGGGTTTCCCTTAGGGAGGATCATTCCCTGCAGCTGCGCCAGTCCCTGAAGGCCTCACTGAACCCTGCTGGCAGTTAAGGTAAGGAGCCCTTCCCTGAAGGGAAGCTGGGCAGCGCCTCAGTGTCTATACAATTCCTCTGTCTCCACCAAGAGTGATTATATTAGGGTCTTGCTTCTCCTAGATTTGGCTTTCATTTGTTCCAGAATTTGTTTTAGTTTTTTTTAGTACTGTTATGAACTCGTGGATATAAATACATATATTTAACAATCTTTCTGCTGACTTGCACATATAGAAGGATGCACAAATGTATGTTAATATACAGCTTCATAAATGTTGACAGTGTGAACACAGCAGTGTAACTAGTACAGTGCCAACAGTCAAGAAGTCCTTCCTTCCTCCTGCATTTCCTTCTAGTCATGACCCATTCCTGACCTGAATTTAGCATGTCTTTGAAATTTGTGTAACATGGTCACACAGTAAGTGACATTTTGTTCTGACTTCTTTTCATTCATATTATATTGGTGAGATTAGCTTGTAGTTGTAAATCATTTAATTTTATTGCTATATAGTTTTTCTTTGAATATACTGCATTTGAAAAAAACATTTCTGCTATTGATAGACACTGGGAGTGTTTTCAGGTATATAGCTAGTGAAATTGCTAAATATGTATATGTTCTGTTTTACTAGATAATGCCGGGCATTTTTCAAAATAATTACTGATTTACACTCTTACTAGTAATGTATAAGAGTTCCAGTTGCTGGGGTGCCTGGTTGGCTCAGTCGGTAGTGCATGTGACTTTTGATCTCAAGGTTGTGGGTTCAGGCCCCATGTTGGGTGTAGAGATTATTTAAAAAAATAAACAAACTTAAAAAAAAAAAGAGTTTCAGTTGCTGCAGTTTGTCCGTTTCTGTAGGATGTCGCCCTCCGAATCTTACGGTGGAAAGCTGGGTGTATTTACTCGGTCCCCTCCACCAGCAGGTTCTGAACTCTAATTTTTTGTCTTTCTGAGGCTGTGAGACTTTAAAATTCTGCTTTGCTTTTCAGAAGCTTTTGGCTTAGCTTTTAACCCTTTTCCACCACTCACACATTCGAGGCCCCCTCATGTCTTCAGTTTTGTCACTTCAGCTCTCATTGTCAACCCAAATCTCTTATTGCCTCAACAGAGGTACCTTCTTGGAACGCGACTTCTGGAACTTTTTTATTGCGATGTTATTCTGTCTCTTGTTTTTTCTCATAGGAATTTCACATATGATTTGACCATATTCTTTGCTGTTGCCCATTTCTACGTGACCTTAGTTTTCCTGAATTGGTGAGAGGGAGATGTGAGCCAGGAGAGCTTTTTATCTTCGTGACTCTAGACCTCTTCTATGACATCATCTCATTCTTTTTGAGCTCCTTAGCTGTCTTCCTTTTTATCACCTTTATGTGGCCCTTTTCCCTTTGTCCCCGTTGTCCCCATTGGAGTGAATCCCAGCAGTTTCTTCTCAGTGTGGGCTTCATCCTAAAAGGGGGGCTTCTTCAGCTGGTTAGTTGAGACTTGTTCTGCCCAGTGGTGTCCAATGGCTACTTAAAGGTAAATTTAATAAATGAAATAGAAGTAAACATTTGATTCCTTGTGCAGTAGCCATGTAACACATGCTTAATAGTCACATGTGGCTATGGCTACTGTATTGAGCATTGTTGATGTAGTATAATCTCACCACAGAATGTTCTCTTAAACAGTGGTGGTTTAAAGTGTGCTCTGTTCTCTTCAGGCTTTAGTGTAGACCTTTTGTATTCACGTCCAAATTGCAAAATACAGACATCCCCCTGTGTTTCAGCTTTTTTTTTTTTTTTTTTTTTTTTTTGTCAGTTAATGTTCTTAAGTTGGCCTGTTGTATTTTTCATTGAGTAGGGAATAGAATTTTGGTATTTTCCTCCTGTCGGATCCATCATACATTCAGCTTTCTTTTGCAGAGATATTTATACCACACTAGTTTCATAGCTCTAAGTGGTTTGTTGCTATTTCCTAGTATTTTGGGGTTTGTGGGTACCTTGTCCCCTGCTTTATTGAGTTCACCTATTCACATGCTCATTTCATCTGGAAGCACCCTCAGAAATGCACGCAGAAATATTTAGCCAAATATCAGTACTTCCTATGACCCCGTCAAGTTAACACATAAAATGAACCATTACAGAAGGAGTTGGGGAGATTTACAAGTTACATTGCAGTCACTGCCGTCTTCTAAAAGCCCCCTTTCTTTGGTCTTTCAGATTCCCTACGCCCCCTCCCCCCCAACCTTTAGAATTAACATTATGTAATTCTGTAGCTCCTCTTCTGCCCCTTCGAACCCTAAAAAGGCTTCCTCTCTTTTATTTAGTATTTGTTATCAAGTCAGTCACCTGTTATTAACTGACTAGGCAAACTTGGGCATGCCACTTGGTCTCTTTCCACCTTTAGTTGCACTGTTGGACTCAGGTTTGTTTTTTCACAGAGGAACCTCGCCAGTGTTCTCTTAGCATCAGCAAGATCTAGTACTTAAACAGTAAATATATTGATGATGCCTTCAATGGAAAATGCTACTTTTGTTTGATTGATACTTTATTTTTTTAATGTTTATTTATTTTTGAGAGAGAGAGAGGGACAGAGACGAGCGGGGGAGGGGTAGAGAGAGAGAGGGAGACATAGAATCGGAGGCAGGCTCCAGGCTTTGAGCTGTCAGCACAGAGCCCGACGTGGGGCTCAAACTCATGAGCTGTGAGTTCATGACCTGTGCCGAAGTTGGATGCTTACCGACTGAGCTACCCAGGTGCCCAGAAAATGCTACCTTTGAACAGAGTAGAGATGAACTTCTTGGCAATGTGACTTAACTCATTCTCAGATAGATGTAGATGTGGTGACCTTACGGGATATTTTTTCCATGAGTCTTAACTGTTTGTTGTTCTATTACTCCCTCAACTGTGTACCCGAGGGTGATCATCTTACCTGAGTCTGTCTTACTGTGTTTATTCCTGGTTATGCAGTTTGTTCTCATTTCTGAATAATCTGCAGTTATTTGCCATTAATTGATTAGAGGTCTGGGACATAGATTTTCTTGGTCTGTTTTTTTAATGCTAGAGTTTGATGTATAAGGGAAAGGATTGTATGCATTCTCTGAAATAATTTTTAGCTACAAGGAAATAGCTCTATTTCTGTGAGTCATCATCTCTCTTATGTAATGCTGGGTAAAGTTTTAATTTTGTAGGTAGAGATGTACAATTTCCAGAAGGAAAAATTGAAATTTCCAGAGAGTTTTAGATTTGATATAAATGCTAGTCTGTATTGAAAATTAGAGTTTGAAATACAAATGTAGGTAACCGTGACTGATAAAAAATTTCCTAAAACCTCATGGTTTTCAATGAGAAGTAGTTCTTTTTAGTTCTTCTCATGTGTAAGCTAACATTTTCTTTTTCCCTTAGCTTCCAATAAAAACAGGACAGCAGAACACGCATACCAAAGTCAGTACTGAACACAACAAGGAGTGTCTTATTAATATTTCCAAATACAAGTTTTCTTTGGTTATCAGCGGCCTCACCACTATCTTAAAGAATGTTAACAATATGGTGAGTATTTGGGCTATTGTTTTGTGGGGGAATTTAGTTTGTTTTGTTTTTGATTTAAAGATTTAGAGCAGCATATTTTGACATGTGAAAGGTCCTTTTCTGTGGACTCTGGATATAAACATTCACCATTGTATTTTGTAGGTGAACACAGGTAACCTTATAACTTTCATTTTAGTTTTTGATTCTTTCTCTTAGATCCTTCTCTTATTTGTGACCCTATCTTCTTTTCTATTTTTTTGGGGGGGGGATTAGGATTTCATGTAGTAATCTATTAAAATATATTTTTTTAGTTTCTTCTTTGAATATTTACTTATCAGATCGTCCTAAGTAGATGATAAATAAATATGACCTGTAGTGATAAAATGTGAGGTTGCTTTTATGAAGATATTGTTTGATTTCCTTCCTCCTGTAACCTGTGACAAATTCTATAGTAGTTTGAGATCCCATTGTTGAAATGATATTCCTCAAATAGTCATTTCATCAGTTCCACTGTCAAAAGCTCGCATTTGCCTTTCCCCGTTTTATAAAATCTGTTTGCATTCCCTAGACTTCAAGTTCCTCCAACTGTTTCATCTCTGTACCTTTGAACATATCATTTCTCCTATCTCTCGCAGGTGATTCCTTCCTCTCTGTCAATTCCTATCTAAAACCTCCTTCATACTCAGTGCAGAACAACTGATCTGGATATTTCTTAATTCTAAACTGCTCTTCCTGTCTTTAGCACTTACAACTACAATTTATATTGTTTGTATTGAGCATTGAGACTGACTTCTGGTTGTAGATTGTGAGAATCAGTCCCATTTTTAGAGTCACATCATCTTTGGTATGTTTTCTTTTTTAAAAACTTGGTTAGCCAATGCCCTAAACCTAGAAAATTGATAAACTGGAGGTGTGAGTGGTCATTTGCCATACAAAGACATTTTCTCTTTATAGAAAAAAATTAAGATTTTCTGAAGAAAGCAGGACCTCTTAGGAACATGTAAAGTGAATTACAGAAATACATTTAAGATTTTGTGGATCTCTTCTGTTGCACAGCGTGTGGGGCATGGGGATAGGATTTTGCTTATATAAATATGTGGCTGTGTTCCCAGTTAGATGAAAATATTTTAATATTTGGAACCTTCTTTTCAAAACAAAAACGAAAGCAGTATTGTGATAATTGGCATTCATTTAGTGCTTAGTGAATAAACTGACTTTTGGAAACCATAGTTTCTTGTTGGTAAATAGCATAGTATTAAATTTAAGGATAGCGAATGCCTAAAATTCACTGTAATTGGTGTTATAGTATTTTGTATAGTGTGTAGTATGATAGTGTTTTGTTCCTATGAGAATTTAGACTTTGATTATTTTGTGGCATTGAAGTTGAATGTTCAGTTCAAGATTCTGGTTCAGATCTATATGCATATATAAATCCTATGTATTTTTAAAGTTATAAGCCAAAGTTATTTTCTTTTACTATTACAAGGCTCATGGCAGACTGTAATAAATGCCAGCATTGTCGTTTGCCTGGGAATATATTTTGTGTGAGCATTAAGATAAAATCGGAAATAATGGATTTAAATAGAGTCTAATCTGGGAGGTAAAATGGAAAACTTGACTTTTTGTTTTCCTTAATGTTCATCCCTCACTTTTCAGATATGTGCTGATTTGGAGTAAGGAGTAATAGCCAACTTTTAGTGTTCTGAATATCTTTTCTTTCAGAGAATATTTGGAGAAGCTGCTGAAAAAAATTTATATCTCTCTCAGTTGATTATATTGGATACACTGGAAAAATGTCTTGCTGGGGTAAGTAAATCTAAAATAGGCAGATTTTGTGAATTCAATTTTGAGAATGATCTGATGTACCAAAATGTATATGGACAAGAAAAGTCATATGGATTTTTTTGTCTAAGACATATGAATATGAATTTTGTTAACAGAGCTAACAGAGTATAGACAAGTTTTCAAGAGAAACTTATTTTCTTATCTTTTGTAAATAGATACTAAGTTTATTTATAAAGTGCTAAGCTTGGGCCACATATCTTTCTCAGGTTTTTTAGAAAAGATTTTATGAAAAAAGCCACTATTTGACTTACTTAACATCTCCAGATATTGTTAGGCCTGTAGCATTGCTTAGCTGTGGAAAAATGTGATGCGAAGACCAGGAGTACTCTTGTCTCTCTCCCCTCATTTTAATATTTTATCTGATTTTAGTGTTTTACTTTTCAAATCTATATAAAAGGGGACTTTTAAAAATTACAATTAAAACTATTGCTGATGGATCCTACCTTAAGAACACTTGTTATATGTAAATATGAACGTACAAAATAGATATGTGGAGGAGTAGTTGAGTACAAAACAGTTCTTTCTTAGGTTTCCTCTGAATAGTTACCTCATTATGTTTCAACCATGACTTAATTAGAATTTGTCAAGAGTATTTTTGTTGTATAAAGCAAGGTGTTTCTATACTTCAGCAGCCTTAATTTTTACCGGGCCACGGTAGGAGATACCTTCACTTTAAATGTCTATTCAGTAAATATTAGAGTTTAAATTATTATAGTCTCTCTTCTTTGGCACATCCTTTGCTTTTATTCAGAATTGCTCTGTATTCTATATGCTACAGTTTTCTGTAGTAAACCTCGTTGGGAGGGACTTGGTGATGAGGACTGATTGTATGGTTGAGAAGAGGGAATGGTCAGCAGTGTTTGAGGAAGGGGTAGAGGATGGAGTTGGAAAAAATAATTACATTCACTCCACTATACGTCCTGAGAAAAGAGACGTTTTTAAGACTACAGGCCACCAAACCTAAGCATAATATTTTAAACTCTTTTTTTTGACCCTTGACCATATTTCAGAATTGTTAGACAGCATTTTTAAGTTTTCTACTTAAATGGAGGGTGAGCTAGTTCTGTTTTTAGCTTGGTTGCTCTCTATTAATTTGCGATGTGCTGTTGTTCATTCGTAAAATCGAGTGAAAGAGCAGAAGCGCTGTTAAATAGGATGATGTAATTGTGAAAATGGACAGTTTTTAAACTTGTCCTGAATCAGTTCTCTGTATTTGTCTTGTTGCTTTGATTGTGAATACCAGTATATGAGCTGTATCCGTGTTTGAACAGCGGTAGGGTAGTTTATTGCCTCTTTCAGTTCTATAGCTCTTTTCTGTTAACCTTTGTAATTGAGAGGTAATGGTCAGTGTATTTTGGAGAATGATTACTGCTATTATTGGCTTTTGTTTAATTGATACTCTTCGGAGATAGCCTAACTGAAACTCTAATAAATGGGCATGGTATAACTTATATAATACATAAGATGTATGTTACTTTGCTGTGTTCTACTATTGAAAATGTATGAGTTTTTTCACTGAATTTACAATTAAAAAATAATGGTATTCATGTTATCGAACAGTTGTGTTTTTCAGGATTGCCTTCAATGATTTTATGGTTTTCTGTTGATTTTAATTTTTAATTTGAAGTAAGTCAAGGGAGTTTCGGAAGAACTGAGCCTACAAGTGCATGTTTATCATATAAGTAGTTGAAATAACTGAATGAAAATGATCAAATATTTACGAAAATCATATTACGAGTAAAATTTTGTAGAATTTGAGGAATCTTTGTTCTTACATGTATGACCATTATTCAGAAGATTGACTACTTCTGTAATTATTACTTGTTTATTAATTGGAGTTTCAACGTTTCTGTTGTTTGGCCTATAAAATACAGAAATCGCCACTTGAATTTTGCAGGTTTTTATGATGTCTCCCTGTTTGCCGTCCATATATTTCAGTGTATTTACATCTGAAAACACTTGGATTACAATTACAGAATCAAGCATAGCACACAGTTGTACAGAATTTTGTTCTTCGTCATCATGCTTGGTATATCAAAATCGTCATTCTTATATGAATATTAGCTGTTAGATGGTATGGAACAGTATATCTGCAGCAGAGCTTATCCATTGGTTATTTTGTTAATTGTAGAGATTTAGTTTATAAAGTAGAGATATAAAGCAGTATACCTGCAGGAGAGCTTATCCATTGGTTATTTTGTTAATTGTAGAGTTTTACTTTGTAAAGTAGAGATCTTGGGGTTAACACCAAAGTTATCAAGCTTGATGTGTCATTAATATTGGGACCACCTGGCGTTATGTGAGATAAGATGAGCTTTACTGAATTACCTGAAGCGTTTAACCTGAATCTAATCAGACTATTAGATTTAGGTCCCAGCTACAGAAAATACAGTAACTAGAAAGACAAGGCACACTACTAAGAAATAGTTGAATCAACAATATGAAACATTTTGTAAGGCCCATTTTCTTAAGTAAATCAATGTTACCGAATATACAGGTGAAGTATAAGGAGTGTGTGGTGGGGAGAGATCGTTTTAGAATAAAGAGAGTAAAGGAATCATGCTGCAATCATCTGAACCTTTTTTGGGTCCTGATTGAATTAAAAAGAAGCTATGAACGACATTTTGGGGGTAGTTGAGGGAAATTTGAATATAGATTGGGTATTAGCTGATATAAGGGGAATTGGGTTTTGTTGTTGTTGTTGTTCTTTGGTGTGATGATTGTATTGAAGTTATATTGGAGAATGTCCTTACTTTTGAGAGATGCTGAAGTACCTATGGATGAAGTGTTGTAATGGTTGTAACGTATTCTGAAATGGCTCGACCAAAACAAAATTATTTGTAATAAGTACGTATCTGTTTTAGACAGTGCTCTAAAACGCAGATATGATTGCCCACCCAGGAATTTATGTGGATTTGAGACAGATGACACAATGCACTCACAATTGAATATGAATAAGGTTTATTTAGAACTCACAACAAACTTGGGATTCCCAGGAGTGGGAAGGCTTATTATGTAGGGATTTGGTGAACAGGGAACAAACAGGAGTGGTGGTGGTGGTGGTGGTGTGGGGGATGATGGGGGCTTTCATTGTAACTAAGAGGTCAAAGATGGAACCCTTTTCCTTATTCGACTAACTATAGATGGATACAGTAAACACAATGAAATATTAACAATGTTGAATCTAGGTGATGAATGTATTATTGTATTGAATTATGGTATGAACATATTATTGTCCATTATTGTACTTCAGGTCTAATGTAAGTTTGAAAATTTTCATAGCAGAGAATCTTTACATGTAAATGTAAGAAAGTTTTAGGATTATGTGATTATTTCTATTTTAGCAACCAAAGGACACAATGAGATTAGATGAAACGATGCTGGTGAAACAGTTGCTGCCAGAAATCTGCCATTTTCTTCACACCTGTCGTGAAGGAAACCAACATGCAGCTGAACTTCGGAATTCTGCATCCGGGGTTTTATTTTCTCTCAGCTGCAACAACTTCAATGCAGTGTTTAGTCGCATTTCTACCAGGTTAGTGTGTAAATCTACAGAGGACTGTTGTGTAAGTAATATAATTTTAGAAGTCTTTCTTTTGTCTGCATAAAAATAGAAAGTTGACAGAAATGAATTTGACTTGGGCTTTTGTATAAATTTCGTGCATTGATTTCTTTGAAATTTCTATTGTGCAATATTGTGATACTGATGTGTACCATTAAATGTGAGTACTGTTAGGAGGTTGAAAGTCCAAATTTTAGGAAAATATATCACCCATGATCAGGTTTTTGTTTTTAACACTAGGTATGAGTTTTTGGTTGGGCTTTCTAACATTTTATTCCTTTAAATGGAATTAGCTAATCAGAATAACAGAGAAGAGTAGTCAGATTCTAATGACTTCACAGCTCTGTTCTTTATCACAAGATCCTAAGTTACGAAACAAAAACAAAACCTAGCAATATGGAAGCGCAAGGAAGTGAGTACTTTGCAAAGTAGACTTCTCCAGAAAGTGGACTGTGTTCTAAGTGTATGAATTGTAAAAGCTCCCTTTTTTTTTTTTTTTTAGCATTTACAGCATATATTGTACAGTTTTATCCTCATAGTATCTCTGAAATGTAGGTGGTACTTCCCCCAGTTTCCAGATAAGCAGACTAATACCCAAAGAATTTATCAAGGCGATGTGTCAAACAATGGAGGACCCAAAATTTTTAAGTCAGACCAGTCAGAGTCTATTAGATTCATTATACCAGGCTGCTACTCTATACTTCGATTTTAACCATATTTTTAATGAAATCTTTTAATAATATTTTTACTGTTGTGCTTCAGGTTTATATGATAAATATGATTTAAGCTTTTATTAAAAATCATCATGTGACCATCAGTTGTGATATGCTATAGATGGGAAGAAATAGATGGTGCTCTATGGAATAGAATTATAACTGATGGTAGCAAGTAATTCTGGAACTTGCTTTCTTACAAATGATTTGCCTATCTTATGCAAGTACAGTCAAATGGGTCCTTAATTATGACCAAGTAGGAAGTATAACATAAATCACTTAGTGATTTAGTGACTCTAATACAGAATATGGATAAACAGCCTTCTTTGTTTATTGCTACATCCTTTATCTTTTGACTTGTCTGTGTTGTGTGAACAGTGGACTTCCATTAGTCAGCTTTGGTCATTCTTCTGTTGTTTTCCAACAGGTGTGAATGAGAACACACATCATAATCAGAAAATTTGTGCTATAGTGTTTTGGGGGAATTGGCTAACTTCAAAATCCTGCCATCTTTTTAATAAATAGGACTTTTTAATAGTCATGATGCTAGGCAATAATATTCTTCAGTCCCTCTTCAGAACTGGTGCAAAAAAAATTAAAATTTTGTTTAATGGTGTAATAAGATTGATAATATTAGGTAATGTTTATACAATAGAACATTGTCTTCGTGAAATTTTTTGAGTGATAACATTTTATATTCTGAGTAATATTAAACTAGTTGAAGGAGCAAGGTAACTGACACCTAGGGAAGAGGTGGTGTGAACATAATAAAAGACAACAAAACCGCTTCTTTGTTTAAATGACTACTTCACCAGCTTACTATTTGAAATAATCTTACAGAAAATTATCAAAAGAATAAAATGTTTTTTTGTCTATCCAAGTATGAATTGCTTTATAAAACACAGCAAATATGCCACCTTTCAAAAATTCTAGAAATTTTCTAGTCACCAAAGGTTTCATTTTGTAGGATTTTGCAGCATTAGCACATGTAAATATAGACAGCTTTCATGTATTTCCTGAACCTTGTTCACAGTTTCCAGAAGAGGAGTTAAATGTCTCCAAAATCAGCCAGTTTCGTTAGCTTTCAGGGGACCGACTACTCAGATATGGGATCTATGAAATACAGGTTTCAGACGACAGCATTTGCTGTTTAATTTAGCATGTGCCAGAAATAGGAGCTGATCTTGTTAGAGGACCACTCACCCAAAAGACCATTCTGATGGTTTAATTTAGATAAAGATCTCTTATGACATTGCTGTCATAGCATTAGGTGGCTTAAAATACGCAAGTGACTAGAATAGCAGTTTCTTTCTGAAGATTGAGTTTATATCTCATATATATTAGATGAACCAAATATCATGAACATTTATTGCGTTTGACTATTCTACCTATCCACAAATGTTTCTCTTTTAGAATTAAGATTAGCTTTTGATATTTCTTTTTTGTTTTTATTAATGTTTATTTATTTATTTTGAGAGAGAGAGAAAGAGTGGAGGAGAGGAGAGGAGACGCAGAGAGAGAGGGAGAGATTGAGAATCCCAAGCAGGCTCCTCACTGTCAGTGCAGAGCCTGATGCAGGGCTTGATCCCATAAACCGTGAGATCATGACCTGAGCTGAAATCGAGAGTCTGGACCCTTAACCAACTGAGGCTGGCACCCCTAGCTTTTGGTATTTCTGTCCTTTGATTTTTTTTTTAAGGGAATATGCACTACAGATCTTAAGATAAGTTTATTATTCTGCTGAAGTATACACATGTTCTGTGGCTCATAATACTCTTTTATGTAGAAGATTAGCTGCTTTCTCCACAGAATTACGGCACACTTGCACTAGATCTAATTGTTTTGTAGTGGGGGGGGGCCTGTGGGATGAGGCCACAAGACTTATAATAATCACAAGGCTCAGTGATTTTTTTTTAAGTTTATTTATTAAGAGAAAGAGAGAGAATGAGTGGGGAAGGAGCAGAGAGAGAGGGGGACAGAGGATACAAAGCAGACTCTGTGCCGATAGCAGAGAGCCCGATGCAGGGCTCGAACTCATGAAACGTGAGATCATGACTTGAGCTGAAGTCGGATGCTTAACTGACTGAGCCACCCAGTGCCCCAAGACTCAGTGGTTTTAAAAGTTCTACTTGATTCTTTTACAAATCTTTTTTTTTTAAAGTGATTTCTTATTCTTATTAATACTTTTACATTTCTTATATGGCCATAAAAATTTAAAACATACTTATTTTATATTCTTTTAAGATTGATCTCATAATGCTTGTATGTGCCAACTCTGATTCTCAGTGAATGATTTCCCCTTTCTTTTGTAAACTTGGATTGCAAAGTCATCTTTAGTGTACATCTCTATTATCTTTGGGAATCTCTTTTATTTTTTTAATTTTTTTTTAATGTTTATTTATTTTTGAAGGAGAGAGACAGAGCATGAGCGGGGAAGGAGGCAGAGAGGGAGACACAGAATCTGAAGCAGGCTCCAGGCTCTGAGCTGTCAGCACAGAGCCTGAAGCGGGGCTCAAACCACCAGCTATGGGATCATGACCTGAGCCGAAGTCAGGTGCTTAACCAACTGAGCCACCCAGGCGCCCCTTTCGGGAATCTCTTGTAGCCTGGAGCTGTGGGAGTGTCCTAATGATGGTTTTCACATTTACATTTGATTTTGCCAAGTGCCCAGCTCTGGACTTATTTTTTTGGTTAATTTCTCATCCCTAGATTGCATTGCTGGTATAAATGTGGACCTCAAACCCTTATCAGTTAACAGCCCTGGGTGACTTTTTTCCCTACCCAAAACTTAGCCAGAGGAGACAGACATCTTGTGCTGGTAGATTTTTTTTTTTTTCTCCTTCTACCCTCCCTTCATTCTTTGACTCTCTCTGTGCAGCTCTCCTTTAAGGAAGTGCATAGTTCTTGCTAGTCATTTTTTTTTCAGGGCCCCTGTTTTACTCCCTGCATTATTAAGGTATAAGGTTTTGTATCCAGTCCCATGTAGATGTTAGCCCCAAACCCCTAGGGTAAGGAGAGGAAAAAGCCTAACCACCTTTGTGCTTCCTTTGTTGCAAGATAAGACCATGTCTTCAAAATCATCTCTGGTTTTCATTTTCCTCTTCATTTTTGGACCTGGGTGTATGGGTGGTGGTTGGGAAAGAGGGATGTTTGTTTTCTTTAATTTCTATATATTTTATGTACTTATTTTAATTTATATTTTTAAAATTTTTATCTTTATTTTTGAGAGAGAGAGCGTGAGCAGGAGAAGGGCAGAGAGTGAGGGAGACACAGAATCTGAAGCAGGCTCCAAGCCCTGAACTGTCAGCACAAAGCCTTACGTGGGGCTTGAACTCCTGAACTGTGAGGTCATGACCTGAGCCAAAGTTGGATGCTTAACCGACTGAGCCACCCAGGCGCCCCTCTTTTATTTCTATATATTTTAAATGTCTTTTTGTTATTGTTCAGTTTACCTGGTCTTTCTAGATGTTTTAATGATAAGTTTTCCATTTCACTTCTTTTGCTCAAACTACCCTCTGATTTCTGTGTTTCAGAAATGACATTTAAGCTTCACAAAACACCCCTTTCCTATGGAAATACTGGGCTGTATAAAGAATTAAACTTTTCTTCCATTTTTCACAAATAACCACAAGAGTCAGCTCTTCAAAAGTTGGTGTTGCTGATTTATTAAGTTGTGTTTCCTGAGGAATCAGATTCCATATTTCCTAGGCTCTTTGTAGGAGCTGTGGAATTTTTAGCATGTAAATCAGTATTGAGGACCTTCTCATTCCCAGTGTGAACTGCTAAGCTTTTCTCACCCTAATGATATGAAGAGCTTTAGTGTAAGTGCGTAGAATAATTTTAATGTTAGCTGTACATCTGCAGGCTAAAGTGAGTGGAAGAGGAATTTGAGAAGGAAGAAATCGATTGATTTCATTTTTAGCAACTGAAAGTTTAGTAGGATGATTAATGCCAACTAGAGACTGCATTAAAATGGTTACAGTCTGACTTAATATAATAAATAAGAGTTTGTAGTATCTGTGCCTTTCACCATCTTTCTGCATTTATGAACATTAGTAATTCCATTTATCTGCTTACATTTTGATATCTATTAGTTGAAATAATGAATATGCCTCATTAGGGAGCACAACTCAATAGATTAACAATATCAACTTTTGAAACGCTGACTTCTGTGGTTGTTAGTGAAAACTGGAGGAGAAATTTTTATTCAGACCTAAGTGAATTTTTTGTCAGTTAAAAAATATCTATATATGTTAAGTGTTAAATTTTTCTACAGTTGTGATAACTTCATATTTAATGTAAGTGAAATTTTTGGGGTTTAGAAAGATTTTTGCCTTTATAGGAATAATAAGTTCTACTGTGAAGGAGGGACATTAATCAAATAATCACGTAAATACACAGATTATGAAAATTGCAAGGGATAGAGGCTTACTCATTTTTCAATATGAAGTAAATATATCTTATAAATGTAGACAAAATACCATTCATGTTTCTGAAGTCTAGTTGATGTAATCAGAAGGTAATAAAATTTATTTTATAATTTAAAATTTGAATTAAAAACTTTTTTGTTACCGAAAAAGTTCAAAACTACAAATAGCAGAGAGAATAGTATTTTAAATACTTAGACGTCTTTGCTTCTGCAGTTATCCACATGCTATGATTTAAAAAAAAATAAAATTTGTATATACTTAAGGTATACAACATGGCAATTTGATTTATGTATACACAGTGAAGTCTACTGGATTATCTTGGTTTCTTTCATCATATCCCTTGAATTAATTATGTACCTTTAAATTTTATAAGAAATATATGTTGGGGTGACTGGGTGTCTCAGTTGATTGAGCAGCCAACTTCAGCTCAAGTCACGATCTCATGGCTTGTGGGTTTGAACCTCACGCCAGGCTGTGTGCTGACAGCTTAGAGCCCGGAGCTTGCTTCCAATTCTGTCTCCCCCCCTCTCTCAGCCCTTTTCACCACTTGTGCGCTGTCTCTCTCTTTCAAAAATAACATTAAAAAAATATCCTATTTGTTGTCATATATATATATATTTCCTCTTATAAATTCATCATTGGGGTGAGAAGAACCTGTTCATTTCAGAATTTTGGACTTTCCTTAAGATGCTAAATTATTTCTGGCTTTTACTTTTCAGGTTACAGGAATTGACTGTTTGTTCAGAAGACAATGTTGATGTTCATGATATAGAATTGTTACAGTATATCAATGTGGATTGTGCAAAATTAAAACGACTCCTAAAGGGTAAGTTTAAATGTATGATATGTCTGAAACTAATCACTCTTTGTAAAAAAAAAAAACCCAGTGTTTTGAAACGTACAGATTTTTTTGTACTAATTGTGTTGAACTGGAACATCAAAGTGGATTTGATAATGCACATGTCCTTGTGAAATGGACAGTAATCCTTAATGGTTCAAAAATTTTTGAGCCTTTGAAAACAAACAAGTGAGTATCTTAATTCTTGGCAATGGAAAGTTTTGTTCAACTATAATTTTTGCTTTAACAAAGAGAGCATAAAGGTGCTGTTACTTAATTTTTCTAGAATTTCATTTCTTTTTTTTAAATATTTATTTATTTTTGAGAGAGAGAGAGAGAGAGAGAGAGAAAACATGAGAGGGGGAGGGCAGAGAGAGTGGGAGACACAGAATCGGAAGCAGCTCCAGGCTCTGAGCTGTCAGCACAGAGCCCCATGCGGGGCTCAAACTCACAAGCCGTGAGATCATGACCTGACCCAAAGCTGGATGCCCAACCGAGTCACCCAGGCGCGCCTAGAATTTCATTTCTTAAGATTAGCTATAGGTTATCAAAATTATCTGTTTAACTGTTGTAGTGCTAAAAGCAGATGGTTTAGCAGGATATCAAAGTGTCATTACAGAATGGAACCAGAAGATTGTGATTTTATGACAAGAGGAAGAATTGAGTCAGGAATCTAATTTCTGATATTTGTGTTTTCAGGTCTGTTAATGACTTTCTGACTGACTTTATAGCATTATGAAGTATCTTATCTTTCCAGTGCTTTTTGCTTCCTTGTATAATATTTCTGTTATAGTCCCACATGGGGATATTGTAATGCTTAATATTTGATTTTAAAGCTTTAGGAAATACTTTGCTTGATTATGTTGATTAAAATAAACAGTCACAAGGAATTGAGAGAATTTTTTGGGAAACATGAAAGTTAATATTAATCAAATAAACTGAGTATAAATACCTAAATTCATTTCATACAAATTGATTTTTAGTTTTCTGTGATACTGAATTCTAATTTAAATGTGAAATCTTATAGTATATGATTCACACTTTTTAATTTTACTTTGTATATTAAGGAATTATGAAAAATGTTTTTAGTGTCTGACCTAAAAGAAGAGTAGTTATATTAACTTTGAAAATCTCAACAGTTCTGCAGTTATTATCAAAACACTTTGTTTATAATTTTTTCTTTTCTTTTTTTTTTTTTTTTTTTTTTGAGAGAGACAGAGCACATGTGGGGGAGGGGCGGAGAGTGAGGGAGACAGAATCTGAAGCAGGCTCCAGGCTCTGAGCTGTCAGCACAGAGCCTGACATGGGGCTTGAACTCACAAACCATGAAATCATGACCTGAGCTGAAGTTGGACACTCATCCGACTGAACCACCCAGGTGCCCCTGTTTATAGTTTTCTTAACATTTGCTTTAAACTCAATAACTGATTCACCAGAGATGTAAAAAGGCTTTATCTGTGTAGGTCAGTACTATAAGGCTCTGTTCTGTCCGTATTTCTGATTTTAGGTCATTACTGTTATAAAACCAAGCAACAATTAAATCACTTTCAGTAACTTTACTAAAGAAAAAAATGGATATTTTAGCTATTATGTTAAGTGGACAGCAATTGTTTTAGACTATAATAAACCACAAATCAATTCACAGTTGAAATTTTAAGATGTATCTATCATTAAGCATTAAAAAGTTAAGGATGATAAAATTTAGAGATTTTCTCTCTATATAAAATTTCAGAAGTATATACAAGGTTTTGTGATTTTTTCATAACTGTTTAGGAACATTTCAGAAATAAATCTAAGGGACAACTGGGTGGCTCAGTTGGTTAAGTGTCTGTCATGTCTCATGGTTTGTGAGCTTGAGCCCCATACGGGGCTCTGCACTGACAGTGTGGAGCCTGCTTGGAGTCCTCCCTCCCTCCCTCCCTCCCCCTTCGCACCCCCTCCCCCGCGCCTCCCCCACTGTGTGTGTGCTCTCGCGTGCATTCTCTCAAAATAAATGAATAAACTTTATTTAAAAAAGAAATAAAAAAATAAAAAAGAAATCTAGTACGGTTGTCCACGAGTAGGTGTTTGTTTTAAAACATCAGGTTTCTTAGAAATGTTTAATCTGTAATAATTAATTTAAATGGTTCTCCATGTTCAAATAAGAGAAACTAAATGTGTGAAAAAATGATTCTTTTTAATGTGGTAAGTCATCCCCATTGGAATACAGCCTCCTCATGAATATAAATTTAGAGTTTAGCTGATAAATGTGTAAACTATAAAAAAGCTGAAATTAAATGGGCCAGCAAAAGATGGCTCTAGGTGACAATGGTGAAAGGACTGGAAACTTCCTGTAATATGAATAGTAAAATTAGTAATGTTCTTTTTGTTGTTCTGTTTTTTAATGTTTATTTATTTTTGAAAGAGAGAGAGACAGAGAGTGAGCAGGGGAGGGACAGAGAGAGAGAGGAGACGCAGAGTCCAAAACAGGCTCCAGGCTCCGAGCCGTCGGCACAGAGCCCGACGTGGGGCTTGAACCCATGAACTGTGAGATCATGACCTGAGCTGAAGTCAGACACTTACTAACTGACTGAGCCACTCAGGCACCCCTAATAATGTGTTTTAAATTCACTCCAACAGCATTTGTTGAGAAGTTGTGTGCAAGAAACCATGCTAAGTGCTAGGTTTACAGAGATTAATATCTGTCTCTGTGGAGCTCATGGCCTGGTTTATGAGGCAAATACACTATTATCAAATTATTTGCAAAGTAATGTGCCAAACTCAAAAAGGTGAGCATAAAGTGAGGGAAGAGGTATCTATTTGTTTGGGGGTGGGACTGTTAAGAGGAAAAGAGCAAGATGGGGACGTGTAAGAGTAGGCCAGATTGTATTAACAAAGGAATGGTGACGTTTGTTCCATGTCCAGCATGTGCTACACATCATCCTGTGCAGTTTAATGCCTTTTGTCATCGATGCTTACAGTTACCCTCTGAAGCAGATAGTAGTATTATCATCCCCTGTGTAGATGAGGCAATTGAGGCTTAAGTAACATTTCCAAGGTCAGACAGCTAGTCAGTGCAGGGTAAGATTCATATCACATCTGCCCATCTCTGGAGCCAACAGTTATACCATTGTGCTGATGGGTTATGTGGCTTTATTTTAGTGGCCATGGGAAGTGATGGAAAAAGGTTTAAGGTGGGATCTGTATTTTATTTTAGATACACCCCTTTGCTTGAAATTTGCAGGATGGCTTGGTAGAAGGTTGCATCTTGGGACTTGGTTGTATGAGCAAGTGAGAAATGCGAGTGAGAAATGAAGGTAATGCAGGTCTAGATGGAATGGGATAGGGTGGGGACCAATTTGATAATGGCATTTAGGAAGTAGAGTGCACAAAATATGTAAGATACATCACCTGACATGTGATTTATTTAGATACATGAGGTTACAGAGAAGTATCACCAAGTATTACAGAACAACCCCACTAAAGCAGGAAAGGAGTGGAAGGGTTGGTTGCAGCGTGGAAGGTAGCCAGGAAAATGATAAATTTAGTTTTATATTTATTGACTTTGAGGTGTGGGTAGGCTGTCCAGTCAGAAACTTGTAGAACGAGAGTAATAAAAAAATATATACATTGGACTTGAGAATAGACTATTGTGTATAACACATTCAAGATGTCGTAAAGGTAAGGTTAACGACCATGGGAAGGCAAAACGGCTCAAGAGCCCTGTGAAGTAAATGCCATCATTTGAAAATCAAAGGGGAGAGCAAGAGCAGGAAAGTTGGAGGGATACATTTTAAAACTGACTTAGAGAGCAAGTCACTCATTTGCAAGTCCAGAAAAATATGACATTTAAATTGTTTACACAGTTTTATTACTTGAAGACTCATCTCTATCTTAGAAATATATTTATATAAATATGGTGAGTACCTGTATCCCTTCATTAAAAGTCCATAGGGGGCAACAAAAACAAAAATAAATTAAAAGCTTCTGTACAGCAAAAGAAACGGCAACAAAAGGAAAACACAGCCTACTGAATGGGAGAAAAATATTTGCAAATCATATACTGGTAAGAGGTTCGTATACAAAATATGTAAAGAACTCATTCAACTCAGTAGCAAAAAAATGTCATTAAAAAGTGGGCAGAGGACCTGAATACATATTTTTCCCAAGAAGACGTGTAGGTGGCCAACAGGTACATGAAAAGATGTTCAGCATCACTAATATCAGGAAAATGCAAATCAAAACCACAAGGAGACATCTCCTCACGTCTCTTAGAGCAGATTTTATCCGAACAACAAGACACAGTAAGTGTTCGGGGGGATGTGAAGAGGATACCCTGTACGCTGTGGGTCGGGGGGTGGGGAGCAAAGAGCGGTGCAACCGCCATGCCAAACCGTGTGGAGGCGCCTCAGAAAATTAAAGGTAGAACTGTGATATGATCCAGCTATTCCGCTTCTGGTTATTTGTCCAGAGAAAATGAAAACATTAACTTGAGGACATACATGCACCTCGTGTTGATTGCAGTATTATTTTCTAATAGGGAAGATAGATACAGAAACAACTTAAGTATCTATTGACTGATGAATTGATAAAGAAGGTATATAGATACATATTTAACATGTGCATATATGTTTATATATTTATATAAAATATTGTATATGTAAATATGTAAAATATAAAAATATGCTTTTATATTCATATATAAAGTATACAAAAATGTTTATATATAAGTTATACATATATATAAAATGGAATATATATGTAATATATATTGAAATCGAATGTTATTCAGTCATAAAAAAGAAGGAAATCTTACCATTTGTGACAACATGGATGGATGTTAAGGGACTTATGCTACGAGAAAGACAAATACCGTATGACCTCCTTGTATGTAGAATCTTTAAAAAAAAAAAAAAAGAAAAACAAGCAAATTCATAGATACAGAGAACAGATTAAGATTGGTGGTTGCCAGAAGTGGGGGAAGTGGGGGTGGGCAAAATGACTGAAGGTGGTCAAAAGGTACAAACTTTCAGTTATAAAATAAAAAGTCATGGGGATGTAATGTACAGCATGGTGACTCTAGTTAATTGCATATTTGAAGGTTGCTAGGAGAATAGATCTTAAAAGTTCTCATCACAAGAAAATTTTGTAACTGCATATGGTGATGGATGTTAACTAGACTTACTGTGATCATTTTACAATATACAAATACTGAATCATTATGTTGTATACCTGAAACTAATACCATGTTGTCAGTTCTACCTCAATTAAAACAAAGTCCATAGGGGCCGCCTGGGTGCCTCAGTCCGTTAAGCATCTGACTTCAGCTCAGGTCGTGATGTCACAGTCTGTGAGTTCAAGCCCCGTGTCAGGTTCTGTGCTGACAGCTCAGAGACTGGAACCTGCTTCAGGTTCTGTGTCTCCCTCTCTCTCTGCCCCTCCCCTTCTTGCTTTCTCTCTCTCTCAAAGATAACAAACATAAAAAAAATTTAAAAAGTCCATAGGTGGAGTTTTCTGCCAAGGGACTGTTACCACTAAAATAGTTTATAGAAGGCTCATCTTTTCCATGTGTAAATTTTTTTGTAGATGTGGGCAGCACATTGATGGAAGAGGAAATTAAAATATCCAAGATATTCATGTGGAGAAATGTTTAGTCTTGTTTTAAAAATGCAGTCTACTGTTTTGAACAATCACATGAGCAAAGTGAAAACAAATATGTTCAATGATGAAAAGGATGTGAAAGTGGCATTTGGCCCAACCCTTCTGCAAATCAGCTTGGCAGTATTTATCAAGAACCTTGAAAAATATGCATCTCTTCAACCAGACAGTTCTTCTAGATCTTACCCTAAAGAAATGAACATTAATTTGGAAAAGATTTGGATATAAAAGTGCTTATTGGGGCCCCTGGGTGGCTCAGTCGGTTGAGTGCCCGACTCTTGGTTTCGGCTCAGGTCCTGATCCTGGGGTCATGGGCTTGGGGCCCTGTGATGTGGTCTGTGTTGGGTGTGGAGCCTGCTCAGGATTCTCTTTCTCCCTTTGCCCCTCTCCCCCACTCGTGCTCTCTCTCTCTCTCTTAAAAAAAAAATTAGCTTTATTTATAATAGTGAAATATTAGAAATATCTTTTTTTATTTTTATTTTTTGAGAGAGAGCATGCTCAAGTGGGGAAGGAGGAGGGGGAGAGAGAGAGAGAGAATATCCCAGTAGTCTCCATGCTCAGCATAAAGCCTAATGCGGGGCTCAATCCCATGACCCCGGGATCATGACAAAGCCTCAAGGGTCAGACACTTAACCACTGAGCTACCCAGGTGTCCCAGTATTGGAAATATCTTAAACATACAATTGGAAAATGCTTAAATAACTTTAACCTTAATATCGACTTATATATCCTGAAAGACAGATTATGGTTTTGAAAACCAATTCAATAATTTATTAGATCTGTGACCTCAGAAACACAGTTTGCTCACCTGTAATACCTGAAAACATTAAGAGTTTGGAAGAATTAAGCATATTAAATTGAAAATACCTGGCTTGTTGTAACTGTTAAGTAATAGTTACTATCATAGTTAGATTGTCAAATATATGTATGAGGAGTTGTTAATGATCTGGAAAAAATTTGGGATACTATGTGAAATGAAAAAAACAGGTTTGATTTAGCCTTTAGTCTCATACATGCATTCAAAAATGTATGGAAGAAAGTGTATCAGACTGTTACTGTGATTCTGAATGGTAGAAGCATGGCTGATATTTTAAATTCCCCTATTAAATTCAGTCTAGTTATGTATTTTTTGAAGTTTCTATAATGACTACTACATGTTTTATACTTAAAAAATCAATTATTAAAAACAAAAGAAAAAAACCTCTTTGATCAAAAATTCAGGGCATATTTGCTTTATATTGAATTTTGTCTTTAGTGGACATACCAGTGAGTTTTTGGTTTATATTAATTGTCTTTATTTTCACATTGCTTACAAATAATACTGGAACATGGGGCGCCTGGGAGGCTCGGGTGGTTAAGTGTCTGACTTCAACTCAGGTCATGATCTCATGGTTTGTGAGTTTGAACCCCACATTGGGCTCACTGCTGTCAGCACAGAGCCCGCTTCTGATCCTCTGTCCTCCCTGCCTCTGCTCCTCCCGCTTGTGCGCGTGCTCTCTCTCTCTCTCTCTCTCAAAAATAAATGAACATTAAAAACAAATAATACTGGAGCAAAAGTTTGTATGTAAAAGGAAAGTGTTGGTTTATTTGTTTTTATCACTAATAGCTCTGAATTGTATTTGTGTTAACTACTTAATTTTAGAGTTAATTAAAAATAATTTTTTTTCCAGAAACAGCATTTAAATTTAAATCCCTAAAGAAGGTTGCACAGCTAGCAGTTATAAACAGCCTGGAAAAAGTAAGTTATGACCTCTCTGACATTAAAATTTTGTTAAATTTTGGTGATAAATGTTACTGTCTTTACTATTTTGAATTAAAAGTCATGACTTCAGTGATAATTTCACATTAATATTTAGGAGGAATGCATTACAGTATTCTTATGAAGGAGATTAGAAGTTTGTAATATAATTGAGGTTGTATGACACTTTATTTACTGTATTATGAAAATATCCCTGCCTTCATACAAAAACATATGTTTTGTTATTTGTAGGCATTTTGGAACTGGGTAGAAAATTATCCAGACGAGTTTACAAAGCTATACCAGATTCCACAGACTGATATGGCTGGTAAGGATAGGATTGACTTACTCCTTTTAAACTCTTTCTTATGAGCTAAAAACCTACCACTTTCGAGGTTGTTTTTGTTAAGGTGCTCTTACATCTTGTCAGCTGATATCAAGTAGGAAAGATTACTTTTCTCTTATATTTCAAAATTACCCTCAATCCTTATCCTTTCCTTTGAGCAGATCGTAAAAGAAGTTTGGAATGAAGCTCTAATCTTTAATTAATTAGAGTTGTGGATGGGATACTTGATGGCTCTTCTTTATGGAGAAAGCCCTTTTATGTGCTCTGAGGAGATGTGTATAAAGTGGTAATATCCTTCCCTAGAATTCTTGAGGCACAGCTGTGAGGCAGAGACTACAGACTCCCGGAGAGCTTTGATGACTCCCTTTGGGAAGCTGTCCAGTCTCTGTTTCTTACGGACATCACACTTTGCATGAGGCCCTGCACATTGAGACTAAACACAAGTTTGGCCATTTGACCTTTTCTAGGGTGGATCAAGGTAGCTTTTTTAATACGTAGACAACGTAGTATTTCTCATCTGCTTACCTGAATGAATTTAATTGTTTACGTGAACTTCCAAACTTATCTTTTAAAAATGTGGCCTTTGGGTTTTTGGATAGTGCTGGCTTTTAATTTAATGCCAGAGATTTTCTTCTTGTCTAGTAATATCATTTAATTGTATTTTTCACGTAGAGTGTGCAGAAAAACTGTTTGACTTGGTGGATGGTTTTGCCGAAAGCACCAAACGTAAAGCAGCGGTTTGGCCACTGCAAATCATTCTCCTTATCTTGTGTCCAGAAATAATCCAGGATATATCCAAGGATGTGGTGGATGAAAACAACATGAATAAGGTGAGGAGGGCAAAATTTTTTCCATTATTTCCAGATGTCAACTAGCGTATTTTAATCAAGGTGTGTGTGTTGCTTTAGGTTTACCATCTTGTGAGCACAATATTTCAGGGGACCATTTCTTTTTTTTTTTTTTTTTTAATTTTTTAATTAATTTTTGAGAGACGGAGAGAGACAACGTGAGTAGGGGAAGGTCAGAGAGAGAGGGAGATACAGAATCCGAAGCAGGCTCCAGGCTTTGAGCTGTCAGCACAGAGCCCGATGCAGGACTTGAACCCACGAACCATGAGATCATGACCTGAGCCGCAGCCAGACGCTTAACCAACTGAGCCACCCAGGCGCCCAGGAGACCATTTCTAATTATGATCATTTGAGGTCTCTTTGTTTGCTGGCCTTGGCAGAGATATACTCATACCTAAATTTATTTGGAAGGAAAATAAATATCACTCATTAATTAAAGATTTAAAATAGTTCTTTAGTGGGGTGCCTGGGTGGCTCAGTCAGTTGAGTGTCGGACTTCAGCTTCGGTCATGATCTCATAGTTCCTGAGTTCAAGCCCCGCATCGGGCTCTGTGCTGACAGCTCAGAGCCTGGAGCCTGCTTCAGATTCTGTGTCTCCCTCTCTCTCTGCCCTTCACTGGCTCACATTCCTCTGTCTGTCTCTCTCAAAAGTAAATAAACATTAAAAAATTAAAAAATAAATAAAACAGTTCTTTAGTTTCGTTCTTTTACCAGAGAAGACTAACTGATACTTCTATCAGTGTTAAACAGAGTTTTTCTAATAATCATTGCAAGGGTTGCCGTGTTAGAGTTCAGCACTTTTGTGTTGTGTTATTTTCATGTACTTAGGTGTATACCTATTTGGTGCTAATGAAATTGTTTGGTGATTCATTTTAGATATTTTAGAACGTTTTCATAGCATTTTATTAGGAAGGTAGGATACCACATATGCCATCTATAGTGAAATTGGTACTATAAGAACTGCTAATTTTAAGGGGCTTCTTATAATTTTTAAAAAATAGAGCAGGGTGTTAATCTTATTGTTTTATTTGTTTGGGTAATACTTTTTTATTTTTTGCCACTTTGGGAGAAATACTCTTAGCTGAGTAAACATAGAATGGGCTCCCACATGACTTGCCTGTGGGTGGAGATGTTCAGAATCAGCTGAATGATTCAATACTTGGTAGAAATAGTAGGTAGGGAATTTATGCATTAGATGGCTAAATAAGGGAGCTTCGGTAATTCTTTACTGTCCGTGATGCTACAGTACTCCACTTAGGTCTGTATCCTCAATTTTCCTTTGTGAGGACAACATTTTTCATGTTAGATGGTTTTGGAGGGTGTCAAAAGAGTAATTTTGGGGGGGGGGGTTTCTGTTTACTGGGAAAATAGAGGTAAAAAGCTACTATAAATTCAGTACTATTAAGTGAATTTGTATTTCAATAATCACGGCTACATCTTTGTGGCTCTTTGTTTTGATTATTTATATATCTTACACGACTTTCTCATTTTCCATTGAATTGTTTGTTCTTTACTGATTTGTAAGGTGTTTGTTTATTTTGAAAGAGAGGAAAGAGGGGCGCCCGGGTGGCTCAGTTGTTTAAGCGGCTGACTTCGGCTCAGGTCATGATCTCGTGGTTTTTGAGTTTGAGCCCCGCGTCGGGCTCTGTGCTGACAGCTCAGAGCCTGGAGCCTGCTTCAGATTCTGTGTCTCCTTCTCTCTCTGCCCTTCTCCTGCTCACGCTCTGTCTTTCAAAAATAAATAAACATTAAAAAATTAAAAAAAAAAGAGGAAAGAGAGGCACAAGTGTGCGAGGGAAAGAGAGAGAGAGAACAACAGAGAGAAAGAAGCGGGGCTCACCCGAAGCAGGGCTGGTGTTTTACCCCAAGCAGGGCTTGTGTTCACCTGAAGGGGGCTCGAGCTCACCTGATGTAGGACTCGAACTCACAAACTGTGAGATCATGACCTGAGCCCAAGTCAGATGCTTAATGACTGAGCCACCCAGGCACCCTGTAAGTTGTATGTTGTCTGTACAGTTTTACTTAATTTCTCTTTTTAAACTTCATTTATGGGTTTTTTTTGTTTGTTTTATTTGTTTTTTGCTGTTTAGATATTTAAAATTTGTCTGTAGTCAGCTCTTTGTTTTTTCCTTTCTTTTGTCTCTTAGCTTTTTTGGTCAGACTGCTCCTACCCAAGATTTTATTTATTCATTCTATTGAGATATAATTCACATACCGTAAATACCCTCTTTTAAAGTGCACAATTCAGAAGTTTTTAGCATATACAAAAAGTTGTGCAATCATCACCACTATCTAATACCAGCCGATTTCTATCATCCCAGAAAGAAGATTTACACCTGTTAGCAATCACTCCTTATTCCTCTCTCCTCCAAGCTTCTGGAGACCACGAGTCTTCTGTCTGTCTCTATGGGATTGGCCTATTCTGGACATTTCATACAAGTGGAATCATGTAATATGTGACCTTTGTGTATCCAGAACATCTGAGATTTTTGAAATTGGCTTTTATATATTAGTACTTTTCTAGGTTAAAAAATTTAGATTTTAAAATCTTTCTGGATTTAAAAAAATGTATTATTTATTTTTATGTATTCTCACTCTTTCCTGGTCACATTACTTATGAGCTAACCAGTGTTAATGGTTGGTTGATATGTATCCTTCCATTCGTATCTACTTGCTCATTAAAACATTCAAATGAAAATACACGTACATGCATAGAGTGGTGATGATTATATTTTAAAATGAAATTAATATATATATAAGTACTCTCTACGGCCAATGTGGGGCTTGAACTCACAACTCTAAGACCAAGAGTCACATGGTCCACTGACTGAGCCAGTTAGGAGCCCCAAAATGAAATCATTTTATTTATTTTATTATTTGTTCATTTATTTTTAAGTTTCTTTATTTAGAGAGAGAGAGAGAGAGAGAGAGAGAGAATCCCAAGCAGGATATGTGCTGTCAGCACAGAGCCCCACTCAGGACTCGAACTCATAAACCGTGAGAGCATGACCTGAGCCGAAACCAAGAGTTGGACTCTTAACCAACTGAGCCACCCAGGTGCCCTAAAATGAAATCATTTTACACATATTACGCAGCTTGCTTTATTTACCTTAGAGTGTATCTTGGCTGTTCCTCAGAATACTTGGTAGAGATCTAACACATTCCTTTAACTGTTAGCTAATATTCTGTTACACTGATGAGCCTCATTTACTCAACCCTTTGACTATGAATGGGTAGATTCTTAGTTTTTTTTTCAGTTTTTTGACAATGCATTTAATCCTTAAGTAAATGTCTTTTTTCATATATTTTTGTTAACTGATGCTTTTAATTCTATGGACTAGAATTCCAAAACTAGGATTCTGTGTCAAGGGTATTTGCATTTAAAATTTTTAATAGTTATTTTTAGATTTACGTTTCCCAATATTTTAGCATGTCACATTTTCACCGATATGAATTAGAATGCCTGTTTTTCTGAATCATCACCAGGACTACATGTTTTTCAGTCTTTAATGAGGAAAAGAGCATCTCATTTTATTCATTGTGATTAGTGAGGTTCAGGTTCATTTCTGTTTCTTGGTCATTTGCATGTTTTCTTTTGCATGTTTGTCTGCTGATTTTTTTTTCTTTAAACCGGTCTCTTATTAACTTATGGGACTTTCTATCTCTTAGTCTCTTACTTACTGATACCACATTTGAGTTACAAGAATGATTTCTAGCTTCCACATTATTAGTTTTTTTGGAGATTTTTAAAAATTTTATTGTGGTTAGAAAATGGTGGTACGTATTTGCTTAAAAAGTGTCCTGTGGTCATCAGAGGAGAATGTGTTATCATTTCATTAGGGCACAGAATTTAATGTAAGTGTTTAAAACTGCACTTAAAACTGATCTGTAGTTCTCGAGAACTGCTGTTGGGGCTTGAGAGTCCCCTGTGAATACACTGGGGGAAATGCTTGGTTTGTCTGTCTGAGCTCCCCAACCCTCAAGTAGCCAACGGGTTCTGGCAGTGTGGCGGAACTCCTCCTAGTCGTTGGTAATCACACCTAGGTCTTTATTATAAAGCAAACAAAAAAGAAACAACAAACAAATAGAACCCTTAGCAGACAGGATTGGGCTTTCATTTACACATTCTTGACTGCAAACTATACGAAAAGTGGTTCTCTTTTTGAGCTTATAATTTTTGTTATTACTATTTTATTGTATTTTTACTGTATTTATTAGGGAAGGTATTCCAATGGCACGCCACAATAGAACTTTATTATATGTATGAAACACTAATGAGCCACTGATCTGAATAACTCTGTGGATGGCCCTCCTCTTTGTGGCTTTGCAGGACCTTGCACAGCAAAGACTGCCATCTTGAAAACATAGCTTCTATGGAAGTTGCTTCTATTCTGCTGGCCAAAAGGGAAAACATGGGAAATCATGCCGAGGAATTTTTTTTTAATGTTTTTTAATTTATGTTTGAGAGAGAGAGAGACAGTGTGAGCAGGGCAAGGTCAGGGAGAGAGGGAGACATAGAATCCGAAGACAGGCTCCAGGCTCATGAGCTAGCTGTCAGCACAGAGCCTGACGCAGGGCTCAAACCCAAGAACAGCGAGATCATGACCTGAGCCAAAGCCAGATGCTCAACCGACTGAGCCACACAGGCGCCCCTCATGCTGAGGATTTTTATGGGCCGGGACTGGAAAGACCCTTTCATTCACATTCCATTGGGTAGAACTCAGTCACGTGGCCTTACTTAAGTGCAAGAGAGCCTGAGAAATACATTTATATCCCCAGGAACCCAGGAATGAAGGAATTAGGAGAGAGAGAGGGAGTCAAGGATGGCTTAGACTGCTGTCTCCCTAGAATTCCCAGTTATTTCTTTATGGATGAAAACTGTATATCAGGAGTACCTGTCCACTAGGAGAATAATGTGGCTGTATGTGCTGCGAGAAGTGTGGAACCTTTCTTGGGCTTGAAATAAGAACAGAACTCAGAAAAGAGAAAGAGTTGTTCAGGCCAGGGTGATCAAGAAAATGAATTGCGTACAAATGTTAAAAGGTATGTTCAGAAAAGTTGGTTAGCCTTGAAGATGGAAAATTCATGCAGGCAATGATAAGAAATGAGGATGAAAAGGCAGATGTGAATAATCTGAAAGATACTGCGAGCCGGTTTGGGTTTAAACTGTATTCTTTAGGCAATGAGGAAAAGTCCAAAGTTTGGGTTAACGGTGAGATAGGCAAAGTAGTGTTTTTGGTTGATAAAAGGAAAGTCCAAAGTGGGAGCTAGGTCGAAATAGTTTCGCTTTTAAAAAATTTTATTTACTCATATATATTCTGGTGAAATAATTTATCCTTTTAACCCTCTTTAAGCGTACAATTCAGTGGCATCAGGTACACTCACAGTGTTTTACAACCATCACCATAATGTATTTGTGAACTTTTTATGGTCATCTTAATTTCTGTGTGTTAAACAATAACTCCTCATTCCTCCCATCCCTAGCCCCTGGTAACCTCTATTTTACTTTTTGTTTCTTTAAATTACCTATTCTAGGTACCTCACATGAGTGGAATCATACAATATTTGTCTTATATATATTTGCATACACACACACACACACACACACACCACATTTTGTTTATATCCTAGAAATTTCTTGTGTGCAGTGGTATTCATTGTGGTTTTGACTTGCATTTTCTTAATTTTTTTTAAATATAGTTTATTGTCAAGTTGGTTTCCATATAACACCCAGTGCTCATCCCAACAAATGCCCTCCTCCATGCCCATCACCCATTTTCTCCTCTCTCCCAACCCCCATCAACCCTCAGTTTGTTCTCAGTATTTAAGAGTCTCTTATGGTTTGCCTCCCTCCCTCTCCGTAACTATTTTTTCCGCTCCCCCTCCCCCATGGTCTTCTGTTAAGTTTCTCCTGATCCACATATGAGTGCAAACATATGGTATCTGTCTTTCTCTGCCTGACTTATTTCACTTAGCATAATACCCTCAAGTTCCATCCACGTTGCTACAAATGGCCAGATTTCATTCCTTCTCATTGCCATGTAGTATCCTGTTGTACATATAACCACATCTTTGCATTTTCTTAAGTTTTTAAAAAAAGTTTATTTAAGTAATCCCTACCCTCAACGTGGGGCTTGAACTCATGACCCTGAGATTAATAGTTGGTTGCTCCTCCAACTGAGCCAGCCAGGTGCCCTGACTGTTTTTTTTTTTTATTTAACACATTTATTTATTTTTGAGAGACAGAGCATGAGCGGGGGAGGGGCAGAGAGAGAGGGAGACCCAGAATCTGAAGCAGGCTCCAGGCTCCAAGCTCCAAGCTCTCAGCACAGAGCCTGACTCGGGGCTCGAACTCACAAACTGTGAGATCATGACCTGAGCCGAAGTCGGACGCTTAACCAACTGAGCCACCCAGGTGCCCCGATTTGCATCTTTCTAATGACTAACTATGTTGAGCATCTTTTCATAAGCTTATTGGCCATTTGTATTTCTTTGGAGAAGTGTCTATTAAAGTTCTTTGCCCATTTTTAAATTGAACTGTTTATTTTTTGTTGTCGTCGAGCTGTCGGAGTTCTTTACATGTCATGGATGGTAATCCCTCATCAGATGTATGATTTGCAAATGTTTTCTCCCATTCAGGTCCTGATCTCATGGTTTGTGAGTTTGAGCCCCACATCAGGCTCTGCACTGACAGCACAGAGCCTACTGGGGATTCTGTCTCTCCCTTTCTGTGTCCCTTCCCTGCTTGCACTCTCTCTCTCTTTCTCAAAATAAATAAATAAATAAATAAACTTAAGAAAAAAACAGTGGTGTTCTCACTTTTAATTCTGAGTTTTGGTAATTTGGGTCTTCTGTCTTTTTTTCTTAATCAGTCTAGCTAAATGTCTCTCAAATTTCTTGACCCGTTCAAAGAACCTATTTTTTTAAATGTTTGTTTGTTTGTTTGTTTAGAGCAGGGGAGGGGCAGAGAGAGAGGAGCGAGAGAATTCTGTGTGGGACTCGAACTCACAAACCGTGAGATCATGACCTGAGCCGAAATCAGGAGTCTGATGCTCACTGACTTAGCTAAGATGTCCCGAGAGCTTTCTTCTTTTTAATATGAGCATTTCAGCTATAAATTTTCCTCTTAGCACTGTTTCCACTGCATCCCATTTTTGGTGTGTTGTGTTTTCACTTTGATCTATTTCAAGATGTTTTCTAATTTCGTTTGTGATTTTTTTTCTTTGACTGTCGGTGTTTAATTTTCATATATCTGTCAACTTTCTAGTTTTCTTTCTGCTGTTGATTTCTAGTTTCATTGTGATCGGAAAAAATATTTCATAGATTTCAATCTCTTTAAATTTATTAAGACCTTTCTTGTAGCCTAAACATATATCCGGGATACTGTTCGCGTGAACTGGAGAAGAATATATATTCTGGCGTTTGATCAGTTTAGCTTTTGACACATTATATCTGAGAATTCATCATATAAGTGGAGATGTGAGATTTTCATTTAGGAGAAAAGCAGAGGGAGAAATTTGTTGGTGAGTTGCAAACAGGGCTTGAGATCACAAGAATGGATAGCTTTTGTGAGGAACAGAATGTAGAGCAGTATTGCTATATCCTTAGAAGGCTGAAGGTTGAATATTGTCTGGAGTTCTAGAAAAGGATCGACAGTTTGACATAGGCCATGACCAAGGTAGTATAATATTTAGAAATATTTTTAAAGAGAATATGATCAGCTGAATTCAGGGTGGAGAAGTCAACTACCGTGTTTGGGAAGGACTGTTTGTTAAGTTCCTTTAATAACTCAACAAAGAAAGTGAAGAACTGATTCTGATTTTGGGGATTTGAGAAACATTCAATGATGACAACTACTTAAATTAAAAAATTGAAATACTAAGTATGTGGTTTTAGAATATGATGTTTAGAGGCTGATAGTTGGCTCTTTTATGAGGCAGATCTGAAATGTTAGAAACTTCGCGTATTGTCTTGTTTCTGTATTTGAATTCTGTAGAAGTTGTTTCTGGACAGCCTACGGAAAGCGCTTGCTGGCCATGGAGGAAGCAGGCAGCTGACCGAGAGTGCTGCAATCGCCTGTGTGAAACTGTGCAAAGCTAGTACGTACATCAACTGGGAAGACAACTCTGTCATTTTCCTCCTAGTCCAGTCCATGGTGGTTGATCTTAAGGTAAATTTGCCTTTTACTTCTCTGCTACAAACTTCAGGAACACTGAAGGAAAAAGAAAGTTCCAGTATTAGGAGTATTATGCTAGATCATAGAGATCATTGCTAACACTGAAGTTCTGAATATTCTTTGAGGATACGTTCATAGGACCTGCTTTTGTTGTTTTTGTGTTATTCGGACTAAGTAAAGTGGCTTAGAATGTGACAAAAACACAGAACTAACCAGCTTTCTTAAGTTATCGTAAACATTCAGACTTGGTTTTACAATAATGTAGAAATGAGGGCCTGAAAGGCCCACTGCACATGGTACAGCGCGAATTTTGTGAGGCCAGTGAACCACCGCGTTTCTTGCCTTCTCCTCCTTCTGGCAACTGAATGTTATCGCCATCTCTGTGGGTGCTGTGTTGATGTTGGATACTCGTAAAAAAACATACCGCATGGCTGTTTAAAGGCTTCTGTTTTCTCTCGGGATTTTTATAGAACCTGCTTTTTAATCCAAGTAAGCCATTCTCAAGAGGCAGTCAGCCCGCAGATGTGGATCTAATGATTGACTGCCTTGTTTCTTGCTTTCGTATAAGTCCTCACAACAACCAACACTTTAAGGTGAGAGCATTGGTTTTTATCCAGTTACGTGTACTGAGGCTGCTGGTTCTTTCTTTATAAGTATGAAAAGCCTAGGAAGATGAATGGGTCCTTCTCAAGATTATATATTAATACTAATTTCTAAGACCTTAAGAATGTGTTGTTTTTCAGAAACTTTTTTTCTGTTTCTTTCATTCTCCTTTGTGCTACAGAGTATTTTCTCTTGGACATAATATGTGGTTTTTTTTCTTTTCCCCTGTAGATTTGCCTGGCTCAGAATTCCCCTTCTACATTTCACTACGTGCTGGTAAATTCACTCCATCGAATCATCACCAATGTAAGTCCAAAAGGTATTGCTAAATTACTTAAATTTTTTTTTCTTCCTTCCTTCCTTTCTTTCTTTATAAGAAAGACATTCTTGGTTTACCAAAGATTTTGAACTTAGACGTATGGTATAGGAAGATTCCTCATAGGTGATTATATCTAGTAATTGATATATGACTGTATTTTTCATATTCAATTTCACATTCAACTTGACCTTCCCTTATTGAGGAAGGTGGAGTTAATAGGATCCTCTGAAAAGATTAAACCTGAAATATTTTATTTGCATCAAAAGCCCTTGAGAACAGTGCCATTGAGAATATAATTGAACATTTTCATCCCCAACCTCTTTTTTTTTAAGTTTATTTATTTACTTTGCGTGGGGAGGGGCAGAGAGCGCTGGGAGAGAATTCCAAGTGGGCTCTGCCTCGCCAGCACAGGGCCTGATGTGGGGCCCCAATCCACGAACCATGAGATCATGACCTGAGCCGAAACCAAGAGTTGGATGCTCAACCGACTGAGCCACCCAGGAGCCCCACATCCCCAAACTCTTTACATATTATTTTAATATTCCTAGCCTTTCCCCAGCATTTGATACATTCTGACTTGTCACCTTACCATTTAAATTAAAAGCAGTAACTATTTATGTTGTAGGTCAGTATGGTAGATTTAGAAAATGGTGAGATCATGTTTGATTGTACTTTTAGTCTTCCTTAAATAAATGGAATATTAACACACTTACATAGAGGGGTTGATATGAAACGAAAGCACATCAGACAAAATAAGCAAGCTCATTAAAAGGTACTTGTGAAACTTTGGACTCTGATGTGAGTACATTAAGTAGAAAGGTAATGCAACCTTACCAGATTTGGACCATGAAGTTAAGAAATTCTGTTCTTCTGATTATGAAAGTAATACTTTGAAGGTTCTCAAGTGTTATTTACCATGGCTCTACTTTTATCCATTTATGGATAATCATAGTTATGTGTACATCGGCCACGTTTTTCTTTTTCTCCCTCAAAAAGAGCTTTCATCATATACTTAGATATATTTGTCCTCTTTATAAGCACATTCCATTTTAAGAGTGTGTCACTGATGAATTAAAAGTTCCTCCCCACATTCATTGCCTTGGATGTGTTGAGTTAAAATGGACGCCCAATTTCTTTTCTGTTATCCATTCCTACACGGGACGAATAACTGTTAATAAAGCAATCTGGTGACACATTGAGTTTTTCCTCCGTGGGGTGCTATTAGCATTTTGGGTAGGGCAAGTCTTTGCTGTGCAGGACTGTCTTATGCCAGGTGTCAGGACACCTAGTGTACCTCATCTTCATGCCATTAAATACCATTAGGGCCACTTCCCTCCTCCCACCCCTGGACATGAACAACTGAAATGCCTTGAGGGAATGATACGTTCCTCACTTGAGTATCACTGGGTTCAATTATAGGTATAAGTAACACGAAATGTTATTTATCCCAAAAGGGAAAGTTTAATGAATCTGATTGCAAATAAGGTATGTTTGTATTAAAAACTTAAAAATGTTTTACTTTACTTTTGCCAGGGTAATGAGCCATGACATTGTATCCTCAATGTTTACTTTCAAGGTCATTTAAGAAAAAGAGACATGATTCCCACCCCCCCAGGTTTATGTGTAATTCAGAATTAAAATATATTATTTTTCTCCTTTGACTTATAATACTGAAAACATTCCATTTATTAGAGTGGATGGTTTTACATAAATGCTTAAGACTTGTATTTAATAAACCCAAGTATATACTTTTTTGATTCTTTGTGGCTAGTTACTTTAATTGTGAAATATTTTTGTCTACAATTGAATATATAGAGCACTTTCAAGCATGGACTTGGCACTGCTGTAAGTGGCTGGGCTGCTCCTCTGTGGGTTTAAAGCATGCCTGGAGTGGTACCTCGTGCATGCTTCCGTGTCCATGGTCAAGTGGTCGTGCGTCCTTCTGTACTCTGCCGAGTACTGCATGTGTGAGGGTGCAGTGTGTCTGTATCAGAGGTCACGTCTGTATGAAATGAAAAACCTGTATTGACTACTTTTTAAAATACTCAGCGTCAGTAACCTTGAACGAGTAACTTGCCAAAAGCATACATTTGAGTCTAGAAATTATCTCTTAAAGGTATGCTTTAGATAATGGTACTTTATCATGTTATAGGATGTTTGATAAATTGTTTCTTGTTAGGGTTGGGTTTTTTTTTTTTCCTTCCTGTGGTTTGAGGCTAATAGATACTGAATCTGAAGTACTTTCTGACTGAAAAGGACAATTTCTAAAGTAAAAATGCAAATTTATGGAATTGACTATTACAGAGTCTCACTGAAGACAGTTATAGAAATAACTTTGTCTTGAAATCACATGAACTTTTTCTTAGATATTTGGACTCCTACTCTTCAATTTACTCGCAGCATAAAATTTCCTTTTCAATGATTCTTGGTTCAATGCACCTCATAAGTTCTTTCCTTCCATGGTTCTTTAGCCAGATTCACAGATTTTGTTTCTTGTTATCACATTCTCAAATAAAAGTTTTACTGATATGTTTCTGAGGGCTTATGTAGAAGTGGTAATGGTCTGCAGTTTCGTTTGCCTTCTGTAAAACATATTCATACTCAGTTCACAAGTACAGTGTTTAGATCTAAAATATTCTACCATTTCTTCTTAAGAAATCTGAAAGTCCATTCACTATTTGAATTTTATATTACTGTAAACATTTGTCAGCTTCAAAGACGGTACTTCTAGTATGGTCCCTTTTCTATTATAGCATGCTATAAGAGATGAATTAGTTATAAGATCTGTGTTATGTACTTAACCTTTATTGGCTTCCTGTAGGTTAAATTAGGGATTGTGTGTAGCTTGGAAATTACAGAAATAGTAATACACAGATGACCCAGATATCTTACCATCAGCGGAACATGCTGTGGCTAGTGTGGTACTTCGTATTCACTCTGTTTTGTCCCTTATGGAGACAAAAGTTTCCTTATGGGTACCAAGAGGCTGGATAAGTTCTCACCAACACATCTGAAAGTTTACTTGAGCAATCTCTTGCAGAATTGTCATAGTTTGCTTATACTATGTACTTGTAAAAGGATTGCCATTTGTTTGGCAATAAACGTAGTGTTTTCAAGGGGAAAAAAAAAGGAATGTCTACTTTAGTTTCAGAAGGGACACATTTAGTAACTGCTTCAAACACTATAATTTTTACCAACTACATGATGTCTAGTTTTCAGTGCATAATTTATTTGAAAGTGTATCTTTAACTTGTACATTAAAGTGAATGAATTTTTGTATTATGAAAAAAGCAATTATGAGAATCACTAAGTCTCAAGTTAAAATCACATTATTTTATAGGATGCACCTCGTATGATGGTACAGTTTCAACAGCTGTCAAAAGAACGTAGTAGTTTGGATCGGGTGTTAATATGGGACGCCTATCTCTTTAGTTAGTTAGTTTCTGACAGAATATTATGGGGTCAGGAGAATTAGTAGGACCTTTATCTCATTGCATTTTGTGATTATTCAGCCTTTGTTGCTTTAAGCTGTAGGAATACAGGCTGTATAAATTAGTAAATATATGGAGATCAAGCTGTGTGGACTGCTTGGGCAAGTTAACTGACTGAATTGACCAGAGTTTAAAGAATCCATTATATAACCAAACTAAAATTTGATCATCTGTTAGGAATTAAGCTTACATAGAGTAAGAATCAAGGGAATAGTAGTAACAACCGTACTTTCCAAAGAGAGTAGTGTTTCTTCCCTCACAGCTTTGGGGTCCCTTCCTAAATAGAGTTCGGTATTCAAATTGTGTACTGTAAGTTGATTGTGTAATTTGCTATCCAGTAAATAGAGTTTGTAATCCCTAGTTTTAGGTTAAAGTAATATAACTTGATGCTGCCTAAAATATTCGGACAGTTACGGGGGAAGAAATTAAAAGTTGAGAATTTAACGAGCTTAGTTCTGAATGAGAAGGAACTTGGGATTAGGATATGAAGCTAAGCTCTTTAATACTGGACCTATGTTAGTTCAGTCATTCTGTCACATATCTCCTCTGCAGTGGGAGTGTCAGAAACCGGAAGCTTGTGTGTTAACCAGTATGTTACGTGGGCCCCTGCCTTGCATAATCTCCATACATAGGGAACTTTCATTTTTGTCTTGACCAATAGACTTTATAGTTTTATTCATTTTTCTGATACAGTAATTTTGTTTAAGTGTATTTATTTGAGAGAGGGAGCATGCACAGGAGGGGCAGAGAGAGAGAGAGAGAGAGAGAAGGAGAGAGAATCCCAAGCAGGCCTCACATTGTCGGTGAGAGGAGCTGGATACGGGGCTCAGACTCACGCACCTGTGAGACCATGACCTGAGCCGCAATCAAGAGTAGGGTACTTAGCTGACTGAGCCACCCAGGCGCCCCCATAATATAGTAATTACGTCTAAAGTTAAATTAGGCACTATTCAAATAAAATAGGCACTAGAAACTAGACTCAGAGCTAAATGGGTGAAACTGACATAGGTAAACATTTGCATAAAATAATTAGCTCCAAACAACATTTAGCTGTGAGCAGTTTGTCCTTGTGGTAATCATTAGTCTTTTCATGTACTGTACCATCATTACATACCAATTTAAGATTATAGGTTTACTAATAGCTTTATCTCATTTACTAATTTTATGTTGTACTTATCATTGTTGTTTGTAGGCATATAAGTGATGGTTTTCCGCATAGTCCTTCAACATTGTGTTGAACCACTAATCTTTTTTAAAGCTTTGATAATAGCATTCTTATATGGAAAAATATATACTATAAATGCGTATGTTTCTGAAATGTGTAAAAGTTAAACTTAAAAAAAAAAAAAGATTGGCCTGGAATTAGCTTTCTAAAGACTCTTTGTTTCTCAGATTCATTGGCTTCTCAGTGAGAAAAGATAGTCTCCTATGCCCATGCACACGAAGTGGCAATTTGTCTCATGTTCATTATTATATTTTAAAATACATGTATGGTTCTGTGTTTGAATTCAAGATATTATTTGAAGACTTTGGAAATTATGGTCTGTGTTTGCATGGTCTTAGAAACATTTTCACAGAAGGATAAAACATAAGACCACCACCGTATTAACCAGGGCATATAACTCATGCAAATTTGTCCTTTTCTTCTCTTATGGTCTCTGTTTTTCTCTAGTCTGCATTGGATTGGTGGCCTAAGATTGATGCTGTATATTGTCACTCAGTCGAGCTTCGAAACATGTTTGGTGAAACGCTTCATAAAGCAGTGCAGGGCTGTGGCGCGCACCCAGCAATACGAATGGCCCCGGTAAGACACATCATGAATTTGGAATTCCACCGTCTTCCTATTGCATTTTCAGTGTCTCCATCCTATTCCTTTTTTGGTTATTTTAGAAAATCAAACGAGTCCCTCTTTTTCTGTAAGTATCGTGGGATGTTGTATACTGCAGTATTGTTGCAATGCTAGTTAATGGTGTTTTTCACTATTTCAGTGAGTTGAACTTATTTTTCTTAGATTTTCTCACAAAATGCTGTTAAGCTCTTAATTTCTCTTTCTTTCTTGTTCTTTTTTTCTTTTTCCTGTAAGTTTTCCTTATGAATCAAAATATTTTGGTTCGCTCTTCATCTTTGGGGATGAGGAAGGGACCCTGACTCCTGGGGTAGAGTGAATGTTTCTACTAATGCACCGTTTTTGCCCGTCGGATGCTGAACATCGCACAAAGGAAGTTAGAAATAAAATCAAACATTTTTATTTAAAATAAAAATATTTTAGGTTTCAGCAAATGTGCTTTGTGTGTTTAAAAACGATAGGCACTTTGATATTGAAGTTCGTGTTTAAATTTAGTATAAAGGGTCTTTTCAAATGAGATATTCTCACAGATGAGTACTCTTAAATGGTATTTTAAAACTCATGTGGAACCAGTTTAAGCAGACAGTTATAGGATCCTAGAAGTCATTTCTTGGTATTTATGTATCGCAAGATCTATGTGGCAACTCTTGACATTGATTGGTGGTGGTTTGTCTTCTGCTTCTTATCTTCTATTCTTATTGGCTGCTGTCGCTCACATGATCAGATGCTGACCAGTCACTGTTTTGCATGGCAGTGGCCTTCTGTGGCTGTAAGTATGACCCATTGTAACTACCTCAGAAAAGTCCTTGGTTTCTTTGACTTTTCTGTGTATAGTTACAGTTATAGTCACGTCATGTCATTTCAAGTGAAAATGTAGCATGTTTTTACCTACTGGTTTTTTTCTAGTAAATTCACCATTTCACACTTATAATTTAAACAGCTTCCTCCCTGGCATGCTTCTCTTTTCCCAAGTTTCCTTAGTCAGTACAATATTTTGGTTCACTCTTACCCAGTTATCAGTAGTTGTTTCTGAGGACTGTTTATCTCAGATGTTCAAATAGAGAGGTTTGCTGTACCGAATACTTTGGGATTATTTAGTGTAAAAAATTATAGCCAATGAGCATGGCAATCATGTCTTGTTCAATAAGATAAATAAAATACAAAGCTATTTTTTAGTTGACTTTTTGTGATGCCAAGTACTTCATTTTTTAAAAAATTGAAAATTTCAATTTCAGTTAATTGGAGGTCAACAATAGTAAATAATAGTTACTTAACTGTTATATAACTAGACATCATTTTAAAAGTTGTCTTGGAAAATGACTTAAAATATTTGCTTAAAAATTAATTCATTCTAGATATCTTACACTAAATAGAACTTTGACTTTTTAAGTTTTCTGTTTCTTCAGGCAGAAAATTAATGGCCTTCAATAGTAGAAACTGGTAGAAAGTCAATACGCACCTCCACTTTACCCTCAGTATCCACTTTACCAGCCATCTACATACAGTTTAACTTGCTGTGCATGAGGACTGAAAGGAAGTGAAACAAAATTAGCCCTTTGAACAAAGACAAAATTTGATTGGTAGTCTGAAAATGTTCCCTACATTTAGAAGTTATTTTACATCTTAGCCTTACTTATTAACTGATTCTAGGAGCATATTGCTCATAGTACTGAAAGTTATTTCATAAAAACCACAACTAGACTTCTTTTGATGCAAGGACACCTGTGATAAAAATTGAGTTTTTATTTCCTGTTATTCTCTGAAATTATCAGTATATATTTGATTTGTGAAATCATTCTCAAGCTGTTTATTTTCATTTCATATATTTATATACGTGTGAAATCTCATTTGTGTGTATGTATGGGTATAAATATGTATACACAACGATATATGTATATGAAATTACACATGGTGGCTGAAGGAGAGCTTTTTGATATTCTTACCAGGAAAAATAATTAACAAATTTAATCTGAAATAATTTTTTAGAATGATAAAATTTTATTATTGAGATGATCTTTAAGGTGAATCATTTCCCTTTTAAGCCTGGTGAGTGAACAGTCAGACAGCAGATGTGGAAATTCTGAGCTCTCCCACAAGCTGCCAGTGTTTAACAGGGAAGGTACTTTCCCTCGCAGAGATGCCAGTCTTGTAGCTCTTGCTTGGACACTTCTAACAAAGAGCTCACTACAGGTGGCCCTCACGTCCGGAAACATAGGAAAATTTGTAATAAATGGTTTAAATATGTGACACCAGGCTCTCTCAGCCTTGGCACTGTTGATATCTTGGAATGGTATAGGAGACGGTTGCAGGGGACTGTCCTGTGTTCTGTAGGATGTTTAGCGGCATTTCTAGCCTCTACGCGCTGCATGCCAGGAGCACCACCCTGCTGGTCATGAGAACCAAAAATGTCCCTAGACTTTTCCAGTTATCCCCCGGGAGACAAAGCTGCCCCCAGTTGAGAACCACTGTGTTAACACGATGGGCGGGTTGTCCTCATTTACACTTCCTCGGATGTGTCTGATTCCTCCCTAAGACAGCACTGTAGATATTTCAGTAAAGTTATCCTGTACTCCTAAGGTTTCCTTTTTATTATATGATTTTAGCATTGGGAGGGATTTTATTATTTCAGCTTTCTTTAAAAGCTTGTGGGGTGTGTGTGTGAGTGTGTGTGTATGTGTGTACTGTTTGATCTGTTTTTACAGCTGACAAAACTGAGGCACATATAATGTATAATGAGTGACAGGTAGTTACATGATTAGCGAATAGTTGACATTCTTTCCAGTGCCCATCCAGTACTTTGGGCATCTTCCTTCACTAGTTTTGATTTGATCAAAGCGGGAACTCCATCTGGCTTGTCCAGCACTGGGTTCCTGGCCCCCAGAACACTATCTGGCTTGTAGTAGGCATTTAGTACATATGTGGTGAATGAGTGAATTAATATCTTTCCTGATTTGCTTTTAAACCCCTCCTCTTCTGCTTCTCTTCTGGAAAGGATTCAACCTAACACTTTTTGTTTCCAATTAAAATGACATATTAAGACCTGATTTTAGTGTTCCAGATGTGGTATAATTGAAGAATGCCATTAACCTGCTGTGTCTGCATACCATGTTTCTGCTAATAATATCGTCTAAGATTGCACTATTTTCCTAGATTGAGCTCTTCGTCATTTAAACCCTTTAGCCTTAACCTATAAACATTGGGCCTTGGCTTCTCCATTTTATACTTTGGTATCTTTTTAAAAGTTTGAAATATTTCTTAGCACTAATCATTTACTGTTTTAAAACTAGGGTAGCCTATTAATAATAGATGTATGAATTTTCACAAATATGTGTAATTTCTGCACATTTTGCTTCTAAAGGAGATATGCCCTTACATGCTTGTAATTTAGTCAGAGTCTTAAGTTAACAAATAACAAATAAGTTTGGGCCCTTAATAGACAGCTACATATTCTGATAAGTGAATTTATTCCTGCACACAACTGCTTCTCTTCTTTGGCCAAAGTGCATGGACCAACTTGGATTCTTATTAATATCTGCAGTATGGAAGGTCAATCAATAAATTAATGAATGGATAATTTTTTTTATATTTCTACTTGAAAAATGTATTTTTTCTTTAGTGTGCTGTTCCTCATTTTCTATAACCCCCTAATGGTCATTAATTAAAAGGTATTTGAATTGAAAACTTTATTTAACCTTTCCAAGTCAGTGCGGGAACAAAATTTATATGCTGATTCCTGAGCTGAAGAGATGACATAACTACACTATTATTTGCTGTTTGAAAACGGTCGCTGAGTAAGAGATAATTATTGTGTCTGCTCAATGCTCTCTGACCTATGTTCCTGGGCCATGGCTGGGTCAGGGAAGAACAGTTGCACTTAGTTACGTCTTAGTAAATAGTTGTGCAGTGAAAGTTGTCCACTTTGATCTAAGGTGTTAGCGTGACTTAGAATGAAAGAAAGAGTAGAGTTTAATGGGAACAAACGGTAAAAACAGAACTGATTAAGTACGTTTGGTGAGATGTTTGCTGTGGGATTGTAAATATACAAGCAAACAGTGTTTCTGAATTTTGCTGTTTCCTTTCTATATTGATATTCTTGAGCATTGATGTGGATGTTAGGTGGTTGTTCTCCTCAGAGGGGAGAGGGTGGAGACCCTTCAGTGTCCTCGGGCACCTTATACTCAGGCGTGGAGAATTGTGGCCGTGTGTTACAGGTGTGCCTCTCCACATTTTACCTTGGAAAGACAGCCTATGTACTTGGACATTTTTATGATGTGTTCATAGCTGCTGGGTATCCTGTGATCTGAGTATTTGCGAGTTTTCCAAAGAAGCCACACAGATGGCCAACAGGCACTTGAAAACATGCTCAACATCACTAAACATCAAGGAAGTGCAAATCAAAACCACAATGACCTATCACCTCATGCTAGTCAGAACGATTAGAAAAACAGACAAGAAATGACAGGTGTTGGCAAGGATGTGGAGAAAAGGGAACCCTCGTTCACTGTTGGTCACAATGTAAATTCACAACGTAAATTGGTGTGGCCAATTTACTATGGAAAATGGTATGGAGGTTTTTCAAAAAATTAAAAATAGAGATATCATACAGTCCAGCATCTCCACTCATAGGTATTTATATGAAGAAAACAAAAACACTAATTTGAAAAGACATGCACCGCTATGTTCATTGTAATATTATTTGCCATAGCAAGATATGGAAGCAACCTAAGTGTCCATCAATAGACGAGTGGATAAGAAGATGGAGTTGTGTGTATGTATATATGTATATATATATGTATATATGTAAGTACACACACACACACACACACACACACACTAGAATATTACTCAGCTATAAAAAAGAATGAAATCTTGCCATATGCAACAACATGGATGGACCTAGGGGGCATTATGCTAAGTGAAATAAGTCAGACAGAGAAAGACAAATACCGTATGATTTCAGTTGTATGTGGAATCTAAAAAACAGAACAGAAACAGACTGATAGGCACAGAGAACAAACTGATGGTTGGCAGATGGGAGTGCAGTGGGGTGATCACCGAAACAGGTGAAGGGGTTTAAGAGATACTTTCAGTTATAAAATAAATAAGACATGGGGATGTAATATACAGCATCAGGAATATGATCAATAATATTGTAACCACTTTGTATGGTGATAGATGGTAACTGGGCAGTTTATTGTGGTGACCGTTTTGGATTGTATATAAATATTAATTAAATCACTATGTTGCACACCTAAAACTAGAAATATTTTTTAAACTAAAAGTATTAATAAATACAGGCATATGTGTCAAAACTAGATATTTATGTCCTTTTAAAGGAAAAGGGAAAATGATCTATAACAATAGAAAGAGGTGGTTTTGTATCCAGAATATAATTGTTGGATTTTTCATTGAATAACATTCATAATTATGGTATCAGCACAGCATCTACCACAGTACCTCTGTCATTGAAGCACACTCTTCATGATTTATCTTTGTCAAGGAGTTCTTTCTTTGTTTTATCGGTGTTCTTCAGGCAAAATACACACATTCTGTAACTTGAGAGAGATGGAATGCCATTGAAGGAAAAAGAACTTATTAAACTATTAAATAGGGAGATTGACTATATAGCCTAGTTCATCAATTCTAGGAGGCACTTATTTTTAGTTTTTAACATCTGTGAAATTAGGAATACATCTTATTTGCCTGGTGTCTTAGAGCTGATACTGGTTTTTCATTTCTTATGGTACGTTAATGATGCATCTTATTAAAATTAGTGTCATAGATTCTCTGAAATATTTGTATTTGTGTGGGATAAATGTTAAATGAATTAATTGCTCAAAGTATGTATTTGTGAGAGCTATAGACTGAATATTTTATCCCTAATGTTTTCTATAGTTTGGAAAATTGTTCTTTTATATAGGAGTCAACTTGATATTAAAGTGTTTAGTATTTTAATAAATTTTCATTTAAACTTTATTGGATACATTATATGAGAATAATATAAATGTTGCAAAAATAGTTTCCATTTGTTCTTTATTTAAATTTAATTAAATTAAACTTAATTGAATTTAATTTTAGACAGAGAGTGAGTGGGGGAGGGACAGAGGGAGAGAGAGCGAGAGCGAGAGCGAGAGACAGAGACAGAGAGAAAGAATCCTTAGCAGGCTTCTTGCTCAGCACAGAGCCCGATGTGGGGCTCAGTCCTAAAACCCTGGGATCATGACCTGAGCCAAAATCAAGAGTTGGACACTTAACCGACTGAGCCACTCAGGCGCCACCCCAGTTCTCATTTGTCTTTCAAGCTTAATAATATTAATATACTTACTCAGATGTTTCTACTCTTACCACACATACATCTGTGGTATAAAATGTCCACTTTTTCAAAGCTTTTTAATAATTGATCTATGTTTTAAAAGTTAGATAGCTGTTTTCATTAACCTGATGTCTGATTCTTACAAGGTGATGACATGTTTTTGTTTTTATTTTTAGAGTCTTACATTTAAAGAAAAAGTAACAAGCCTTAAATTTAAAGAAAAACCTACAGACGTGGAGACAAGAAGCTATAAGTATCTTCTCCTGTCCATGGTGAAACTCATTCACGCAGATCCAAAGCTCTTGCTTTGTGTGAGTATTATATATGAGAGACCTTGAAATTACTACAGTAGCTTAATTTGGTTTAAGTGAGATGCCAAGACCTTGGAGATAATTACTAGCTAAATAACACTCACTGATCCTTTCTGGTCATGCTTGAAACCTAAGACATCTTTAAGAAAACTAACTTATGGAGAGAGAAGTTGTACTTCTCTGATAGTGATATAATTAGATCAGATTTCATACCTTTTTTCTTAATTTTCCTTATCGTTAAACTAACATGTTTTTGTGAGATCCTCTTTCTTTATTCTGTTACCACGTTTATATTACTTAGACATCATCCTGGGGTGGGGGTGGAGGTAATGGGGCAACCATAAGTCCGAGTGCTTTCTCATGGTCATGGTTGGTTTTTAAATCTCCAGTTGCTGTTGCCAAGCCCTTTAGGTTTTTTTATTTCCCTTTTTTCCTATCATCAACCTATTATCACCGGCTTTGCCTGGAAATACTGTATTGGAAGGAGAAGGGGATGAAAATGGGTATGGTTAGCACTTAATTATGATCATAACTGCTTTTGCAGCCTCTCTGAGGCATTAGATTCCTGAGGGCAGTACTGTGGTACACAAAATAGTTGGGAACTAACAGATGTAAATGAGTGATAGTTACGCGAAGTGGTTAAAAGCATGGGCTCTGGAGACAGACATAGTTATGTGATTTGGGTGACTTAACCTCTCTTAGTTTTCTCATAATGATAATAATAGTACTTACCTCAGATTGTTAAGCTTGAGATAGCACACTCATGCTTTTAGGAATAATGTTTAAGAAATGTATAATAAGCACTAAATAAATGTTAACTATTAGTACTATTAATAAAATGCAGTTGACGTTAATATTAATGTAATTTATTAATGCCCCAAATATGACAGTTATGTGTTGTGAAGGTCATAGGATAACATGTTCAACCTTTGTTGAAGTTTCTTCAGTCTCCGGGGAGCGGCATCCAGGAAAGTTTCTTACTGCTTTGTTTCGCAGAAGGTTTTCTAAGTGCTACGGTGCTTTCAAATTACTTACTATATATAGGGGCTCATAATTTGATGTCCATATTTTCAAGAGTTCTGTGAACCCCTTCAGTTAAAAAAAAATGTGTACATGAGTGTTTTTTTCCTGCAGAGAAACAAGAGGGGAGGGAGACACATTTCTAAAGGGATTAATAACGCCAAAGGAAGGCTTGTGATATTTTGAACTCTTTGAGAAGCCCATCCAAATTTAGGAGTCCAGTAGAATACATTGTTAGAATTAGGCATGGAAAGTTTCATAAAGTCTTATCCGTGAGCTGTAAGAGTAATCAGATCCCCTTTCTCCTCGTGTCTTGGTGTGTGGCACGTGACAAATACTGTGGTAATATTTCATCATACACTTCATAGAGTACCAGCCCTCTGCATGGCTACACCTCCGGGTAAAGAAGGCACCAAAGTCACTGGTGCCTTCAGTGTTACGTGTTCCGTTATTCAAAGCACAAGAACTCTTGTTGCTCTTTTCCAACGTTGAAATTTAGCAAGCAGAGAAGCCATTTAAACTTGAAATTATTTTCTTTGCTGCCATCTAGTGGTTAAGCAACTTTTCTCAGCGTAACCAAAGCGAAGTGTAAGTAGTGATTCACTGTAAATACTTAATTATTTTCTATTTACATGAAAAAATATAAATCTTAGTAAATAGGAGAAATGTAGGAGTAACTTAAATGATGCCATTCATGGTATTTTTAAAGTAACACGATTTTAATATCTTCCCCTCTACCATCTCTACCCTAATCCATATTACTCTCGTGTTGTCCAGCCTCCTCATCGTCCAGCTAACATCCTCTCCTACCTCCCTCTAAACATTTCTCTGCACTAAAGTTACGGTGCTCTCTTTAGAAACCAAATCTTATCATGCCTTTTATCCAGCTTCAAACGTGTTAGTTGAAATTGCTCTTGGAATAAAGACCAAAACTCCAAAGAGACCTACGGGGGCGTGCAAAGTCTGACTCGCCCCCTACCGCTTCTGCCACATCTAGCATTATCTTTTTCACTGTAGTCAGGATGGTCTTTCATTCCATCTTCCCACACTCCTTCATACCTGCCCCTGCTCTTCCTTCTGCGTATGATATGCTTCTCTTTCCTCTTTGCATAGTAATTCCTGCTAATTTTGAGTAGCGATCACTGCCTTAAGGAAGCCCTCCTGAATTGTGCCACATTTCTCTATCAAGATGCTCACAGCAACGTGTGCCTTCATAATTCTTATCTCATTTGTAGTTTTACAGTTGTTGGTCTGGTTATTTTATTGATGTTTGTCTTTCCCACCAGATTACATGTTCCAAGAGGGTAGGAAACACTTTTTTTTAAATGTTTATTTATTTATTTTGAGAGAGAATGTGCGTGCATGCATAGGGGAGGGGCCGAGACAGAGAGGGGGAGAGAATCCCAAGCAGGCTCCATGCTCAGTGCAGAGCTTAATGTGGGGCTTGATCTCACAAACCATGAAATCATGATCTGAAGTGAAATCAGGAGTCGGATGCTTAACCAGCTGAGCCACCCAGGTGCCCCAGAAACACATCTTTTCAACTTGCTGTGTCTTTGGTATTCAATAAATGTTACTGAGTTATTTGTGAATGAACATAAATTTTATGAAGTAGGCTAAGAGTTGTGAGTTATGGATACTCTGGGATGAGGGCTTACCTTAATCATTATGATGGGAAAGAATCTATAGTTAGCAATATAAAATAGGGACACAGGCTGCATTGGTCTCACTTAAATGAACCATATACTGGTGAAGTGTAAATAGATGCATCCAAGCTATAGGAAGCATTTTAGTCTCTTAAGGTAGAATATATCCTTGTGATGTGCTTTGCTTAGTACCCAGCATTTCTCCACAATGAAAAAGACTGAAGTGCGGGTATCTGGAAGTGTGAATTCCAGCCTTGGACGGCTTAGGGCAGGCCCTTTATTCTAGACAAGACCTGTTCTTTACCTTTGATCACAGTCATTTGTAAGATCAAAACCAATAAGCTCCAAACCAGAGGTGTATTTAGCCAGTGTAGTGTTGGTAAAAAACATTACGTGCTCCTTATACTCGTATAATTTCTTAATTAAAAAGCTAATACCTAGTTTGTGTTTTCCGTTAATTAGAATTTTCTCTGGACATTATTCACATAAAGGAACAGTACAGATGTAGAGTCAGCAAATCCTTAACGAAACAGTTCTGACTTTTAAAAAATTCCACAGTGGTTATCTTACTGTGAAATTCGCCATTTTAAAGTGCATAATTCACTGGTTTTAGTATATTTACAAGACTGTGCGGCATCACCACTACCTAATTCTAGAGCATTTTTTGTAACCCTAAAAAGCAGCTTAATGTACCCATCACCACTCACTCTCTGTTCCCTTTTCTCTCTGGCTCCTGTTAGGTGATAGATCTATTTTTTTTTTTTTTAATTGAAGCTTCTTTCCCTTGCAGAATCCAAGGAAACAGGGGCCTGAGACCCAGGGCAGTACAGCGGAGTTAATTACAGGGCTCGTGCAGCTGGTCCCTCAGTCACACATGCCCGAGATTGCTCAGGAGGCGATGGAGGTGAGGGGACATGGATTCTGGGCTCTCGAAGGGAAGCTTATGCATATTCTTCGTGTTTCTCTGCTGTGTGGTGTCTGGGAGTGATAGATGTCATTCCCGGACATCTGTCAGAGCGAGAGGGTGTTTCCAGAAGTAGTGTGTTTGCATCTGCGTGCTGTTTTATGAACTCTGGAGAAGGAAAAGGTTTACTTGCTTTACATCTCATGTAGCAACAATGTTGTACGAATTCTTATACTCAATTTAAGAAAAACCTCAAATTTTTCTAATTGCAGTTGACCTTTTGGAATTTTTAAAAAATATGTATTGCATTTTAAATTTGCATCTAATTCACATACCATAAAGTTTAGCTGTTTTCAAGTGTGCAGTTCAGTGTTTTCCGGCATATTCACAGAGTTATACAGCCATCGCCACTATCTAATCCTGAAACGTTTTCGTCAACTCCAAACCGAAACCCCGCCACTCCGCATTCTCCTGTTACCCCAGCCACTGGCAACCACTAATCTCTTTTCTGTCTTCATAGATTTGCTTGTTCTAGCCATTTCATAGAAATAGAAGCATGAAATATGGGGCTTTTAGAGTCTGGCTTCTTTCATGTAACATGTTTTCAAGGTTCATCAATACTATAATCTGTGTCAGTACTTCATTCTTTTCAGTCACCAAATAGTATTCCAGTGTGTGCATGTAGGGTCTTCTGTTTATTCATCAGCTGATGGACATTTGGCATTGTTTCTGCTTTTAGGCTATTGTGAATAATGCTGCTATGAACATTTGTGTAAAGGTTCTTTTGTGGATATATCACCAGTGGAATTGGTGGGTCCTGTGGTAACTATGTGTAACTTTTTGAGTGACCAAACTGTTTCCCAAAGCGACTGTCCTTTTATACTCCCATTAGCAGTGTATGAGGGTTCTGTTTCTGCATTCTTGCCAACACTTGGTATTGTCTGTCTTTTGGATTATAGTAATCCTAGGGGATGTGAACAGAATTGACTTTTAAAAAAGTTATTTTTATATTGATTGCTAAATATGGTTTTAATTTAAATCCGTTTTATTGGAAATTGACTGGAGCGGGCAAGATGGCGGAGAAGCAGGGAGCTCTGTAATCCGCGCACGCCCGTATGGATTGAACTGAGAAGGACTGAAGGGATAAAACTTGGATTTGCAAGTGGGGAAAGAAGAGACGCCAGAAAGAAGACAACCTCAAAGATGCCTGAGTGAGTGACTGTGATCTGGGAAATTAGGGGACGGGCGGGTCCCGGTGGTAAAGGGGAAAGGAGCCCCCGAGTCCAACACAGGGAGAGCGCGCTGTGCCCCGGAGACCAGGGGAAGAGAAAGAGAGACGGAAAGCGCACCTAGAACCATCTCTAAGGGAGGAAAAACTCGCCTGTCTCCCCATATATAACTGCCGAGCGCCGGGAGAGAAATCCGTCCCATCTGGCCGGCGAGTTCTTCCCTGGGTGCAGCCGCAGCGGCATCCATTCCAACCGGCACCGCGAAAGGCGGCAGTGCAAAAAGCGGCGGTGGCGGTGCCAAGAAGGGCGCCTTGAAGGGCGGCAGCGGCGGTGGCGGCGGC
>CM053565.1:17690838-17839527 GCA_028646485.1 Cryptoprocta ferox
GAATACTGAAAACAAACTGAGGGGGGAAGGGGAAGGGGGAAAGGTAATGGGGGGTGACGGTCTTGGTGGAGGTCACTTGAGGGTAAGAGCACTGGGTGTTATATGGAAACCAACCTGACAATAAACTATAAAGTTTAAAAAAAAATAAAAAAAAATAAATCCGTTTTATTGAGGTATAATTTACATATAATAAAATCATACAAGATTTAGAATATTTCTAGTTACCCTGGAAAGTTCTCCTATGTCTTATAATCCCACTCTCTGTCCCAAAGACCACTGGTCCGATTTCTATCATAGATCAGTTTTGCCAGTTCTGGAAGTTCATATGAATGAAATCTTAGACTATATATTCCACATATATAGTCTTTTTGTCTGGCCTCTTTGACTCCCAAGTTTTTGAGATTCATCCATGATACTACATGTGTTAGTTCTTTTTTATTTTATTATATTTTATTTTTTTATTGTTGATAGGTATTTCATTTGAGATTAAAGCAGTTTATTCACCTGTCAATGACCAGTTAGGTGAATATGTCCATTGTTGAGAGTTATCTTGTGCGTCTTGGTATTCCCTTCCTTCCTTTCTCCTCTTAGGGCTCTGTCTGCTCCCCTGCTTCCCATGCAACCATTGATCTGCTTTCTGTTATTATAGGTTAATATGCATTTTATACACATGGAATTATAAAGTATAACTGTTTCTGTCTGTCTTAACTCTGCATAGCTGTCATAAATTCATCTGGGTTGCTGCATGTATCAATACTCCCTTAAAAAAAAAACCACATTCCTTTTTATCGCTATATAGTATTCCACTGTGTGGCCATAGCATGATTTGTTCATCCATTTACTTGTTGATGGATATTTGTGCTATTTCTAGTTTTTGGCTATCACAAATAAAACTTCTAGGAACACGTATGTACAAATTTATGTGTAGGCATATGCTTGAATACCAAAGAGTGTGAAAATCTTACTTTGTGGTCTTTATGAGAGACACAGTTTAAGTATAAAGACACTGGCAGATTGATAGTCCAAGGATAGGGAAATATGCTACACAACAGTGAACTCAGGAAAGCTGGAGTAATATACGGAGTTTAAAGCAAGGAGCATTACTGGAGATAAAGTGGGACATCTCTTTATTACAAAGGTGTCCAGTATATCCAGAAAATAAAAGTCTATATGAACCTAAAAACAAAGTTTCAAAATATATAAATATATGAAGTAAAAGTAGAGATAGACAAATCCAGTTTTAGTGGGATGCTTGAGCACACTTTTCTCAAAATCTGATAGAATAATTAAGTCAAAAAAATAGTAAGGATGGAAGACGTGAACAACATAATTATCAGATATGAACTATTTGACATGCATTGAACATGGCACTCAATAAATACACTTTTCTTTTCAAGTACGCATGCCACATTCAATATATCCTGAGCATGAAGTGTAAGTTTCAACAAATTCTAAGAGGTTGGAATCATTCAGAATTTTTTTTGTGACTACAGTGTAATTAAGTTAGAAATCAATAATAAAAAGTTTTATGAAATATCAGATGACTATGTTTTCATTCATACTCTGCAAGCAGGAATGTAAATTAGTAAAACTACCATTAAAATTTGTTTTGTGGTATCTACAAAGTAAACATATGATCTAGCAATTCTATATGTTTACCAAAAGACACATACAAAAATATTAATGGCAATATAATTTGTAATAGCCACCCTCCCCCCCAAAACCTAGAAACACCTCAAATGTATCTACAGCAGAATAGATCATTCAGATTATATTCATTTCATTGGTTACAACAGTGAAAAAAGAAGGAGCTACTATTGCTAAATGCAGAGCATGGATGAATCCGTATCACAAACTTAATGTTCAGTGAGAATAACCGAACACAAAAGGGAACATACTGAACGATTCCCTTTATGTAAATAACAAGCAGGCAAAAGTGATCTATGTCGGTAGAAGTCAGAACAGTGGTTCCCTTTGTTAAGGACTAATGACTGAAGCAAAGGTGAAAAGGGCTTCTAGGCACTGACAGTGTTGATCTAGGTAAAGGTTACATAGAGTATATACATTTGTAAAAATTCTTTGAGCATATATATATATATATATATATGTATATATATGTACTTAAGATTTCCTACTTTATTGTTTGTACTATATGTTTCATTTTACCAAATATATTGTAGCATTCATCGTTTCACTAATTGTTTATATTTGTGTACATTGCTGTTGGACCTATAAGTTGGTCCACTCCTTGCATACTTCTTGGAAGGCTGTTTGACGGTATTTTGCAGATATCTAATTTTTGTCCAAATAATTCCATTCCTGTAATTTTTTTCATCCTCTGAATAGAAAAGGAAGCAGCTACACATACGTGTATGCTTATTGCTGTGATTTATAATAGAATATTAGAATTTCAGGTATTCACTAGTAAGAGAGCAGGTTAATATTCAGTGACAGAATGGTATTTCAACTTGGTAAATTATTAAACATCCATTGAAACATGCCGATCACATGGCAATATGGAAAAATATTGATGAAATGTCAGATGAGTGTACTGTGTTTACAGCTTTGTTAGAATATATGTAAGAAATAAAATGGAAGAGAGCACAACAAGGAAAGCAGTCATATTAAGGCAGGGAAGAGGCTAACACATTGTCTTTCATTATGTTAAAAAGTATTTCTTCAAACAAAAATATAGAGAATTTGCCACTTAAAGTGTCAGTAAACTGTGTTGTTTTTAAACAATAGTAACAATGGAATGTTAATTTGTATGGTTTTTCCTTGATAGGAGAGGTATAAACTATATAATTTTTGAAGATTCTCACAGTGAATTGAAGTTTTCATTATATATCTAAAAGTCATTACAATAAAATAGGATAGAACTTACGTCTGGTCTTTTATATAATGCATGTTTTGGAATTATAAAGTCATCTAAGGTTAGACATTTATGTATCCTTTCCTAACGTAAGGCAGGTTTTCAGTGCAGATGTTAGCAGTTTATGCATTTGATTTGCTTTCAAGAGAAGAAGAAATCAGTTTTCATTATTTGTTCCAAACACCATTTTATTGGAGTTTTAGTAAAAGGCTTTAAAGGGGAGTAAAGAATCACCAAACCTACCGAGCAAGGGCTGAAGAATGCGCAGAGCTCAGCCGTGTGCCTCTGGGGGAAGCAGTATGGGATTGGTGTTAGGGGGGCTGGTTCCAGGGAGGAGTCTAGTTTTACACGTCATACTCCGATGGTTTTAATTACTTTACAGTAGTGTTTTTGTGTATTAGTTGTATATTTTAAGTGAGTTCTTTAATTCTTGCTAATGTTCTGTGAGCCAAATTCCAATTTCAGTCCTGTTGTCTATTGGAATGTTTTAGAACGAATAACCTGCCATGAAATGTGAAGTCTCTTATTCTCCCCTCCCTCCTTTTCTTTGGAAAATAACTGATATTTTCTGTTCCAAAAGAATTTGCGGTGAGCAAGATAACGTCTACTTTATCTTTTGCCCTCGAAATAAAATATCATTGTGTTTATTAATTTTGGGGAGCCCTCCTTACTTGGGGATTAATTTTTGGTTTCACAGGATTCTTTGACACTTATTGAAATGACTTAGTTTGTGTCTTAAAGCAATTTTCATATGTGTACATTGCTCCTCTGAATTGATCAGTCATTTTACTGTGTCCCTACGTGCCATTTAAAAGATTTTATTCTACATACATTATTCCCTATAGATTTGGGTTCTCCAGAGTTCTCTTTTGCCTTTTACTATGTGTTGAGGCTACAATTAAATAGCTCAATTTGTTAGCATTTGTAAAATAAATATTCCAGTGTCACATTTACCAAAAAACTTTTGAGTATCTCTTTTCTCTCTTTTTTAAAATGCAGGCCCTGCTGGTTCTTCATCAGTTAGATAGCATTGATTTGTGGAATCCTGATGCTCCTGTAGAAACATTTTGGGAAATTAGGTATATGTACCGTTATTTTCTAGTTCAAGTTAAAATTTTATTTTGCATTTATTTTTCGTCTTTAGATATTAACTCTATAGTACTGGTCAATTGTAAAACTTTATTTATAGAGGTTTTATGATCTTATATTGTATTTGACTTGAATTATTAGTTAGATTCTTGTTTTAACTCTAAGAATTATTGTCATAGCAATTTAGAAAGTAAGTTTTAAAAAATTGTGCTAAACATTATTACCCAATCATAGGTACTGTTACTTGGTGTATTTTCTTATGTTCCAGATTTCTCTGTAGTTACAATGGTGCTTTAAATTATTACAAATATGAGCTTGGAGTGTTAAAATTGTATAACGTTAATCATTTATTTCAGTTTTTAAAACTATGATCTTTCATAAATTTTCCATAATACCAATGATTTTGATAAGTGAATTAGTAACATCTATTTAGGGGCACCTGGGAGGCTCAGTTGGTTGAGCATCTGACTTCAGCTCAGGTCCTGATCTCACTGCTAGTGAGTTTGAGCCCCGTGTTTTGGGCTCAGTGCTGACAGCTCAGAGCCTGGAACCTGCTTCAGATTCTGTGTGTCCCTCTGTCTCTGCCCCTCCCCTGCCCACGTTCTCTCTTTCTCTCTCTTCCTCTCTCTCAAAAATAAATATTTTAAAAAAATAATGACCACCTGTTTAGAAGGTAAAAATACACACAGAACTTTATAATTTGTTTCCTAGGTTATAGAAATTATCTTTTAAAGAGCACAAAGGCAACACATTGAGAACAACTGGAGTGTGTAAGCCTCAGGTTTTCGTGTTGTCATTATCTCCTCATAGAAGTGGGTGCCCTAAGTCTTCCCTGGCAGCTGAGTTAAATCCAAGACACAGAGCAATGTTCTTCAATAGTAATGTAATGTGAACCACATGTATAAGTTAGAATTTTCTGGGTGGCCACATTACAGAGTATAAAGAAAAGGTAATACTAATTTTAATAATATTTTTAAACCCAGCTTATAGTTCTAGAATATTATTCCAATATGTAATCAATATAAAAGTTACTGAGATATTTTACATTCTTTTTTTCCATCAAGTCTTCAAAATTTGGTTGTGTTTCACACTTATAGCACATCTCAGTTTGGGCAAGCCACATTTCAGGTGCTCATTAGACACATGTGGCTGGCTAGTGGCTACAGTGTTGGACAGTGTGACGACTTTAGAGTAGGGATCAGCAACTTTCTTTTTCTAAAAGGTCAGGTAGTATATATCAGAGGGTTTGTGGGCCAGATAGTGTCTGTCAGAACTATTCATTTTCACTGTTAGAGCCCAAAGGCAGCCATAGACCGTATGTAAGTGGATAGGTGTGGCCATGTTCCACTAAAACTTTAGTTATGGAAAGCAGATAATGGACCGGATTTGGTCTACAGTCAGTTGTTTGCACATCCCTGCTCTAGAACACTGGGTTTACATACAGTCCATGCTGTGCACGTGGGCTGTCATTTCTTTTGAGTCTTCTGCAAAGATGAGATATGTGGATGAAGCGCTTGGGAGTTTGGGGATTGGAAGATTTAGAATTGCTTGCCTTTTTTTTTTTCTCATAATCTGTAGACTTATTCCCTTTGATTATCGTGCTATTAACATTTTGAGAATCGATTTCTTTGAAACAAATCCTAGCTTCTGTAAACATATCCATTATGAGAGAATGTCATTCTTAGGTACTGATTATATCTCTGTTAGGTTATTTATTGATGATACCGATAATCATGAACTTTATGCTCTTGCAGCTCTCAAATGCTCTTTTACATCTGCAAGAAATTAACTAGCCATCAAATGCTTAGTAGCACAGAAATTCTCAAATGGTTGCGGGAAATTTTGATCTGCAGGAATAAATTTCTTCTTAAAAATAAGGTAAGTGAAGCAACATCTTTAAAATGGAAGCATAAGGGGCGCCTGAGTGGCTCAATTGGTTGGGCGTCTGACTTCAGCTCTGGTCATGATCTCACAGTCTGTGAGTTCGAGCCCCGCCGTTGGGCTCTGTGCTGACAGCTCGGAGTCTGGAGCCTGCTTCAGATTCTGTGCCTCCCTCTTTCTCTGTCCCTCCCCCCACTCATTCTTGCCCTCCATCTCTCTCTCTCTGTTTCTCTCTCTGTTTCTCTCTCTCTCTGTTTCTCTCTCAAGAATGAATAAACTTTAAAAAAATTAAAATAAAAAATAAAATGGAAGCGTATTTGGCGGTAATGGGAAGAGATGAAGGAAATGTATTTTAGCCAAATTAAGTCCTACTTTTGCTCTTTCTGCCTACAAAGTCTTCAAGGGGAAATATATGTGCAGACGGTAATGGCTGAGAAGTTAACATTTTAAGAATTGTTCAGAATCTTTGTCCTTCAAGTTGCAATCTTGATCAAATCTCATTGAGTTCAACAGGACTGTATGGGACAGGCCTAGAAGGAGTGGGGGCTGCTGTAACCACATTAGAGTGAGAAATGTGTTCTGTCTTGTCTCGAGTTCATGCGTAAGATGCGAATCTTATGGCTTAGGCTAGTCCAGTTGTCTGTCAAGAAACTGAAGGGAAGAGGTTGAGGGTCTTTAGACTAAGTTTATTTATATTTCTGCCATAACAATTTCACCTCTTCAAATATCTGAGCCTTCTCCCTTAGGGTTGAGTGAAAAGTCTTGATTCTGAACTGTTAAAACACGGGGACGAGGTTAAAACACGGGGATAGAGAAGAGCCTGAAATTTCTTTTCTGTAGTCAATTAAACATTTTTTCTATTATGGCATAATTTTTGGAGTTCTTGATTCAATGAATTTTTATCCTTTTTTAGAATAATAACTCCAAGATCTCTTAAACATGTTATCCTCATGCTTTTCAGTGTACCGTGCAGCTTGTTAAATTTCTTTGTTTAGAAATGGGCTAATGGTGAGTTGGGTTTTTACACATCTGGGTTATCTCAGTGTGTTGATATCGTGGGATTTGGCGTTATTCCAAAGATAAGGAACAAGATTAGACTTCAGATGTAATGCCTTTGCCTATGGTATAATTCTCCAGAGTATAAGCATTAGTAATCCAGTAATAACCTGTAGTACTCTGGTCAGTAAAGTTACCCTTGCAACAGGCTTGGCATATTTACCAGTGTTAATTACTGGTCCAAAGGAACTTAGTCTCAAAAGAGTCAGCTTGCAATTATCCTGATAGGGCACAGGGTAAAAATCTTATGGGGGAGAAAATCTTTGTCATTTATAATTGACTGAGAAGTACATTATATTTTTCATATGGTAGATTTATGTTGTTGTTCAACTGTGCCCATGTTAGATCTAGAAATGTTAATTTGCATTTTTAGAATCTGTTGATTTGAAGGGTAGAAGGCTAAGAGGAGTTTCAGAGACCTTGAGCCAACATTATTCGTACTACTGGGTTTCTAGTGAATATTCTTCAAGGAATAGGAGTTGGGATGAGAGGTTTTCCAGGATAGTCGCAAACAGGAAGACTGCTCATATGACGTATTTATTTTTCTTGGTTGTCAGTGCTTCGGAAAGTCTCACTTGTTTCTTCTTTTTAGCAGGCAGATAGAAGTTCCTGTCACTTTCTCTTCCTTTATGGGGTAGGATGTGATGTTCCTTCAAGTGGAGCTACCAGTCAGATGTCCATGGATCATGAAGAATTAATGCGTACTTGTACGCCTGGAGCCTCTCTTCGGAAGGGAAAAGGAAACTCCTCTATGGTAAGCAGCTTCTTTGGTAGTTTTCAAACCTGCATCGTTACCATCTGTGCCGGATGTTTTTAACGGAATGAACTTCGGTAAATTTCAACCAGATGCTACAGCGCGGTAAAGAACTGCTTAGATTCGAGTTCCGTCACTGATCTTTGTGGGACCTCAGGCACATCCTTGACATCCCTGGGACATCAGCTTTAAAATGCGGATAACAACAATTTATGCCCAAGAATTGTTGTGATGATTAAATGGGATTGTGTGTAAACAGCGCTTGATTGACACTTACTGATAAGGTATAACTGAGAGCTGTGATTATCATAAACCTCTACTGTACAAAGGGCCATTCAGATCCCAGAAGTTTAAAAGTTGTACCACCTAACAAAAATACAGATTTACTGGGAGAGAAAGCACTTTGCTTGATATAGATAAGTGTCTGTGTTTTTTGTTTGTGTGCATAATTCTTTTTAAAAATAAATCACAGTACAAGTGAAAATAGCACATCATTACAAAAGAGTATCTTTTCCAGACCAAACTTTTTTTTTTTACTGTTAAAAACATAAAAGCACTATTTGTGGCATTTAGGATGCAGCTACCAATCTAGAGGGTACATTCTAATTCTTATCAGTGGAGATGAGTGTCTGTTTGCCTTTTTCATGGGAAGGTCAGCGGTATGTATTTGCAGCCTTGTCGTAGGATTAGGTTAACTTTCCTAATCTTTGCCATAATACAGTCTACAGGAATCTTGATTATACTAATACTCCACAGAAGATCTTGCTGGTCCACGTTACCATTGGCATTATACTGTTAGACTTGGAGGTCAAGAAGTACAGACCAAAGTTCTTTTATCCCTGATTTTCAGTATAACCTCCTGCTGAGGAAAAAACAAACAAGCAGTACGGTGTTTACTGCTGTCTATGTTAACTGCAGAATTTACATTCAATTTTGTAAATGAGGATTTCTTGTGGGAATATGTAATCCAGAATCAAGTACATCTTCCACAACAAGATTTGGTTCTTGTCCATGCCCTTATTTTAGTCCCTGTTGCGGTGTACTTACTGTATTTCATCCCCCCACCCCCACCCCCGGTTGGTAGATAGACTTTCTTACTACTTCCTTTGTCATTTATAATTGAGTTGGAAGTGCATTGCGTTTTCCATTCCGTAGATTTATGCTGTGGGTACTTTACTTGTGTTTGCGTTAGACTTAATCTATATTTCTAGAATCTGAAGTAGGATAATACCTATTTGATTTGAAATTGGACAAATAGTAGCATTACATTGGTCCAAATAATCTCATTTCTCATTCAGACAAGATATTTAGGGGCTTGAAAATTCCTGTCATGAGTGCAGGGAAAAGCTTTTGTGTGTGTTATTGAATGCACACGTATGTGGTACACGGTTTGTTGCGTTGTTGGATTTTAGAAATAAAGTTACCTGAGTTGCAAAGTTACCAGTGTCTCCCATCCCTGACCCCCAGGATAGCGCTGCAGGGTGCAGTGGCACCCCACCCATATGCCGGCAGGCTCAGACCAAACTGGAAGTGGCCCTGTACATGTTTCTGTGGAGCCCTGACACCGAAGCGGTTCTGGTGGCCATGTCCTGTTTCCGCCACCTCTGTGAGGAAGCAGACATCCGGTGTGGGGTGGATGAAGTGTCGGTGCATAACTTCTTGCCCAACTATAACACATTCATGGAATTTGCCTCTGTCAGCAATATGATGTCAACAGGTAACTATGGATAATGTCCCACGCCACCCCCCCCACTCGGTTCGCCGTACTACATTTGTTTAAAAACTGGCAGTATAAATTACTGTCAGTTACAGACTATGTAATTTACTGTGCCCAAACTGTATATGGTGAAGTTTTAAACATACCGGCACATGTTTTGAGTAAATATAGGTGGGAATAGCTTATTTTATGCTGTGGATATTGTAGAGTCCAAGTTAAATACCTTTCCTGTGAGGTCGGCAAAAGGAAGCACTCATTCCACTCCTTCTACTCTGCCTTAGGGGTTTGGCCCGCCAGGCTCTCCCTGGGCATTCGGGGCTCTGAGTGCAATGAGTTGATGTGCTGTTGTCTTTGCTTAGGAAGAGCAGCGCTTCAGAAAAGAGTGATGGCACTACTGAGGCGCATCGAGCACCCCACTGCAGGGAACACGGAGGTATGCTCTCTGCAACGGAAACAGCCCCCCAGGCCTCACCCTCGATCGGAGAAGCCGCGTGTTGTGTGTGTGTGACCAGGAATGGCTTTTGAAGCAGATCTAAGATATGTGTGCATATTACATGTGGGATATTATACTTCTAGTGTGCACCAAGTTTGAGACCTATTGCTGATAGATTTCTAGCCCTAGGTTTAAAGTTGCTTTCAAGTGGTAATTGCCTTCGTTTTAGGCTTGGGAAGATACGCATGCAAAGTGGGAACAAGCCACAAAACTAATCCTCAACTATCCAAAAACTAAAATGGAAGATGGCCAGGTGAGTTTGTGAAGTTGATTTTTGTCTTTTAATTGATTTGCTAAACATGTGTACTTCATTTCAGTCATCTTTTGAGTCACTCAGTATAATCTCTGTATAGTTGTCGTAAGACTTACTTAGTTTGGTTCATCTAAAACTGCACTATTATGGGGACGCCTGGGTGGCTCAGTTAAGTGTCTGACTTCGGCTCAGGTCATGATCTCATGGTTCGTGAGTTCTAGCCCCGTGTTGGGCTCTGTGCTGACAGCTCGGAGCGTGGAGCCTGCTTCAGATTCTGTGTCTCCTTCTCTCTGTCCCTCCCCTGCTCGCTCTCTCTCAAAAATAAGTAAACATTAAAACTGCACTATTAGGGTAGCCACTAACCACGTGTGACTACTTACGTTTAAATGAAAATTTAAAGTAATTAAAATTAAATACAGTTAAAATTCAGTCTCTCAGTCGTAGGGTAGCCACATTTCAAGGATTCATTAACCATATGTAGCAATTTGCTACTGTATTGGACAGCACAGATATAAAGTGTTTCCATCAATGCAGATATATGGGCCAGCAGGAGCTAGAGATGATTTGTGGTAGAGACCCTTACTTTACCCTCTTTCCTTCTCTTTTTCCATCAGAGTATTTCACAGAATTTTCAGGAAAGGGATGACAGAGTTAGAGAAAATAAATTAAAATTGAAACATTTTACTATTTTGTTAGGTATTTTTTTTTAATTAACTAATTTATTTTTGAGAGAGACAGAGACAGCATGCGTAGGGGAGGGGCATAGAGAGAGGCAGAGAGAGGATCCCAAGCAGGCTCCGCACTGTCAGCACACAGCCCAGTGCGGGGCCTGAACCCACGAACCTGTGAGATCATAAAATATGTACCTAATGTCATTTGGAGAGGACATGGGGCCTTAAGATGAAAGCTTTTTTTGGGTAACTTTTATTGAGATATAATTTGCATACCATACAGCTCACCCATTTAAAATGCACAGTGCACTTTCTGCTGCCTTTCCTTGCCGCCAAAATGGTGCGCACGAATGTTCTGGCAGGTGCTCTCAAGAGCATCAACAATGCTGGAAAAAAGCACACGCCGGGTTTTCATTAGGCCAGGTTCCAAAGTCGTTGTCCGGGTTCTGACTGATGACGAAGCATGGTTGCACTGGTGAGTCTGAAATCATCGATGATCACAGAGCCGGGAAGATTGCCGTGAACTTCACCGGCAGGTTCAACAGCCCTCGATTTGATGTACGACTCAAAGACCTAGAAAACCGGCAAAATAATCTGCTCCTGTCCTGTCAGTTCAGTTTCATCGTACTGACAACCTCACCTGGCATCACGGGCCATGAAGAAGCAAGATGGAAACACACAGGAGCGGAAATCACAATCCTGGGTTTCTTTTTCTAGGGATAGTTACGTATGTGCAAATAAAATGCTGCAATCGACCAAAAAAGAAAAAAAGTACAGTTCAGTGGTTTTAAGTCTGTTTACAAAGTTGTGCAACCATCACCCCAATCAGAAAACCCATATACCCTAGAGCTATCATTCCCTTATCTCCCCTCCCCCCCCACCCCCACCCTAAGGCAACCACCAGCCTGCTTTCTGCACATTTCACATAATGTGGCTGGTTTTTCTCACTCGGCATAAAGTTTGTAAGGTTTGTTCATGTGAGTCAAAAGCTTTTTGAAAGGAGTTTAATATTCTGGCCGGTTATATTAGTCTATGGCAAAAATGTATTAGTGGCTCTTAAAAATGTATATGGTAATCTAAGTTTGGACTTCTTTGTTTTTCATCTTTCACATCATTTTTTTTTTAATTGGAACATAACGTACATACAAAAGCATGTATAAATCTAAGTGACAGTTCACAATATTAGGAGATGGAAATGCCTCTGCACCTGGCACCCATGTCAAGAAACAAATCATTACTAGCACATCGGAAGCCTTTGCTGAGCCCTCTTCCAATCACTAACAACCTGAGAGTAACCCTTGTCCTGACTACTGAATACAGTAGCTTTCCTGTTTCACACTTTCTGTAAATGGAATGCTGGAGACGTAGTCTCTCAAATCGGGCTTCTTTTACTCAGCATGGCTTGTGCAAGTCATCCACACTGCTCTGGACCATTGTCATTCATCCCCTGTTATTTCATTCAGCACACAGTCCACAATTTAATTTTGCTTTCTACTCTCTTTGGACGTTGGATAGCTATACAAATACTAGTTATTTTGACTAGTGCTGCTTTGAACATTCTTGAATGTGTCATTGGTAACTGTCTAGGTGTATTTCTGCAAAGCACATACTTCACAGTGGCACTGCTGGTTGACAGGCTCTGCAGATACACCTCTGGAGAATATAAATTGATACAACAAGTACTTAAAAAACTGGTGGTTTCACAAAGGCTTTTGAAAGACAACATTTTTAAAAAATGTTTGTTTATTTTTGAGGGACAGTGCATGCGCAGGAGAGGGGCAGAAAGAGAGGAAGACAGAGGATCTGAAGCCGTCTCCACACTGTCAGCACAGAGCCTGATGCAGGGCTTGAACCCACAAATCGTGAGATCATGACCTGAGCCGACATCAAGAGTCAGACTCTTAACCGACTGAGCCACCCAGGCGACCCAAGACAATTATCATTTTAAAATTAACTGCTATAGCTCCTATGTAAATGATGAAATATCCAGACATTATAAGCATTCCTTTTACTGGAACTAATGCTACATCATATGTTAACTAATTGGAATTTAAATAAAAACTTGAAACGAAAATTAAAAAAAAAAAAAGCATTCCTTTTAAAGAGTATATGCATGGGGCACCTGGGTTGTTCACTTGGTTAAGTGTCCAGCTCTTGATTTCGGCTCAGGGCATGCACGGTTCTTGGGATTGAGCCCTGCATGGGACTCTGCACTGACAGCGTGGAACCTACTTGGGATTCTCTCTTCTCACTCTCTCTCTACCCCTTCCCTGCTTGCACTCTCTCTTTCTCTCTCTCAAAATAAATAAACATTAAAAAAAAAAAGATAGGGTATATGCCAAATTGATTCACTAACAGAGGTCTTTTTGTGGTTTCTTATACCTGCATGAACAATATTTCTGTGATTGTCAATTTTTTGTGATTGTCAAATTAGAGCTCTATAAAGACCAAAAGGAGAAAATAAAATATTGCATATACTTTTTTCTAATTCAATTAGGTAAAAAAATATTTTGAGGTACTTAAATATTCAATAAAATTAGATAGTTATATCAGGCCTTGGCAGAGGTAAGCTGAAAACATGTATATATAAAAATTTGTTGTTGTTTATTTATTTTGAGAGAGAGTGAGTGAGTGCAGGTGTATTCATGAGAGCAGGGTAGGGACAGAGAGAGAGAGAGAGGAGAGGGAATCCCAAGCAGGCTCCATGCTGTCAGTGCGGAGCCTGACACGGGGCTCGATCTCACGAACTATGAGATCATGACCTGAGCCAAAATCAATTGGACGCTTAACCAAGGAGCCACCAGAGGCCCCACCTGCAAATGCTATATTAACATAGTATATTCAATTAAAAACTGAATACAGTATGCCAGAGAATGGAACATTATCAAAGGAAACCTGAAATTATACTAGTGGAACAGAACTGAAATGCAAGAAACTTGTGGTAATCATTCGAACCCCATTAAATAAACAATTCAAACTGGAGAAAAAACACTAACCTAATTCTTTATGTGCTGCAGAAGTCAAGACACGAAAGATCCGCCCAGAGAGAAGAACAATGCCACTATCAAGATGTTTATATTTCAGCTTAAGTTTAACCTCACTTATTTAGCTTTTTTATATAATATGATGTAGTTCAAGAGCATGGAACTAACTTGAAAGCAGAATAATCACTACAATGTTCCCAGAAGCAAGAAGGGAATAAGTATTATTGTTTCTGTTGGAGGGAGTCTAACCAAGACTGCCAAAAAGTGCTGCGAAAAGCAAGGCTGAGTGATAAAATATGAACCCTGTGAGAGAACAGTTTTTAAGCCTATTATGAGAACTTAGTTACTAAAACGCAGATTGATAATAGTACATTAAATGTAATGAATCCACCATACCTAGTCAATAAGAATATGGAGAATGAGCTTTGACTACCATGTAAAAAATTCCTCTTTACATGGTCTTGCCTAAATTTTCAAGGCAGCCTTCAATGACTGTCATTTGAATCTGTCAATCCAACCTACTAAGGAATAGAGAAGTTTCTCTGCTTCATGTATTAATCCTTCAGAAAGATTCATTGAATCATATCTTGAAGTGTAGGCCACAATAAAGTCCTTCCAAGCACATGTTACCCAAATTAATGCCTGTTTGAGCATTATGTTGAATTGATGTTTATGAACTGCAGGTCCTTGAGTTAGTCGTTAATGGTAAATAGATGCTAAAATGGGAAGATGGTGTTGAAGAGAAGATGTTAGCTCTGCATGTGAATTAATCGGAACCAGCTGCTCTTCACACCCAGATACTTCATCACAATCAGCCACATTCTGATTTTGCCCTGATCTCAATGCTACTGCAACTGACATCAGCCGCACGTAGCATATCATCAACAATATGCCCATCATGGTGGTAATAATGGTGGCGGTGGTGGTGCTGTAGAGCAATAAATTGAAGGCAGTTAAATGATCCATTCCCAGTAGCCTCCCCAAGAAAGTCCCCAGTGTGTGCAATACAAGATTCTTGAGATGCTTGTGCTATGTGAACAGTGTTTATTTTCCCTGAAATACCATGCTCTGGATCTTGACAGTGTGAACAGGCATCTGGCACTTGTATTTGATTATATTCTGATGGCATTACTTAGTGTTAAAAACCAGGTCCTTTCCTATTCTGTTGTTTGTCCCATTTCTTTCTGATGGGCTGTGGGAATCCCCTAAGCAAATGCCTGCTTGATTTTCTAGCTCTCTAGTCTGAAGATCTGTATCACACCTGCTTTTAGGAGGATTATGACCATGATTGTCATCTTCGTCGTCATCTTTAAGGGGTTTCATATGTGCAGTGTCTTCTGACTGTGCCTCCCTGCTAGGGCTCCCGGCTGACTGGCTTGCATGGCTAGAATTCATCTCATTGCTAGATCCATCACTATGCCCGCTGCTGCTACCAGGACCACTGCTTTCTTCTTCACCACTGTTGGCAATTTCATCAGAACTTCCCTGCATGGATTCCTCTGCGTCTGAAAGTCGCTGCTGCACATGCTTGGGTCTACTGATAAGTTGTTCATCCATTTCAATGTCACTGCCTCCACTCTGATGGGTATCACTGTTACCAGTACTCTAAGGACTAGATGCAGGGGACCAAGGTGATAGAGCTGCTCTTCTGAGCTCTTCTTCCTCTTTCTTATTTAATTCAGTATTTAATAAAGATGCAAAAGAACTCTGTTTAGATACCTGAGCCTAGTGCTTTATTCCATAATGCTCTTTTTTTAATTATTATTAAATAATGTTTTCATTCATGTTGATGCCAAGTATAGTGTTAGTTCAGCACGAACTCTTGGCTCAAGGGGTGAGACTGGATAAAAGAGATGTCTATGTGGTATTGGATCCAAATTTTTGATGAAGAAAAATAAGTGATGTATGTACTGATTACAACGTTTCAGCCCTGCTGCAGCCTACATGCAGTCAATATGCTGAGTGCTCATACTCAGTTGCCCTTCTGCCACTAACAAATTCGAAATCTCTTGGCGGTGTGTGATAATCTCAGTGTGTAAATTTGGTCCGAATCTACGCTCTACCACATTGTTGCTTATAAGCCAGTTTACAAGTTCTTTTGCAGTGGTCATTTCTGTGTCTGATACCAATGATTCTTTATGGCACAAATCAACGAAGGCATGTCATTGATTCATTATCGGACTTAGTCTAGCCGACCTCACAAAGTGGGTGACAGAAAATACTCAAGTGCAAGATCCAGGCTTTCTCTGTCAGAGCAGAGAGTTGTAGCCAGTGGTCCTTTCACTGTGCTACACGTTAAGTCGCCATGTTGCAAGCTGCGCTCTGTCTCTACTCTTGTTCAGAGAATTTGCACAAATCCCTATAACATAGGTCCTAAAAGGGATAATGTGCTGCACGACAGCAGGGATAGTAGTCATAGTCTCCTCTTAGCTACAGCTGTAATAAATGCATGTGTCATGAGAAATGATAGTTTCAGGAGTTCCTTATTCAAAGTAATCCTTCATGGGAGAAAGGCCATTCTTCTCACAAAACAAACATACATAATGAAGCAAGTGGAATGGTATTTTTAAATCTTTGCCACACATCGTTAAGAGTTTTTCTTTCTCATCTGTACTCTGTGAACTAACAGGATCAGAACTCTCTGAAGATGACTCCTCAGTCCGATTCTTGTAGGGTTTGATTATTCTCTATTTCTTGTTTTTCTGTACTCCCTTCCTTACAGTTGTAAGTGGTTCTTTTGCTTGATTACTCTCATCTTGCCATGCAGAATGTTAGTAGTAGTACGATGTGGGCACCTGGGTGGCTCAGCCGGTTAAGCGTTTGACTCTTGGTTTCGGCTCAGGTCATGGTCTCACAGTTCATGGCTTCGAGCCCCGTGTCCAGCTCTGTGCTGACAGTGCGGAGTCTGATTGGGATTCAGTCTCTTCCTCTCTCTCTACCCCTCTTCTGTTTGCACTCTCTCTCGTTCTCTCAAAAATAAATTAACACTAAAAACAAATAGTAGTACAGTGTTTGCAAAGCTGGTCCCAGAGCACTTGAACTTGGGCCATCACTAATAAGTGCACACATTACTTGGTAGAAAAAATGCTTATATTCCTTGAAGCAGCATAGACATTGCCTGTAGGTCCAGGGATTGGTGTAAGCAAATAATTTGATTGTATGTTCCTTTCTGAGCTGCAGCCCGAAACCACCTTCTGTGTCTGATATCACATATGTGTGTATCGCTCCCTCCATTCCGTAAGGTTCATTTGCCCTTGAGCAGTAAGATACCTTGATATCACTAGAAATGGTGGAGTGAAGACTTGTGTTTTTAAAATGTAAAAATTGCTCTCTTGTCATGGAAGAAGTGTTGGATAAAAAGTAATTTGTCAAGTCTCTCAACTCATTAGGTTGGACTCACGTTTTCCATAAAACTTTTGTGTTTAGGCTGCGGAAAGCCTTCACAAGACCATTGTTAAGAGGCGAATGTCTCACGTGAGTGGAGGAGGATCCATAGATTTGTCTGACACGGACTCCCTACAGGAATGGATCAACATGACTGGCTTCCTGTGTGCCCTCGGGGGAGTGTGTCTGCAGCAGAGAAGCAACTCTGGCTTGGCAACCTACAGCCCGCCCATGGGCCCAGTCAGCGAACGCAAGGGTTCCATGATTTCTGTGATGTCCTCGGAGGGAAATGCAGATACACCTGTCAGCAAATTCATGGATCGTCTCTTATCCTTAATGGTGTGTAACCATGAGAAAGTGGGACTTCAAATACGGACCAACGTTAAGGATCTAGTGGGTCTAGAGTTGAGCCCTGCTCTTTATCCAATGCTATTTAACAAACTGAAGAGCACCATCAGCAAGTTTTTTGACTCCCAGGGACAGGTAAGGTGTTCTCTGCTTTATTTTTCACCCATTTCTGTGAATAGATTGACTTGTTTGATAAAGAAACCTTTTTCTTTTGATTATTTAATTCAATCCTGGCATGAACATGCACTCACAATTTTTTTTTTAATGGGCAACAAATTGCAGGAAGAAGAATCATCTAATATAGAGAGCAGTTTGGTTGTTAGGAACTCTAGTGTGTGGCTGTGCCAGGGGTCATGAATGTCTTGGGCACGGGTACGAGTGTCTGTGTGCCTATTTGGATATATGCCCTGGGGTGTTTTTTGCTCGTGTGTGACAGTTAGGTCATGCAGTTTCATCTGGGGTGTGTCGGCGCTGCATCGACACCAAAATGTATTTTGTTCTTTATGTAGGTTTTATTGACTGACACCAACACTCAGTTTGTGGAGCAAACCATAGCTATCATGAAGAACTTACTAGATAATCATACTGAAGGCAGTTCCGAACATCTGGGGCAAGCTAGCATTGAAACAATGATGTTAAATCTAGTCAGGTAAGTATTTCTGCTGAAATGTGGTGGAAACACATCAATGTTGGTGGTTACTAGTGAAATGATTTGCTGTTCTTTATCGCACTCAAATTGGGGTGCAATAAGGTAAGCACAAGTTATGTATGTGCTCCTATAAATAAAAAGATTGCAGATTTTGTAGTCACATTTCATCATTTTACTTAGAGATTAAAGCATTTACAAAACTTTTGTTTATGTCTGATGTGTTTTTCCCCCCTGAATATTTCTATGTCTAAATAGATACGTTCGAGTGCTTGGGAACATGGTCCATGCGATTCAGATCAAAACAAAGCTGTGTCAGTTGGTCGAGGTAATGATGGCCAGGAGAGATGACCTCTCGTTTTGTCAAGAGATGAAATTTAGGTGAGTTCTCAAAAGAGCAAAGTAGGGTCTTGTAAATCTTATGTTCAATGAAGTACAAAAAAAGAAAAACAGCAACAGGCACTTGACTTTCATAGGAAAGGGGAGGGAGAAAATGGAAAAGCAGCAATTTACCTTTTTATTTTTCTCTCCCTGTATTTTCAAATTTCCCAGAGCTTTGTGCCCATGACAGTACTTCCTTTGTCTAAAATTATAAGAATTTGATTCTGCTTCCAAACTGATATTCTAGCTAAGGGCTAAGGTGGAAGATCGGTATCCCGCTATCCAAGTTGCCTGTTTGTGCCCTTCTGCCTGTTGAGAGTTGGAATAGCGGTTTCTCTTTTATGAAACTGCCATGTCGCCCAAGTGATTTGGCAAATGTTTGCACTATTAAAAATATTTATATGACTGGAGGTGAATGTGTGACTTAAAAAAAATTGTTTGCTATTTTCCTTTTCTCTGCCATTCTGTAGGAATAAGATGGTAGAATATCTGACAGACTGGGTCATGGGAACATCAAACCAAGCAGCAGATGATGATGTAAAATGTCTTACAAGGTAAAAAAAAAAGAATGATCTTTAATTAAGTATTAGCAGGTTTACTCAGGGTGTGGATACTATATCATCCCTATTATAAATATATTTTATGTGTTTTTTGGATAGCAAGGTTTTGCATTTGAATTATTTAAATCTTTCTATTTTTAGCTGAATGATTTTCAGTAAAATCAAATGTGAGAAAGCGATGTTTGGAAACTTAGTGTTGTCTGTTTAGGAGAATTAGTCAATAGTTGTTGGAAAAGAAAATATATAAAACATGTAGATTGTATTTATTTTTTAATTAGCTAAAGGTAGTACTTAAGGAACTAAATAATCTTGAGTCTTTTCTAAAAAGTAATTTCCTGTATTTGCTCAAATGGTAAATACTTATTGTCACAGATCAGAAAATAATTGAACACTGAAGTACCTAATAATCATTCACATATACTCCTTTGGTGAGGCTTGGTTTTATGAAAGTTACCATCACCTTCTCCCTAACTTGAAATGCTTTTGCATTCTGGGTGTGCATGTTACCTCAAATTATTTCGGTTGTCCTAATAAGTTTAATGAACTAGGTGGTTCCTAAATTCCTAAAGTTCTGCTAGGAAGGTGTTTATTTGTGGGGAAGGTCGAGTGGAAGAACCTGAAAGACTTATATGGTCCCTAAATTTTCTTTCTTCAGAGACTTGGACCAAGCGAGTATGGAAGCAGTTGTTTCACTCCTGGCTGGCCTTCCGCTGCAGCCTGAGGAAGGAGACGGCGTGGAATTGATGGAAGCCAAATCACAGTTATTTCTTAAGTAAATTTCGGTCACCAAAAACACAAAGCAAAAAACAAAGCCCCACATACAACAAAATCTAACCAAAGTGGCAAATGATTGTGTTTAGAAAGCGGACCTTATTACTTGGGTTTTATGGCCATTGGCAGCTGCTTATAAAGTATAACCCATGCACGAAGCAATATTCCCCATGATAGGACTGGGTTAGGAAAGCAACTGTGTTTTGTGTTTTTAAAGAAAATAATCTGATCATTGAATTATTGACAATAAAACCCAGATCACTTCATTAAGCCATTTAAAATGGCATTGTCTAAACTATTTGGACTACTAATTTTATATGGCAAACAGTAAAAGTGTTTCCTGCATCAACCAGGAAAAATTGCATCTGTTTGGTGCCTGTGTTATGAAATACGTACTGGCTTCATCAGGATAAACTCATATTCAACATAGTACACTTCGTGATAAACCATGCTGGCTCATTGTCCCGGGACTGGAGAGAAGCAGATACCCAAGACCACTCATGTGATACACATGTGATCATTTCAGAATATCAGATTGGCTTTCTGGTTGATGTGGCCTTCACTGTGTAAGAGTCAGTCTTTTTATTTCTCAGGTATTTCACGTTGTTTATGAACCTTTTGAATGACTGTAGTGAAGTTGAAGATGAAAATGCACAAACAGGTGGCAGGAAACGTGGCATGTCTCGGAGGCTGGCATCACTGAGGCACTGTACAGTCCTTGCAATGTCCAACTTACTCAATGCTAATGTGGACAGCGGCCTCATGCACTCCATAGGTGAGATAAAATGAAAGCTTCATAGAGAAATTGACAACCTAGAGAATTGGCTTGTAAGACAAGCAAAATTGTAACAGTCCATGTTAGTAAATTTGCATCTATCTGTCCCTATCAGGTTTAGGTTATCACAAAGATCTTCAGACAAGAGCTACATTTATGGAAGTTCTGACAAAAATCCTCCAACAAGGCACAGAATTTGACACACTTGCAGAAACGGTGCTGGCCGACCGGTTTGAGAGGCTGGTGGAGTTGGTGACGATGATGGGAGACCAGGGAGAGCTCCCAATAGCCATGGCTCTGGCCAATGTGGTCCCGTGTTCTCAGTGGGTGAGTTCCTAGAGGAAGTGCAGAACTGGAGTCTGGCACATAGCAGGTGCTTCCAAATTTATTCATTCTAGGACTGGTTTGTTTTGTTTGTTTTTGTTTTAATGTATGTTTGTTTTGAGAGAGGGAGAGGGGGAGAGAGAGAGAGAGAGAGAGAGAGAATGAGCAGGGGAGGGGCAGAGAGAGAATGGGAGACAGAGAATCCCAAGCAGGCTCTGCTGATAGGTCAGAGCCTGATGCGGGGCTCAAACCATGAGATGGTGACCTGAGCCGAGATCAAGAGTTGGATGCTTAACCGACTGAGCCCCCCAGGTGCCCCTCATTCCAGGAGTGTTTATTGCATGAATTGCTAAGACTTTAGAGCCGGAAGAAACTTCAGCTATTATTCGAGTGGTTTTTCAGCCATGGGAAAGTAGTTGTGGCTTCTAGCCCTCAGTAGTGTTCTTACCTTAAGTATGAGGATCTTATTCCTCATATATTACAGTGAAACTCAAATTCCTTCCCTGTCCCACTGAAAAGTTCCATTTAAACACTAATCAAAAGAAAATTAAAACCACTGACCTGGTCTGGTGTTTTCATGTATTAAATGAGCTGATTAAGGTTATATCTCATATTTACTTGTCATTAATGCTGAAGCTAGAATGAAAGGCTCGTGTGTCCGGTTCACAACTCTTCTATAATGCACTGTACGATTTTCTAAAAACCTATATTTGCATTAAAAATTGTTGCTTGTTTTAAACACTGAACACATGATATGGCTATGTGGTCTCTTATTTATCTATGTAGGTATGTGTTTATTTGTGAGAGAGAGCGCGTGAGCGCGCACGCACTCAGACGCACAAGCCGGGAAGCGGCAAAGGGAGAGAGAGAATCTTAAGCAGGTGCTGTTCTCAGCATGGAGATCAGTGTGGGGCTTGATCCCACAACTCTGGGATCATAAGTTGAGCTGAAATCAAGAGTTGGACGCTCAACTGACTGAGTCACCCAGGCGCCCCTGGGCCTCTGTTAATAAAAAATTTTCTAATTTAAAAAAAATTTTTGTTAATGTTTTATTTTATTTTTGAGAGACAGAGAGAGAGGGAGACACACAATCTGAAGCAGGCCCCAGGCTCTGAGCTGTCAGCGCAGAGCCCAACTTGGGGCTCAAACCCACAAACAGTGAGATCATGACCTGAGCCGAAGTCGGAAGCCCAATCAACTGAGCCACCTAGACGCCCCTAAAAAATTTTCTTAAAGCCATGCTATTTTTGACGGTATATACCTAACATTTGAGAAGGGTTGTCCTTTTCCATGCTAAAAAGCTATTCAGTTTATATTGTACCAAAAATGATTTCAGTTTAGCAGATTATAACAAATCAGGTAATCTGTGATTGCCTGTAGATTTTTTTTTCTGCTTAAAAAAGCTGTAGGATCTTGTTCCTCATGCTTCAGTAAACTTTATACTCCTTACTCTGGCCTATAAGGTTATACCCAACCTGGGCTTTGCCTCCCCTCTGACATCATCTCATGCCCCTTTCTTTTTCTTTTTAATTTTTTATGTTTATTTATTTTTGAGAGAAAGAGGGACAGAATGTGAGCAGGGGAGGGAATAGAGCAGAATATCTGGGTCTTCTTTGGCTTCTAGATTCTTTGGTTAGCATTGTCGAATTTTGTCCTTTACTCAGATATCAGATTTGACCAGGTAAGCATTAGAAGAGCTATGGGCCATGATCCTGGCCTTTGCTGTCACTGCTTGAAGGCATCATTTGTGCCCCCCCCCCCAGTCTATGTAAATCTCCTCACAGCATGTGTGGTTGAACAGTGATTTTACTATCCCATCATTTTCCTGGAGAGTCCCAAAAAATACTATGGGGAATTATGAGGGTAACCATTTAGCAAGTAGGTGGGAATTAGCTGCCCACCTTCGCTTTGTACATAAATCTTGCTAATCTCTTGGTTCTGAATGCACAGCCCACATCTTTTTCCTGACTTTCTGCAAATCCTATAGTCTTTCCACTTTTGTTGTTTCTCTGCTGAGCCCATGTTCAGTGTACACTGAATTTCCCTGACCACATGAGCAGAGAGTAGAGCTTTTGTGGTCACCGGAGTCTTATACCTGCTCACTGGCTTTCTACAAAAATGATGTAGGCATATCAAACTAAACTCTTTGCCATCATGTTCTGTTTCTACTCTCTTTGATTTTGTCATGAAATTTGAACTGAATCTTGGCTTTTTTATTTTCTGTCTCCTGGTAAAGCCTAGGCCTCTCTACTTTTCATCCATTAGTTCTTAGAATTAACAGCTGCTGGGGCACCTAGTTGGCTTAGTTGGAAGAGTGTGTGACTCTTGATCTTGGAGTTGTGAGTACATAGTGTATCTATGTACACTAGATATAGAGGTTGCTTAAATAATAAACAAATTGCTTTTAAAAAAAAGAATTCACATCTGGTGTAGACATAAAGGAATAGTCATCTATGTAGACAAATGGACACAGATAAATCCCAGGGGGAAATTAATTAGTCCTCATTTAACTGGATTTAGCAGGTGGTTGACAGTTTTGGCTTTACCTTTCAGTTTCCTGCTAAAGACATAATGGGATTATTCACGCTAACTCAGTTTTGTTTTGTTCTCAGGATGAACTAGCTCGAGTTCTAGTGACTCTGTTTGATTCTCGCCATTTGCTCTACCAACTGCTCTGGAACATGTTTTCTAAGGAAGTAGAATTGGCAGACTCCATGCAGACTCTTTTCCGAGGAAACAGCTTAGCCAGTAAAATCATGACCTTCTGTTTCAAGGTTTATATCCATTTATTTTTTATTTTTTGGTGCCAAGGTATGGCAAATTGATTACGTGCAGAATGTACAGAACAGAATGTCTTTAATGCGAGATATTTGGAAATACTTGTGTATTTCTTTAGGTATATGGTGCTACCTATCTACAAAAACTCCTGGATCCGTTATTGCGAATTGTGATCACATCCTCTGATTGGCAACACGTTAGCTTTGAAGTGGATCCTACCAGGTTTGTCATCCTCTCATCTTCAACTTTTCTCCACTTTTTTACAGCCACTGCATGAGACCAGGCCCTCAGTTTCTCCTGTTGATTAGAAAAGCTACATACAAATACATTTTTCTTAAAAAGATTTATAGGTATCTTTGGCTACCATGTCTAGAGACAGACTGTTACTAGGCTAGTCTGTTCTTTGTCTTTTCTCAGTGCATTTGCATGTACATAAATCAAGTTATAGAAACTGTGGGGATAATGTGAGTGCTTAATATAAATGGAAACATGTTGCATACGTGGTTTTGCAACTTAACTTTTTTACCTTTGCTCTGTCTTCAGTCTTTCTGTGTCAGTATAGAAAGATTAATCTCATTCTTTTTACCTGCCATGTAATATTTGATAGATTGGCTATATCACTATTTAGCCAATACCATATTGATCCTACTGAGTTTTTTCCCCAACCAATTTTAAAAGTTTATTATTGAAGTACAATTGACATACAATGTTGTATTAATTTCAGATGTACAGTATTTTCGTATGACCATTCTATGTATTACTCACTGCTCATTGTGATAATTATGGTCACCATCTGTCACCATACAACGTTGTTACAGCATTATCGACCATATCCCCTTATGCTGTACTTTTCATTTTCATCTCCACGACTTCTTTATTTTATAACTGGAAGTTTATACCTCTTAATCCCCTTCACCTATATCACCCATCACCTCAGCTGCCTCTCCTCTGGCAGCCACCAGTTCTCTGTATTTAAGAGTGTGGTTGGTTGGTTTGTTCATTTGTTTTTTAGATTCCACGTATAATCATATACGTGAAATCATATACGTGAAATCATATAGGATTTGCCTTTGTCTGACTTATTTCACTTAGCAAAGTATCTAGTTCCATCCATGTCGCAAATGGCAAGAAGGTTTTTTGTTTATTTGTTTTTGTTTGTTCATTTTTTTATGGCGGAATAATATTTCTGTGCATGTGTGTGTGTGACACATCTTTATTTGTTCATCTATCGATGGACTCTTGAGTTGCTTCCATATCTTGGCTGTTGTAAATATTGCGGCAGTAAACATAGGGGTGCATATATCTTTTCAATTTAGTGTTTTCCTTTTCTCTGGATAAACACCAAGTAGTGGAATTATTGGATCATGTGGTATTCCTATTTTTAAGTTTTTGAGGAACCGCCACACTGTTTTCCACCAATAGTTGCACCTACCAACAGTGCACAAGGGTTTCTTTTCTCCATGTCCTCACTGATACTTGTTATTTTCTGTTGTTGTTTTTTTGATACTTGCCATTCTGACTGGTGTGAGTTGATACCTCATTGTGGTTTTTATTTGCATTTCCCTGATGATTAGTGATGAGCATTTTTTCATGTGTCTGTTGGCCACCTTTATGTCTTCTTTGGGAAAATGTTGATTCAGGTTCTCTGCCCATTTTTGAAACAGATTATTTGGGATTTTTGGGTGTTGAGTTGTGTGAATTCCTTATATATTTTGGATATTAACCCCTTATCAGGTATATCATTTGCAAACATCTTCTCCCATTTCGTAGGCTGCTATTTCATTTTATTGATGGTTTCCATGCAGTGTAAAAGCTTTTTATTTTGGTGTAGTTCCAGTAGTTTATTTTTGCTTTTGTTTCCTTTGCCTGAGGAGACATATTCATAAATATGTTGTTATGGGTGATGTCTAAGAGATTACTACCTATATTTTCTAATAGGAGTTTTATGATTTCAGGTCTCATATTTAGGTGTTTAATCCATTTGGAGTTTGTTTTTACGTATGCTATAAGAAAGTGGGCCAGTTTTATTCTTTTGCACATAGCTGTCCAGTTTCTCAACAGCATTTATCAAAAAGACCATCTTTTCCTCATTTTCTATTCTTGCCTATTTTGTCATAGATTAATTGGCAATATAGGCATGGGTTTATTTCTGGGCTCATTTTTCTGTGCCATTGATCTATGTGTCTGTTTTTGTGCCAGTACTATACTATTTTGAATAGTATAGCTTTGTAGTATATGTTGGCATCTGGGATTATGATACCTCTAGCTTTTTCTTCTTTCTCCAGATTGCTTTGTCTCCGAAGTCTTTTGTGGTTCCACACAGATTTTAGGATTATTTGTTCCAGTTCAGTGAAAAACACTATTGGTATTTTGACCGAGATTGCACTGAATCTGTAGATTGCTTTGGATAGTATACACATTTTAATAATGTTAATTCTTGCAATCCATGAGCATGGCATATCTTTCCTTTAGTTTGTGTTGTCTTCAGTATCTTTCATCAGTGTCTTATAATTTTCAGTGTATAGGTCGTTCATCTCTTTGGTTAACTATTTTCCTAGGTATTTTATTCTTTTTGGTGCAGTTGTAGATGGTGATCCCACTGACTTTTGCTGTGACTTCCCAACATTTTCTTTTTCATTTTTTAGGTTAATTACTGTAGGAATTATTATGAAACCTAAATCTTTTTGTTACTTTCTTTCTTAGAACATTAATTATTCTCTATTGACTGCAAGATAAAGTACAGGATTTTCTGACTGTAACTCATTATCACCTTCATTATTTCATGTGTTCTCTGTACATTAGGTCCAATATACACATGTATATTTTTTAAAGTGGCTTGACACCTGGTTTTTTGGGGTTGGAGCTGCCTGATAAATAATATCCCTCTTCCCTGCCCAATTTTTCTAAAAAACTTTTTAAGGTTTCTTCATTTGTGAGAGAGAGACAGAGGCAGAGTGTGAGCAGGGGAAGGGCAGAGAGAGACACACACACACAGAATTGCAAGCAGGCTCCAGGCTCTGAGCTGTTAGCACAAAACTCAACATGGAGCTTGAACTCACAAACTGTGAGATCATGACCTGAGCTAAAGTTGGCTTAACTGACTGAGCCACCCAGGCGTCCCTTCCATGCCCAAGTTTTAAAACCAAAAGAATGGAAGGAGAAGGGCTGGGAAGGAAGCACTCAGGAATCAGTCATCACCTTTATTTCTGATAAAAATGCTTAGAGTATGTGGCATTTGATCCTGTGGGTGAATAGACTTGCTGATACTTCACCTTGATTTAGACTCATCTACCTCATCCCTTGCACAGCTGGATAACTACAGACATGCCTCACAGGGAAGCTTTTTACCATAGAAGTGGAGAGCAAACCAGAATACATCTTGTCTTCAGGCAGACATATCCAGAATGGAGAGGATGGCACTGAGCAGAGTATATACTAAATCTGTGAGAATATAAAGGGATAAGAATTCTTTAAAAAAATTTTTTAATATTCATTTTTGAGAGACAGAGACAGAGTGTGAGTGGGGGAGGGTAAGAGAGAGAGGGAGACACAGAATCTGAATCAGGCTCCAGGCTTTGAGCTGTCAGCACAGAGCCTAACATGGGGCTCGAACTCACGGACTGCGAGATCATGACCTGAGCTGAAGTCGGCCGCTTAACCGACTGAGCCACCCAGGCGCCCCAGGGATAAAAATTCTTATACACAATTCTCAAAATTATCTTTTTACGGATTTTTTATTTAAATCAAGATCCCAGCAAAGTTCAAACAATGCATTTGGCTGAAAGTCTCTTTTAAAGAGCCTTTTTGTTTATTTTAAATGGATTTTACCTTCTCTCTCCCTCCCTCCCTCCTTCCTTCCCTCCCTCCCTCTCTCTCTCTCTCTCTCTCTCTCTCTCTCTTTCTAGGTTAGAACAGTCAGAGAGCCTTGAGGAAAACCAACGGAACCTTCTTCAGATGACTGAAAAGTTCTTCCATGCCATCATCAGTTCCTCCTCAGAATTCCCCCCTCAGCTTCGAAGTGTGTGCCACTGTTTATACCAGGTATGCTTAAGGTTAGAGAGTACCGTTATTAATCCAAAGCTAAAGTAAAAAGAATGCTTTACTAAAGAGGAATTTAGCTGCTGACAGTGGGTGGTTGAAAATATAGAGTCAATTTGGATGAGTAATACATTAAGACTTGTTGGAATTGGCTTTGAAAAAAACTTAAATATCACTTAGGAGACAGTGTGAAGTATTTTAAGGGGGTACTAAAAATAATAAATTTTCCTCACATTGGGAGCAAGTTTAAAATGCACAGAATCTGTTGGATATAACAGATGTGGTTGAAATGAGATGTATTATGGAATTTTTTTGGTTATCTTTTGCCTGAATTACTCATAGGGTCTTTTGCATGTGAGGCAGGTCTACTCCTTGCTTTTTGTACTGTTGAAATGCTTGGTCTATAGTTTTGATTTCTTAAAATATAATATGTTTGTGTCAGGTTTTCCTAGAACAAATTAATCTGTTTATTTTATGTAGAATGCTACTTCTAAGACATATCGCACCATCATTCAAATCAAATTATTAGACTTTCTAGCACTAGCACTGCAAGTAATGCCTCTGAGTTCAGATGTCCACAGTCATTCCCTACTTATTGAGGAAATTAGGTCTGTGTTCTTTCTATGGCTTTTACTGTGTTTTTGAATTGCATGTGCAGTTTTAGGGACGATTTAATAATTCCAGGGGAAGTTAGTGCAAATCTATATTAGTCTGTTCAAACTGTGATTCTGGAAGAAAAACTAGTGGGTTTGGAGTTTGGGACAGGGGTGGGTATAGGGAAGAGAATTTACACATTTACCAAAACCCATGCCTTTATGTCTTTTTCTTTGCAGAGTCATCCCCAGCCATTTGTTTTTTAGCACAGGGCTTCAGTTGCTTAGAGACATTAGCAAGATCAGTGAAATCACCATTTTAAAAAAGCTGTTTCAGGCTGCTGTGTGTGAATTATTCCCCCATTGCTATTTATAAAGATGTTTCTGCTGTATCACTAAAAAAAACTTACAATCAGAAAACAATTAACAAAATGGCAGTAGTCCTTTCCTATCAAAAATTACTTTAAATATAAGTGGATTAAGTTTTCCCAATTGAAAGGCATAGAGTGGCTGAACGGATTTAAAACAAAAAACAAGATCCTACAGTATGTTGCCTACAAGAGACTCGTTAGTCTTAAAGACACACATAGACTGAGAGTGAAGGGATGGAAAAAGTCATTTTAAGCAAATGATAACCCAAAAAATAAAAACACAGGGGTAGCTATACTTATTTCATACCAAATAGACTTTAAACTAAAAATGGTAAAAAGAAACAAAGAAGGTCAATATATAATGATAAAAAGGGGTCTATACATTCAAGAAGATATAATAGTTATAAATATTTATGTGCCCAACATTGGAGCACCTAAATATATAAAGCAAAAACTAACAGACCTAAAAGGAGAAATAAATAGTAATAAAGTGATGGTTGGGGACTTTAATACCCCACTCTCAACAACAAATAGGTCATCCAGACAGAGAATAAGGAAACAGCAGATTTGAACAACACTTAAATACCAAATGGACCTAATAGACATATATAGAACATGCTGTCCAACAACAGCAGAATATACATTTTCCAAAGCACACATGGTACATGTTCTAGGATAGACCATATGTTAGGCCATACAACAAGTCTTAGCAGATTCAAGAAGATTAAAATCATACCAAGTATTTTCTCCGAACACAGTGGCATGAAATTAGAAATCAATTACATGAGGAAAACTGGAAAATAAGTGAACCCTGGAAATTAAACACTACCATGAACCACTAATGGTTAAAAACATAAAGGAGAAATAAAAAAGTTTCTTGAGATAAAGGAAAATGGAAACATAACATACTAGAACATGTGGTATGTAGCAAAAGCAGTTATAAGAGGGAAGTTCATACCAATAAACACCTATGTTACGAAGCAGGAAAGATCCCAAATAAGCAACCTAATTCTTTGTCTTAAGGAATTAGAAAAAGAACAAATTGAGCTCCAAGTTAACAGAAGTAAGGAAATAAAGATTACAGCAGAAATAAGTGAAATAGAAATAAATATAGAACAACCTCAGAAAAGATGAGCCAAACTAAGTGTTGATTCTTTGAAAAGATAAACAAAATTGACAAAACCTTTAGCTAGACTGCACAAGGAAAAGCAAGGAAGAACCAAATCAAGAAAATTATAAATGAAAAAGGAGACATCACAACTGGTACCATAGAAATTCAAAGGATCATAAGAGGCTACTGTGAACAAACTGGACAACAACTGGACATATGATATGATATGTCAACAATCTAGAAGAAATGGAAAAAGTCTTAGAAACATACAACTTACCAAGACTGAATTAGGAAAAAATAGAAACTCTGAATAGACCAATTTCTAAATTCTCCCAACAAAGAAAAGCCCAGGACCAGTTGGCTTCCCTGGTGAATTTTACTAAACATTTACAGAAGAATTAACAACCAATCCTTCTCAAACTCTTAGCAAAAATTGAAAAGGAGAGAACACTCCAGACTCATTTTATGAGGCATTACTCTGATACCAAAACCAGAAAAGGACACTGCTAGAAAAGAAATATCAATATCATTGATGAGTATAGATGCAGAAATTCTCAGTAAATTACTAGCAAACAGTACATCAGCATATTAAAATGATCACCACATGACGATGTGGGATTTATCCTTGGGTGCAAGGATGCTTCAACATATGCAAATCAATCAATGCATTACATTAATACAGTAGAAGAAAAGAATCATATCATCTCAATAAATGCAGAAAAAGCATTTGACAAAATTCTAAATCCATTCACGATAAAAACTCTGAATAAGTCAGGCATAGAAAGAACGTATGTCAGCATAATAAGGGCCATAAAGACAACCACACAACTAACATATTCTGTGGTAGAAGGTTGAAAGCATTTCTTCTAAGATGAGGAACAAGACAAGGGTGTCCACTCTTACCACTCCTATTCAACCTAGGACTAGAAGTTCTAGCTAGAGCAGTCAGGCAAGAAAAATTAAAAGCCTCAGAGTTGGAAAGGAAGAAGTAAAATTGCCTCTACTTGCAGATGACATTTTGTATGTAGGAATCCCGAAGACAACCAAAAAACAGAGCTAATCGGTGAACTCAGTAGAGTTATAGTATACATAATTAACATACAAAACTCAGTGGCATTTCTATATACTAACAATGAAATTTATGGGAAAAAAATCAATCCCACTTACAATGGCATCAAAATAATAAAATACTTAGGAATAAATTTAACCAAGGATGTGAAAGATCTCTATGCTGGTAACTATAAACCATTGATGAAAAAAATTGAAGATACTGACAAATGGGAAGGTATCTTGTGTTCTTGGATTGGAAAACTTAATAGTTTAGATATGAATAGTACCAAAACCCATCTATAGATTCAGTGCAATCTCCAGCAAGTTTTCAGGGGCATTTTTTACAGAAATGGAAAAAAAAGCTCTTAAAATTTATATGGAGACACAAAACACATCCCTCCCCCCACAAAAAAGAACAAAGGCACCAAACTTCCTAATTTAAAGCTATAATCATCAAAATAGTAGGTACTGCATAAAAACAGACAGACCGACCAGTGGAATAGAATCAAGAGGCCAGAAATAAACCCAAGCATATACAGTCAACTAATTGTGACAGGGGAGCTAAGAATACTCAGTGGAGAAAAGACAGTCTTTTCAATAAATGGTGCTGGAATAACTGAATATTCACATGTAAAAGAATGAAACTGGAACCATATCTTATACCCCTCACAAATTAACTTGAAATGGATTAAAGATTTAAATGTAAGGCTTGAAACCATGAAACTATTAGAAGAAAACATAGGAATAAAGGTTCTTGGCATGGGCCTTGTAATATTTTTTTGGATATGCCACCTAAAGCACACCAAACTCAAAAATAAACAAGTGGGACTACATCAGACTAGAAAGTTTCTGCACAGCAAAATAAACCAGCCACAAAATGAAATGACGACCTATGGAGTAGGAAAAACACTTGCAAACCGTATATCTAATAAGGGGTTAATATTAAAAGAATATAAAGAACTTACACAATTGTCAATAGCAAAACAAACAAACAAACAAACAAAACCACCAAATTTAAAAATGAGTAGCAGAGGGGCGCCTGGGTGGCTCAGTCAGTTGAGTGGCCGACTTCAGTTCAAGTCATGATCTCACAGTTCATGGGCTCGAGCCCCACGTCAGGCTCTGTGCTGACAGCTCAGAGCCTGGAGGCTGCTTCAGATTCTGTGTCTCCCTCTCTCTCTGACTGTCCCCCACTCATGCTCTGTGTTTCTCTCTTTCAAAAATAAATAAACGTTAAATAAAAAATAAAAATAAATAAAAATGAGTAGTAGATAACTTTGAACAGATACATAGACATTTTCTCTAAAGAAGTTACATGAAAGGCCAAAAAGTATATGGAAAGGTGTTCAACATCACTAGTCATTAGGGAAATGCAAATTAAAAACCACAGTGCAGTATCACCCCATGTCTGTTAGAGTGGCCATCATCGAAAAGACTAGAGGTAACAAATGCTGGCATGGATGGAGAAAAAAAGGAACCCTTGTGCACTATTGGGTGCCCTTGTAAATTGTATAGCTACTATGGTAAACAGTATGGAGAATCCTCAAAAGATTAAAAATAGAACTGCCACATCATCCAGCAATTCCACTTCTGGGAATATATCCAAAGGAAACAAAATGCTAACTTGAACAACCACGGACGAAGTAACCGCTTGAGCTAAAGCCGACCCTCAAAACACTAACTTGAAAAGGTATCTGCACCCCCATGTTCATAGCATTAAACAACGCACATATCCATCAGCAGATGAATGGTTTAAAAGAACTGTGGGTATATACAAAATGGAATATTATTCGGCCATACAAAATGAGGAAATCTTACCATTTGTGACAATATACATGGCTCTTGAAGGCATCATGCTAAGTGAAATAAATGAGACAGAGACAGACAAATATACTGTATGATCTCGCTTGTATGTGGAATCTTGAAGAAAAAAACAACTAAACTCATGGAAAAAGAGATCAGACTTGTGGTTGAGGTTGGAGGCAGAGGAAATTGGAGGAAAGTGGCCAAAAGGTACAAATGTCCAGTACTAAGGAAGTACTAGGAACTAATGTACAGCTCGATAACTACAGCTCACTCTGCTCTATGACACATAGGAAAGTTGTTAAGAGAGTAAATCCTGTGAGTTTTCATCCCTTTGTTTTCTTTCTTTTTTTATTGTATCTATGTGAAAACGTGGATGCTATCTGAACCTATTGTGATTATTTTTACAAGATATGTAAATCATGCGATAAGCCTTAAACGTGTTGTGCAGTGACATACGTCAGTTATTTCTCAACACAGGTGGAAAAAAAAGCCAAAAACAGAAATCTTGTCGTCATATACATAGATGATAAAGTATACCTCACATTAAACTTTCTTAATTTATCATTACTCTTACTTACTGCCTTTTCAAAATAGCTCAAGGAGGCTTAGGAGAGCCCCACATAATTTTTTCAGCTACTTAAATCTGAGACTAGAGGGTAGTTTAGTTATAATATGAAGCCTTAGTGAATAATATCTTGAGTTGGGGCATTATTCAGGTTTTTCTTTAAGTCTAATTCATTTATTCTTCTGTTTACAAAGCTAGGCAGACAAGAAATGGTGAGCATATAATATTAAAAAGAGTAGGTGTCAGTTTTTTGACTGGCCTTAGTCGCAGTAAGCTGTTTTCAGAGAGCAGATGGATTTCTGAAGTGGCAGTGGCTTTGACTTGAAGTTGAAAGTGAATGGTGACCCACTGCTAGATTACATGACATTACTAGATTTTAGTAGGAATTCTTCATGTGGTTGGCATCCTAAAGGGGAAAAAAAGTGTTTGTGTCCTTAGCAAACTTGGGAGTCCAATCTGAGACTGATACATGAGACATACTGATAATTCTGAGACAGAATCATGATTCTGATAAGGTAAAAGGAACAGGGCTTGGCACTTTGTACCTGCTTAGGAAATATTTAATGAAGGAAAAATTCTCCCATCCATTCCACCCAAGTAGACAAGATTCTTGCCAGCTTGCATAGGAAGAAAGGAAGGTAGTGAAAACAAATCAGAAAAAAAGAGCAAGGTGGTCATTTCTGGCTTTTTAAAAGCACACCATAATTAAATATCCTGCATTTTAACAGATCTGAATTATTGTATTAAGATTTCACATAAAATTATTCTCCTTAAAAATATTATTTAAATGTGTCAGTGCACTGGTTGAAGTAAATTTCAATAATGTCGAAGCTTATTGTTGGAATGTAGAGTACTATAGAGCAAGTGTGTGTTTTATTTATAAATAAGGTTTTTTTTAATAAGTGACTGGTAACAGAATTTTACAATTACTTATTTTAAAAAAAGCTTCGATCTCAAGTTATTTCATTGACTCTCCTACAAAATGTAGTTTTCCCTTTAGTTTGCTCTTTTATTCTTATTCATCTTTCCTCTGGCTTTTTCTTGCCCTTTTGACTTGGGCAATAACATAATGGTACCTTTGTATTTGCGTTCTGCTGGGAAGGATAGTAGTCAATTGTTTTCTCTAGTAAACATGGCTCCTGCTTTGGGACTTACTTGGAAAATTTTGAAAGCTAAGTGAGGCTATTGCTAGCTATTAAACTTCTCTGAGCATTACCTCTTATTTCTTGAGTTCATATTTTTGCCTGTTAAGCCTTTTTTGAAACCTGCTTTAACCAGGTTTCTTATTTTGTATGTCTCCTTACTTAGTGGACTAGGTTAGGATTATATAAGAATAGCCAGCTGTGAACATGTGTTAGATTATAGATATCATATGTTTTCACTCGTATGTGGAACAGGAGAAACTTAACAGAGGACAATGGGGAAGAGGAAGGGGAAAAAATAGTTAAGAAGAGGGAGGAAGGAAAACCATAAGAGGCTCTTAAATACTGAGAACAAACTGAGGGTTGATGGGGGTGGGGGAGAGGGGAAAGAGGTAATGGGCATGAAGGAGGGCACTTACTGGGATGAGCACCAGATGTTATATGGAAACCAACTTGACAATAAACTATAAAGGAAGAAAAAGTAAAGAAAAGGATAGAAAAGTAAATAATAGGCAGATACATATTACAACAAAGATTTTGGAGCAATACTAGTATCAGATAATGTAGAACTTAGCAAAAAAGTGTTCATGAGCCTATGGATGAACATGGCGTCATTGAACAAAGCAAAATTTTAAAAAACAATTATGAACTTGTATGTATCTAACAAAAATCAAAATATGGGAAGTATTAAAAAGAAAAATGACATCAAAAGGAGACAGTTGTAGTGGGGACTTAAACATATCTTTCTGAAACTAGTATATCATGCAAAAGAATAACAATAGAGAGCATTTGAATAATATTAATAAGCTTGGGCTGATAGTACATGTGTGGGTAAAATCCTGAACTCAACTAATAAAAAATATTCTTCGAAAGTTTACTTACAGATACTCAAACGTCTCAACACACTTCAGAGAATCTAAATTATACACATCCCACCTTTGTATCATAACACAGTACAATTGTAAATCAACATTAAAGCTAAAATGGATTAAATTAAAAAAAAAAGACATTTTTCCATGTATTTATTTCCACTTGTCCTCCTAATAGTTTTGGAATACATGTTTTCCCCGCTATCCCAAAGTAGAGTCTTCCTGTGAAACCTTTTATAAGCCTAAATGACATAAAGGGAAGAAGCACTTACCATTAATTCATATGCAAAATTTTCTTAGCATTCTCAGACCCCAAAAATAGCCTACCAAATCATACCAAATGACACAAAGAACCTAAAATAACATTAACATATAGTAAAACAAGAATAATGTGATAAACAGACAGCCTGTATACAGTACAAATAACATAGGTACAGTGTACTTTGACGTTCCAAAATTGGGAAGACAGCACACCAGAGGGCTGACAGGTGGTGATGGTGGTGTGTTAGGCTGGGGTGCTGGAGGCTGGGTCGTGGGTGGTACAGGAGTGTGGAGTATAGGAGAGAGAGGGAGGGGGCATCTATTAACATCTCATCATCGTCTAAATCCATGAGCGCGAGCAGGTCACTAACGTCTATGCCTTATATGTCTGCCTGCCTCGATGTCAGATGTCGAGGTTCATCGTCTGCCGTGGCTAATGTGGCTGGTGTGGAAGGCTTGAAATACGACAGGATGCTCAACTGCTCAGCCTCTTGCATTTTTCTATCCGACAGTTATTCGTAGGCACTCAAAACATGCAAACCTGCCCTAAACCTATGTGCCCTTTTAAAATTAAAGCCATACTTTTCTGCAGTCACTGCAGCACTGACCATCCTAGCACAAATCTCAGTCAAGGGCTTCATGTTCAGTTCCTGGATAGCTGCACTTTCCAGTCATTCACTGCTGCGTTCGGGTCTATCGCTGTTCTCTCCTCTTGCAGTTGTGTCAGCTCTTCCATCTGTCAGTTCTTGGTCATGAAATGCCAAAACCTTCAACATCATCTTCAGTTTCCACCAACTGATCTTCCTTAGCTAAAGTCAGTATTGCCATATTTATTATTGTTGGTTTGAAGCCTTTAAAATCGTTCACTGCTTCAGGAGACCATCCACTAAGCACCATTTCTCACCAAGACTGTTAGCTAGCTTATCAAGAGCATCTCCAAGGTTGGGGAATGCCAATTTTAAATGGTAGTCTTTCCGGATCCTTTGTAAAGATCTTTGGAGTTGGCTTCTTGTCGGTGGCACTTACAATAAGATGCATCACATTTTGCCTCTAGTAAGCTTTAATTGTGCCCATTAGGCCTAGGACACATGGTTGTATCAACAACATCGTATTCAACAGGAAGAACACAACCGCAGTGTTACTGCCGTACTCAGTAATGCCAGGTGGACGAGCAGCACAATTTTCTTTTTTCTTTTAATTTTTTTAAATGTTTATATATTTTGAGAGAGAGAGAGTGTGAGCGGGGAAGGGGCAGAAAGAGACGGAGACACAGAATCTGAAGCAGGTTCCAGGCTCTGAGCTGTCAGCACAGAGCCGGACGTGGGGCTAGAACTCTCGAACCGCGAGATCATGACCTGAACCTAAGTAGGACACTTAACCGACTGAGCCACCCAGGCGCCCCGAGCAGCACAATTTTCAACAGTCAGAAGACACCGATTATCAAGATTGTTTTCTCTACAGTATTGTCAACAAAAGGACTAATGTATCCACTCATGAACTCAGAAAAAAATCACTTGGATATTTCAGCTACTTGGATGTAATTTAAACATGAGAAATGCATTCTTATCAGTGCCTTTAAGTGCCCTTGGATTTTCTGAATGGCATAGTAGTAGAGGCCTAAGGACAGCATCAGCAGTGGTGTTAATAGTAGTTATTAAGGTAAACGTGTCCTTTGATGGCTTGTGTCCTTTAGCCCTGCTTTTCTTCTCTTGAAATAAATGGCCTGCTTGGCAACTTTTCCAGTAATAAATTGCAGTTAAACACTTGTTTATATGAATAACCACCTGCTGTAATTATTTTCTTCAGTTCATCTGGGACCTTTTCAGTAGTTTCAGTATCAGCCAAAACACTCTCTCCAGTAACCTTTAAGCTATGAAGCTGCCCTTGCCTCAAAACCAATCACACCACCTGTGACCACCTTTAAATTCTGCTTTTGCAACACTTTGATCATCATTGTCCAGTACTTTCTGTTTCAGCTTACTAAAAAAATTGATTTCTCCTGAAGTATAAGATAAATTTAGTGGAACCTTTGCTTTGTTCACCCATCAGTCCACTCAAGCAGTAAACTTCCCATCACATCTGGTAACTGGATGCTGACTAAAAGAGACCACTTTGCTATTGGCAGAACCAATGGTAACCTCAGCAGCTTTCAGAATTCTTTCTCTCCACAAGTAAATAGTGTGAATGGTGGACACAGGCAAGCCGGGTGCACATGAAGTATCTTTTTCATTCACCACAATTGAAATGCTTAATTCCATCCAGTTTTATGGTAAGCATTGTTCACCCTTAGGAACTCTCAGGCTTTTCTGATACCTTAGGACACATCCTGCTAATGGACGCACAAAATGAGTTGTGATAAAGCACAGATGCTCATAGACAAGTTCAAAGCTGTGGCTACTTGATGCTGAGATACTGGGTGTAGCTCCCGGGGAAGGAGCTTGGCGGTGGCCAACTCGCTGCTTGGGGTGTGAGCTTCCTCTGTAACGGCTCGCTGAAAAACAAATACTAATTGTAATACTCGTTTTTTGCCTTTTTTTTGCGAAATGTTTGCAAAAATGCTCTTTGGATTACGTTTAATTAGCAAAAATAGGTACTAATGTAAGTCTTTTGTGAAAGTAAACTTCCAAAAAGCAGGGGATACCTATAAGAAATTAATTCCCAGAATGGATATTCTCTTAAGTTATAGTGAGAGAATTCTGAGAAAGCTAAATATGATTCTAAGTAAAATTTCCCAGTAAATCTGCTTCTCTGAACAGAAGTAGTTTACACTAATTTTTAAATGTTTGTATTTATTTTTGAGAGAGAGCAAGAGTGAGAGTGGGGGACGGACAGAGAGAGAGAGGGACACAGGATCCAAAGCAGGCTCTGTGCTGATAGCAGAGAGCCAATGTGGGGTTCGAACCCATGAACCCCGAGATCATGACCTGAGCCAAAGTTGGACACTCAACTGACTGAGCCACCCAGGTACCCCCACGCCAGCTTTTTAAAGGTTATAAATGATAATTATACACCATAATTGAAAAAAGTTACATAAAATTTCATTTTAGTGATCTCTTTGGTTACTATTTTATATATTCTAAAGTTTGAACCAGAGCTCCATGAGAAAAGGACTGTGTCTTTTTGTTTTACTGCTGTTTTCTGATGTCTGGAATGGTATCTGGCATGTTAGATGCACAGTAACTACTTGGATGGATGGATGGACAGGTGAACAAATGTCAAACTAACTTTAAGGTTATGGTGTTGGATGCACTGAATTCCTAGAATAAAATGCCATGTAAGGTGGATCTAATTTGGTTTTAAAGATATTTTTAAAAATTGCTGTGCCACGTCTCGTCTAACCAGGAGTCTTAATTTTAAAAGAACTCTTTGGTTTAGAAGGAACTCTGAGAGATGAAGCCAGTATGTCTGTGGGTTTTGGTTTTGTTTTGCTTTTTTTCCTTTTTGGTATTTTGTTTTTGATACATTCTGATAGTCAAATATGTGAAAAATTTTAAGCAGCTTATAGGTTTTATTCTATAATTTTCTCTGCAGTTTCTTCACTTTAATATTAATTAATGCTTATTTCTAGTTGAGCTGATAACATTCTTCTTCCAAATGTTGCAGAGCTTTTAACCTCCTCTGATTAGAACTTTTTCAGGAAGTAGCCTGCCAACAAAACTATATGAAACTTTAAGAGTGACAGATTTTTAATTGAGAATTTCTAAAGTGAATTTTTCCTTTATATATAGTCATTTAATGTTTATTTCCTAAATCTTTAGGTCTAAATTAAATGCCAGCTATTGAAAAAAGAGCTTTAAGTCAATTGAAGGATACACAGAGAAGTATTTATCAAGAAAAAATTATGTAGACACATAGAAGTGTTTTTAGTGTGTGATCTACTTGTAATGAACATTTTATACGAAATTTATCAAAAGCTAAGAGTTAACTGGAATGTAAATACGAAATGTCCTCAAATTTACTTGGGAAGACCTTTTCTGTGACTTATAGCCAGAAATAGTAGATATGATTGTCTCAACATTTCTTGCTGTTTATTTAGTGCTTTGGCTTAAAAATGTAATAAAAATGAAAATCCAGAAAGAAAATCCATCCCTCGAAATTCAGTCGATCTCTAATTTTGTGTTGATTCCATTTGTGTTACATTTGATCATGTAATTTTATGTACAAGCCAACATTGTTTCTGTTGCTGTATGTAGTTGGTGCTGTGACTTGTTTGCTCATCTCTGTTCTGTAGGCAACTTGCCACTCCCTACTGAATAAAGCTACAGTAAAAGAAAAAAAGGAAAACAAAAAATCAGTAAGTTTGGAGAACTTTTTACTAGCTGTTTCTTTCCAAGCAAAACAAAAATCTTTTGCTGTTTGTTAAGAACATCTTCACTTCAGCCTATTTGACCTTCACTGTAAAATCATTCTACTAATTCTGGCACAAAATAGCTTTCATTTCAATTAACCCTGGAATTAAGTTACATCGAAACATTCTCTGTGTTCCTTTGGTTCGATTTATCCCAAAGGCGTTTGGGGGGCATTTGTTGCATTGGATATCTCTGGTCTAATTTTATTATTGTTATTTAAAAAATTATAAATGAACGCAAAAGAAACTTAATTTCAAGGCCTTAGGAAATGCTGACTCTCTCCATTCTCGCTTCTTGTTGCAGGTAATGTGAATGGTTTCTTTCCCTAGAGGTGGAAGTTTTTCTTCATTGTTAGAACTATATGGAGGGAAAGTGTCACTTTCTAAATCTTATCTGAAAGTTGCAAAGTTTCATTTTTTTACTTACATTTTTATCTAGAGAGTCTGAGCCAGAATTTAGGTATTTGTGCTTAAGTTATAAAAATTCTAATGAGAAACTTTTACCTTAGAGAAAGTTATATTATTGAGACTGAGAATATAGTCCTTTTGAAATAAAGGAAACCTCAGTGAGTCCATATGTGTATAGAAACACCTCATTTTGCAAACATGGTAAGAATATACTGCCTGTTTCTATGAACTTGTCCTAATTATAAAAGGAAGAAAATTACAGTAGTCATAATTTTATTTTCTTCCCATGCATGAGTGGAATTTGGTCCAGATTCATTCATTTTAAATTTGTCATCGTCTGTCACTATGACTTACCAGGCTGAGTATTATCTTTGTTCATATAATCTAAATGATTTTAGAGAAAGATATAAAAAAAAAAAAAAGTTTAGGAGTCACGTAGGCAGTTTATGTACGAAGGTAAAATTTAGAATATACTATTCATTTGGTTTCATCTTTCATTCCTTGTCTAAGCTTTACAAATAATAAGTTTCTGTTTTAAATTCAGACCTAGATTAAAATTTAGACACCTATGCTCATGTACATTCAAGATTTTGAGTATGTTAAGTGAGTTGGGTCAGCAGTGAGCAAATGGATTGGATGGCTGTCTTGCTTAATAAAAACATTCCTTTCTAATGCTTCTAATTCTCAGCATATGTGAGTTTAACATGTATACACCATCACTGTTGAAATTAATTTACTGTTTCTAACACCCGTTCAGTGTTTTACTAATGGCATTGTGTAGTGTATCACATAAATTAAAATTCTGGCTTTCTGTGTTTCTCTAGAGCATGTTTTCTAGCCTTCCTAACATTGCTTTATTTATTAAGATTTTGTCTAAAATTGTTCCTTGAAATGTTATTTTCTACTAGTGTTATTTTCAGATTTTTTTTTTTAAGTTTCTGGGTAACACTGAGTTTTGGAATGTATTTCTCAGCACAGGTGATATGAGGTCCTCATGGAAACAAAGGGAAACTAATTGGTAATTTGAGGTATTTTGGAGCACATTCCAAACTATGAAGACAATATAGTCATCATAAAAATAAAATGTCAGTTTTTGGAGTTGCTGGCTTAAGAATCTAATGATCTTTTCTTTAAAAAACAAGCTAACTCTCTTGGGGTATATGGATAATGGATTGGATTATGTAAAATATAGAGTGAAGGTTCTGGCTTCCGGTATATTAGCTATGTGGTCATATTGCAGATAATTCCACTTATTATGCTCAAACATATAATGTCTAGTCAGATCTCCTTCTAGAAGTTAATTGTCTGCCTAACTCCGGTAATCAAGCACGTATAGATAGTGATCCTCTTGCTGATGTAAAGTTTATGACTGCATTTATTTGTACCATGTTGTTCAGATTTTACTCAAGGGAGTAAAGAGGACATTTGGCTGATAACTGGTTTCAGAGTACAGACTAGCCCAACTTTGACCTTTTATGCAGAATGTGTTTGGGATCTAAATTAGATTTTTATAGATTTCAAAAAAAAAAAAAACACTTGACTGTATATATTATGAGGTAATATTACATTGATGTTCATTAGTGGTGAGAGAAAAAGAACTATCTTTATAAATTGTCTCATGAAACTCATTATACACCACTTTGATATTGATTACATTTTGTCAGGTTTAAGTTCCAAAAATATACCGATACTGTCATCATTGGGATGCATAATTATATGATATCAGAAAAATGTGTGTTCCTGAGGTGTGGGTACTTTGAGTTTTTGACAAGAATTTTGAAGATGTGGAGGATAGTGAAAATGTAGTACTTTTCAGAAGTTTGACGGTATTCTCTGTTCTGGAAATAATTCACCCAGATTTTCATTAAATTATGAGATTAATAGTATTAAGTATGAATCCAATATAAATGTGAGTGACACTTGAACCCTTTTTTGTTCTAGACAAAACTAGTAAGTAGCTACTTTCAAAAATGCGCATAAAAGTTACTGGTTTTTATGAGATGTCTTCACAGCAGGTTAGTATTTTATAAATTAATTGGTTCTTCGGAATCCAGAAACTATGGCTTTTAGGTTTTAAAAGATTGTTTTCGGATTTTAATGGATTAATCTGAATGTATGCTTATTCCTTTAAAACAAGCTATTTAAAATTAAATATAAAGCAGTTTTTAGTCCTCTTCTTGATAACTCTTTACGAGCTTTAAAATTTGGTAGGTTCGTTGATAAATTTCTTCCATTTTAAGATTAAAATTTGGGAGTTCTAAAAGAACCACTCAGTAGCAATGGTGGTCCCTGAACATGTGAGATTGTATGAAGAATTTCGTCTGTGTGAATGTATACGTTCATTTGTCTGTTCCTATTCCCCCAAAGGTTAAATACTGTGCTAGGATAGTAAAAGCACTTGAATTTTCTTCTCAATTCTATTTCTAAAACGGTATTTCGGCTAAAACTAACTCTCAAGCAGTGTTTGGGTTTTAAAGCTATTCTAGTAAGGCTGCTGTATTTAGCCATCTGCACCAGCTTCCTCTTACTGGAGTGCAGCGAGGTTGTCCTTCATGCGGTAGCGCCCAGAGCGCTCGCTGTCACACAGGAAAGCTCCCTGAGCCACCTGGTGTAACTGCGGGTGAGAGTTTGTTAGTTACAGCCCCTGTGTGTTAGCGCCGCTTGAGAGGATGTTCTTCAGCTTAAAAACCTGAATCGTCTGAAATCTTAACTGTGTACTAATTCCCTATCAGGGCAAAAAACGATTTAGAGGTTTTAGGCAGTGAATAAGAAGACGCTTAACATGCATACCACACGAAGCACTCAAGGGAATAGAATGAAACGAAATCAGCCTTATTCTTCCCAGAGCTAATCTGGAGTCAGTGAGCCACCTGAATTCATGACCAGGAGTATTACTTCATTAAGGCATTGCAAAGGAAACCAGAGTTACGTGAGGTTCTGCCCAGAAAGCCCATTTTCTCACTGTCCCTCCCCGTCCTCTGGCACGAAGGTTTATCCCTGGTCTTCGCATATTGACTGCAGTGCTGCGTGCGGTGTGGCTGTTGAGATCCCCTCTGCCTTGTGCGGCTCTTAGCTACACTGAGCCAGCGTGATTGTGGAGGTGAAAGTGTTACACCAGCGGTCTTTACAAATAAGCGTGTGTGTGTAGTATCTGTCAAACACGTACATTTTAGGAGCATATAATTTTCCCGTGTTCAAACAGAAACTGCAAAGAGACGGGACCCAAGCCAGTTTCATAACACTTTTCCCAATCTAACGTGCCTATTCCTTTACCTTCAAGGTAGAATGTTTTCTAAAAAGACAAGAAGCCATTTTAAATATTGGACTCACATGGTTTTTCAGTGTGAGCAACTGTTTCTCGTTTCCTTAACTTTTTTTATTTGATAGAATTGCACATTGAGGTACGCAGACGGGGTCTCTTTTCTGCTGGTGGGATCCTTTTTTCTTTTAGGTCCCCGAGAAGTCCTCTTCCTTCATGATTTAAATAATAGGTCCTTATCTTAAAAAGCATTCCGAGGAAGAAATGGAACTGGCAATGTTACTTGTAAGTAAGTGTCTTCTCTTGATAGGAATCTAAAAAAATTAACCTTTGTTTGTGTCTGACAAGCATTTTGCTCAAGACACTCGGTTGTACCGGGAATACAACAAAATGTGAGTATTTACTATGAGATATGGGATGTTTCGGGATATGCTGATGAAAACTTAGCTTCGCCTTGTAAGAGTTCACCACGCTCTCATGTCTGTTGATCTTAGTAAAATAGGGTAATCTGTGTGTGAAAATTCAGTGTGCTTTTGTTACTTATCAAACTTGCAGTATGAAAAACAATGATAAATGTAAGATCGTTTTTCAGGTCTCTTCTCCACCACTCATTCATGAGGTTTTTCTTTTTCTTTTTGTTGTGCTGTAAAAGGGTGGAGGGCAAGAACTGAGGATAAACTTCGTTTACTGTTGTTTGGGGAGTAGGAAAAATAGAAATGTGTTGTTTACATGGGTTGATCTGTTCAGAGATTTTGTGCCAAAGCCTGACCCTCGAGCTCTTTCTTCCCGTTTCCTTTTTAAACTCAAACCATATACTCAGTTCTCAACTCCTTATTTTTAGGTGGTTAGCCAGCGTTTCCCTCAGAACAGCATCGGTGCGGTGGGAAGTGCCATGTTCCTCAGATTTATCAATCCTGCCATTGTCTCACCGTATGAAGCAGGCATTTTAGATAAAAAGCCACCACCTAGAATTGAAAGGGGCTTGAAGTTAATGTCAAAGGTGAAGAATTATTTTGATAATCTGTTTTAAATTTCCCTTCCAACTAAATTTTCAGCTTTTCATATTTTTCTGTACTTACACTTGAATTTTTTTTGAAATACCCTGTGTTTTTTACTTATATGCTTTTGTTTTATTTTTATTTGTTAAATTACAAAGGAATTCATTAGACTGATACCTGATGGACCTTAGTATCATGGTAAAATATCTTAGCAAATATCTTCTGAAGATAGTTTTCTATGTATTCATTCTGGAAATTCTGAAGTGGAGACTGAAATGGAGACTGTGTGAATTTTTATTAAAAAAGACATTAAAATTTTAATATGTATTTTATATATGTATTGTGTGTATGTATATATAGAAATTATATTGAGATATATAGAAATATATAAATGAGATATATAAATATATATAGAAACTATATTGATGAGAACATTAGTTCTTCAATGAATGATCTGATTTATAACCGTGTTTTATTATTTAGATACTTCAGAGCATTGCCAATCATGTTCTCTTCACAAAAGAAGAGCATATGCGGCCTTTTAATGATTTTGTGAAAAGCAACTTTGATGCAGCACGGAGGTAGGATTGCTCTCTTTGATTTAAATAGTGTCCGTTTCACTTATGTCTGTGTACTTGGTCTGCGTGGAACTCCTGTGTAGGTTTTGTTCCTCTTCCCTCTCTAGGTCAAGAGCAGAGTTAACCTTATTTTATTTTACTGTAAGAGACAGTAGCAAAATAAATCCATATTCTTTATAATTTGGTAATGACTTCCATATTTGAAAACTAGCAGGGATTTTTGACACATCTCCTAAAATAAAAGACTTGAAGTTGCTATAGTATGGAGGAGAGAAAAAAGGAAAAGATTCCTTCTAGTAAAAACTAAAACCAAAATGGTACACATAATGCTTAACAGTGTACAATGACAATATTTTTTTATTAAATTTTTTTATATACATCCAAGTTAGTTAGCCTATAGTGCAACAATGACTTCAGGAGTAGGTTCCTTAATGCCCCTTACCCATTTAAGCCATCTCCCCTCCCATAGCCCCTCCAGCAACCCTCTGTTTGTTCTCCATATTTAGGAGTCTCTTATGTTTTGTCCCCCTCCCTGTTTTATATTATTTTTGCTTCCTTCCCTTATGTTCATCTGTTTTGTATCTTAAAGTCCTCAATATTTTGATGTTGGAATATTTTTGATACTTCGATTTGGAAGTGTATCAACTGAAGTTTTATGATTTTAGAAAACTTGAGTTCTGTTAGGTGCCACAACTAACTACTTCTTTCCCTTTATCTCTCTGAGTTGTTGGCTTATCTGCAAACAGAGACAGACTTGCCGGTCTGTGTTGATTTTAGAGAAACAAATGAGGTAGTGTATGAGAAAAAGCTTTGTAAATGTAAGTTAAAGTCCAGAATTCTACTTTTCACATAGTGCGAAACTAATTGATCTCATAGTCTAAGCTAGACTTGGGCAACCTTCTCTCCCAGCTTTTCATTGTTGTTCTTACCGGTTTCTTTCTAGTTGGCATTTAAAAGGTATATTGTTAGACTGCAAGCTATATTGGAGGAAAAAAGTGAATGTCAGCATAGGGTTCATATTCCAGCAGGTTGACTGCCCCCAAAAAGTTAAGAGAACAGAGGTTCTCGTCCTAGCTCTGGCCTAACCAGCTGTATAACTTTGGGGAAGTCTTTTGTCTTGTGTTGGTCTCTGTTTCCTTATCTATAAACTACTGCACTGGCTTCGATCCAGAGTCTCATCCATCTAAATTTTGTTGCTGTCTGACTTCAGAACCTGCTCTGAAGCCAAAGCCAAGTATTCAAAATGGAAAACCAACTTTCTCCTTGTCTCTTTTTGTTGCGTTTAATGACAGTCACGTGTGAATAATACTTGTAACCCTCCACACTTGTAATGTCAGTTATTTTAGAAAGTTACTTCATATAAATTTGATTCAAACATAGATATGAGTGCTTCTAGTTTTTAAAAATTCCAATGGCTTTGTATTTTTTAAGGTTTTTCCTTGATATAGCATCTGATTGTCCTACAAGTGATGCAGTAAATCATAGTCTCTCCTTCATCAGTGATGGCAATGTGCTCGCTTTACATCGTCTACTCTGGAACAATCAAGAAAAAATTGGCCAGTATCTTTCCAGCAACAGGTAAGATTTCTCAGTCATGGAGATTGTGAAAACTCTTAGTTTACATTTATAAAAATTATTGAGATGAATAATGCTTTTTACTTTGAATCTGCTTAGAATAGGAATTATGGTGTGGAAATAGAAATGTAGAACTCTCAACTCTTACATAGGTAAAGGGTTGACTCATATGAAATGATCAACAAGCCTACCTAGGTGCTACAGACTTTTTTTTTTTTTTAATATTAAGCTAAAAAATCACAGATTAGCCCTTTGGATTTTTTTCTGGTTTGCAAAACATCAAACGTGTACAACAAGATGTAGAGGAGTTTAAATTTACTAGAAGCTCAAATGAGTATTGGTATCTGAATCTGAAGAGCGGCTAATTCTCGGGAATTTAAAAATTAAACCATTGCCAGTGTTCTGATTTGTGGTACTCTAAGTATATGCAAATAAAGCTTTACATAGAAAATAATAATTGAAAAGTTTTGTTTCATTAACTTGGTGTTGTTTCATTAGCTGTTTTTTTTTAAATTTGTTTTAATGTTTGTTTATTTTTGAGAAAGAGAGAGAGTATATGTGTGAGCAGAGGAGAGAGACAGAGAATCGGAAGCAGGCTCTATGTTCTGAGCTATCAGCACAGAGCCTGATGTGGGGCTTGAACTCATGAACCATGAAATCATGACCTGAGCCGAGTTGGACGCTTAACCAACTGAGCCACCCAGGTGCCCCTCATTAGCTGTTTTTAAAACCTATGGCACCTTAATCACTTGCTGCCCTTTCAAGTTGTATATGTGTAAAAATGGCCCAAATTCCTATGCGTTCCTCTTACAAATGTGAAATGAGTCCAGAAAAATCTTACATGCTAATAAAAAATGGTTTGCTCATTCATGGAAATACTAGAAGACCATGCAGCTAAGGCTGACTAATAAAGACATGGTAGCTTAAAAGAGAGAGCATTTTAATCCTTCATGAATTGTTAATGGATTAAATGATGTGGGCATGACTGAAGTCTGCCATGACATAGAAGGATGAAGATGCTTTGTCTGTGTGACACGAAAATAAGCGGCGGAACTTTTAAAGGCAAACATTCATTTCTCTTATGTACTTCACGTACATATTCATGTAGCTTGATGCTGCAGAGTTTTTAAAAATTCAGATGTTAAAAAACACAGCCCATTCCAAACATACAGAAGGGTATAGGCTATAATATGACAGAGACCCATGTCTACCAACTAGCTTTAGCATTTGTTTGCTATTTCACTTCAGATCTTGATAACATTTTATTTCGTAGGGCAAAAGATATTACTTCTCTCTATGAAACTGACAAAATAAGGAAATTATAGGCATGTATAACATAGTTTTGTGTGTTTTAAAAATTTGGGGAAATTGGGGTGCCTGGATGGCTCAGTCAGTCAGGCATCCAACTTTGGCTCAGGTCATGATCTCATGGTTCATGGGTTCGAACCCCGCGTCGGGCTCTGTGCTTGACAGCTCAGAGCCTAGAGCCTGCTTTGTATTCTGTGTTTCCTCCTCTCCCTGCCCCCCCCCACTCTCTCATAAATACACATTTAAAAAAAATGTGATAAATAAGTAAATAAAAATTTACAGAAATTATATATGAAATATAGTCTCTTCACACAATATTCTGTTTGAAATTTACCATTTTATTAACTTATGTTAGTATTTTATTGAATAACTATATCAAAATTTATTTTCACATTTCCTAATTGATGGATATTTAGGTCTGTTTCTTATTTTTCACTGTTCTAAATAGTAATGTAATAAGTATACTTCATATATGTCTTCTTGTGTGTTACCTGAATGTGTGACTGATGGGTTCTGGGGTACACACAACCCCACCTTTTCTACATACCGCTCCATTACTTTTCAAAGTGTACATGCTAATTTACACTTTGGTCAGCACTGTGTGAGACTACCTCTTTATATCCATCCTCACCAAAGCTGGCATTAGTATACTTCATAATTTTTGCTGATTTGATGTTTGTGAAATAGTATCTTGTTATTCTTGTATAGCTTTAAATGCTTAATAGTTGCTGAAGATCTGTGTTTACCCTGGTTAAGGAGAGATCTGATATCAGGGACAAATATGTCCAATTCATAAAGAGTAGTTTCTCAAGAAGAAGGATTCTTTTCATCCTGTGAAAAAGTGGATCATGATGTTACTTTTACTTACTAATTGCTTGTTTAATGGTAATGGATTAAGAATACTAGAAAAAATGAATTTTTATGTAAATTTTATAGTTTGGAGAGTGGTCATATTTCTAAGATGTCTCCATGTATACTTAGAACCTTTGAGGTCTTTTTGGTGCCATTTTTACAAATCAGCAAGAACCACCAGCTGACAGTAAGGAGAAAAGCAACCAATGATAATCTAAAGCAATGTATACAGCTAGTTGTGAACTGCTACCTTTTTCTAAGTAGTTTGCCGTTTCTAGGGATCACAAAGCTGTTGGAAGACGACCTTTTGATAAGATGGCAACACTTCTTGCCTACCTGGGTCCTCCGGAGCATAAACCCGTGGCCGATACACACTGGTCCAGCCTTAACCTTACCAGTTCAAAGTTTGAGGAATTTATGACTAGGTAAAGTACCACCATGAAATAATAATTGCTTTCTTTTGGTTGAGATGCGAGGTTTACTGGTTGGCTGTTTGTGAGATACTCTTGTGTTTCTGATGGAGGATTCTCAGGAACGATGTGCCCGATGACCACATCGCCATATTTTGGGATCCTACTTTCTTCTTACCTTATCTGTTGTTGACATGTGCTTTGTTTTATAGTTGATTTTCTTATAACAATAATAGTATCTTATTAAACAGTACTTTGTCATATTATTTTGAGGTGTTTTTGCATTGAATACTTATGGTGGGGGTGGGGGGAGAGATAATCGTAGTACAGGGAGATTCTGCGGGGCTCAGTGTGAGTAACTGATTTGCCCAAGATTCTACACCTCTGTCGGAGGTCTTTTGGTTTTAAGTTCTGAACTCTTTCTGCTACACTGTAGCAGTTTTCAGAACCCTCCCCAAAGTTAATGCTATTAACTTCTTAATTAGATTGAGACTCACAAAATTCGGTAAATTTCAGTATTGCTATAAAATGTCTGCGGACATTTGTTTTGAATCTCATTTAGAGGAATTTAGTTTGTGAAGTGAAAGACCCCCCCCTTGTTAGACATTCATGTTCCAGCAAAGATAGTGTGCTGAATCCTACAGTCTTTAAAGTACCTTTCATAGTACTTTACACTTAGTCACTTAGTCACTTAAGTGACTGTGGGTGTTTTGTTCATATTATGTGCCAGAGACAGAAATAAAAAAGCAGAAATTAAAATTCAGAAATTAATTCACATTAGGGATTTGCATATATTGTGCCTTGCAGTGTAAGTGCTGGTTGTTGGTCATATTACATACAGGCCATAGTTTTGTACACATGACTCCAGTTCTTTGCTACCATTAAAAGAATGTATGAATACAGAACAGTCTCCTTTCCAGCTTAATTTTTATCTTTAGCTCTATTCTATTCTTTTCATTGTAACAAATGTTTATTCCTAAGTGATTAAAGAAATATTTTCCAAAATTGTAATGGAAACTTACATAGTACAAAAATATAAAGCTTTTTTATTCAACATTATTGAGGACATCCTAGCCATTTTTCCACTTTTCTAAGAAAGCCTATTTATTGCTCCTTATCTAAGACCCTAGCTTATAAAACAATCTTCCATGCTTTTGGAGACTAACTGATCTAACAGTGTCTGGCGTATATATAGCATTCATTAAATGTTAGAGTTATTTTTGTTCTCTTCTCAGCTCCCACTGATGCTCTTTGAGACCTGTTTTTGTTGTAAAAAAAAATTAAAGCTTTATAATTTTCTCAACTATAAAAATAAAAATTGCTAAATTATTCAAAACTCAGAAATCTAAAGAAGAAAGCAAAAAATTCTCAGTTACTCTTCTTAGAGATATTCACCTGTTAGAGATAATTCAGTTAACATATAGCAGATAGCCTCATAATCATTTATCTATACATATGTGTACCTATTCCCCTTATCAAATGATATCTAGGTTGTTTCCATTAAACTAAACAAACACTGACCTGGTACTGGCAATATAATGAACTGAGATAATACAGCCTCTCCCCCCACCCCTTCCAAGACACAAGGCGCATGATTCACAGAAACACTAAGTCAAAGGAACTTTATATATATATATTTTTTAAGGGTTATTTATTTTGTGATAGAGCACCAACATGAGTGGGGGATGGGCAGAGGGAGAGCAAAAGAGAGAATCCCAAGCAGGCTCCATGCTCAGCGCGGAGCCCTCCTTGAAGGCTTAGTCTCACGACCCTGAGGGGCACATGGGTGGCTCAGTCAGTTTAAGTCTCTGACTTCGGCTCAGGTCATGATCTTGCAGTCTTTGAGTTCAAGCCCCTCATCAGGCTCTGTTGCTGACAGCTCAGAGCCTTGAGCCTATTTTGGATTCTGTGTCTCCCTCTCTCTCTGCCCCTTTCCCTCCCCCTCTCTATCTCTGAAAAAATAAACATTAAAAAAAGTGTTTTTTAAGTTTCATGACCCTGAGATCATGACCTGAGCTGATGTCGAGAGTCAGACGCTTAACTGACTGAGCCATCCAGGTACCCCCAAAGGAAATATATTTTTAAAATATTTTATTTTTAAAGTACATAGCTGGAACATACTCTGAGCATGCTGGAACATAATCTGAGCACATTGCCAACATATGATCAGTACAGATTGATGAAGAATGGAAAGTATGAAAAAAGTTAAGATATGCGGATGACAGAATGAGAAGGTCCAAACTGAGTGTTAGATGTTTCAGAAATGGAGCTTAGAGAGAATGATGAAGAAGTAATATTTGAAGAGACAACAGAGGAAAATGTCCCAGGGTTGATGAATGACCTGAATCTTCAAATAATTACACACACTGAGTGTTTAGCAGAATATATAAAAATCAAATCATGCTTTTTCAGAAATATTTTAAAATACATATGGAATTTAACATATGACAAAAAATTCATCTAGCAATGGACACTTGGGTTGCTTCCATATCTTGGCTATTATAAATAATGCTGCAATAAATAGAGGGTGCATGTATCTGTTCAAATTAATGTTTTCATATTGTTTGGGTAAATACCCAGTAGTGGAATTATTGGATCATATGGTAATTCTGTCTTTAATTTTTTATTAAAAAATTTTTTAACGTTTACTTATTTTTGAGAGACAGAGAGACAGAGCGTGAGCAGGGAAGGGGCAGAGAGAGAGGGAGACACAGAATCTGAAGCAGGCTCCAGGCTCTGAGCTGTCAGCACAGAGCCCCATGAGGGGCTGGAACTCACAAACCGCGAGATCATGACTTGAGCCAAAGTCTCATGCTTAACCGTCTGAGCCACCCAGGTGCCCCTGTCTTTAATTTTTTGAGGAATCTTCATGCTGCTTTCTGTAGTGGCTGTACCAACCTACATTCCCACCAATAGTACACGAGGGTTCCTTTTTCTCCAGCATCCTTGCCAACACCTGTTGTTTCTTGTGCTTTTGATTTTAGCCATAGAATAGACTTTTAATAAATGGTATTGGTACAACCGAGTGACCAGCTGAAAAAAGGTGCTCACACCATTCATGAGGATAAACTCCCATGCAGAAGAAAACATATCCAAAGGAATGCCCTTTTAGTTATTCAAAAATCATAAACAAAAAAGAAAAGGTAGATCAACTGGACTCTTGAAAATAAATAAATAAAAACTCAACAGCTTCTAGAAAAAAAAATACCATGATTAAAAACAATCCTGTGAGGAGGGGCGCCTGGGTAGCTCAGTCGGTTGAGCGTCCGACTTCGGCTCAGGTCATGGTCTCACAGTTTGTGAGTTCGAGCCCTGTGCCAGACTGTGCTGACAGCTCAGAGCCTGGAGCCTGCTTCAGATTCTGTGTCTCCCTCTCTCTCTGCCCCTCTCCCACTTGAACTCTATCAAAAATAAATAAATATTAAAGAATTCTTTCAAATTTAAAAACAATCCTATGGTTAATATTACTGCTTAGTACTTAGGATAGTCCTAAGGACCGCTTGTTATGTTTCAAAGAGTAACACCGTGAAATTTTGGGTACTTATTGTCAAATTGCTTTTTAAATGTTTGTTATTTAGTATATTTTATCACTGGTCTAATCATGGGTTTTTATAAATACTCAATGGACAATATAAAGCCAATGAGATACTCTCTTTTTTGTTTTTCCTTTCAGGCATCAAGTACATGAAAAAGAAGAGTTCAAGGCTTTGAAAACATTAAGTATTTTCTACCAAGCTGGGACTTCCAAAGCTGGGAATCCTATATTTTATTATGTGGCACGGAGGTAAGAAATACTATGTTTCAGTTTCTCTTATCAGAGTGTTTAAAATAACAACAAATGGAGAGAGACAGCAGTTTGATTTTTCCCATTTGACTTCACTGGAATCGAAGACAAGTTTACCTGGAAGAATATAGCTGGGTAAATAACCATCCTGTCCCCAGAATGATGCATAGTGTATTAGAAATTGCTTTTCAGGAGACCTATTTCCTATTGGCTTCTCTTTCTTACGTCAGTTTTTTTTATACTTCTTACAATGGATTAATTACCAAGAATAAAATAATCGCAAAGAATCTTTTTAGGTGTATTCTGACTAAATATCTATAACATGACAGTCATAAACTTAGCTTTTTGAGCAGAAATAAAACTTTAAGAGTCTGTTTCTAAGAACTTTCAGTAATATGCTGCGTATGACAACATCAGGGTGATTTAACAAATAATTTAGAGAAGGTATGAAAATTTCTTTAAAGATGGCGCAGGTGACAGCTTGGAAAATTGATTGTATTTTTTTCATGCTGTCTTCAGTCCAGGCTAGTTCCTAGAAACCCTTTCTGGAAATGCTGTGAGCTCCTTCTTAACAGTAGAAATGAGGCTTTGCAATGCTTTTCCTGCTATTGTCTTCTCTTTCTTGCCTCATTCTACCTTTTGAGAACTTCCCTGTGATACTAGGTGGTGAGTCTTTCTTCCTGTTCATGTCATAAACTCATAATATTTGAACGGCAGAGACAATGTGGTGTAACAGGGAGACCATTGGTTTTGGAATTTCAAGGACTATGTGTAATCTTAGTTTTACTGTTCAGTAGCTGTAGAAATTAATCTTCTGAGTGTCCTGAATTTAGCATAAATTGAAGAATTATGTCAGGAGACTGAATGGTCATGGATGGCAAGAACTTGTCAGTGTATAGGAAATGGAGGTTGAGAAATGGCAGTAGAGGACTGAGCAAAGGAATGCAGAAGGTGGGAAACTCATTTAATCAAATGATTCAGATAGTGTTAAGATCAGGAAGCCTCAAGAACTGCGTGTTATGGAATCAGGAGAGTATAGAAACTTGTGTTTACCCTGCGCTCTGCTGTTGAACAACTCTGAGTAATGTCTCTTTATTTCCCTTGAAAGTCTTCTCTCCAACTTTTCTATCAGTTCCTGTTTCTAAATTGCCTAAGGGAAGTTTCACTTTCTTTTGCAATTGCAATGAACCATATTTGTATTTCAACCCCGGCTCTTAATGCAGCCAGTATATTTTGACCCTCCCTATGTTGCTGAAGTAATTAAAAGGGAAACATTGGTGAGAGAGGCAGACAGGTGCATGTCCTCCTCCCCTTTAAATTCTTGTCAGTTTACAAGTGGCAAAGATTTCTGGGAAACCTCAGTGCAGACACACTCTGCTGGATTAAATCAGTGGGATTTCCAGGAAACCTATATAACATGGTGATTTAAGAGTGTTAAGGATTCTCAACTTCGTTGCTTTATTAGCCACATAATCTTAGACAAGTTACTTTTTTTCTGAATCTGTTTCTTCATATGTTAAAAAAAGGTGAGGGGTAGAACTTGTAAAAACTATCTGTAGACCTGTCCCATAAAGTATTTTGTGACTTAAAGTTCTGTACAGAGTATGTTTGAGGTTTTCTTTTTTTTTTTTTTTTCCTTTTTGTTTTTGGATAGGACTCTTCCAATTTCAGATTTTTGATACTTTCCATTTTTTATTTAGACCTCCGAGAGCTCCTCTTGGCCTTCATTTTCGCCTGGTATGAAGTCTTAGCTCAAAGACAGTTGACATAGTAGCTCAGAGCAGAGAGTAGAGAGAGGCCTATTTCCTCCTCTGTACAAGTCCAGAAGAAGATTGTAAAGGCCTTCTCTCTACTTAGCCAACTTTGTCAAAGAGCACTTGGGTTGGACTTCTCTTTTGGTATTCCTGTGTTTCTATGGCTTGGACTACAGTGTATTAATCGATGTCTTTTGACCTGTGGATTCCATTCACCTTACAGATAGTCCACAGACGTTTCAGACTTGAAGTATGCAAAACTTAATTCAGTATACGTATATTCAGTTCCACTTTTTCACACTGTATTCTCTTTTTCAACATCACTATTCTTTCCCGTGCTAGAAACCCTAATCTTTTTAAATCCTTACCTCTTTCTTTTATCCTCCTCATTATCAGTCACCTAGTCTTGATTTTAATGGTGAGATCTTGACAAATCAATTAAGTTGTTTTAGTGAGGCCTTTGTTATTTCACAGAAGACCTTCTTATTTTCTTGGGAAAAACATGAACCGCAGCAGAGCCTGCCCAGGTGTAGACAGAGCTAGGTGGCTATCAGTTCTGGAACCAGCTTACACTCTGACTTTCTCTTGGCTTCATAATCAACTCTACTTCATGATTTTTCTCTTTCTGTATCCCTTCAGTTTTAGCCCCAGCTACTAACTCTTTCATTACCTCAGTACTGCTTGCTTCACATTCCAAAAAGAGAATGTGGTTCAGCTAAAAAATGTCTCTGGCAAAACCTTTCATGCTGAGTGCTAGTTGACCAGTCAAGTACATGCTCCTTCCTAGCTGGCAATCGTGTGACCAAAATAACCACCTAGTGTGATTCTTTTAGCAGGGCTGTCCTTTGGTTTGTGTTCTAATTTTTGTTTTTAAATTGGATCTTAATGGTTTAATATTTCTTTTCAGTACCTTGAAAATGCCTTTGGAACCATTCCCCTCTCTCCCCCCCACTGCCATTACTGAGACTTTCTTATTAGCTCTTACCTGTACTAATGCAGCATTAGCCCTCAGCTTCCTAATTCCCCGGGAACTTCTTCCAAGTCATCTTCACATTGTTTCTGGAGGCAGTTTCCACACACGTCTCATCTTGTCGCTCTCAGTGCGTCAGATAGCACCATTGATTCCTCATATAAAGGAATCAACAGGTTCTCTTGTCAGGCATGCAAGGTGCTCCGTAATTTATACCTAATTTAGTTTCTAATCTTCCCCTGCTATTCCCTCGCATATATGTATGCTCCTATCCTGTAGTGGTTAAAGCGCCATAAAGACAAGAACAATCGGTGCAGCCTTGTTTATAGTAGCAGCAACAACAAAATGAAAACGGTGTAACTGTGTTTCAGAAGGGGAATTGTTGAATATACGATGCTGTTGCTGTATTCTGGAATAATATACAATGTGCTAAGGTTGTTCTGCTTGTTACGAGTGACGGAAATGAAATCCGAACTTGTACAAACCAAAAAGAGTATCGTTGGCACGTGTACCTGAGAGGATCAAGAAGAGGTGGACTGGCTTCTTACATGACCTGGTGCAGAGCTTGGAGAACATGGTCTTCTCTGTCTCTCGACTCGGCTTCCTCTGGGTCAGTATTCTTCCCAGGAAGCTCTTCCTCTGGCCAGCAACGGATTGTGTTCTCAGCTTAACAACTGAGGGAAAATGACCTCTTTGCCAGTAGGTACAGCGAAAGGACTGGTTTTACTGGGCTGGCTTGAGTCACGTGCCATTTCCTGAGGCAGTCACCGTGACAGAGGGGACAGAATGTCTGAGCTGTCTGGGTCCGAATCATGTGCCCGTCCCTGGAGCTCAATTGGGAAGCTATAGCCCTACTTGAATTGCACAAGTTGAAAGGGAAAATTGGATTCTGCTCAGGCGAGAATAGCAGAAGTGTTCCAGCGCAGCTTTAAAAAGACCCAGAAGGAGGACTCTGACACTCGTCATGCAAGGTGCAGAGTTATACGTGTGCACAAGCATTTACAGATTGAGAAATGTGTGAGAACATACACATTAACCCATTCACGTTGCTTATCTCGGGGGAGTATGGTTGGAGGAGGTAGAGGACCGATGATAATATTTATTATGTATCTCTGTGTTATTTGACTTGTTACCAGGAGCATGGGTTATTTTTGGAGAATAATTAAAAATATAAAACCTAAAAGATCAAATGAATGTTAGGAATGTTATGATATCTGGCAATTGCTTTTTGGGTGGCAGTAGTACCAGTAATAATAGCGAATATTCACTGAGTGCTTTCTCTGCATCAGGCAAATTGTGCATATGGTAGAATTTTTCGTGTAACCCTGACAGTAACCTCCTGAGGCATTGTTATTAACGGTGAGTGACATGTATAAACTAAAACTTAAAAGTTGTAAGTCACTCCCAAACCTAGCTGTCAGACTGACCTGGAGAATTAAAACAAGATGCATATCCTGAGGCCCTATCCTGGGCTCCCAAATCAGAATCTCTTTGGGAGAGCCTAATCTAAAGGCACCCAGAGTGATTCATCTGTAATCAGTTTATTATTGAAGTTTAGGAATCCCACCGGGTCATGTATTTGACTCATGGCCGCACGGCTGCTAAGAATCAGCTAGGTTTCAAACCTTAACAACCACCCTATTAATGACATGGTTATTATCAGTGTTAAAAATATGTACTAGGTTTTTGGGTTGAATCCACCTTTGTAGACCAGCCTGAAACTTCATCTCCAGTGGTTTTGAGATATATTTCTGTAGGGAAGAGTTCTGAATTCTAGGCATCTGATCTATAAATGACCTTTTCAAGCACCAGACAAATGTTTACTCAGAGCAAGATAATCTTGACATTGGACCAGCTGCATTATACATTACAGTAGTTAGCAGAATTGGGGGGCCTGGCTGGCTCAGTTGGAAGAACATGTGACTCTTGATCTCAGGGTCATGAGTTTGAGCCCTACCTTGGGTGTAGAGATTATTTAAATAAATTTTAAAAAACAAAATTTTTTTCAAAAAGCAGAGTTGGCCCATTTTTTACTGTAACAACGTATTACTGTTCCACATTCATGAACACCCATGAATCTCCTTTGTAAGTATCTCCTTATAAATTTAGCACTTGTCCATTTAATAAAAAATAATATAAAAATAGCACACCCCACTCCTCATTCCCCATCCTCTATCCCTTTCTCTCACACACAGGGGTGTCCTTTGGTTAGACGTCACCAACATAATTTCTTCTCTTAAACTTTTAATGTAAAAATCTGAGTTTCAGTTAAATTCTGCAGACATGTGATATTTTGCTTGTTTTAGCAAAAGCAAGGAAATAAGGAAACCATTATATTAAAGTAGTAATTAAACTTACACAATTAAAATCTATAACCTAATTAAGCCAGGATAATGATAACTAAGAAGTAAGTTGAAATAAATTTGATTTTCCTAGTGTGCTTGTTGTAATTCAGCAGATAGTAATGAACTGAGATAGGAACGCAGACAGTTCAAGTTCACCTCAGCCTGAGTGCACACAAAACAGTGAACATACTATGTAGAGAAGAAAGTGAATGTTGCCCATTGGATTCATTTTCATGCCACCACTTTCCATACTCATCATATTTATGGTTGTGGCTGTCTCTGAGATCCCTGCTGCTATTAGAGGTGTCTTGTCCTTTGAAGTCATCATCACATTTGAGGTTATTTGGAGCTTTGAAGCCATCTTGAAATTCAAGATTGTGTTGGAATTTGAGGTTGTCTTGGGATTTGAGGTTGTCAGAGAATTCAGGCTAATCGTGGGACTCAAGGAATTTGAGGTTGTCTTGGGATTTGAGGTTGTCAGAGGATTTAGGCTCATCGTGGGACTCGAGACTGTCATAGAACTTGAGGTCATCAGTGTTGTAGTTGTCCCCAAAGTGTTAGTGACAAACAGGAGGAACAGGCTGATGATTGATAGTTTGAACATCATTTTCCTGTTTCAAAATAATTATAGAAATTTACTGACACTTTGAATACAAATCTAAGAATTAGCTTTTCTAAAGAGGGGAAACCTGAAGGAAACCTTATTTCAGCACTGGGGCAATGCCCATCTTGGGTTTCACAATTTCTCTTCTTTTTTTTTTTTTGAAGTTTATTTATTTTTGAGAGAGGGAGAGAAAAGGCATGAGTGGGGGAAGGGCAGAGAGAGAGAGAAAGAGGGAAAGAGAATCTCAAGCAGGCAATACACTGTCAGTGCAAAGCCTAATGCGGGGCTCACGAATTGTGAGATCATGATCTGAGCTGAAGTCTGGTGCTTAACCTACTGAGCTACCCAGGCGCCCCAGCAGTTTCGTAGTTTTTAAGATAGGGAAAAAGAGTGATCAGTATCAACTCCTTCATTTTACAAATGGACTCAGACAAAGGGCATAACTTGCCTGAGAATGCATATCTAAAAATGTCTAGAACTAGAACGTGAGTCTGACTCTTAGTCTAGTCTTCTATAGACATATACCAAAAATTTAATAGTAAACCATTTTTAAAGTAAGGCTTATTTGCTTTTAGCTTACATTCAAACCTAATGGCTTACCACCTTTGAGATAATGTAACTACCCCATGTTGGTCATGTTAAAAAAAAATTTTTTTTAACTTAAAGCACAGACTTCAGTTTCAGGAATCTAATATATCCTAAAAGTTACATTTGGCTCTGATATGTAATTCAGAAATTTTCAAATTAATATTACCTTTTGATGTTTTTTCTTTGAAGATTAAGAATTCAGGCTTTCTCCAGTGTCCCTTGGGGAATCTAACGTTTTACTGTATGCTGTTTAAATATAATTAGCTAGGAAGTCACGTGTTCTGAACTTGACCTGGGATTTGCTCTTTGGAAATATCCTATTGAGTGTTTTCCAAACACCTAGTATAAACAGCTGGACCTTGGCAGAGATCAGGGAATTCAAATAAAGGCTTTCTAAAATTCTACTTGCTTATTTAAAGAAGCCGGTGAATGTGTCTTTGTTACTCCTCTTATCTGTGTGTTCATTAGTTTCTTCACTAGATTGACTAACTAGAGGTAGAGGACTATATTATTTTGCCTGTTGTGCTTATCATGACTTAAAATCAAGTAAGGATATTAAGAGACAGATGTCTTTATTTTTCTTAAAGCATCTTGCTTTTATGTTTATAGGTAGTTTCTGACCATGGTTATTTTGAAGTTTTAAAAATGATTCGGGAATGTAGCATTTCCAGGCATTTAAAAATACATTAAATAATACATCTATTAGAAACGAAGTTAAACCTTATTAATATAAAACAAGCTCAGTAAGGAAAGAAAAGGATTGCATATGAAAGTGATACTGTCATACTGTGTTAACAAAGTTTTTTTTTTTTTATAATTTTTTTTCTTTTTAAATAGGCTCCACATCCAATGGGGGGCTTGAATTCCCGACCCTGAGATCAAGAATCGCATGCTTTACTGATTGAGCCAGCTAGGCACCCCAACAAAGTTTTTTTTAAAGGCATTAAACCACCCACACTGAAGCACATTAAGTATATTCTTTAAAGGAATTTTATCGTTTGATCATTTCTTTTCCTTGATAATTAGCATACCGGGAAGTTCAGTTGTATTGTGCTAATGTTTTCATCACGCTGGCCAGGACTTTTTAAAATTGTGTTGACGTACAAGGAAATTGCTACATAAATGGCAGAAGGACAAGTCAGTACATGTTCCTCACTTGTTTTACTTTGCTATAAAGATTTGTTTCTCCTGAATGAATAGAACCAGTGCTTGCTAAATCTTACTTATGTGGTACATGTAATAAAGAACCTCACTTAACTGGAGATTAGCGTGATTAGACCTAAAAGTCAACATAAAAAGCCTCTTAGCAACCAGAGTAAACATTTATAAATCAGAGTCCTCAGGTAATACACAGAGAAGTCCTTATAGGTGCTCCAAACACTTCAATCTCAACTTATTTAAAATTTAAAATTAAGAATTTTCCCTTTCCTGTTTTTGAACCCAGAGAGGTTCTTCTTGTAGTCTCTTTCTCAGTAAATTGCATCATCACCTAGCCAAACGGCTTTCCTACCTTGGGCTTCTCATTGTCTCCTTTTACTTAAGCTGCCCAGGCATTTGATGATGATTAGGTAAAATTTAAAATTCTGAACTGTCTGTGCAGGTGCTCCTAAACAGAAGCCATTTGCCAGTCATTATTCAGGCCTTTAAATGCCTCCTGCCTCCTTTTGTTTTTCATTCTCCGCCATCTGCCCAATGGACTTCTTCCTGTTCACAATCCTGTTCCTCCTTCCAGGTCTAACTCTGATGGCAGCGCCTTTTCCATGAACCTTCCCTAATTCCACACTTCAGAATCAGTCATTTTAAGACTTCATACTTTTAGAGCACTGATCAGAGTTTGCTTTTTACTATAGATAGATGCATCCTAAATCTCTCCTCTGCCATATGCTGGCGTTCTCTTGGTCAGGATTACCTCTTATTATCTGTTTTCCCTCTGCCTGCTCGCAGTGAGCACTGGTACAGAGCAGGACACAATACACACTGGAATTGATTGGAGTATTTCCTCTGTTTCTTCATGTCTGCAGGCTGATATCATTAATGATGTTTAGAATAATTGAAGCCCCTTGGTCGTTTGCAGTTTTCCCAAGCATTGTGTGCCAGTCACAGGTCTGAGTTGAATTCCCATCTCTATTTTCTGCCATTTGAGAGTTTCTTCATTTGTATAATGATCATAATGCACATTCATAATCCCTTAGCTGTAATTCTGAAATCCCAAATCCTCTGGAAACCTGAAGTTTTGTCTCTTTGACCTGTGGGAAGGAGTGTATTCGTTCAGCTCGCTTCCTGCAAGGTCACGGTGGGCTGACTGCATCCCTCTGTGAAGATCATGGTTTTTGTCGGACAGCCCTCTCTGTATCTGGTAACTGCTCCCTGCCTGCCTCCTTCAGGTCTACTGTCTCACTCTCTCTAATAGTTTCCCTTATCTCTCTCATAGGAAACCTTTCCCTCTCCTTTATACACGTTCTCTAGTATCCCAGTTTGAGTGTGCCGCCTGTTTCCTGCTGGAACCAAACTGCTACAAACAGTATATGTACCGTGTTGTCTTCCTCAAATTCTGAACAGCTCTAAATTCAGAACTGTATCTTGTCCCAAGGGTTTCAGATGAGGGATTGTGGATCTGTGCCAGGTTCCTAAGCTTATTGTCAGTATTGTGATAGTATTTGTATGACGTTCAGTACAGCGTCCAGCAAACGGTAAGCATTGGGTGAACAGTAGCCAGGATTGATGTAAGAATAGCAACTGTGTTCTTAATTTTTATCTGGGAAATCTAAATTTCTCATATTTAATGCTGGAACCAGCTTTGGAACTAGCAAGCAATTTTAAGAGCAGTATCTTCCTTTATATACTTATATATGACCTTGAATTGACGTACTTTTTTTTTTTTTTGGTGTTTCACATGTTGATTCTTTCAAAACTCCTAAAAAATGGAGAGAAAGGATCTTATTTATAAAATCATCTCAATGCTCATAAATTTTTTATAGCAATTTCTGGAGAATTTCAAGTTACAATTTTAATATGTTACTCTAGAAATCGTTAGGTCCTATTTTCCCTTCCATAACTTTTTGGTCTGTGGATTTTTGTCTCATGAGTAGGACACTCGAATGTTTTCTTGGGTGGCAATTACACCAACACTCTGTTAGCAATGGAAGCACTCCTTGCTTTTTAGAAAACCCTAAGTACTCTGCCATTGTGTTCATTGTACCTGTACCTCATGTCCCTTCAACTTTTAAAGTTTTGAAAGTAATATATGCTTGGCTCTGAAAGCAATTAGGGTTTTCAGGATTAACATTTTTATCATGCTACTAGTGAGCTTTTACCTGTATTTAGAAGTAGAACATCTAAAACATGTCAGGAGTGGGTAGCACAAGTGGCTTTCACTGTGGACAATTACTTGTGAAGAAACTGTGCGTGAGCTTCCTGAGAAAGTGGATGTGCAAATGTGCAGGATCAAGCTATTGTTAGGTTAGACTTAAATGTGATAGATTTTAGAATTGTACTTCACTTTTCTACAGTAAAACATCAGCTTTTTCACAATATAGGAAAAGTAACACCTTACCCCTTAGTTGCAGAATACACATTCCAGAGGCAAATGTCTGTTTTGGAGCAAGTTTGTTTCCTAATTTTATAATACTGTAAGTCTGTTACCTCATTTTGGCTTGTTGTCACTTAATCTTATTTTTCATTAACAGTGAAAACAAAGTGATTTAATTTTTAAGACAGACTATCCTCCTCTCTGTTTCCTTCCCTTGGGTAATGGCATCTCCATTTGCCTTGAGCTTTAAATAGAAGCCTTAGCATCACTCTTCACTTGTACCTGCTCTTAACCGTGCGCATCTGATTAGTCAGTGAGTCTTGCTGGTTCTGCTTCAGAACGCTTTTTAAGCTTTATCTTCACACTCCATGTACAGTTCAATCAGTTGTCAAAGCTGGGGTTAGTGAACGAACATTTTTGGTAAAAGACCAAGTAGTAAATATTTTAGGCTTTATAGGCCAAATTGTCTGTCTTTTCTTTCTTTCTTTCTTTCTTTCTTTCTTTCTTTCTTTCTTTCTTTCTTTGTTTTCTTTCCTTCTTTCTTTTCTCTTTTCTTTCTTGAGGGGGAATTGTTTTCTTTTAAAATGCTCTTTAGAAATGTAAGGACCATTCTTAGGCCTTAGGCATTCTTGTAGGCCATACAAAACCAGGCCATGAGTGGCATGTGGGCAGTATACTGCTGGTAGACCATAGTTTGCTGACCTCTGGCCTAGGCTATTACAACAACTTCCTAATTGGATTCTTTGTCAAGCAGGATGTTACCCCATGCCCTCCATTTTCCCCATTACTGCCAGAATGACCTCTCTAAAATACGCCCATGTTGCTTCCAGATAAAACCTTTTATGTGTTCCTGTTAGCCAAGTTTTCATATGTAAGACATTCATATACCACCTTTAGGATTTTTGCCATTTCTTCAAAACTTCTGTTATTTCCTCAATATTTTTATCGGCTTTTTTTGACTTCTTTTCTTCAAGGAAAATTTATATTATACTCTAAGTAGAAAATCAGTATTGATTGTTGTAACTAGAAAACTGGTAAGGAAAAGATAATGGTAAAAAGAAACACAGAACTATTAAATGCCTGTTTCATATACACCCCATTATATAGGTACCACAGTTCAACAAAACCACTGACTTAAAAGGTAGAGTCTTTGTTCCTTAGCATCTCATACAAGTCTCTTCATAATCTTTCCTGCTGCTCATATTAGTCGCAAGGTTGCTGAACTAAAGCAGAAGATTGAAAGTCGTGTTGGTAAAAGGCTAGAGGCTGGCCTTATTTTGGAAATCGGATGATGCTGCCGTCGTTGATGTGGTTCCAAGTAAACCTCGGGGATGTTCTCAGAGAAGGGTGTTATGGTACACGGCTGAGGGTGTCAACAGAGCAGATGTCGAGAAGACTAGGGGAGCCGGCAAAGACACAAGATCTGCCCAGGAAGCTCAGAATGCCAGGTGTGCATTCTCTACCTTGCCTTTACAACAGTGATCAAAGAAATCTTCGAGCCATTTGTCTCAGTTGGTCGTTTAAGGTTAATATTAGAAGACTCGCCGTCACAGAGGCTAGGAGCATTTGTGGAGGTCGCTCCAGACTTTATAGCACGTGCCTAGCCTTGTGCCATGGATGCCCTTCCTTTAATGTAGAGCAAACCCTTACTTTTGATTCAAGGCCCATCTTGGCAGCCTAACTCTTCCCCCTCTAGGCATGTTTTTTTAAAAGAAAATAATATGGCTTCATTGAGATATAATTCACGTTGATCCTTTGGTTAATTGAAATGTGTTTTGAGGAAACTTTACAACGTCTCTTAAGTTCATACTTAATGTCCTGCAGCTTTTATTGGTTTTTAACTTCAAGACAGGGCAAAGAGACTTGCCGCACTTTATCCAAGTATGTAAAGCAAGAAAGATTTCTTGTAATCCGTGTAGGAAAGCCATACCATGAGGAAATGTCAGAACTTATCAATAGATGAAATTATTTTTAAACATTTCTTTGCTTTCTTTATTTGTCATCAGTAGGAGGAAATACAGCTGAGTATCTGATGTCTAAGTAATAGAACTGGTAAATAGGTGTGGCCGTGTGCCAGTTACTCTTACGTTACATAGTGTCTTACATGCAGTAGCGGTTGCTAAGGCATTTCTTTGGCAAATGAGGGCCTTCCCTGTGGTTATTGTGGTGATGGCATCCTCGGTTTCCCTTACTGATGGTGTGTTTCGTTTCGTTTTTTTTTCTTTCTGGATGAAAAGGCTTTAAATCTTCGTTTATTTCCTGTTGAGGCAAGGATTTGACAGGCATTTCAATTCCTCCAGCCTTCCAGAAGAGTTCGGTTTGTTTGTTTGGATGGTGACCGTGGGCAACAAAATAGCAAACTGAAAAAGCTACATTTCCTGGTATCGAGTATTTCCTCAGATTTATGTGATAGTTGGCATGGGGATACCTATATGAAATAGTCAGATACCTAATTTTTTTACTGCTAAATCTTATTTCTTAGGGGATAAATAACCTTGTAAACTAGTCATTTGAAGTGGGAACTACATACATGGGGAATTGTGTATCATTATGGGTTCAGTCATTTCCATTTCTGACGTTGGTAATTACCCAAGAATCTCTTAACCAAGAGACAGCAATAATCTGAAATATTCATGTAGCGCCTACAAAGTGCTTTAATATACATGTTTTAATGTATCCCTTAAAATACCCACACGGAATACATCTTCTTAACTAGATTGTTACCTGAAGACACATTTAATCACTTGCCCAAGGTAACAGCACAGGCTGTGGGTGACAAAACCTTATCTTGTGCTCTGTTAAACCACAATGTGCTTTAAATACACTTAGAACTGTTTTGATCAGAAAAGAACTATATAGTTTGCTCTTCTTACTGTGTGTGTGTGTGTGTGTGTGTGTGTGTGTGTGTGTGTTAGTTTTTGTGCTTTTATCTCATCAATAACTTCCAACAGATTCATAATATCAGGCCACGGTTTATAGAAAAGATAAATGGGTGTATTGAGCGTATGTGTCAGCTGATTCCTAAACATGTTTAATGGAGTTGGGGCTTTGAGCCAAAATGGCATTCTTTTTTTAAGTTAAGCTTCTTTAAAACCGCACTTTGCACAACACTTTTCGAAGTGTGAAGCAAACTAATCCGCTTAATACAGTAACAATTGAGGTGGCATTTGTTGTATCGCTCTGACTGATTTCCCTTGAGCCATCTACTGCTACTAAGTTGTTCACAGATACCAGAATTAACCTTTTTTTGGAATTATTCCATAGGTAGTTACACTGCCCAGAGCTAATTTCTTACAAGTAGCCACCTAGCCAAATCTTCCTTCATTCTTAAATTTTCTTAGATCTCTCTTTTTTCTGGACTTTGAAGCTATTGTTTTGACCTAGTGGAAGAAACTTAGACTGTAGAATAAGACTTGAAGGTTTAACTTGGTCTGTTCTAAATAGGTCATTGTTAGTCCACCAGGTACATCTTTGACCTGTATTGATTCATTCTCTCATTTATAAATTAAGATCACGATGGTCAAAAAACCCTACAAACTCTTAGGAGGGATTGATCTCTACACTGAAATCAAGAGGATGAATCCGGGTTTGCTAGGGGAAGAAGAGGGAAAGTAGTGTGCCCATGTAGTATCTCTGAGAGCTCACGAGAGAGCGCGGTGAACTAGAGGGACAGAAAGACACTTTGTTTGAACTATACAGCGACAGAGCTGGCAGATTGAAAGATGCTACTCTAAAGGCAAGGGCCTGACCATAAGTAAGCCGTAGTAAGAGTGTAGACTTTATTCTGAGATGCGGGAAATTTGTGAATGTTTTGGGAAGGTTTTGTTTGTTTAAAGGAGAGAAAAGAGCTTGTCTGGCTAGATTTGTTGGGGAACAATTCTGACAGCAGCTGACCGCGTGGAGCTAAAGTAAGCTAATTGAGTGGGTAGGCAAGCCTGGAAGTACTGCAGGTTCAGTTCCAGACCAAGGCAATAATGCAAGTATCCCAGTAAAGGGAATCAAATGAATTTTTTTGGCTTCCCAGTGAATGTCGAAGTTATGTTTACCCTAGAATGTAGGCTATTAAGTGTGCAATAGCATATTATGTCTAAAAGAACAATGTACATACCTTAACTGAAGACATTTTATGCTAAAAATGGTGATTATCATTTGAGCTTTGCGCGAGTCATAATCTTTTTGCTGGTGGAGGGTCTTGCGTCAGTGTTGACAGCTGCTGCCATTCGAGGTGCTGGGTGCTGAAGCTGGGGTGGCCGTGGCAGGTTCTTAAAATAAGACAGCACTCAAGTTTCCCACATCGATTGACTCTTCCTTTCATGAATGATTTCCCTGTAGCACATGATACTGTTCGGTAGCATTTTACGCCTGGTAGACCTTCTTTCGGAATTGGAGTCAGTCCTCTGAAAGCCTGCTGCTGCTTAAGTAACTAAGTGTATGTCATATTCCAGGTCCTTTGTTGTCATTTCAGCAGTCTTCACAGCATCTTCCTCAGGAGTAGATTCCAGCTGAAGAAACTACGCCCTTTGTTCAACCCTAGGAAGCAGCTCCCCATCCGTTCAGGTTTTATCGGGAGATGGCAGCCATTCAGGCCCATCTTCAGGCTCCCCTTCTAATCCTGAGTTTCTTGCTGTTTCCACCACAGCTGCCATTAATTCTTCCACTGAAGTCACCCATGAGGGTTGGAATCAACTTCTTCCAAACTCCTGTTCATCTTGATATTTTGACCTCTTTCCAACACAGGGCCTGAGCTGCAGAGCCTTAGATCAAGACCTGAGCTGAGATCAAGAGTTGGACCCTTAACCGAGTCGGTCAGGTGCCCTGAATCCCAAACGTTCTTAATGGCTTCTAGAATGGTAGCTCCTTTCCAGAAGGTGTTTGATTTACTTTGTCCAGATCCCTCAGAGGAATCACTGTCTGTGGCAGCTAGAGCCTTATAAAATGTTTTTGTTAAATATGACTTGACGGTCACAATTATTCCTTGATCCGTGGGCTGCAGAACGGACATTGTGTTAGCAGACATGATAACAACATTAATCTCATTGTCCGTCCCCATCACAGCTCGTGTGTGACCGGGCGCATTGTTAGCAAACAGTGATATTTTGAATCTTTTTTTCTGAGTAGCAGGTCTCAACAGTGGGCTTAAAATATTCTATAAAACTGTGTTGTAAACAGATGTGCTGTTGTTCAGGCTTTGATTTTGCATTTGTAGAGCACAGGCAGAGTAGATTTAGCATAATTCTTAAGTGCCCTAGGATATTTGGAATTACAAATGAGTACTGGTTTAGACTTAGTCTCCGGCTGCATCAGCCCCTAACAAGAGGGTCAGCCGTCCTTTGATTTCTCTCTATCTATGAAAGCCCTAGATGGCATCTTCTTCCAATAAAAGGCTGCTTTATCTACACTGAAAGCCTGCTGTTTAGTGCAGCCACCTTCATGAATATCTGAGCTGGATCTTTCTGGAGAACTTGCTGTAGCTTCTCCAGAACAATGTACATACAATGCTTCACCTTGCACTTGTGTGTTATGGAGATGGCTTTCTCCTTAAACCTCACGAAGTAACTTCTCTGCCAGCTTCAAAGGAAACTCTGCAACGCCCTTACCTCTCTCAGCCATCATAGAACTGCAGAGGGTTCAAGTCTTGCTCTAGATTAGGCTTTAGCTTAAGGGAATGTTGTGGCTGGTTTGATCTTCTATTCAGACCACTAAAACTTTCTCCATATCAGCGACAAGGCCGTTTCACTTTCCTGTCATTTGTGTGTTCGCTGAAGTAGCTTCAACAACTTTTCCCTTGCATTCACAATTTAGCTACCTGTTTGGCACAGAAGGCCTAGCTTTCAGCCTGTCTTGGCTTTCGACATGCCTGCCTCCCTAAGCTTGATCACCTCTAGCTTTTGACTTATAGTGAATGACGTGACACTTCCTTTCACTTGAATGCTTAGCGGCCACTGTAGGGTTGTTAATTGCCCTAATTTCAATATTGTTGTGTCTCAGGGAATCGGGAGGCTAAAGGAAAGGAAGGGAGACCTGAAGTGGGGGTGCAGACAGAATGCACACATTTACTTATTAATTCACCATCTTATATGGATGCAGTTCAGGGTACCCCATAACAATTATAGTAGTGACGTCAAAGATCACTGATCACAGATCACCATAATAAACATAATAATAATGACAAAGTTTGAAATATTGGGAGAATTACCAAAATGTGAGAGACACAAAGTGACCAAGTACTGTAGGAGGAATGGCACCAATAGACTTGCTCAATGCAGGGTTGCCACGAACCTTCCATATGTAGAAAACGCGCTGTCTGTGAAATGCAGTAAGGTGAAGCCCACTAAAATGAGGCATGCCTGTGTATGTACTTCCAAGAGTGCTGATTGAGTTCTGTCTCTGGTCTTTATTTCATGATACCCTCTAGTTTCTTGACCACCCCTACCCATTCACAGTTCATTTTTTGTCTTCTCATTTTCTTGTTTTCCTCCTCTACCTAGATCTCTTGGACAGCTGTCTCAGTAGTTCTTTTCTTAGATCTCTTGCGTTCTTCAAGGACAAAGCAGTTAATAAAACGTACTTGGTATACCGTATTAGCATTTTGGTATATTTCTCTTTTTTGTTGTATTTAGTACATAGTTCTATATGTTTATGTCCTATAATTTTTGCTTATCTCTAGTTTTTGTTTTCCACATTTTAGACTTTAAAAAACTCTTCATAAATACTTTTATTGGACACATAATATTCTGGTCAGTGGATCATGATTTACTTACCTAATGTCCTAATGGTAGATATTTAGCATTCATTGTTTCCGTTTTTCTCGCTGTTAGAAAGAACTGACGTAGAATTTACTAGGTTAAAGGTTAAAATATTTTAGGTTTTTGAACACTGCTGTATTGGGAAGCCTGTGGCTGATGTATTAAATTAAGAATATGCAGATTATACCATAATGGGTATTTACCCAAAGAAAATGAAAACACTGATTTGAAAAGATATACATACCCCTTTGTTTCTCACAGCCTTATTTACAAAGCCAATATGGAAGCAATCCGAGTATCCATTGATAGGTGAATGGATAAAGAAGATGTGGTATATAAATACACACACACACACACACACACACACACACACACACACTGGAATATTACTCAGCCATAAAAAAGAAGACATCTTTGACAACTTGGGTGGACCTAGAAGGTATTATGCTAAGTGAAATAAGCCAGACAGAAGAAGACAAATACCATTCATTTCACTATGTGGATTCTAAAACAAAACAAAACAGAAACAAACAGACTTAAATACAGAAAACAAACTGATGGTTGCCAAAGGGGAGGTATGTAAGGAGATGAGCAAAATAGATGAAGGGGATTAAGAGATATAAACTTCCAGTTATTAAATAAATGAGTCCTGGCGATGAAAAGTACAGCATAGGAAATAGAGTTAATAATGTTGTAATAACATTGTATCGTGACTATACTTATTCTGGGGACCATTGAGTAATGTATAGAATTGTTGAATCACTGGGTTGTATGCTTGAAACTCATATACCATGGTGTGTCAACTATACTTCGATTAAAAAGAGAAGGGATTGAAGGGGAAAAAGGACTTTGTGGATGACAACCTGCACAAACCACATACACGGTGCTGGCAGGTACCTCCCTAAGCATCTGAGCTTCTCCTTTGGGGAAGCGAGAGCCCCGGGGTGGTTTTGATTTGATTTGTTGTAGCACACTCACCCAAAGGAAGTCAAGGCACAAGATTTATTACTTCGGGATCCCAGAAGTGTTTAGCGGATGGGGACACAGTGAGCTGGAGGAAGGGCAGGCTTCCATCCCGGCTTACCGCCAAGTAGGAAATAGAGCACGGAGTAACAAGCACTTATTACTTATAGGGTGGTTGGGACGACAGTCACTCACTTTTCACGGGCTCAACCCTGAGTAGTTATTTAAACTACTAAGGGTTATTTAAACTACACTAAATGTGCACCAGGAAGAGCAAAGCAGGAGCTTGTGGTGGAAACCCTAAACTCAGGTCCTTGTCTGAGTGGCCAGACCGCGTGCGTGCGGAGCTGTCCTACTGCCAGACGTCCGGGCAGCAGCTCGGGACAGCGGTTTCCTCATCGTGGGGGCCAGTTGCCGTTCACAGGAGTTGTGCTGACATGTGAATGTGGCTATTTCATGATGGCTTCCCCAGCCTTAGTTTCTATTTCTCAAAAATTGCTCACTGAATTAATAATGAGAATGGTGTCACATTTTATTTTTATTTCTCATTTATTATGTGGTAGTCCATATGTCCATATACTTATCGATCGCGATGCTTCCTGTCTTTTAAATGCTCTGTTTATGCGCTTTGCCCACTTATCCATTGGGAATCTAAATATTTTTCTTACCAGTTTTGTAAGCTTTGGATGAACAATCTCTTTTATGATATTCTCCTTGAATATTTGTATTCAGATCATTACTTCAGCATAAAGAAATTTGGGAGTTTTATGTAGACAAGTTTGTTAACAATTTCCTTGTGATTTTTTTTTCCTTTCCTAATTAAAAAAAAGTCTCCCAGAGATTTAGAAATACATTTAAATTCTTCTGCTGGCTCTAAGACTTCCTTTTTTTTTTTTAACGTTATCTCTTTTAGTTTTCTGTGTTAGGTGTTTCCCATGAAGTGATGTCAAAGTAGGCTGTTTGCCAGTTTCCCCAGCATTCATTATTGAGTCTTACCCTTGCCCTTTGATTTATGATTTTTTTTCCTCCTAAAGTTAACAGTGTTTGGGAGTTTCCAATGTGGTATGCACTGTTCTAAGCACCTTACGTGAATTATCTCATTTTGTCCTCACTCCTCACGCCAACCCTGTGAGGAAATGGAAGTCCATAAACCCCTTCTGTGCACTGTACTCTGACTGCACTTGGATTTCCATAGTGTGCCCATCTTCCTACTTTATGTCCCCGCTGTGCTGTCTTACATGTTCTCCTCCAGAGAATGTGTAAGATACCTCTACTAGTTCTTCCTTTTTTTCTATCCTTACCTATTTATTTTTCCAGATGAATTGAAGTGTTTCATGTCATTGTCCAAAAAGAATCTCATTGGAATATATTTGTCAGAGTTGGTTTAATCCATGGGTTATACTGGAAATAATCGCATTTTCGCAATGCCATTCAAGGTGTGTCTCCTGTACTTAGCCTTGAAGCCTGGTATGTTCCAGGTGCTGAATAAATCTGTTGAGTGAAAGGATCTTTGTTTATCATCTTCATCAAGTCTCGGCTAATACCTCGCATTAATGCTTTTTAAGCTTTTCCCCCATTGGGTCCTGCACATTTCATGTGAATGTTATTTTAGGGATTGTAGATTTGATTTGCTGTTGCTCCATGAATAGTATCTTTTTCCTGCCATTTTCTAATTATTTGTTGCCAGCATATGGGAAAATACTTCATGTTTCCATATTTTTTTGGTGAGTTGTTTAAGGTTATTCTTTCGAAGGCATTCCTGAGGAATCCTTTGGATAGACCATTATTTCAGTCTATTAATGGTAATAATTTTGTTTCTTATTTCCATATAATTGTATCTGTTATTCCTGTTCTGGAGCTTCCCAAATAATGCTGGAAAGATTGACGACAAACTAGGCATCATTGTTTTGATTCTGATTTTAATAGACCTATAACTTTTCACGTTTAACCATGACGTTGGCTGGCAGTTTGCTATCATTCTTTATCTAGCTCTTAAAATGCATTTCATAAGGAATAATCTTCAAAAGGATTTTAGGTTGGCTTTCATTTGACATCTTTGGTGTTGAAGGAATTTGCTGCTGCTTCCGAGCATTGTTACAGCAGATTATTGAGTAGCACATACTTGTCATCTTGTAATCTGGCCACAGGAGACATATTCCTATTCTGCTGTGATAGTGAATGTTTCTCTGACTCTCTTCTGCAGCCCCGTTCCACTAACACATCTGAACCTGAATTCTGGAGGGTGGGAGAGCAGCGACTGAAGCCAGAACACCCTTCGTTCTGTTGCCATTAAGGTGTGGAGCATGGGTATTTCCACACGCAGGCATTTCTCAAAGCACTAGGCGTGGGCATATCCATGTAATAATGTCCTAACAGCAGCAGCAGCAACATTATTGCATATAGAATTGGGGGGGGGGGGACAACACTATGATAAGGCTCTCTGTGCATTCTACCATTTGATCCTCAAGAAAAACTATGAAAAAGTTCTGCTAGTCCATTTTAGACATGAGGAAACCTTGACCCAGAGCAGTGGTAACATGTCCAGAATTGTACAGCTGAGAAGTGACAGAGGCAGGCTTCGGGCCTAGAACTTGAGACACCAGAGCACACACTCTTCCCCCCATTGTATCCTGTATTGCATTTGCTTTGTATTTGTGCTTTTATTTGGATCCTCTTGACTGGTGAGAAACAAAAGTTACTTATAAAATAGAATTAAGCCTTAGGGGTGGATGAATGGATGGATATATATCTTATGAGCCTGAGAGAACTAATGTATTTTGAAATGTTTACGGAGCCAGTAATGCAGTAGTTCTTGTCCTAGTGGCAAATAATGAGTCCTCCTCCATTAATAATGAAAGGAACCACAACTTCCTTAGAAGGAAGTTTATCTAATTACTTTAAGACTAGGTAATACGTCTTGCTAAGGATTTGGAGTCTGTGTAGTTGACTTGTAAACTTACTGAGTTCTTTCCTTTGCATTTTGCAGACAAATCCGTAAGACTGGTGTGCTCCATAGATGCTACTAATGCTGTAATCCATAATTTCACCTTCTTGTCACTTGTCCCCGTAGTATTTCTAAGACAGCATTGTATTTTTGGCACCCTCAGAGTGAAAGACAGTTAATCTAAGAAACCTACTTGTTGTGAAACTCACTATATGTGTGTTCTGAAGCCTGACACAAGTTTGTGGTAGAGCAGGATATGTAAGCAGTTAGTCTCTGTCATCTCTGGTGAAGCCACTGGGTCAGTGACCAGGACGGAGTCAGAACAGCCTGCCCATTTGGAAAGGTAATGAGATTTAAAATCATTTAGGGGACCTTTTCAAATAACCCCCTTTATTCACGGTGAGATTCCCTGACACACTGAGTTAGGTTTGCTGGGGCAGGCAGAGAAACGTTTAAGAGCCACCGTACTAGTCCACCTAGGAGAGGAATGGCTTTATTGAAGGTTAACAGTAGTTTTTCCATAAGCCTGGGCCTTTAAAAAGAAAGAAAAAAAGAGTACATTAGAGAGTTATTACTTTTCTGTCTCTCTAAATAGAAAGGTTCCCAAACCTGGAAAGAAGTCTTGTCTTATTTTAAAATTTCTTAGGAAGGAGCATCAAAGTTTCGTTCTGGACTCTTTCCCGACTCTAGGAATTGCTTGAAATAGAGTCTTCCTTATGTCTCACAATTTTAAATCCCTCATTTGTGGCCTCTTTCAGCTAGGCTCTCCTGCATTTTAAATCTAGCCTTGTTTCAGGGCTTCTTTTTCTGACTCTTGGTTGTTACTTTTGTTTGTCTCTAATTCATAAGGTGGCTTACTTTTTTGTCTTTGTAGAAAAATTCTCTGTTTTCTTCTAGTTGTGTCACAGCGCAATTTGACTGGGAGTATGAAGATTGGTCTTAGGCCCAGCCCTAGTCCAGTTGTGGCACCAGATGAATCCCGTCTTTTTTTCCCTTTCTCCTGGCCTTTTGCTATTTCTTCCTTTGTATTGCCCATGTTTGTTAGACCCCCCCAGGGTTTTATCCTGAATCTAACCTTATTTTTAATTTAGGCAAATCAGATTCTGACATCCGATGTACAAAAGATACATTTCCCTCTCCTGTACATGGAAGACTTTTAAGTTTGTAAATGTTTAAATTTTTCGTTAATAAGTGGTCTGTTAAATGTGTACTAAAACTATCCCTTTACATATCTGTAAAGCCAAACTTGTTATTGTATTTTTAATACTTTTTTTGAAATGCAAAAAACAGAGCCGTTAAGCTTCCCTTATTAAAATGCGAGGCCTAGTGTCTCCTAGCTTTTTGAAGAGCTTTTGTCCATTATATAATCTGTAAAGTAGCCAAGAGTTCCTCAGAAGCAGGACATCATTTAGATTTGAAACAATTATGGCTTGTGTGTAAAATAATGATGTGGCATAACCATTCCTGGGGTAGCAACCCCAATTATACTTTAGTGGCAAATTCCTTGGATACCTCCAACGTTTCATCTACCATGCAGACCTTACCGAAGTACCATACCTAGGACAAAAATGGGTCGGTCATTTCGATCATACTGAATAGATTAAGTTGGTATGACTAGAAAGCCAAACAACACAATTATGAGCATAGACCTTTTATTTTTTTCCCAGATGTTTGACAGTGTAAACATACATAAAATACATATTAAAGTTTAGATGCTTTATATTTTGTGCAATAAATTGAAGCCTTAAAAAGAAAACATTTCGTTAAAAAGAAAGAAACTCATTAGTGTTACTTAATTAAGACAGTAAAATAGCAGCAGGTCCCAAGACGTTGTGCACTTCTTTTATTTAAGACAAGTTACTTCATTTACATCAGAGTCAGAAATGTAAGACTGGCTTTCTCGAATACTTATGTACTTATGTAGCTTGAATCACTGGTTAGATAGGGGCATATTTTCCCAACTATACATCGGGGCGGAGGTGGGGGGGAGCTCTTTCATTCGCTTCCAACACTGCGCCCTCAGACAGCCAGCAGGGCCACAGCATTGAGCATTAAGAGAAATGAAGCATGTGCTTCCCAAGCACTTGCCACAGAAGGTAAGTGACTCTTTACGTTTGTGGTGGTCTCTTCCCTCCGTAAGTTAAGGGTTGTGCTTTGTTGAGGCATTTCAGAGAAATTACTTGGCATGCCGCTAGTAATGCTTAGGGTCATGGGTGTTGGGGATGATTTTGTTGAGCTAGTGAGGCTTGTGTTTGTAACCATTCCATCTTGGAGATGAATAGTTAGAGTTGCAGCGGCTGCTTCATGTGAACTGATGGTTTCTATGGATGTATCTTCGGGATAGGGCACAAAAGCCTTGTCAGTGCCAGCAAAGGTGGTGTCTCTGCTGAGAGTGGCCCCAAACGTTGTCGCCTTTGTTCGATACTGTTTGGGTGTTTTGGTCACTTTGGATTGAGTTACCACGCTCAGAGAGTTAATGGTGTCCACTGTCTGCATCCCACTTACAGTGAACAAGCTTGAGGTAAATCCAGAAGGTGTGGGATATATGCTGTGTTCCTTCAAAGAGGATATTTGGCTAGAACAGGGAGTCCCTATCACCTGAGCTTTTGTTTCCATCATCCACTTCAATAAGTAAGTGATGTTTTGTTTGTGGTCACATGACCACCTGTTATTGTTAAGGGTTATCTCTTGTAACTGAAAGAGTTGGTCGAAAGCTTGATCTGGAATGAATGTGAACTTATTATTGTGCAGGTAAAGATGTGTGAGATTTGTCAGGTTTCTCAATGTTCCTGGAAGGATTTGTGTCAAGGAATTGTTAGACAGGTCCACGATGTGTAGTTTGGAGGGCATGTTGGTTGGAACTGTCCACAGTTTGTTACTACTGAGGTTGAGAACCTCAAGACTCCTCAGTGTATTTTTAATGAGAACAACCTTTTCCAGCATATTCTTAGAAACATCCAGATATTTAAGGTTCCACTGATAAGCAGTATCAGATTTGTCAAGCAGTTTAATGTTGTTGTTAGCAGCAGACATGTTCCAGAGGGACCGAGGTAACTGAGCAGGCAGGCTTTCGAGCCTGTTGTTTGAAATATCCAGGGTCCTCAGATTGGTGTATTGGGTTAACTGGTTATGAAGATCAATAAAATGGTTATAAGACAGATTTAAATGGATAATATTCTCTTGCAGTCCAGATGGTAATGTAGTCAGGTTTCTGCCTGAACAGTCCACATGCCTGTGCCTCTCTGTGCATATACATTGGAGAGGACAAATGCATAAAATGCCAGGTGTGAGACACAGAAGGATGAACAAGCTGGGAGACATTTTCAATATCTGATATTCCATCAAAGCCTGGAAACAAACAGATACACCCTTCTTTTAATATGCAAACACAATTAGGCATCTGCATGGGTCAGTTAGCATTAGGCAAAATTTTCAATAAACCTCGTTGTTGTTGAGTCCTTTTATAATTGTTCCAGTGATTAAACTAACAAAGCTCCCCTTCATTTATAGTCCAAATGCTTAATCCTTCAATTGGGGCTATGTGGTAGAGAGGGACTCTCTCCCCCTACTCGCTGCTGTGTTTTCTCCCTTCTTTTCTCCCCTTCTCTTCCCATAATCTTTCTTATTTATCTTCCCAGAGCCTTAATATTACAAAATGGCAATCTCTGCAAATAAAGAGTCAGAATCTTAAGCTAATACTGTTTTTGAGAATATCCCTTCTTACTCAGATAGGGAAAAATGGCTGTCGTGTCTGAGGGGTTTTTTTGGTTGTTGTTTTTAAATCTCTGCAGTAATGTAATAGTCAATGTTATGTATAGAGTAAGATTTGATTTTGATATTAAAACAATACTTTGAAATTCATCTTTGTCTCTTTGGGCTAAATATATCCCTGCAGAACACTTTAAGGCACTTGAAAAATTCAGACCAATACCTTAATTTAAACCTCCCATTTTTATAGTGGTGTTTTTTTCCTGTATATTTCAGTGTCGATTCTAAAAGAAAGCATCATGTCCATTTACAAAGTGAATGAATATCAAAAAGAAACCCCTCCACCGACACTGCAGCAAACCTCTGGTGCATGCACTTGCCGGCCACTGAATATATATTCAGTCCTGACGTTGACTTTTTCTTGAAAAAAAGGGAACAGATTCCCAAGCCAGTCTTTTACTGATCAAAATCACAGCTTACCATAGTGTCGTCTTCAGCAGCAGCATCTCCTTTTCTCCGGGGAACTTCAGCTCAGAGGTCGCCTTGCTCGGGAGAGCGGGAGCCGCTTCTGGTCGTGGGCTGTGCTGGCCTGCTCAGCTGCATTGTGCGGCGGGGAGCGCAGCGCTGCAGCCGCCTGATCCGTCCACACAGGACGACTGCAGAGCTGTCATTGGTGCTGACTCAAATCTAGTGCTAGAGGTGCACGCGCAACAAAATGGACCCCCCCCCTTTTTTTTTTTTTAAACTTACAGCATCGAGCCTGCCTACATACCTCCGATTTGCCAGAGGATGTGGTGCCCCGTGCCCATTAGCCCTGCCCACCCCCCCATTTTTCCCCCATTTTTGTGTGTTTGAGCTCAGGTTCCACATTCTGACATTGCCTCGTGAAGAAGGGGGTTCTCTTTCTTAAAGCCTCTACTCGTTATTCTTTTTACACGTTCGAAGATGTTGAAAACGAATGTGACCGTCCTTTTCTAAGAGGTTAATTTAACTGTTTGTAACTCCTGCCTTTTCACGTTCTTCCAAAATGGTTCGGGTGTCCTGTTTTGTTTTCGTGTGCTCCCCCAACAGGGTGATTATTCTGTATAATCAGCTTTTCGGATTTATCACCCACTTAAATCTTCCTTCTTCAGAAGTACCGAATTACTTACATATGGTTATTTTGTCTTTATCATTCTGATACAGAGGATCATTTAACCCAGACTACGCATAAGCAAGACAGCAGTTCTGAATGAGCATCTCATGCTTTTAATTCAATTCATGTGGGCAAATAAACATGTTTTATCTTATGTCTGTTAGGTTAAGGATTTTTTTTTTCTCTATGCAACTCACTTCGTTTAGTGAATGGGTAGATGTATTGTTCCGTCCAGAGACATCTTCAATACTGTAGGAGTGACCATTTATTTGATTTTGTGTTTTAAAAATAATGGTATCAATTTTAGGTGATTTCTTGAGAATGTTTCGCATTTTGTCTTACTGCGAAAGCAATTTATAGTTTTAAAATTGCACAGGTGTGCCTGGGTGGCTCAGTCGGTTGAGCATCTGACTTCAGCTCAGGTCCTGATCTCACGGTTTGTGAGTTCGAGCCCCACATCGGGCTCTGTGCTGACAGCTCAGACCCTGGAGCCTGCTTCGGATTCTGTGTCTTCCTCCCTCTCTGCCCCTCCCCTGTTTGTGCTCTGTCTCTCTCAAAAATAGATAAACACTAAAAAAAATTTTTTTAACAAATAAAATTGCACAAAATAATGTCAAAGGCAAACTTTGGTTATGAGTTTTATAAAATGTGACTAGATTTATAATAGGTTCTGCTTCACTCTTCAGTGGATTGTATAATCTTTTAAAGCTGAAATCTAATTTCCAGAATATCCAGTTTACCTTAGAAAAGAAAGCAAATAAAGTTATGGAATTTTCATTACCAAGTTATTACTATTTAAAAACCAATTATTAGCACGTTACATGTAACATTATGCCTTATTGTTAATCGTTTGTCTCTAAATTATATTTGCCATTACTTTGCCCCAAATTTTACCCCAAACAGAATTTATTGTATTAAAATTTGACGTTTATTTTCTTAGAAAAGAACTATACTCTAGGAGTCACCTTTTGTATAAATTTCATGTTCCTCAAAAACTACCCATATTTTAAAAGTCTGCAGTGCTAGAGATTTACTATTGATTAGGTGCTTTATTCCCGCTTGACTCGGAGAGTTCACCCTTGGACTCTTAGTAAGATTCTTTCTATGGATTTCAGAAACCAGCCATCAATCTTAGTGCTTAAAAATAATGTGTTAAAAATACTACGTTCAGCAATATTGTTGTGGAAATAGAGAATGATTGTTTTGACGTTTAGATTTCTTATATTTTAGCTCTTGTATATACTGCTATCCTTCAAGGGATGAGACTGAGGGTCAGTTTACCAAACACTTAAATCTTTGTTAGAATTTTAGGAAGTCTCCTTACATTAGTGTGGAAGTGGAGTTACCCAGTTCCATTATACTTACCAGTACTTTTTTCTGAAACCAAGAACATGTTCCTTCATTAACTTATGGATTCAAATGAATTTGGGTTTAGGCTTTATTGAGATTAGATTCTGCTGTATATACTAGAAAATTCCAGTACAACAGTAGTGACAGTGTTTCTCATTTCAAGTTTGGGGACATACCAAATTGCTTCCTGTTGTTCAAAGATTATTATAAAATCCTCAGAAAGATAAAGGGGAAACATTTTTAATATATTCGAATTGTAACAGTCTGTCCTTATGCTTTTGGAAGCTCTCATCAAGTAAAATAATAGTATATTACAATTACTCAAATTATAATTTTGTATAGGCTTAAGTGTCTGTTACAGCTTATTTTAGATACGACTTCAGACAAATTGCACTTTAGATAAGTCTGTCAAGTCAGGAATTCCAGCTCTTTAAGCAACTATTATATTCTAGACTAAGCAGTATATTTAACGTATTCTTTTGTGAAACTCACTGTCCTAGGTTATATTACCCCAACACTGTGAAAGGTGTAGCAGATTGCCTGCCAGGGAGTAGCTGTCCCATGGTAATTGACAGTTTGGAAACCCAGTCAGTCAGTCAGTCTGGTTTTTTTTTTCAATCTGATTCCCATTTTATTTTTTTATGAAGTTTTTAAATCTTGGTTCCAGTGTAGGTAACATACAGTGTTCTATTTGTTTCAGGTGTACAATATAGTTCTTCAATAATTCTATACATTACTCAGTGTTCATCATCCTAAGTGTACGGTTTTTTATCTCTTTAAATTTTTTTTATTTTTTTAAGTTTATTTATTTATTTTGAGAGAGACAGAGACAGTGTGAGCAGGGAGGGGCAGAGAGAGAGGAAAACAGAGAATCCCAAGCAGGCTCCGCACTGTCTGCACAGCCTGATGCGGGGCTTGAACTCACAAATCGTGAGGTCATGACCTGAGCAGAAACCAAGAGCCAAATGTTTAACCAACTGAGCCACCCAGGCGCCGCTAAAAAAATTTCTTTTAAGTTTATTCATTTTAAGAAGGACAGAGAGAGTGAGCTAAGGAGGGGCAGAGAGACGGGGAGAGAGAGAATCCCAAGTGGCTCTGCACTGTCAGTGCGGAGCCCAGTGCCAGGGCTCTAACTCATAAAATGCAAGGTCATGACCTGAGCCAAAACCAAGAGGCGGACGCTTAACCAACTGAGCCACCCAGGCACCCCGTCTTTATTTCTTATGTTCATAACATCTGTCATTCTTATTTGAGGGTAGAAGTATTACATTTTCTGTTTTTAGTAATATAGTTGGCTAGTCAGACTGAATTTTCTGCTGAAAACAAGAGTACTCAACAAAGTATTTCATATCATGGATGAACTGACAAGATAGAAGCAATCAGATTAGGTAGAACCTCTGTGGATCAGTTTCGTCCCACCTCCCCACCCGTTTTTTTTCCCCACGCCACTGGCTTGTTGCCAACACTCAGTTATTTGTTCATTCTGAATTTATGTTCTTTGTGAACATTTAATTTGTTCCTCTATCCCCCATATTTCCTATAAAAGGTTCCTAACAGCATTAACAGAATTGTTTATTTGTATCATCGTGCAGTAGTTTCAAATAATGCCAGTATTCTAGAGACAATGAGATTATAGACTGCCGAATAAAATTTAAGATTTCTTTGCAGCTCTATTTGTTCTTAGACTATATTTCACTAAAGATGTATAGTCCATTCTGGTTTTTTTTCCTGCATGTTTATATCACCAACTTTACATAAAGTCAGGTTCATTTGTTTCTGTTAGTTAATAGTTTTTAAGGATTGTTTAAGTCAAAGCTATATAACAAGGTATATTCAGAGAAATCTTGCTTCTGTGTCCCCTTCGTCCTATTCTATTCTTCCTCCTATTGGTGACTATTTTTTTTAATGTTTATTTATTTTTGAGACAGAGAGTGATAGATCATGAGCAGGGAAGGGGCAGAGAGAGAGGGAGACACAGAATCCTAAGCAGGCTCCAGGCTCTAAGTTGTCAACAACAGAGCCGGATGCGGGCTCAAACCCACCAACTGTGAGATCATGGCCTGAGCCGAAGTCGGACGCTCAACCCACTGAGCCACCCAGGCGCCCCTACTGGTGACTATTTGTATTAACTTTTGGTTGTATCTTAACAGTATTTCTTCTTTCCTTCCTTTTTTTTTTTTTTTTTTTGCAAACATATTAAAATATGTAGGTATTGTATGTTCTTACTCCCTTTACATACTAAATATGCTGTTATACATCTTATTCTTTTTTTCCTTAATATAGCTTGAAGATCATTTCCCATCAGCATATAGAGATCTTTCACATTCATACCACAAGGCTTAGTACTCTGTTTTGGAGTGTACTTACCATGGTTTATTCAACCAGTCACTGTTACGGACATCTGCATTGTTACCAGACTTTTGCTGTTACAAATAAGGCCAGTGAATACCCTGGCACCTAAGTAATTTCACATTTTGTCCAATGAATCTTTGAAAAAGATTGCTAGGAGTAAGATTGCTGGGTGAAAGGGTAAATGCATTTGGAACTTCTCTGGATATTACCACATTCTTCTGTGTAGTCCATACCACGTTGCAGTCCCCTCAGCAGGGTATCACGGATCAGTTCTCTGTCACCTCCCCATACACTTTGTTGTTGAACTGTTGGATTTATGGTAATCTGCTGGGAACGGTATCTCAGGAAAATTTTAAATACATCTCTCTAATTTGAAGAAAGTTGTATATCTTTATGTTTTTAGGAGCCATTAAAATTTTTGCTTCTGTGACTGTATTTTACATTTTGGACATTTATTTTCCTATATTGTTGTGGGTGCTTCCACCCCCCTAAATAGAATTTTTTTTTAATTCAGAAATATTAGCCCTTTGTCTTATGGTTGCAATTTTTTTTCCCGTTTGCCTTCGCCTTTATTCTAGTGGAATTAGTTTTGTTTTTTGACAGTTAAAAGTCTTTTATATAATTGGATTTTCCTTTTCTTTTTATTGCTTCTGGATTTTGAGTTTCAGCTGGGAAGATTGTTTTCTTCCAGGTTATAAAGGAATTCTCATGTTTTCTTCTGTTACTTATACAATTTCATGTTTTATATTTAGATCTCTGGTCTATTTGGTGTTTATTCTAATGTAGCGTGGAGTATGGATCCAATTTTATCTTTTTCCAAAGGTCTATCCACTTGTCCCCGTATCTTCTACTGATCTGAGAGTTGAGTCTATTTCTGGACTTTCTATTCCATTCGTCTGATCATGTGGATGTATCACAGTGCATGATTATTCTACTGTTTTAATTATAGGTGCCCAAATATTTTGTTACTTTACTTTTTGATTAGAAGTAGGTAATAACAATTACAGCTCAAGTCGTTGCGCCCCCCACTACCAATGCCAAATGGAGTACTTGTGATACATGTTGCAGTGCATGACACAGGTGCTCTTTGGTCCTCTATTAGCAAAAAGAGTGCTGACCCAGGAGTCCGGGAACAAACTCTGCTTTTAGCACTGCTACTCAGCAAGTCACTACTCTCTCTGGCCTATTTTCTCATCAGTTAACAAATAAAAGGAGTTGGGCTGGCTGGTCATCAGGGTTGTGTCTGAATCTGGTTAGTGCCGATCTGGTAAGAGCACCGCCGCCGTGCGGTCGTTCAGTCTACTTTTTATCCCCCTGTGCTTTGTCCTTTTGCTGTTTTCATGAAGCAAAAGTTTTCTTCTTCTGTTCTGGATCCTGGTTTTTTCATCTTTTTTGTAGGTTTCTCTTTGTTCCAGCATTTTCTTCTCTCCCGGATTTCTTTTATTAGCCTGCATTTCTTTCTGCTGATTAAGCAAGGATTGCCACTGTTTGGCTGCTCTGCTTCCACTGACCTCAGTGGGGAAAATTACATGCAGTAAATGGGAATTTTTTTTTTCCCTCTGGCAGAGAATTTTTTTAAAAACACAAAACCCCAAAACTAGCTGCTGACAGTAAGACTGTTCTTCAGTTGTACAGAGAACAGATGGAAGAAAGCTGCATAGGGTCTGAAGAAATCAGACTGGACTATGAGCAGGTCATCAGCTCCTGATTTAATCTATAAGAGTTGGTGTTTCCCTGTGTTTTCCAGTACCCATCCTTCAAGAGATCAGGAAAGAAGGTGATGAGAAAGAACAGCAAAAGGGTGGAAAGAGCCCAATGAGTAACCATGTTACATGTAAACTGAGAAAGGTTATGATGATTTAAAGCACATCAAAGTCTTGACCAAATATAAAAACATATCTTATTTATCCTAAATAGAATTCAGAAAATTCATAGGAAAATCTTTTTTTTTTTAAATTTTTTAATGTTTGTTTATTTTTGAGAGAGAGAGAGAGAGAGAGAGGGAGAGACAGAGCATGAATGGGGGAAGGTCAGAGAGAGGGGGAAACATAGAATCCAAAGCAGGCTCCAGGCTCCGAGCTGTCAGCACAGAGCCCGACACGGGGCTTGAACCCACGAACTGCGAGATCATGACCTGAGTCAGTTGGAAGCTTAACTGACTGAGCCACCCAGGCGCCCCATAGGAAATTCATAAACTCCTGATTGCTGCTAAGTAGAGGAACCTTAAAAATGCTAAGCCTGAAAAACAACCTGAAAGAAATGTTTTAAAGTGAAAAACAAAGAACCAATGTCATATGGCAGTAGTCGTGCTTCAGGAATAAACGTCAGGAAAAAGAAGTCCAAGGAAGTGTTTCTGCAGATAGAACGTTTTAATGGTCAGTAAGGGATGGTTTAACAGATTTAAAGGGAAGATTGTATATAAAATCTCAATGTCCAAAAAAGCCTGCTAGGTTTTTTTTTTTTTTTAAGATGGAGTTAGTGTCTTGAACAACAGTGGTACAAATAAATACTGTTTTGTTCTGAAAACCCCCACCACTATGAGGAGTTCTTCAAGGTTAGACTACTGACAAGACCACCGCATTTTATTCTGAGTGATGGCTAGGGTAGGTGGGAAGACTGCGTGCTTGCTGGGCAAAGTGCTTTTGCAGGCCCAGGCTGGCACCCCCACAAGCCTAGCCAAGGAACACTCCCCACCCGGACTCTGACAAAGTTCAGGCCCTACTCTGATAACTGTTTCATCACTTGTCAGGTATTGGAGAAAAAATTAAATTCTGCCTGAGAAAGGTGGTTTCAGGGTTTAAATGTATAGTGTCAGGGTGAGTTTAGTGAAAGTTGAGAATCATCTGTATTTGATACAGTCTGTTTTTCTTGGAAAAATCATTGAAATTTGGAATGAAGCCATAGAAGTGTGGTTTTGTGTGTGTGGTTTTATTTTGTTTTGTTGTCCTTTATAAGATTTCATTTTGTTTGGGCGCTAGAGCCATAGAAATAAGAAATTCTTTAAAGAGGCTAGTTTCAGGGATGCCTGGGTGGCTCCGTCGGTTAGGTGTCCAGCTCTTGATTTCTACTCAGGTCATGATCTCACAGTTTGTGAGTTCAAGCCCCGAATCAGGCTCTGCGCTGACAGCATGGAGTCTGCTTGGGATTCTCTCTCTCCCTCTGCTGTCTCTGCCCCTACCCTGCTCAAATTCTCTCTCTCTCTCAAAATAAATTTAAAAAACTTAAACAAATTTTTTAAAAAAAGAGACTAGTTTAAAAAATTGTGCTCCCCCAACAAGATAGGACAGTGTCTACAGTTTATGGTGCATGGTCATATTTTTTCAGAGTAAACATCCCCAGTCCAACCCCCACATCCTGAATTTGATGTTTTAACATACTTGCTTTACTGTTTCCAGTGAGAGCTAAAAGGAAAGTTTTATATTCTCAAACATGCATTTTAATTTCTCATCCCCAAAAACTTGGAATATGTATTTAATACTTGAGGTGTTAATGTAAACTTTGGAGTTTTGGGGCACCCTCCTGGCTCAGTCAGCAGAATGTTCGATTCTTGATCTTGGGGTTGTAGGTTCAAGCCCCACATTGGGTGTGAAGATTACTTAAAAATAAAGTCAGTTTTAAAGGGGTGCCTGGGTGCCTCATTCGGTTAAGCGTCTGACTCTCAATTTCAGCTCAGGTCATGATCTCACACTTGTGGGATCGAGACCTGTGTCAGGCTCCACACTGAGGGTGGAGTCTGGTTGAGATTCTCTCTCTCTCCCTCTCTCTGTTTCCCTCCCCACTCATTCTCTCTCTCTCTCTTTCTCTCTCTTTCTCTCTCTCTCTCTCTCTCAAATAAATAAACATTTAAAAAACCCAAAATCTTAGGGGTGCTGGGAAGGTTCAGTCAGTTAAGCTTCCAACTGCGGCTTAGGTCATGATCTCACAGCTCGTGAGTTCAAGCCATGACTCAGGCTCTGTGCTCTGACAGTTCAGGGCCTAGAGCCTGCTTCCGATTCTATGTCTGTCTGTCTCTCTCTCTCTGCCCCTCTCCTGCTCATGCTATGTGTCTCTCTCTCTCTCTCTGTCTCTCTCTCTCTCAGAAATAAATAAATATATTTTAAAAAATTTAAAAAATTTTAAAAATCTTAAATGAAAATAAAATTTGGAGTTTTGCTTAAAACTTAGACTATGTATTAATTTCTCATCCCCTCCCTCCCCATCTCAAACTTTGAAATGGAAAAACAAATGTTATTTATTCAAGGTAACTTTATACACAGCTATTGAGGAAAAATATATATATATATCCATTAGATGGTATTAACTATATGTAGATTGCTTATTTCCAAAATGGTTAAGTTATTGACGTACATGCCATCCACATAGGTAAAATGTTCTAATACATTAAAGTTAGGTACAATAGCTACTAGATAGATCACTGTTATATCATTTTTAAAAAATAAGTTCCAGCCATGCACATGGGCTGAGCAGATTTCAGGTAGTTCCTGAATAAAAATCAAAATCAGCTACTAGTTGCCATTTAATATATTTCATCACATGAAGAAAAACAAAAGATGGTGTTCCATAGGAAGGGTGGAAAATCAGCTAAAAAGCAAATTACAGTATTTATAACAGTTCTTCAGGTGGGGGTGGCAGGGATTCACCAAAGGCTTCATCAGAGTCAAGAGGAATAGAGAACTCCTGATCCTGGATATCATTGTTGGAATGTTCCTGTATTTCCATGAACTCCCCTGGTGCCAGGGGCAAGTGAAATGAGTCAGGAGGAGGTGGAAATGATTGTTCAAACTCAGGATTATAATCTTCACAGACTTGATTGAGACAGTCGAGAGATGGTGGGAGAGTGGTGGAATCATTTGGAAGAGGAGGTAGAATTGTCATTGTGGGTTTGTCGGATTGGTTACTCCCCTGTCCTTCCAAATCAAGAGTGGGGGAAGGTGGCGGGTAATCTGTATCATCTGAAGAAGAGACAGCAGTACCAATCGTTGATCCCCCGGCACTCTCCTCCGACGTGCCATTTACCTGATCTTTTATTTTCTCTGTTTTGGCGTTGTTGGAATCGCCAATGTGCTCACTCGATTCAAACAGCTTAATTTCTAAGTCATCTGCTAAGAGTGTGTTTTTGTTTGGTTTCCAGGGCATAAGTGAAACAATCGATGTCCTTTTTGTGGGTGCTTCATTTTCTCTAAAGTTATCCAAATATATGTCGGGGGTTTCACCGTCGGCAAATGGAGACCTACCTGCCCAATTCTGATCATTTGAAACTGGTTTTCTCAAGCATCTCCATAGTACAATCATGATTATAGCTACAAACATAGACATCAGAATTACACCCACTAATATGGCAGCTATCGAATTAGAATTGGTGTCACGTGGGATATTTGTGTTACTGGTAGTTTCTAAGATGAATCCTGGAGTAATCCTCTGTGGGCTTTGGACACTTGGTGTTGGTTGCGTAGCTGGATTATGAGCAGTTGGTGATATTGGTTTTCCAGAAGAGGTGTGGCTAGATGACGGTTGTTGAGTGGATGTAGAGAGAAATGGCGGCGGTTGTTTGGGAGAAGTATGGGCAGATGGTGGTGGTTGTCTGGCAGAAGTAAGCACAGGTTGTACTGTTGATTGGGAGGAGACGTTGACCGTCAGTGTTGGTTGTCTGGTGATGTTAAAGGCAAATGGCTGCCCAGCAGAAGTGTGTGCTGCTGGTTTTTCAGACAGAGCATCGGCAGCTGGTGTTGACTGTCCAGCAGCAACTTTAGCAGTTGATATTGACTGTGCCGAAGAAACATGGTTGAATTCTGTTGGTTGACTCAAAGGATTCCCTGTTGTGTTGTGAGAATTAGCTGAGACATATGGCCTTGAGGATCCAAATACAGTAGACTCTGTTGTAATTTCTTTTGCCTCTAAGAGAAATAGATCATTGAGGTGTCCACAAAACAAAATTAAGATGAAATCCTTGGGATCCATTTCAGAACGTTTCCTTTCTATCAGTGGTTTTATAATGAAAGAAAGAAAGACAGGTATTATTTGGTGTCTGGCACAAAGTAGGTAGGTGCTTGATAAGAATGTATTGTTTCTAACTGAGACTTCGTACACTGTAGTGGAAATAACTCTTGAATACATCCTAACGTAGCCATACAACATTTGGACCTCACAGGCCACCATCTCTCTTCATTCTTTCATAAGATCTGTACTTGGCCCTGGTACCCCCTTTAGCTTCATTACTTTATAATCCTTCATTTCACAGTCATACTTCTTAAATACATAGGCTCTGTGTGCTGGTTCCATATGCTCTCTCCTTTTTTCTTCCTTGCTACTAGAAATATTCCAATCCTGTTGCTTTGGAAGACACCAGTAATCATCTATTACCTAATCCAACAGGCTTTTTCTTTTCTCCCTCTCTTGACCACGTTTGACACTACTGACTGTGCCTTCACTACTATTCAGGTAACTCTTTGTGATATCCTTCCTTTCATGTTAATCTCACTAGCTCCTGTTTTCCTCTTCTCAAATATGGGTCCTCGGTATTCAGTCCTCACTCTTACCTGCTTTTCTCTGATCCTGAATATATAAAATTTTACCTATATGCCATAACTCCCAAACGTGCACGTCCAGCCTAAATCTCCTGAATTCCGATCGCATTTCCATGACTTCTTGGCTAACGTCTCCATGTATATATCCTACCATCAGCAAATTTAACGTACTTAAAACAATTCATCTTCATCATCTCATGTCAAAACTGACTCCTCTCTTCTCTGTTTTCATTAATGGTATTACCTTTGTTAAGTTCTTTATGCACAGAGTCTAATGTGTTAGTAGTCTCTGCAGGATCCTCCGAGTCTAGCACTGTGTCATTAGGTTAGGATCTCGTACTCTTAAAGGAGTCCACTCAACTCAGAATCCTAAGTGATCTTTGAATCTGACTGGGTCAGTTCTGTCCAGTTGGCTAATGTTGTCTTGCCGATACTTTCATTCATTTATCGATGAACACTATCTTTGTGTCAGGCCTGTTCTAGGTTTGAGAGATACCCCTCCCCACCACCAAATATAGTTTCTAGTGGTGGAAACAAGTAATAATTATAATAATTTAATAAGGTTTCTCATAAATGTATGTAAGAGAGGCACAGAGGAACTAACATAGCCTGGGAGGTCTTCAGGGAGGGGTTCTCAGAGAAGTAAAACTCGAACTGAATTTTGAAAGGTCTGTAAGAATGATTTAAGCAAATAAAATATTCCCATCAGGGGAACAGCATATGGACATGGGAAGAGAAGGCACATGTGTAAGTTTGGCAGGCAGGGCTTTTTGTGGGATGTGGTAGATGGCAAAACTTGAAGAGTTAAGTTCCTGGTCTGCTTCCAGCATGTAACTCTCCATCTAACCGTGAGAACTAGGCATTTCATCTCTCCTGCTCTCAGGTTGTCTTACCTCTAAAGTGAGGAGTTACACTAAGATCGTTTTCAGCACTAGGTGTAAGCACCTGTTTTGTACGTCATTAAACACAATGATAACTATCTGGTTGTTTCCTAACATTAGGGAAAGGAACATCTCAGGGTGTTAGATCCTGGTATGTATGATTAGAAACTATAGTTTTTCGGGGCACCTGGGTGGCTCAGTTGGTTAAGCGGCCGACTTCAGCTCAGCTCATGGTCTCACAGCTTGAAGGTTTGTGAGTTCGAGCCCCGCGTCAGGCTGTGTGCTGACAGTTCGGAGCGTGGAGACTGCTTGGGATTCTGTGTCTCCCTCTGTCTCTCTGCCCCCTGCCCCCCCCCCACTCTGTCTGTCTGTCTCTCTCTCTCAAAAATAAACATTAAAAATTTTTTTAAAAAGAAACTATAATCTTTCTATGACTTCTAGGCCAATCAGAGAGAGATATGATGTTCTATGCAAAGAGCAAAAACAGAAGAGGAACTCCCTGGCGTTTTACGGATAAATAACTTTTCAGCATATTGGAATAGTTTTTTGCTTACTCCTCTATCACTTATTACACAGTGATGGTAAATTCCTATTTTAGTAGAAGACATGTGATTTTTTTTCCCTCTGTACAGTCTCTTCCTTTTTATTTTCTAATACTTCAAGCCTAAATTAAAAATTTTTGTCCTTTACACTGTCCTCCATACTGCTGATAGGTTCATCTTAAAAGCATGTATCGACACGTACTGCTCCCTTGTTTGTGGGATCCCCATTGCTGTCAAGACAAGAATCCTAAACGGAGTTTTTTTCTGGCTTGAATTTAACCAGTCCTGAGTCCTCTCTCAAGACTGAAACTTCTCATTCACCCAAATGCACTTCTTCCTATCCTGTGTACTTTCCAGACAAGTGCTTTTTTCCCCTAAATAGACACTTTTAACTACACTGTTTCTCACCCTCTTAGTGTATGTTCTCTCCCCCTACCCCCTAAACCTAGACTCTTTTCACATCTGAACCTGTATTCATTGGTCAGACTAGCTTAAATCCCCCTTCCTTTTTTTTTTTTTTTAAACTTTTATGTATTCATTTTGAGAGAGAGAGAGAGAGCAAGTGGGCGGGCATGAGTAGAGGGAAGGACAGAGAGAGAGAGAGAATCCCAAGCAAGCTCCTCACTGTCACCACAGAGCCCGACGTGGGGCTCGATCTCACGAATCATGAGATCATGATCTGAGCCATAAGCAAGAGTTGGACGCTTAACCAGCTGAGCCCCCCAGGTGCCCCTTAAATTCCCCTTCTTAAGCCAAGTTCTCTGTGACTGACCACAGTCCAGACAGATCAGACGTTCTCTGAATTCTCCTAGTTCTTGTTGTCTTTATGGTTCCTTAGGTAATTATTCATGTTCGCACCTGCCTCACATCTTTATTCTCTTAAATAATTGTGTTTATTTCTTATTACTTTTAACTGATCATAGTTTATTATCCCCACCTGCTCAAACAAGAACCTTGAAGAAGGCAGAAAAGAAACCAAGAAAAATATTTATCTAGAACATAGTCATTTAACCTTTAAATGACTCTATGAGGAAGATGGAGGAATCCTTGACTTTACAGATAAAGAGACAAATTCATATGCATTTGGGCAATGTTGGGGCACCCGGTGGCTCAGTCCGTTAAGTGTCCGACTTCGGCTCAGGTCATGATCTCACGGTTCGTGGGTTTGAGCCCTGCATGGGGCTCTGTGCTGACAGCTTGGAGTCGAGCCTGTTTCTGATTCTGTGTCTCACTCTCTCTCTGCTCCTCCCCTGCTCACACTTGTCTCTCTCTCAAAAATAAGTAAACATTTACAAAAATCATTTAAAAAAAGAGTTTGCCCAGTGTTATATCACTGTCAGTGACAGATTGGCATTTGTACCCAGGACCATCTGATTCACAAGCACGCGCTCTTTCTACTACCCTAAACTGCCTCAGGGTTTCCATTTTGACTCCTGTACAGCAAAGAGCCATGTATGTTAGGAGCTTAGTAAATACCTAGCCCGTATTGGCTTCATGGTTCATTTCCTTTTCAATTTTTCACTATTAATACTTCTGCCAGAATGTAAGCAGAGAAGATGAACTCTAAGTTATTAAATTATGCTTTTTATCCATTTTGCAAAGGGCTTAATAGGGAAAGAAATGGACACTTTTGGCATCAATATGGGGATTTGAATCATTTCTAGATGGTTATCCATGCACAGTTCCCACTTGCTATTCTTACAGTTTACCACCCCCCCCAAATAGTTATTCTTCGGAGTTTCACTTTGCTTTTTTAGAAAATGCCATCCAAAGCAATGGAAAATATAGGCTGTGAATTGGCTTCAGCCAAAAATGTTTCCTCTTTTGTGACTTCACTTAAAGTGTTTTAAAAACCCACACGGTTCCTCTTTTCAATTAGCTGAAAAAGGCATTAGAGAAGGAAAAACCCCAAACAGGAACATAATTATAAACCTGTTTTAGTTTGTAACATCAATTTTGATAGGTTCCTAGCTTCTTTGGTCAATAGAAAGATCATATGAGATCTTTTGCTTGTCGTTGAAGGGTTTCAGCAATATCAAAACCAAATTCTATTTTTTACCTATCTTATCTCTTTTTCCCACTCTTCAGTTAGCTGTCTACCCTCCTAGCGTCTGCTACATCAGAATGTTAGAATCTGTTAGAATTCTGCAGCAAATGAGAACTGTCCAGAAAAGAAAGAGTGGGATTTAAAAGAGGAAAAAATAGGGGGCCTAATAGTGAAGAAACTGACTTTTTCTAACTCAGAGAAGTGAAGGCAGTTGTTACTACCAGTGCAGAAAGTTCTTTAACATAGGTAGTTTTTTAAAAATATATATAAACCAAAAAGGAGTGCAAAGAAATTTAAAAAAATAGCACCAAAGAGAAAAATAAAGCAAAAATTAAAGGAAACAGCAAGTATATGGAAAAGGAGAAGGTCAGTGGACTAGAGAAAGTATTGAAAAGTTATGAAAAGCTGAAGAAAAAGTGGTGGTTATGTAACTAGCAGGAAAGGAGGGTAGAAGATTAGAGTGGGCGAAATGAGAAAGCAGTTGGGGGAGAAGATTGAAGTGGATGAAAGAGAGACCCACCAAGTGCTGTCCTCTGTCACTGGCCTGTATCTGTGGACACAGGGAAGAAGGAAAGCACTGCCTTCCTGGGATGGAGGACATGACTCACCCATCTTCTCAAACTCACTTGTCTTTCATTTCACGTTCTCCTATCTGTTCTAAGTACCCTTAAGATCCTTTTTTAATTTTTTTCCCGGCACTATTCAGAAGCATACCTGCTCATTATTCAAAAGATCCCATGCACGTAGCATAGCAGTTTTCTAAAAATCCCTTAGTCTGCTGCTCAGGCACATCCCAAATTTATCCTACCTTCATATGCCAGTATCTTGCTCATTATTATAGGTTGGCAACTTTGAGGTCAAAATCTGTGATTTTAGTCCTTTGCTTTTCCTGACTATTTAAAAACGTTTTAAAAGAGGAAGGAAAACATCAGCTGTATTTTAACTAAGTATGTACAGGCAGTTACAGTGAAGTAGGAGTCCTCATATATTAGACATGTTCTCATAAATATAATGGCATAAGTATATAAAGAGTAGATTTAGGGGCACCTGGGTGGCTCAGTGGTTAAGTGACTGACTCTCAATTTTGGCTCAGGTCATGATTTCATGGTTCATGAGATCGAGCCCCAAGTTGGGCTCCCTGCTGACAGTGCAGAGCCTGCTTGGGATTCTTTTTCTTCCTCTCTCTCTCTCTGCCCCTCCCTCACTCATGTCTGTCTCTCTCTCTAAATAAACTTCAAAAAAGAAAAGTACAGTTAAAATTCTGTTAAGTTGGCTATAATAAGAAATAGATCATTGTCATTTAAAGGGAAATTCGGAGAGCATATCCCAGAGAAAAAGTCAAGTATAGGTAATAATAATAATACCTGAATTATTATGACTTTGATATTATTACGACTTTGATGTAATAAGTTACAGTATAGACAGCTTAAAGTTTATTAGTAATGTATCTCTAGCTGGTTAAGTTATTAAATCATAAAAGGAAGAAAACACCAATTCTGTGTCTTGAGGAAGACTGGCAAAGGAGATTAACCTCGAACTATAATAGGAAGTGGTTGGTGACTTTTATCAATAATAATAGCTATCATTTACTGAGTACCCACTAAATGTTAGATACTATCCTATTTTGATGAGCAAGGTAGTGTTACCTTCATCTTATAGATAAAGAAACTGAGACACAGAGATGTGGGGTAATGTGCCAAAGTGTCACAGTTGTAAATGGAGGCCCTGTTAAAGGGGTCATGCCGGTCTTGTACCAGAGCCGTTTCCTTCTGTTACGAGTCACTATATGTGCTGCTGTGTCTTTCATAGTAAAATTATGGAGCAGGAATGTTTTACGAAGGAAGAAGACTTGGGATCTCTGAGAACAGATATGTAAATAAGTTTTGGAGGCTGTCTTGAGTAAATGGTAGGGGAAAAACTACTGGAAAACCACTTAGTCCTCTGAGTCTATGAGGATTGAATTATGGGAGTTTTGCATGGTTACTCTGGAAGCTGTCGTATTTGAGGTGACTTTTAAAGATTGGACATTGAAAGGCATCATATTTATATTTAACAAATTTGAACTTATTCAGAATTCATAATTTCCTTCTAAGTAGAGTTACATAGGAATTCGTTGGAAAACACAAGTACTATTAAACTCACAAGTACTATTTTTTTTTATTTTTACTTTTTAACATTTATTCCTTTTTTGAGAGACAGAGAAACAGTGTGAGCAGGGGAAGGACAGAGAGAGGGGGAGACACAGAATCTGAAGCAGGCTCCAGGCTCTGAGCTGTCAAGACAGAGCCTGATGCGGGGTTCGAACCCACAAACTGTGAGATCATGACCTGAGCCGAAGTCAGACACTTAACCGACTGAGCCGCCCAGGCGCCCCATAAACCCACAAGTACTATTGAACTGACCCTTTAAAATTATAGAGAGACAAGTCTTGTCTTAAAAAAAAAAAAAAGAGATAAAAATCTTTATTTTCTAACTTAACAATAATTACTTAGAAAAAATCCAAAGTGGACTTCTATAAGGGAAAGTCGTAACTATTTATGAAATGTTGAAATGGAGTATCACCCACTATGAATTTATTCTGTGATGTCAAGTCTATGGAAACTCAACTCTTTGCAATTTTTGTTTTGGAGGATATTTACTTTGTAACTGCCTAGTTTACTCACAGAATAGGCATGTTTTATGCATATTAGCAATATTCTATTATTTATCCTGTGAGTGTTTTTTCCTATATCTATCTTAGACCATTTACTAAAGGCTCAGATGATAATGTGTGGCATAAATACGTAGATGATATGAATACATGTACACACATTTCGTCAAAACAGTTTTGTCTTAGTGAGCTTTAAAAATGACCCAATAAAATTCTTATTACTCAAATATAAATTAAAAAGTATTACTTAAATATAAAATTATTACCTAAATATAAAATTCTATTTGTGTAAAAAACTAAAGCATACGTAATAATGATAATTGAGTATCTCATCTAATCTTCTTTGCTTTCTTTTTAAATTAAGTGAAAGGGAAGATGACCATTTTATCATGGGAACTAAAGGGATTAAAAAATAATTTAAATCTGTGGGTTATGTTACATATAGGAAAATTGTATAAGAAGCAAGTTAGACTTTTTAACGGTTGGTATTTGGGGGCTTATAATTTGAGTCATATCCCGTGGATTCTAGTTTTACTTCTAACCTTTAGCTTTATCCACCATCTTTATAAGTTTCTGTCTTTTAGTTACAGAACTAAGGCTAACTAACCATTGTGATTGAGTAAACCTAAAAGGGCTTCTATTATACAAACCTAGATGAACAGTTTTCTCCAAGGCAAGCTCAACACTGAACCAACCATGCAATGAATACCATGCAATGAAATTACAACACCGTTATAGACATCTTTAAACTAGCAGAGTTTATGTTTAAAACAGTAACATTTTAGTTTTAAAAATAAATTTTATATAAAACAAAGATCAAACCAGATTGCCTGTGTGAAAGTTTTCTTACCTCAGCTGTTAACTTCTTTTTGCAGAATGCTAAGTTCTTGTTCTAACTGGACATTTTGGTGATTTGGCTAAGAAAGCAAAAGGGGTGGTTCAATTCAGATTAAAAATGGTCCTGTAGCAAACTGAACTGCTTTCTGTAGAAAAAGAGGAAGTTGATGGATAGTTGGTTCAGGAAGTGCAATAAGCCACAAAATGACTAAGAGAGCCACTACTTTAACAGACCTTATTTTGAAACACGATTTGCAGCTCTATGATTTGAATGCTTTTAATTAATATTGGTAAGTAAACATTTGAGACTCACTAGTAATGTGATTATGTAATTTAAATATTTAGAATAGAACTTTAGAGGAAACTCACACATTCTAAGGAAAAACTACCTGTTGGGTTATTACCCAAGTGAGATTTCTTTTCGTAAGAAGCAAGTGGTGTGTTCTGTTTACTTGATCACCTTTTGCAAGTTGCTGTACATCTGAGTCATCATTTCCTTCTCCAGAGGAATGTAGCTCTTATGGAGCTGTTGTGAAGATTAAATAAGATAGCGTGTCTAAATGTCTCACACAGAGTAGGTGTCCAGTAAGTGTTAACCTTATTTCCTCCTACGTAATTTAGACAAAGCCCAGGTAAACTTATAATCAAAAATTTTTGGACCAAATAATTAATGATTCTGGAGTTCAAGTGCACAACTCTTTGATTACCCACAAAGTAGGTACTTCTCAGTGGAAGGTAAAATAAATTGGGAATCATTATTTGAATAAATTAAGTAAAGTATATTGAAAAGAGAATGTGTCAGTCTGAATAAAAATTTTCTTTGGACAAGTCATTTTATAGCCTCTTCCCTCATCTGAAAAAGGGAGATCATAATTCCTAACTTGTAAATCTGTTACAGGATTAAATGTAAAGTGCCTAGGATAACACCTGTTACAGTAGATACGGTAAGGATTTAAGCCATGCCTTGCTTTTTCCTGGTCACTGCAGAGGATCCCAGACTGTTAAGACTCTGTTCTTAATGTCAAGCTTACTTATAACCTGGTACAAAAAGAATAGGTTCTGTTTTTAAGGGGTCCTACTATAAAGCAGAATATAGTCAAAGCACTAAACTTTTGATTCATCACTATTTTAAAATCCCTGAATTAAGCGTGTGGACCATAATACCCAGGTGTCAAAAACAAAAATGTCTTTGTTTAAAAATCACTTTTGAAATTTGAACTCAAAACCTATCTTAATTCATCATGTTTGAGCACTGCCAAGTTTGAAAAGGAGCCACTTTTGTTTGTTCATGTGCTGTCATTGGATAGCGTCATTCTGAGGGTGTGAATTTAATGAGGGAGTGATGAATTTTAGGTATTCCTCCCAGAGCAGCTTTCTGTTTTGTCAGAAAACGTTTGACCTGTATGTTGAATATGAAAGTAGTTACTAGTTAATTTCTTATTCTTAAAAAGGTGCTAATGTGTTTCAGTGTCCTCTGACAAGTAGATAGGACCCCTGATTCAAGAGCTCTTAGTGTTACCACACAAAGATTGTGTTGGAGTACACAATCTCACATTATAAATTTGTGTAAGGTGCTCAGTTTCCTTGCCAATCTGGTCCTTTGTACCCCTCTGAAGGGGACCTTATATCACCATGACTGGCATGAGTGTTCTCTTGCTTCCCCTTTTTCCTTTTTTGACATTTAGCCTTATCTAGAATAATATGGTTATAATTTTTTAACACATTGGCAATAAATTGATCGTAAAACTGATACGTTGGTTTTTTTCCTCTCATTTTAAGATGTGACCTAGATCTTTAGAGCCACGATACCTGTAAGAAATGAATTCGATGGCCAAGAGCAGCATCACCTAGGGAATTAATGCAAAAATTACCAGTGCCTGGAGGCCACCCCATTCCAACTGAATCAGAAAGAGAGGGTGGGAATTAGGTATTGGCTAGTTTTAAAAACTCTTCAGATGATTCTGATACATAGTCAAGATGAGAATCACTAACCTAAAAGGGAGAATAACATTGTGATCATACTTGGCAAAAATATATAAAATATTTTCTTAAATGGCTAGCATATTGTCTCAAATAAATACTCAGTAAGGGATGATATTTTTTTTAATTTAGCTTGGTCTTTAGTTAGTATGCCCTGATCAATTTTAGTAGTTGGAAAGTCTCTCAAACCAACTTTTGTAATACATTTAACTGAAGGTGGAAGTCTTGATTTATAAGTGTATGTCATTATTTTACTTGAACCCAATTTCTTGAAAGGTTAAACAATTACCTGGAGTATCCTGTTTTCCAAATTAGAGCAAACACATACACATCTTTCCTTTGCTCATGTCACATCAGATAGTAAAAAAAAAAAAGAAGAAGAAGAAGAAGAAGAAAATAAGTAAATAAATAAATAAATAAAATGGATCATTTGTTAGGCCACTTGCATCCTTGAAGTTAGAAAATTAATCACCCTTTGGATATTTGCTATAAATAGTCCAATAAGCAGTATTTATAGAATGGAGGTACATTGCCCTTAAGATATGCTGTACATTTACACTTGGCCTTGTTGGTGGCTACAATCTGTTTCAGTGGGGCACTGTTTCTTATTGAAATCTTTACAGTGTGTTCTCTAAGATAATAAAATGAATACAAATAATATGTAGTCAGTTTTATTCTAATGAGTCTTAATTTATAATACAAAATTAAAAGTTTTAATTAAATATTTGTAGTAAAAAAACACTTTCTTATGTGTGCCATGCATAGAGATGAAAACATCTAGCATAAAATTAGCTCTGTTGATACAGGAGCTGGTACAGATTCCGTCACATTCGGCAGAGGCACGTTAAACTACAGTTCAACTCTGTGCGTTAGGAATTTGGCTTCTGTTAGATGTTGAAGCAGATACTTGCCTCTAAGGACACACAAAACTCTTCAAAGTTTAATTACATTCAGACAACGATCATCTAACTACTGTGGCTGAACAGGAAATACTTAATTGTTCCCTTCTACCTCCATTAATTAGTCAGGTCCTCCAACTTGTCTTTAAAACCTTCTCCACTTTCTTGGGTGTTTTATTATTTGCTTTTTAAAATATTCAGTGTCAGAATACAAGTGCACAGTTTAAATATTGGAGAAGGTGAGCTGACTTCTCCCCTTCTCACCTGCTTGATTCTAAATTGCAAGCCTGCCATGTCAATGCATTTTACACTGCCAGACCAACTTGCTGGCGTTAAATATCACAGTGATTTCATTTTTACTTCATAAGCTTTCTCACTGCTGCTTCGCGTTTGTGTCTACTAAGGCTTCTGTTAGTTAGTGAGTTTTTCAGTTCCTCCTTCATCTTTTCTTTCCCTTGTACCTATGAGAGTTCCAGTGGATTGCATCATGAGGTTGGGCCCTGTGAGCTGTTGTGCTCTTTTCCAAGTGTCTGATTCAGCAGGCCATAGACCACTGCTTGCCAGAAAATCGCCGTTGGTTCTCGGCTGACGCTTGCCTACTTGTTTTGATCGTCTGAGAGACGAGACTTTGTTTGCCAGAACTACAGTCGAAAGAAATAGGAGGGTGCAGATAAGAAAAAGCACTGCAATTATAATTAAGCAAATTAGCATAGCCATTTTGTTGTTGTTTTCCTCACAGATGCCTTTTTTGAAAATTTCGTGGTGACTTTTGCTTGCGTTTTCGATACTCTGTACTGTCGGAGAACTGTTCCTGACGACAGAAGGTATATAAGTCTCCGGTTCCGATTTAGGAGTTAGAGAGAAGACGGGAGATGACGTTGCTCTTTCAGTGATGTTTGTAGAATTACCCTTTTTATCTACTACAAAAGGGGTAGGGTTTGTGTTCATGTTTTCATCTTGGTTTCTGCCCGTCTTATTTTGAATATCTGGATCCCAGACAGTAGTACTGTTAGCCCACAGATGCATATAGTTTGCTTTTGTTCCAGGACACAAAGAAAAAACTGTTGTCATCACAAAGGCAAGATGCAGGTAATGTCCTACGTGCTCCATGTCCGTGAGTAGGCTGGTAATCTGTTGGGACAGCAAGATAAGGTGTTAATTTGTGAAAGAATAATGGTTCCTACTTTTCATGATTGTAGTTAAAAGAGGGACAGCTGATACCTTACAAGTAAGCTACACACTCATGCCTAATATTTGCTATCCTGTTTGAATTCCTTCTCAACTGGCTTTTTCTATTAGGTTATGTATAAAGAATCCATTTAATTTCTGTTATTCTTTTAAATGCTAGAAGTTCATATTACCTATGAATCATTTTAAATGGAACACTGTGGTTTTGCATAGTTCTCTCCCTCTCAAGCATGCTGGACTTCAGCTTTGAGTCGACAACTTCTGCTTTTACTTTTCTGATTCCTCCTTCCCGCCCCCACCCCAACCCCAGCCATTTAAGGATCTTTCTTGCAGAAACTCCCCACACTCTAACAGATGTGTCACCCATCTTCATATGGGCCTTGAGCGTTTTGCTCTAAGTAGGAAAAGAACGCGCAAATGGCTTTTTGGGTTTTTGTTTTAGAGTTGAAAAAGGGGAAGTGTGGTAGCCACCAAAGGAAAAGGATTTCAGATAGGAATTCAACATGTTCTTAAAAAAAAAAAAAAAGGAATTCAAGATGTTCTTTTCTCTTCCTGGGTGTTTATCTTGAAGCTTAGACTAAAGCTGGTACTTAGAAATGGGGGGGCGGGGGGGGGGGAGGCGGCGCCTGGGTGGCTCAGTTGGCTAAGGGCTTAGTCCGACTTCGTCTCAGGTCACGATCTCACAGTTGGTGGGTTCGAGCGCTGCATCGGGCTCTCTGCTGTCAGTACAGAACCTGCTTTGGATTCTGTGTCTCCCTCTCTCTCTTCCCCTCTCCCGCTCATGCCTGTCTCTCTCTGTCTCAAAAATAAATAAACATTAAAAAAAAAAAAAAAAAAGAAATCTACTCCTGGGTATTTGTGAAAGCACTTAATATGGTGTTGGTTCTCTCTCTTCCTCTGCATATTCCCTGACTTCTTGTGGCTTTCTGAAGGCAAAGGCACGCCAGGTTTTTTTTTTTTTTTCAGCCTAAAAATCTGGCATTACAGTGAAAAAGAGGCAGATTTCCCAACAGTTAAACAAATGTATTGACTTTTTTTCATCATCATTTATGCCCAGCATTTCTTCTTTGAATATTTTGACACAATTTTTTAACATACGTGACACAGGAAAATAGAGACACCAGGATTGTGGGGATTTAGGCTGAAGTGGGACGACAAGGCAGATCTTGAGTCTCAACATATAAATGAAAAAGATGGACTTTAGTTGTGGCTTCGGGCTCCTTGGAAGCCAGTGCAAAAGGAGACCGACCAGTCCGTTCCTAATTCTTATTATCCACCGTACCATTGAAGATTTAAACAGAGCTGACATATCTGTTCCAGGCCCTGATGAACCAGCAGGAAAGATGTTATCACCATTATCGAGTTATCTCTGGTATAGTAACATTCTGTGTGGAGCCACTTTTGTAAGAGTAGCCTATCATTAGCATTGGCTTGAGATAACTGGAAGCAAAGCTTACATTATTCTCCTGAGATGGACTCAATGGACTTGCCAGTCTAAGATCTGTATTTTATGGATGTTCTTCTCAAACCTGAATGTGCATGGGACGTTTGTTTTTTCAAATGTAGATTCTGATTCTGCAGGTCTAAGAGGGACCTGAGATCCTGCATTTCTAACGTCCTCCCAAGTCAGACAGATGCAGCTGCTAGCCATGCTTTTCTGAGTTTTGAGATTTTATAAGAAATAGTCGCTATATGTCATTGGATAATATTTGGATGCTATCGATATACAGAAATTGAGAATAACAAATGTAATATGTTGTTATGCAAACAAAAGTAGCTTATAATAAACAAAGCTAAATGGCAACTAACCACTGATGTAATATTTCCTGAAGGAAAATAAGGAGAAGTAAGATTACTTTTTGGATTAGGATCTTCAATAGACAGTTGAAGGGTTTATGCACTGACTTCTATAAAATAGTGTTCCCCTTCAATTTTTAAGTTGAATGACATCAGTCTTTGGATACTCTACAATTCTTCCACAAAGAGAAATACTTTATTTTGGGTTAGCTAGTAATTTCCATCCTTTCATCCCAGACTAGCCTTCTGCGTTCAGTGCTAAAATGATTTAAAGTGGGTTATTCTTATCACATTAGTTCATTAACAATGTAGTATACATCACGGTATTCTTACTCATTTTAGCAGTGCTTACCACGGGGGAGATAATAGGCCCGCTGTGGATTGTCTTTGGCCAGATGTACTGTCAGCCGCAAATAAACAAGCTGTTAACAAAATGAGACTTTCTCTTGCCCTTACAGATGCCTGAGAATAGAGGACTGTCTCTGTATTCCTAATTTATGCCATGGAAGCCAGGTTATGTTATCAAAAGTTCCCTTTATCTCGGGTCATTTTTAATAAAATTTACAATGCCTGAGCCTTAGGAATGAGAACTTCATTTTTTAAACTTTTTAAATAACAAGTAAAACTTTTCAGTTCACTGTGGAGTCTAAACTCAGATCCTTTCTAATCCTAATAAAAACTCTATGTCTAAATCTTTCCATTTGTAACTTAAATGTTAACAGGACAGAAAACAACAGCATACATTTTTTCAGTCACTTATGGTTCTACTTTATTCATAAGATTCTTAGGTATTATTTGAAAGCACTTCCTGAAACAGTAATCTGTACAACGTTATGAGTACGAAGGCATAAGAAAAGCCATATATATGACCTACCTTACAAATTCTTGGTCAGAATCTGATTTTAACCTGATTTTAATAAAAGCCACTTCTTTTCTTGTCTTGAAGCACAGCTTCCAAGTAACTTAAAGCAGAATAGACTTGGAGAATATGAACCTTAAAGTAAATCTGCAGTTAAAAAAAAGGATATGTACAGCTAGCTTTCCACTTTTAAAACCAAACCACAGATGACACATTTCCTTTCTGCTGCAACTGAAGCACATGTCATAGGGGAAAAAAAAATCCAACTTGTCCAGTTGGCCACTGGGATGACAGGAGGCTTTGTACAACTAATCCCCGCCTCCAGGGCAGGGAGGGCTTTCTGCCCCATGCCTTTGACCTTAGGTTCATTGTATATGCCTGCTATGTGCTTTTGAATGACGTATTCGTGTCATTCAAAAGGAGATGGAAGGGTATTTTTCCTGCAGCATTAAAATCTTCTCTAAAAGTTTAATTTGTGTACCACAGACCAATTTGATGACACGACTTAGGAGACCTGGGGTATTGGTCAGATAATAGGAACAGTGATGCACATAACTGACCTCTCAAATTGTGGAACCACAGCAAAGACTTGAGAAAATACTAGTAAACTTAAATTATATGGGGCAGAATATACTTTAGTGTTGTTGAATGTGTACACCCAAAGACACACTCTCTCTCCCTCCGTCCCTCTCTCCCCCCCCCAAAAGGTCCTGTCATCACTTCATATTCTGTATATCTAAATGGACTTCATTTTCCCTCCAAAAGTGTCTGCCCCTCATGTTCATGATAGCAACATTCTTTGTAATTTCAGAGGCTTGGTATACAGCAAGTCCTTTCTTTCAGCCCTGACCAAAACTTGGATCATGTTGGCTCTTCTTTCATCTTCTTGAATTGGTTTCTTTTTTTTTTTTTTTAACTGTCACCATAGCATTTAGATCCTTAGTAGGCCATACCTAAACTACTATAATATATTTTTCCCCCACCCCCGACTTCTTCATGTATCTTGTATACGTCACTTCCTGTGATCATATCACTTCTTTCTTTAAGAATATAAAGTTGAATAACTCCCTAACGCCTATAGCACTGATTCAGAAATATTCATGTACATAAATATCAGATGAGAAGGTTGTTTAAAAACAACGAAAATTGCTGGACCCCACTGTATAGATTCACACGTAGAAGGTCTGGGCGGGCACCGGGGAAACGGACTGCATTTGTAACAGGTTCCACAGTTGATTGTGATACTGGGCTTCACAGAACATACTCTGAGAAATACTGGAGAAAACTCAAACCTCTTAGTTAAAAACTTTCGATCCCTTCACAACTTAGCTATTATGTATTTTTCAAGCTTTCTCTCTTTTTTTTGTCGAGTTAAGCTTTCCATTTTATTTGATTCTTTTTTTTAGTTTTTATTTAAATTTCCAGTTAACCTACAGTGTAATGTTAATTTCAGGTGATTCAACACTTACATCACCTGGTGCTCCTCACAAATGCGCTCCTTGATCCCCAGCACCTATTTAACCCGCCCCCTTCCCCTCCCCTCCAGTGACCCATCAGTTTGTCCTCTATAGTTAAGAGTCTGTTTTCTGGCTTGCCTGTCTTTTTTCCCCTATGATTGTTTGTTTTGTTTCTTTAAATTCCACATATGAGTGAAATCATATGGTATTTGTCTTCTGAGCAACTTATTTCACTAAGCATCATACACTCTAGCTCTGTCCACGTCATTGCAAATGATAAGATTTCATTCTTTGTTATGGCTGAGTAATATTCTGTTGTAATATATACCACCTCTTTATCCATTCATGGTCGATGAACATTTGGGCTCTTTCCATAATTTGGCTCTTGTAGATAATGCTGCTGTAAACATCAGGGTTTATTGATGCTGTAAACATCGAATTAGTATTTCTGTATCCTTGGGATAAATACCTACTAGTGCCATTGTCCAGCTTTATCTCTTAAAACCTTGCTACATGAATCCTTCATTCCAGCTAAACTAGCTGACTGTTGCCTCAGCACATCTAGTTATCTGTTTCTTTTCCTCTTCAGAGGCCTCTTTCAGGCCTCTCCATGAGGCCCACCAATCACCCCTCTTGTTGAATTCAAGGTTTCTCCTGCCCACTTCAGCCTCATCATCTTCTGTGTCGCTGTCACTAGCTACCGAGTTTGGGTTCATATCTCCCTCTCCTGAACTTTTTCTCCACTATTCATTTGATAAGTGATTATGTACGACCTCATACCTTTTCTTTCATCTTAAAATATTTTATTTTGGGGCGCCTGGGTGACTCAGTTATTTGAGCTTCCAACGCAATTTTGGTTGAGGTCATGGTCTCAGGGTCTTGGGATCAAGCCCTGTGTCGGGCTTTGTGCACTTGGCATGGGGCTGGCTTGAGATTCTCTCCCTCTCCCTCTGCCCCTCCCCCTGCTCATGCATTCTCTCTCTCTCATTCAAAAAAATTATTTTAAAATCATTTAACTTATATTTTTATCTTATTTGCTCCCAAGAAGATTAAAAAACAAAAACTGAGGTAAGTAAGGGTGTTTATCGGAGCCTCGTACTACCAGAGTCATCAAGTATAGAACTTTGGGCCAAGTTTATGTTGTTCTCATTTGAAGGTCTAGTACTGTGGTCTTTACCTTGGCTGTTCTCACACTGATCAGCATTCTTTTGAGTTGTAAGCAACTTACGACCTAATACGGCTTAATAAAAAAAAAATGCAATTTATTGGCTCACACAACTGAATAATCCAGGGATAAATGTGATAAATGTGATCTCAGGAGAGGGTTTATCTAGGACTCCAATGAAATGGCTGGGGCCCCACTTTCTCCCTTCATCTCTCTGCTCCATTTCTTCAGTTTTTAGGCAGGCTTTTCCTTCATATGTCAAGATACGAGCTAACAACTCCCACGGCAATGTGTTCCCTTGTTTCTAAACACCAGGAAAGAAAAAGTCTCGATTCCCAACTAAAGCTAAAGTCTCTGAACTGGGCCTCTTTGGCCCTAATTGTCCTGATTTGAGTCATATGACCATTGCTGAGCCATTGTAGTCTAGGTGGGGTGAACCAGTTGACCAAAGCCATCCAGATCATTCCAGGGCCCCAGGTGAGGTCATTCCCACCCAAACAGTTCACCTGGGAAATTCCATGGGCCTTGAGGCAACCAGTCAGTGTTCACTGCCTTTCTCTGCTTGTCTGTGCTGTGCAAGTTTGTCGTTGTTCAGAAGTTTTTGAATTGGAGACTTGGCTCTTCCATTTTACTTCAACCTTCTCAATGTCTAAAGAATAACTGATTTTACAAAATGGACTTAGATTTTATATAATTGTTTTATATTAGTTTTCTCTAGAAAGCTAATCAGAAGATTAAAAGAATGAAATAGATTAGTAGCATCTATATATTTATTCAGAACTCTCTTAACCATCTGTGCCCCTTTTTTGTCATCTTCCTTAGATTTAAAACTGGTCAGATCAATGGCGATTTGCTGATATACCACGTCTTGCTGACTTTAAAGCCATATTATGCAAAGCCATACGAAATCGTAGTGGACCTTACCCATACTGGGCCTAGCAATCGCTTTAAAACGGACTTTCTCTCCAAGTGGTTCGTTGTTTTCCCTGGCTTTGCTTATGACAATGTCTCTGCAGTCTACATCTATAACTGTAACTCCTGGGTCAGGGAGTACACCAAGTATCACGAACGGCTGCTCACTGGCCTCAAAGGCAGCAAGAGGCTCATTTTCATAGACTGTCCTGGGAAACTGGCTGAGCACATAGAGCATGAACAACAGAAACTCCCCGCTGCCACTCTGGCTTTGGAAGAGGACCTGAAGGTATTCCACAATGCTCTCAAGCTAGCGCACAAAGACACCAAGGTTTCTATTAAAGTAAGTGTCACTCCGTGTTAAGTAACTGGTTTATTTGCTTTCTTGGCTAGCCAGACTGTGCTGGCCTCCCTTAAGGTGTCCTCGTAGTGGTGTCTCAAACGTAAAGGAAGTCCAGCTGAAGGAAAAGCAAGCTCTCCATCTTCATGGAGGTCCTGTGGAAGCTATGAGAGGTGTACACTTAATTATATTGTAGTTTGGATTGGAAGCAGGAGAATGTTGTAGAGAGGGCAGTTTGCCAAGAGGTAGGAATGTGTGGAGGGTGGAAATTACCAAGTGAGGATTCTTCTGATTATTCCATGCTCTTTGTAGAGTGGGAGGCATGAATCAAGGTAAAATCCATAATTGTTTGTAGGATTCTTGACCTTTTTTTAAAAAAAAAATAATTTTTTAAATGTTTTCGGTCTCTCAAGAGTATTTATCACAATAACTATTGAACCCATTTGAATATATAGTGGTGGTAATTCTTCCTTAAATGGCAGACATGGTATTTGGTCAGTCGGTTGGTTGGTTTTCGGAGCCTCTTACAACTCTATATAACGGGATTTAATCCTTCTTCACTCCACCCTCCCTCACCGTCACTTCCCAGGTTGGTTCTACTGCTGTTCAAGTAACCTCAGCAGAGCGAACGAAAGTCCTGGGACAGTCGGTCTTTCTAAATGATATCTATTACGCTTCGGAAATTGAAGAGATCTGCCTGGTGGATGAGAACCAGTTTACCTTAACCATTGCAAACCAGGGCACGCCGCTCACCTTCATGCACCAGGAGTGCGAAGCCATCGTCCAGTCTATCATTCACATCCGGACACGCTGGGAGCTGTCGCAGCCCGACTCCATCCCCCAGCACACCAAGATTCGGCCAAAAGATGTCCCCGGGACACTGCTCAATATTGCATTACTTAATTTAGGCAGTTCAGACCCTAGTTTACGGTAGGTTTTTAAAAAATTCTCTCCAACTGTATTCAGGGTTTGTTGCTTTCAGAATGAGACCACTTAATAAGCTTTTAAAACAGCCTTTACCTGAAGACTCTACACTGTAAGGTGTGCTGTGTTGGTTAGCCAGCGGGACCTCATCAGCTTGTGAGCTGTCCTCATGAACTGTGGAATTCCGAATAGGGTGATTCACACTAAACCAATATATGTTCTTTCTCCAGAAAACTTTCATCTGAAACAGACTACATAGCACTTTTGTTGTTTTGGGTTTTTCCCCTCTAAAAAAAGCCTTTGTAAAAAAAAGTCTATTCCTAAGTTTCTCCTTCTCTGAATCTTCCAATTATGTTTTCTCCTGTTCAAAAGTATATCACTATTAAGTTTCCTCACAGTCAAATTAGATTATCATTGTTTGACAAAGGAGGGCTTAATGTTCAATAACTCCAAACAGTAACATTGCACACTTTCCACCTATGTGACTTTAATAAAATTCCTGAAAGACGTCTTAAGACTAATGCAGATGTTATCTGACAGAGTACAATTGGTTCTGTTTAGGCTTAAATATCTGAACATGAATGAGGAACGGGCATAGCCTGTGGGGTCACTAGATTCATTTTAAATCTTGATCTGCTACTATGTATGACTTTGGGCAAGATCCTAAAGTGCTCTGAGCTAGTTTCCTCATTTTCAAAATAAAGGTAACAATGCCTTCCCTATTATATACCTGCAAAGGTTTAATTAATAGTATGTGCAGTAGTATATTTTAGCATCTACCAAACAGTTTGTGCTCAGTAAGTATGACTGCCTCCCAGGTCCCCGCCCCCGCCAATGTCTCTTTGCACTCCTTCCCTCCTTTCTTCCCTCTGCTTTTCATGGTAGGATAATTCTTTGTCCCAGGTTCCTTGGGACTGTCAAGATTTTTACAGATATAAATTCTTAGCTCCAGAAAATCTTCCTAGGGTATAATATAGCCCAGTTTTATAAGTGGGCCTTTTAGGATTCCTGATTCTTAAATAAAGGGGGAAAAATATCAAGATTTCTTTACCTGGAGGGGGCCTCTTGAAGTCCCTGAACTCCCAGAAACTACATAAAATTGTGTGTATGCTTAGCTTTCGTTATCTGCAAGGAGCCTGTGACACCTACCCCCAGTTTGAGAAGGCCCTGTTCTTTATAGCTGTTGAAAATGTACAAAAATAAAAGCCAGTGTCAACATAATATAACTCTGAATTCCTAGGCGTTAGTAAGAGATACATAAACGTAGAAACAATATTAACATTCTCATTTTAGGAAAATAGAGCTACAAAGCCTGCCCTTAATTTCTAATTCACTCATTTTAGGAAAATAGAGCTACAAACCCTGCCCTTAATTTCTAATTCAAAGTTCCTCATAGAAGAATGCTAACATCTTCTAACAGTTACTAGCTTGAATGAACCTGTATTCTCTTCTGAAATAAAGTGAGCTGACAGCTTCTGCTTTTTGCTAAAGCAGGTCATTCCAGAGAAGAAGCCTTTAGGCTGATTCAAATTTCAGTGCCTTTCCCCCCATATGGTTGTTGCATAAATATAGTAGCATGGTGAAAGTTCAGAGGTCAGGAACACCTGAAATTTACTGAGCAGACTATTTCTCTTGCTGGATAGGAGAGAAAAATGAAAATTTAAAAATCGCATGTGAGCTTTTTGACCCGTCTCCTAAATTGCTTAAGTATATTTTCAGACATTTATAAGAGAAGTTTTGTTTCTAATGGAACCTGGATATATATTATTTTTTGTTTTGTTTTCAGTGGTTATACATAACGGAAGGAAAATGGGGGGGCTTAATTATATTAAATTGGTTTTTGACACCCCCCCCCCGCAGTTTGTAGTACGTATTGTAGGACACCCAGAAAGAAATTCAGTAGTGCTGATGAAAGATTTTCACATTTTAATTGGATGAGGGGCCATCTCATTTCTCTTCTCATGACCCTCATTATAAATGGATCTGATGGGGGGGACCCAAAATTTGAGTTTTGGGCTTCACTGAAAATACGAGGAGCCTTATTCTACTTCTTCCTGTTGATCCACCAGAGGGCCATAAATCTCTCCTATTTTATATCTCAATGAAATGTCTTTTAGGAAGGTCTTATACTTACCTATCATAGGAACCTCACAGTGCTCTTCTGGTTATATCAAGAATGTCCCTTAAAAGAAATTATAAATGATCAAGGGGTATTTTGTGTTTACCAGAGAATCATAACATCTTGTCTCTAATGGATCGTAAAATTTAAAAATAGTAGATATGCTTTGTAATAGAATCATTGGGGCGCCTGGGTGGCTCAGGCAGTTGGGCATCTGACTTTGGCTCAGGTCATGATCTCACAGTTCGTGGGTTTGAGCCCCGCGTTGGGCTCTGTGCTGACAGCTCAGAGCCTGGAGCCTGCTTCTGATTCTGTGTGTCCCTCTCTCTCTCTGCCCCTCCCCTGCTCATGATCTGTGTCTGCCTCTCAAAGATAAATAAATGTTAAAAAAAAAAATTAAAAAAAAAGAATCGTAAGTTGTATGTTATGAAAAAAATTGGAATTATAAGAAAAAATAAGTTTTAAACAACTTCATTTGTGTTTTCTCCTAGGTCAGCTGCCTATAATCTTCTCTGTGCCTTAACTTGTACCTTTAATCTAAAAATCGAGGGCCAGTTACTAGAGACATCAGGTTTATGCATCCCTGCCAACAACACCCTCTTTATTGTCTCTATTAGTAAGACCCTGGCAGCCAACGAGCCACATCTCACCTTAGAATTTTTGGAAGAGTGTATTTCTGGATTTAGCAAATCTAGTAAGTAATAATTTTCTTTAATACTAACAACAATTCTAAGAAGAGTCCAAGGAAATCCTTTCATTGCAGAATTTGCCAATGAAATCATCATTGATTTTTATTTTCAGTTCTTTACCTCTTCTGGTTTTTCATCCGCACCTGAGAGAACTCTGCAGGAACTGCCTTGTAGACAACATTAAGGAATCTGCCAGAATTCTGGCCATAAATGCATGGTGGCGAGATTCTGATACCTTCCATGTCTCTGAGCCACGTTCACAGTAGTTTCTGCACTGTTTCAGTTTAATTGGCTTCGGGATTTGCCTTCTTAGCTGATTGTTCCAAATGAGAGAAGCGTCCATGTCATCCCCTTGATTTTAAAGAAAGAGTCCTGTTCTCTTTCCTTCAGGTTGTCTTTGAACTGTGATTTTAGTGTTCATGTACAGTTCCTGGAGAAAGCAGTGGCCCATAATACAGGGTCCAGAGTCACCTCCTGACTTGGCTTTTAATAAGTCTTACCGGGGTGCCTGCGTGGCTCATTCGGTTAAGTGTCTGACTTCAGTTCAGGTCGTGATCTCCCAGTTCGTGGGTTCGAGCCCCGCATCAGGCTCTGTGCTGACATCTCAGAGTCTGGAGCTTGCTTCAGGTTCTGTGTGCCACCCCCCTCTCTCTGACCCTCCTCCCCCTCAAAAATAAAGACTTAAAATTTTTTTTTAAAAAATAAGTCTTACAAATTTAACATCCACTTTTTCCATTGATTCATCGTCATACCCTATAGTACTATAAATGTTGCTCTTCTTCCAGCTTATTTCCCGACATTTTCTTCCCTTTCTCTCTCCATAATACATACACTTTTTTCCCCATACATTCAGACATATTTCTTGATTTCTCAGGTCATTGAAAACTTTGACAATTCATCAAGACAAGATCACTATATATATTTACTTAACAATAAGAGATGCAGGAATATAACTCTAAAAAAATGTGTTAAGACTGACAAAACAAGAAAAGCATAAAGCTTTGTTAAGAAATAATAATATTTTTAAAAAAGATTTGAGTGAATGAACAGGCATATTGTGTTCCAGGATAAACGGGTTGTTCCCAGATTATTATAAATTCAGTGCAATCCCATCCAAACAGCCACAGGATTTGAGGATTAAGAAGGAGGTAGACCTGAAAATGATTATACATTTCACCTGAAAGGACAAGACTAGGTAAGAAAATATTGAAAGAAAACTGAGAGACACTTGGTGTTGCAGACATCTGGACACTTCCCAGTACAATAATTCAAACAGAGGTGTTCAAGAGTCTGCCATCAGATCAGTTTAAGAGAAACAGATTGAGAAAGAAGCATCACAAACGGATGGAGGGAGATTAAATCATTTAAGCACTGAGATGGGGAAATCCTTCAAAGGGGGGATCTCCATCTTCACCCTAAACCACAAGATACCAGAATAAGTTCTAGTTATATTAAAGAATTGAATATAAAAACTGGAGCCATGGGGGTGCCTGGGTGGCTCGGTCTATTAAGTGCCCAGCTCTTCATTTCGGTTCAGGTCACGCACGACCTCATGGTTTGTGGGTTTGAACCCCATGTCAGGCTCTGTGCTGCCAGTGCAGAGCCTGCCTGGGATTCTGTCTGTCTGTCTGTCTCTCTCTCTCTCTCTCTCAAAATAAATGAATAAACTTTAAAACTTATGTAAAAAATAAAAACTGGAACCATTAAAAAAGAAGAATATTTAACAGCTTTCTGGGTGATGAAGAACTTAACGAAGGAAAAAAGTGGTAGATGGAAACGAAGGAAATGGTGAACATAAATGACCACATAAAACTTCAGAATATCTCTATTTCCAAAACAGAAACACCAGTAAAAGATAATAAAAAACCATGAAATAGGCTTGCAGCAATGATAAAAAGATTAATACCTTTAATCACAAAGAGTTTTTACAGATTAATAAGAAATGGATTAACAAAAGTAGCATGCAGGTCATGCTACAAAAGAGTGTATTTTAAGAAATTCACTAATAAAATCAAAGAAATACAAACTGAAAGAATAGTAAGATAACATTCAGTTATCAAATTGGCAAGAGATTTTGTTCATTTTAATTCGGTGTTGGCAGTCTATGGACTTGTGAACAGGGGCATTTTTTTGAGAAAGCAGTTTGGACATGGATATCAAGACTCTTAGGAGTGTTCATACCTTTTGGCCTCATGGTCCCATCTCTTAGAATTTATCCTAAAGAATTAATGTTCAGATGTTTGTTATAGCATTACTTTTTATTTACATTTTTAAAATTCAGGCCTTTCCTACCAGTCCAGTGCCCAAATCTTAAGTGAACAGCTTGATGAATTTTTACATGTGAATACATCACAAAACCATCTCCCAGATCAGGATACAGAACATTACCAGCATCCAGAAGGCTCCTCTCTGTCGGTACCATGCCCTCACCAAGAGTAACCACTCTTAGGACCTCTATTGCCATAGATTTATTTTGCCTACTTTTGAACTTCATATAACATTGTCTATAATAGCAAAATACCGGAACAGTCTAAAGGTCAAACAATAAAAAACTAATTGTCAGATTTCCATATGGTGGAATAATATGAAATCATTAAGAATGTTTTGGTACAGAATTTTAGTTTGGGAAGATAAAAAAATTCTGGCGATGGAGACTGGAGGTAGTTGTACAATGATGTATGTAAGGCCACTGAGCTGTGCGCTTAAAGATGGCAGATTTTATGCTGTGTATGTTTTACCACAATCAAAAGCATTTGGGGGATTCTAGGTGAAGTCTTATGGAGGAAGTTTTGTATCTTTTTCTAAGTCTGAAGTTATTTCAGAATAGTTGACAAATGTTTTTGGAGAATTTTTAATGATGAGTAATAATCTCAGTATAACGTGTGGTGAAGACAATACTCAAACCGTACTGCACGGACACGGTGGTTGCCGTTTTTGTGGAAGACGTGGGGTGGGTTTTATGTGCCCTTGCACGCATAACGTACCTCATCTCGACATAGCTTTGAAGGCCTGAGAGAGAGATTAACCTCAGCTTCATTTTCGAATGGTGATGCTCTCCTTTTACTTAACTTTCCAGGACTGCCACATATTCCTTTTACAATTAGAATAAAACTTAATAAAAATTTTAACTAGAAGAGAAGTTATTAAGGGGGAGAAAAATAAGATAAACCTTTTCAAACATGGCCAATTGGCTTTTAAGATTACTTTCTTCACGGCTTGTTCTCCTCATCTCTATCTTTAACATGTTGGCCAAATCTCTTTTGTCGAGACCATCTCCTAGGTAATGATCTTTACCTTTCACCTGCTTTCTCCCAATCCTTTATTTTTATTGTTGATGCCATTTTCATGGACCCTCTATGCTAACAGTGTATTTTTCCCCAGGTATTGAACTGAAACACCTTTGTTTGGAATACATGACCCCATGGCTGTCCAATCTAGTCCGTTTTTGTAAGCATAATGATGATGCCAAACGACAGAGAGTTACCGCTATTCTCGATAAGCTGATAACAATGACCATAAATGAGAAACAGATGTACCCATCTATTCAAGCCAAAATATGGGGGAGCCTTGGGCAGGTATTGAGTTTGCGCAAATATTTAAATGTCTAGTACCTCTGTAATGCAGATATTAATCTGGTACCCCTTTTGTGCAAAACCTTGTGCTAGGCATTAGGGATATAGCTGTAGAAAAGACCGTCTCCTCTCTCAAGAGGCATGCAGACACTCACCTAATTCTTGATCTGCTTCAGAATTGTAGATGTCTAATACGTATTTCAGAGCCAGAAAAAACCTAATTATTTTAGTACTCTTTTCCATGACATAACTCTATAGAATTCAACTAAAAATCCAATGCTGTTTCTAGTAAACAGTGCTATGTAACATATTCTAGTACCTTATGTACCAGAGATGGCAGTAGATGTTTGTCAGTTGATATTATTTGGGACACCTGCTTTCACGTATAGTTCTCTCACAAGAACACCAGTATTAAAATATAGAACACAATGTAACATTTTACTTTTTACCTGAGAAGAATTATGCACAGCATTTCTTGAAAGTAATCACTTAAGGAAGCAATCCCCTTACTCAAACAATGCTGCGAATCCTCCGAATAATTTGAAATGACCTGGAAGCCGGTTTTAGAGCTCTATAAAATAACTCAGTACTTGATGTCATTTCCTGTATTTTAAAATAAGTCTAGGGGCGCCTGGGTGGCTTAGTTAAGCGACCGACTTCGGCTCAGGCCGTGATCTCACAGTTTGTGGGTTCGAGCCCTACGTCGGGCTCTGTGCTGACAGCTCAGAGCCTGGAGCCTGCTTCGGATTCTGTGTCTCCCTCTCTCCCTGTCCCTCCCCCACTTATGCTCTGTTTTTCTCTGTCTCAAAAATAAATAAACATAAGAAAATTTTTTAATAAATAATTCTATTTTATATTAACCACACATTACTGTCTTAGGAGATAGCAGAGGTACTTTGCTAATGGATGAAAATAATACATGTGGAAATTTAAAATTTTTGCATGACAGTCTCTTCAATTCTGAAGCAGTTGAGTAAATATCCCTTTGGATATTTAATGGTAAATTACATTTACTGACAGGCCTCTAAATAAAACCCAGTATTTTGGAGGCCTCAAAGGTAGAAGGTAGAAGGGAAGGTAGAAGTTTCATGTTGATTGGGCTGCTGCTTGCAGTATTTTTAAATTAAAAATTAAGTTGGCAGAATGAATGACTAAAACATACGTTAAATCTCCCCCTTCCACTAGATTACAGATCTTCTTGACGTCGTTCTAGACAGTTTCATCAAAACCAGTGCAACAGGTGGCTTGGGATCAATAAAAGCCGAGGTGATGGCAGATACTGCCGTAGCTTTGGCTTCCGGAAATGTGAAATTGGTTTCAAGCAAGGTAATCAACTTTTCCTCTCTGCCTTCTGGACCGTGGCATGACCTGTTTTTATGGCCAGGAGGTTTTTGGGTATGGTAACTAGTCATTTTAGAGTTAACCTGAAATTTTTTGTGATAAAGCTTTTTTATTAGCCCTTGCGTCTCTTAAAATTCGATTTCTTTACAGGTTATTGGAAGGATGTGCAAAATAATTGACAAGACGTGCTTGTCTCCAACTCCTACCTTAGAACAACATCTCATGTGGGACGATATCGCCATCCTAGCGCGCTACATGCTGATGCTGTCCTTCAACAATTCCCTTGATGTGGCCGCTCATCTCCCCTACCTCTTCCACGTCGTCACTTTCTTAGTAGCCACGGGGCCACTCTCCCTTAGAGCTTCCACACACGGACTGGTCATTAATATCATTCACTCCCTGTGTACTTGTTCACAGCTGCATTTTAGTGGTGAGTTCCCGGAACTTGGTGTGTTGTGATTCCCCTCTCCACTCTGCATCGCCCGGTTGGCATAAATTATCTTACTCATTATTATGGTGCCTAATGCTAGCTGCTTATCACAGGCCTGTGATAATGGCAGGACTTAGTATCGAAAAGAAAAAGAATCAATTAATCCCATTCCGTTTCACGCTCTAGCCAAGATTGCGTGTGTGCGTTTGCCAGGTCGAATCTTGTAGCTATCCCAGAAGCTGAAGCCTCAGCACCAGTTGATAGGGTGACGGTGCTAGCCTGGCTTTGCAGAGAAATGGAGCTAAAGCCATGAGCATCAAGATCGTCTAGACGGTTGTAGGGAGCGTGGTTATGTAATTTTGATCCAATACTCAACTTTCCCAAATTCAGGGTGAAGTTTCACCCTTGCAAAAGTTAATATCGTTCAAATCTTCACTTGTTCCTTTCTCTTTTACAGAAGAGACCAAGCAAGTCTTGAGACTCAGCTTGACAGAGTTCTCATTGCCCAAGTTTTACTTGCTGTTCGGCATCAGCAAAGTCAAGTCAGCTGCCGTCATCGCCTTCCGCTCCAGCTACCGGGACAGGTCATTCTCTCCCGGCGCCTACGAGAGGGAGACGTTTGCTTTGACCTCCTTGGAGACAGTCACAGAAGCTCTGTTGGAGATCATGGAGGTATCACTGGGCAAAATGATAAGAAACTAAGGTTATGTTTTTAATCCACTAGGACTGTAAAGAAGAAATACTAGTTTATTCTGCTATTTTACGCTTAATGCTTAAATAAAAACACTCCCGTGGAAGATGTTTATTGGTAATATATATATCACTTATTTAATGACAGTATAATAAGCATTCTTTAACGATTAGTATACATTTATGTGCATAAATCTATTTAGACTATCCTTTTTTTAAGGCATGTATGAGAGATATTCCAACATGCAAGTGGCTGGACCAGTGGACAGAACTAGCTCAAAGGTATGTCCCAAATAAATTTAAGTTGTATCAGTTATGGGTATTGTTGAAAATGTCAGTATTACTGCATAATCGATATTTTAATTAATTATTTAGTATGTATAAACCCAAAGGTTTTCATAGACTTTTTGGGTCTTTTAATTGCAGATTCGCATTCCAATATAATCCATCCCTGCAACCGAGAGCTCTTGTTGTCTTTGGCTGTATTAGCAAGCGAGTATCTCACGGGCAGATAAAGCAGATTATCCGTATTCTTAGCAAGGTACATCTCTGTCCCTCCTCCCAAATATCTGTGGGTCTCAAGTTGGAAAGCATATGGGACATCTAAATTTGAAGTTAATAAAATGTCTTCCATGTTGCTTGTTTTTTTTGTTTTTTAAAAAAAAATTTTAATGTTTATTTTATTAATTATTAGGGGAGGGGCAGAGGGAGAGGGAGAGAGAGAATCCCAACCAGGCTCTGTGCTGTCAGCGTAGAGCCCGGCGCGGGGCTTGAACCCGTGAACCGTGAGATCATGACCTGAGCTGAAATCAAGAGTCAGATGCTTAACTGACTGGGCCTCCCAGGCGCCCCTGCATGTTGCTTATTAAACCTTCAAACAGTGGATTTGGTTATTTTCTTTATTGTAATTCTTTGAAGTGAGGAAAGCTTTTCTAAAGAAGATACCTTAAAAGAAAATATGTTTTGTATTCCTAAGAAGGTCTGCTTAGTATTTTATCAGTTTTCAAAGCATTTAACTATATGGTAAAACTCGCCTTATATAAAACTATATAATTTGATTTAATATAATAATGTACAACATACTGTATTGGAATATAATATAGAAATATTCAAAAATGAAAACCCAAATGATCTGGCTACCAAGAATACCACAGCATTGGGAATCATTCTCGCACTTATTAACCAAAGAATTGTTCCTAAACTGATTCTGAGATTCAGTTTAGGAGTTCATGTTTTATTTCAATGAAAGTAAAATAAAAAATTCTGTTTCCCTAAAAGGCACTTGAGAGTTGCTTAAAAGGACCTGATACTTACAACAGTCAAGTTCTGATAGAGGCCACCGTAATAGCGCTAACCAAATTACAGCCGCTCCTCAATAAGGTAATTACTGTACAGAACGAGCCCATTCAGTTTGGGCATTGGTGTTAGATGTGTTTTATTTTGTATCAAAGAGTTCGGAAAATAAGTTGGGCTGAGAGGAAGTTATAAAGAAGAGGCGGTAGTTAAAGCAGAGCTTCCTGTCTTTAATTTAGTTGTTTGAAGAATTTACACTAGAGGAAGTAAGTATGCAGAGGATGTTCTCACGTGCTTGTAAGTTTTCGTCTCATCGGTGAAAGGAAGACAGGTGTAGACTCTGAATTCTTTTGTCTGATAAGTGTTTTGAGCACCTGCTATGTGCCAAGTACCATTTCAGGTGCTAGAGATGTAGGACCTGAACAAAACCAATAAAATTCCCAGCCTTCATGGAGCTTACATCCTGGGGTGAGTGTGGGAGTTGGGGAGTGAATAGATAATAAAATAAGTAAGATAGTAGGTCACAATTGTTACCGGGGAGAAATGTAAAGCTGGGTGAAGTGTACCTGATCATCAAAGGAGCTTGGGTGCTAAAGAAAGATGATGTTCAAAAGGAGTAAAAGGATCTGGCCAATGATTGAGGATGGGCTGAGCTTATCTCAGCTTTGTGACCTGGAGCAGGTCGTTTAACATACCTGGACGTCATATTTCCGTGTTGATAAAATGAATAAACTAGATGATGGTGGAGTGTTATTTTCCAGCTCTAAAGTTGTATACTTCTATGAATTGAGTACAAAGATATGCCAGATTTGAGGGAGGTTACAGAGAAGTACCTGTGGGCTCCTCTTGCTGTACGTTCTACAAACATATCATCTAATCCTAAATTACACAAAATGGTTCTCTCATCCTCATCTTCAAGTTAAAATGAGGCTCAAAAGGGCTAAGTGACTTGCCCAAGGTCACATACCTAATAAGACAGAACCATGATTCTCTTCCAAGGCCGTCTCACCCTGAAGTCTCTATTTCCCGCATACCACACTGCTAAATAAGGGTTCCCCGTATTGGGGATTAGTATCTTTAATCCATAACAGCAAGGGAGACTGTAGTGAGAAGGGTGACAAGAAAATGAAAAGGGTAGAATCTAAACTAAAGTTCAAGAGATAGTGGGATTTGGTGTAGAGAAAGGGAGAAAGCGTTGCTCAGCAAACCATGCAGCGGGGGTCATACAGGAGTGCTGGGAGACGAAGGGATGGTGGACACACCGCTCTAGTCGTATAGAGAAGTTTTGCAGGAGAGTAGAGAGAGGGAAGACTGTAAAGATTGGATAGAACTAATCTAACATTCAAGATTCTTCAGAAAGGAGTTTGGAAATGTACCTGTATGTTCTCGAGCAGAGAAGTAATCCGACAAAAGGAAGGCTTAGAAGGGCTCTTCTGGGGGTGGTGTGCGCCGCAGGTGGGAGCAGCGGGAGACCAGAGGCAAAAAGGAATCCCCATTTACAGTAGAGAAGGTTGGCAAAGAATGAAGTTGTCAGCAATAGGCAGATACTGAAGAGACTACTTTGTAAGGATTAACAAGACTTGGCAACTAGAGTTTGGAATCAAAGAACAGGGAGAAACTAAAGGAGATGTTCAGATTCTCAGCCTGGCCAGCCCCGTCTATAGCCATCCACGTGCAGGAGACGAAGAGCTCACCCATATACTTACCTTCTCCCAAAGAGAAAACGTACGTACTCTGAGTGTGAATGTGTTTGTGCTGCGATGTGTTTTTGATTGCGACTGTTTTGGAGTTCATCTCACTAATCTGGAACGCGTGGCCTTTGCCAGGACTCCCCTCTGCACAAAGCCCTCTTCTGGGTAGCGGTGGCCGTGCTGCAGCTCGATGAGGTCAGCTTGTATTCAGCAGGCTCCGCACTCCTTGAACAGAACCTGCACACCTTAGACAGTCTGCGGATATTCAACGACAAGGTAGGCGAGCTTTCGTTTGGCGCCCCTAGAGTACGCACGCTAAGAATTCCTCTCTTGTCTATTGTTGTCCTTTTAAAATCAGAAAAGGTCCAGCACTTCCGTATGAATTTCTTTAATGAAACTTACTGTGAGTATAGTTTCTTCACAGCTCATAAAAAACTAGACTTCTCTATGTAAAACTAGCAGAAAACAGTACTCACCCAATACTGGTAAACAGAACAGGGATGAAAAGTATTGAGTAGTGGGGCGCCCGGGTGGCTCGGTCAGTTGAGCACCTGACTTCAGCTCAGGTCACGATTGGTTCATGGGTTCCAGACCCTGGCACTGCAGAGCCTGCTTGGGATTTTCTCTCCCTCTCTCTGCCCCTCCTTGGCTCGTGTGCACACACACTCTGTCCTCGCCTCTCTCTAAATAAATAAACTTAAAAAATATATGTATATTGAGGGACCCCTGGGTGGCTCAGTCAGTTAAGCTTCTGACTCCTGAGTTTGGCTCAGGTAATGATCTCGTAGTTGGTGGGTTCAAGCCCTGCATGGGGCTCTGTGCTGACCGAGCTGAGCCTGCTTGGGATTCTCTCTCCCTCTCTCTCTGCCCCTCCCCTGCACTCATTCACTCTCTCTTTCTCTCAAAAATACATAAATATGTTTTAAAAATATATTGAGTAGGGACACCTAGGTGGCTCAGTTGGTTGAGTGTCTGACTTCAGCTCAGGTCATGATCTCATAGTTCATGAGTTCAAGCCCCCACATCAGGCTCTCAGCTGTCAGCATAGAACCCACTTCAGATCCTCTGCCTCCCTCTCTCTCTGCCCCTCTCCCATTTGCAGTCTCTCTCTCAAAAATAAACAAACATTAAAAAACATTGAATAGTAATAGCTACTATGTGAGGCTGCGTGCTGTGCTTCCTATGCCCTGTACTACATAGTACAATCATTATTTGTATGTACTGTCGTTACCCAACGGTTAGCATTCTCTACCTCCCATTTCACATATGAAGAAATAATCTAAAAATAAGCTTATTTTTATTGTATAGTAGCACTTAATGAAAAAGTAGGTTGGAGAGTCTAAAAGACACTTTTGGGTACTTAATTATACTATTTTTTTGTTTTGCCTAAACCCACTGTGAAACATACCATTAGCGCCCTTCGTAATGTTTATCAACCTTGACTGTGGTTGGAGTTTGGTTCACAGAGTATAGAGGAAGGGATAGAACAGTATGAAATGATGCCCCTTTTGTCTTTGGAGGAAAATGGGAAGAGTCTAGGAGAAAGAAAAGAGAGGAGTTGTTTTTTTTTTTAAGCTATGTACATGTTTATAACCAGAGATTTACTTGAAGTGAGCTTGAACAAAGCTGGGAGTAGGCAAAAAAAAAAAAAAAAAAAAAAAAAAAACAGAGAACAGGAGCATGGTTTTAAGGTTGAAGATACTTGGGCTAAACACTATTTCATCAGTCTGCCAGGTGTGGTGTAGACTCGGAAAAGCTACCTTGAAGTTTATCCCTCAGGCCTCCATTTCACAAAATACAAAAGAAAAAAGAAGTGAAATGACTTGTTCACCTTCGTACATCCGATGCGGGACTAGAGCCTCTCCTTCGTGATCCTCGTTGCTCTTTTCTGGGGTTGTCTTGGGACGGTGGTCAGAGAGCTAGAGCTAGCTGTTGGCTGTTTGCATGGATATAAAAATATTTGTAAATGAAATGTTTGTCTAGGCATATCTGTGTCAGTATTTTCATTGCCAGAACACTCCATTAGCAGGAGCTAATATTGACTTCAGTGCCCCCAGGATACTAGGAATCGGCGGAGTTAATAAAGCTTATTAAAAGTTGCCGGGAGGTAAGATAAAAAAGGTCTGAGGATCTGTTGCATAACACGGTGACTTTGGTTGGTAATACTGTAATGTATAATTGACATTTGCTAAGAGTAGAACTGAAGGTTCTACATTTAATGATTTAATGTTCTCACCAAAAGCAGGGCTGTAAATATGTGACATGATGGATGTCTTCGTTAACTTGATGGGGTAAATCCTTTCACAGTGTAAACGTATATCAAATCATCATGTTGTACCCTTTAAACATCTTAGAATTTTGTCAGTTATACCTCAATAAAGCTGGAAAAAATAAATTTTACATATAGCAGGTTAATAGGTAATAATACTTTATATAGTATTCTGCAACTTCCATTTTTATTTAACAACATAAAGTGAACATCATTCTAAGCACACACACGCACACGCACACACACACATTCACATACACGTTTCTGTGTGTGTGTGTAATTCTGTCACATGGCTGCAGAGTATTTTACAGTGTGCGTGAGCCACCATTTATCAGCCATTTGTCCATTAGTGAACAATTGATTTGTTTGTCTTTTCTTCTTTTCTGTTATAAACAGTGCTACTCTAAACATCTCTCTACATTTATTTTAAATACACCTGTTTTTCTTTCTTTGAGATAGAAATCTATATAACCTGAGCATGACCCTAAATACCTTAAGTTGTTGGCTTTTAAAAATCTCTGTTCAGGAAAGGGAAGGAAGAATAAGATAAAAACAGAGAGAGAGGCAAACGATCAATACAGAGAAAACAAACTGAGGGCTGCTGGTGGGGTATTGTGAGGGGGATGGACTAAATGGGCGGTGGGTATTAAGGAGGGCACTTATTGGGATGAGCACTGGGTGTTACATGTATTTGATGAATCCCTAACTTCTACTCCTGAAACTATTATTACAGTATATGTTAAGTAACTTGGATTTAAATAAAATTTTTTTTAAAAGGAGGAAAAAATTCTCTGTTCATGAGGGAATCACTGGGCTTTTTTATTTTTATTTCTTTTTCATTTTTCATTAAAAAAATTTTTTTTGTTTATTTTTGAGAGAGAGAAACACAGAGTGTGAGTGGGGGAAGGTCAGAGAGAGAGGGAGACATAGAATCCAAAGCAGGCTCCAGGCTCTGAGCTGTCAGCACTGAGCCCGACGCAAGCCTCAAACCCACGAACTGTGAGATCAAGACCTGAGCTGAAGTCGGCCACTTAACCAACTGAGTCACCCAGGCGCCCCTCATTTTTCATTTTTTTAATGTTTATTTTTTTGAGAGAGAGAGTGCGCTCAAGCAAGGGAGGGGCAGAGTCAGAGGGGGACATAACATCTGAAGCAGGCTCCGCACTGACAGCAGAAAGCCTGATGCGGGGCTCAAACTCACAAACCATGAGATCATTACCCAAGCTAAAGTCTGAAGCTTAACCTGCGGAGCTGCCCAGGCGCCCCTCCCTGGACTTTTTTTTATTTTAAAAACGAATTCCAGAGCTTTACCCAGTGACCTTAAACCCTGCTTATGTTGGGTAAGTTGCATAGCATTCGGAAGTTTCAGTTTCCTCGTTTCCCCACGCTAGAATGTAAAATCCACTAAGGTGAGTAGTTTTTGTTTAGTTCACCGATTTACTTGCGGAGCCTAGAACCATGCCTGGCACATCAAAAACACATAAGTACTGAATAAATAAAAGGATGAGCGAATACATCTATACAATGAAGCTAATATTGACTGCACAGGATGGCTTGAAGGGTTCAGTACAACAATGCATCCAACGTTGTTGTATACTGCGGGCACTCAGGAACTCTTTTTGTTGTCTTGAATTTTCAGTCATAGTACACAAAATACTACATCTGCTACAATTCAATGGATGGTCTTATTTAAAACAACAATAATTCTAATTTTTAAAAAGTCATCACAATGTAAGTTGATAACCATTTGTTTTGCATCATAAATCAAAGCTATCTCCTCTTCTCTCATCTTATTATTTATATATGCTTGATTGTCTCACCCGAACTATTTGTAGCATCTTAAATGTTCTATGGTTTTCTGTAGTCATCGGAGAATAATTTCTCTCAACTCCAAAGGATTACTCATCTTGTCATAGCTATTGAATACAATCAAACACCCATAAGCGATCCTTTAAGGAGAGATCCTGTATGACCTCCATCACCCATCTTCTGGTTGTCTTTAATAGAGTCCGGAGGAAGTATTTATGGCAATCCGGAATCCTCTGGAATGGCACTGCAAGCAGATGGACCATTTTGTTGGACTCAACTTCAACTCTAACTTTAACTTCGCACTGGTTGGACACCTCTTAAAAGGTAGAGGCCTTGGGTCAGAATAGTTTTATGAAATGATATCAAGAAGCCTGAAGTAACTAAAATAATTCATAATTTTAAATAAGTTGAAATAATTTGGCTCATATGTCTTAGTTTAACTGCAGATATATCTGTCTTCCTGAGCTATGTTTTGTTCAGTATTTATTTTAATATAAGAGCCTAATTTCCACACCAAATATCATATTTCCTTTAAAAAGCAAAAGAGTTGATCCTTAGAATAATCCTAAGTACCGGACTTTCTACTAGCTATATTAGTAGTCAACACTAAGTATCTTTTTGGCTCTTGGAAATAAGGTAGACTGCGGGGCGCCTGGGTGGCTCAGTCAGTTGAGCGTCTGACTTCGGACCAGGTCATGATCTCACAGTTCGTGGGTTCGAGCCCCGTGTCGGGGTCTGTGCTGACAGCTCAGAGCCTGGAGCCTGCTTCGGATTCTGTGTCTCCTTCTCTCTGCCCCTCCTCCACTCATGCTCTGTTTCTTTCTGTCTCAATATAAATAAACATAAAAATTTTTTAAAAAAAGGAAATAAGGTAGACTGCAAATCAATAAATGTTACTTGAGTAACTTACGTTAGAAAATGACACCTTAGAGATTTGATCACAGACTTTCCTCAACTTGTTTCTAACGTATTGTTGATGAGTTGCATTGTTACGTACCACAGAACCTCACCGTTCTGGTACCACACACTCCCCCTCCACCCCGCCAAGTTTCTGTATTGCTTACAGCAGTGGTCTCAGCTATTCGCAGAGCCAACCTGATCCCTGCCTGTCCTGGCTATACTCCCCACTGCTGACTTCACTGTGTGTTAGCTGTGGTTGATTAACAGGGAACAGCCATGGCCAGAGACAACGCCGTTAATAGGAACAGCATATGGTGGGGAGGCAGAGGGAAGAGCTGTGTAGGGTAAGACTTGGGATGAGGAACTCGCATGAACCAATGGTCCTAAGCAGCCTTGGCGTTGGGCCACAATTAGAGTTTTGTATCAATTTAAATGATTCTTAGGATGGAGGGATCATGGACATTCCCCTAGTTTTTACCTGACAGATGTACACACACCCACTACTGTGAATGTAAACATTGGATTTCATCGCCTTATGAAACTTCTGCAAAAATAATGGTTTTAATCACTAAGGTGAATAGGGATTGCTCAAGAGATATTACACTGACTCCAGGAATTCAAAAGAAGGGTTGCACTAGCTGGTAAAGTGCTTGCCTATTCTGTATTTCTAGAAACGTACCAGGTATTTTCAGCATACACATCCTCTACTGTAAAATGGAGTAGCATTAATGTTTAAAAGGTGTCCAAAGATCAAGCTTATTCTCTGATCAATCCTGTTCTTCGGGTTCTGAGAACATATGCATCCCACATCTTTAGGGTTTTTTCTTTAAGGAAAAGAAAAAGGAATTTTAAGCACTAGAACCCTATTTTCAAAAGATATCTTAAGGTGATCTCCAATACATTTTTTTTTAAGTCCGTGCACAGCTTTAGGGAATGGAATATCTGAAACCACATCCATCTTTCCTAATTTTCCTCTCTCCCTGAGGTACCTTAGAGTTCCAGGGAGCGGTATTCTCTTTTACACATATTTAGTACTTAATCTTTTATGTAATTAAGCATTCACACTTATATGTTTATCCTCCCAAACAGCTGTTCCCAGAAGGCAGGAGTTTTCCCTTCTATTTCCTTTCCTTGTCGAGTTGCTAGTCAGAGAGTAAGAACTCAAGGAATACTTGTTGAAAGACTGGATTGACTTCCTGTTCCTTTTGATTTCTTGCAGGCTACAGGCATCCTTCGCCTGCCATCGTTGCAAGAACGGTCAGAATTCTGCACACACTGCTGACTCTGGTTAACAAACACAGAAACTGTGACAAGTTTGAGGTGAACACACAGAGTGTGGCTTACCTAGCAGGTAAAAGCACAAAACAGAATTAATCTTCCCGAATCTGTATCTAAGAACACCTGTCAGTCCATCCAGCTGGTTGCTTGGCGGAATAAAGAGTTCGTAGTCCATAACCACCAGTCCTGTGGTGGTGGTTAAAATTTTGAAAGTTTGGCCAAAACATTTTCCCCTTATAAAAGAACTTGCACTACAGTCTGAAATGTACTCCATTGGTCATCTTTGGTTTCAAGACAGCGCATGATTCCCTATTTTCTGTCATAACATCTGAAGGCCTCAGCCTAGCATCCTTGGGCCCTCCAGCAGTTCTCCTGACTGTCGTCTTTCCCTAAGTTTCGTAAGTTCCAGTTTTTATTACCTCTCCAGATGGATGGCCTATTTTAAGCTCCTCTACTTGCCATCTCCTGGAATTGCCTTCCTGCCTCTTAATATGCCTTCCTGATGCCGTTTGTTTTAGCCAGAAGGTCTGCCCGTCCCCACCATCCCATTAAACCTTCCTCCTCGCTCTTGCCCGGTTTGTGTTTCTCCACTGGGCAACACTTAGCACTCCTGTATAACGCATGTAGTTGTTCAGTGGAAAGTGTGGACTCCAGTTTGGGAGACTGCAGTTTGTGGCAACTTTTTTGGTGGAATCATTTGACCTTGGGCAAATCATCTAATATATCAGAGTATTTTTCCTTATCTGAAAAATAGACCGTATAGCACCTGTCCTGCCTACTTTCTGTGTTTGTTGAGATCAAATGTACATTAAAGCACTTGACAAATACAAGGTACTTATTAAATCTCAGTATATTTCATATTTACATAGTCTTTCAAAACAGACCATAAACTTTCAAGGTAAGAAAGTCTGTGCTAAGTGGTTTATATCCTTAAACTTCATACTTTCTCTGCATGTCTGACAGCTGTTACCCTCTTTAGGAGGTTGTAAGAAATGTATCTGTTTTAAGTCACACCTGCAATTTGTTAAATTTTCTAATCTTCATTCTTTTTCCTTTTAGCCTTACTCACAGTGTCTGAGGAGGTCCGAAGTCGCTGTAGCCTAAAACATAGAAAGTCTCTTCTTCTTACTGATATTTCAATGGAAAATGTTCCTATGGATACATATCACATCCATCATGGTGACCCCAGCTATAGGTAAGTTGACTTCTTCTCCCATAATTACATAATTATAATCAGGTTTCAATTTTCCATACTAGTGGAGGCAGGCAGCAAGAATAATCAAGAAGGTAGTTTATAGGGGAATGTAAAAATATCCAGGAAGAGTATATAAATCAAAACTCCGTGTACACACATAGTGTTTTATGTGTATTAGTAGTAGGAAAGTTTCTCTTCTTATAATCTAACTGTACTCATGTTGACATTAGTTTGCCTCTGTTAAGACAAGCCAGTTGAGTAACGAAGAGATGGTCTTGAAATGACTAGGTTGTAAGAAAGGTCCTAGGAAGAAACGAACATGAAATATAAGCAACATCACATTCCTAATGATGGAAAACTAAGCTATACGGATTCGTGCAAAGATACACATGCCACCACATTTGTTGTATTTCCTTCCATCACACTAAACTTACTTAAAAATGTTCTATGGTATGGATTTAGATGGTAGGATAATCGCATTATGCCCACTGTTGTTACGTGGTTTGGGGTAGGATATTTTTCACTATAACATGGAGAAATTACATAAAATTTTGGAGACTTCCTATATTTTCAGTTAAACAAAAGTCGTCTTTAAGTTTTAGGTACTGTGTTGAATATAGCAAAGTAATCTTATATCAGTAGAGCTCCTATCCTTCAATTTATCAGCATCCCACTTTTTGATTAAAAAGTCTTCCACAGTTTCCCACTGCGATTTTAACAATGTATGCAGAAGTTCTCCAGGCATGCTTGGTTTTTGAGTCTTTTTCTTCAATCATTTCTATGATTATATTTCTGTGAGATATGCCCTTTTTGGTATGGAAAGGAAAAAATGAGTTTGCTTGTGTTGTTTTGTCAAAGTATCGTCGATTTTCTTGGTTTTTAAACCAAGAATACAGTTGCCTGTTTTGACTTGATTTCCCCTGATTAAAAGATCAGTGGGGTACAATTCTGCCGTGCATCAGTGAGCGCCTACTGTGTGTAAGACATCGTGGCAAGAAAGTAGGTATTAAGAAAAGTGCTAATTTTTAAGAAAATTTCACAAATAAATTCAAGAAACAAAGGAAGAAAGACAATATTTCTTGGACATACACTAAAGCCCTTTAAAGTACAGTTTTAAAATTAAGTGATTGCCGTCATTGGGAAATAGGACAGCTGATTGAGAGGGGCAAACAGTGGTTGTCTTTGTCACCATGTTACCTAATTCTTCTCAATTGTTTAAATCTCTCAGGACACTAAAGGAGAACCAGCCATGGTCATCTCCCAAAGGTTCTGAAGGGTACCTTGCAGCCACCTATCCAACCGTGGGCCAGACCAGTCCCCGGGCCAGGAAATCCATGAGTTTGGACATGGGACAGCCTTCTCAGGCCAATACGAAGAAGTTGCTGGGTCAGTTGATCTAAATTACATAGAATTTTTTATACTTTTTTTTAATGGTCAGATACTTTCACTCTTGGAAAATTATTTGAAGCTGTTCAAAATTATCAAAATTTCCCATTTTGATGTAGCAAAGTTTTTGATGCCAATTACAAGAGAGTTTGATAGGTCATTTAAGCCGTATCAGTTAAGACAGAGGAATGAGAACGGGATCTTGAAACAGTTTTTTCTGATTCCTGGATGAAATGCTGTGCGTGTCCTTGTTTGGCTCTGCCTCAGCCAGGCAGCAGGGAAATGGGAGTCGGAGAAACATTAGCTACTCGTGAGAAAGGAGGAGTCTTGCCACGCTCAGTTGCAGGGCCTTTAACAATGTATTCCCCAAGAGTATCGTCTGAGAGCAGAAAACATCAATACGCTGTGAAGCTGTAATAATGCCATCTGCCACCTTTTCTTTAGAAAGACAATAAAGCAAGATGTTTTTGATTACTGTATTTTTTATTACTATAGGATTCTTTTTGAAAATGAAGATTGCTCAGTTACATCAGCATTTGTCAATGAGAGGTACACGTAAAATTCTGTGTGTGAGACCCTTCCCCTTTACAAAATCTAGAAGTAAATAATGAGAGAGCTCACTCACCTCACGTCACCTCACCATAGAGGAAATGCAAAGGTGCCCTTATACAACATTGTCTAAAGTTGTAATTGTTAGTAGAATACCTTGGGATTCATATTTCAGTGAGCAACACCATGAATGGCCCAGTGGGTCTCAGTTATCCGTACAAGCATGTTTTTAAGTATATTTGGGTATTGGGAAAATGTTTCTGTTCATAAGGAAAACAGTGAACAAACAATGAAGTGTGAAATAAATAACCTGCCAGTGAGCCGTGAAAGAAACAGAAACCGTGAAGGTTAATCACTGTCACTAGTCCCATAGAGTTGTTACCTTTTGTTTGAATTTCTTTCTGTTTATACTTTGTCACGAATAGTCTTCTAGGAGTTTCCTGGTTGCTTTGTGTTTTGTAATTCTGGATTTTCATGCTAAGGAAGTTGTAGGTGACAAACTAAGTTTAGAGCAAATGTACTATTAAATTCAGTTAGCCCACGTGCTAGATGAAAAAGTTATGGTCTCTGCCTGGAAGAGCTTAGAGTTTGGTGGCTAGACTCATAATCAACTGATTACAAAAGCATCCCCAAGTGCCACTAAGTAACACATCTTGCTGAGGGGAAACTGAGGATCTGGGGAAATTGGAAAAGGCTGCAGAGAGGAAGTAACTTTTGGACTGGGTGTTGCAGATTCACGATGTGCTTGCCTGACAGATACAGGGTGAGGAAGGAGAGTGTTCAAGAGACGGGGAGTGACGTGAGGAAAGACAAGTCAGGAAGAGCAGCTGTAGGAAGTGAGGCGAGAGGAGGCTGGGAACGAGACTGCAGGAGCCTTTGTATGCCATGTTAAGAGATTCAGCCTTTTGTACCCAGCAGGGATCTTTAAGTAGGGAAGGAACGTCACCAAATTTTGTTTTTAGGCAAGTTGTTCTGGCTGCGGCATGGAGAAATAGGCAGAGGTGTTTGGCAAGGGGACCCCGTAAGGGACTGATAGAGCATCCAAACAAGAGACATGTGGACCTACACTAAGGCAGGAACAGCGGGAGAATGGAGAAGAGGAGTCCGGTGTGCGATGATGTGTGGAGTAGAACAGACGAGACTTAGTGCAAGTCCAAATAATCCACTTTCACTACTTAAAATTTTTTTTAATGTTTGCTTATTTTTGGGACAGAGGGGCGGGGGGTAAGAGAGAAAAGGAGACACAGGATCTGAAGCAAATTCCAGGCTCTGAGCCGTCAGCACAGAGCCCAATGTGGGGCTCAAACTCACAGACCATGAGATCCTGGCCTGAGCCAAAGTCGAATGCTTAATCAACTGAGCCACCCAGGTGCCCCTCACTTTCACTTCTTTAAATAAGAGAAAGAAGGGTATTTCACGTAGGGCGATACATGATTAGAGAGATTCAAAGCCAAGCGGAGACGGTGCTACTTGGCCATTTGTGAAGCATATCCCAGTATATCTATTATTTAGTACTTTCAGGCATGCAAGTGTTGTTTTCAAAGATTGAAGAATTAAAATCAAACTTTGATCCTGCCCACATTTGGAAAATTTTCATGTTCATGACTAATTCTTGCCACGAGCAGAATTTCTTAAATTGAGAAAAGGCTGTTCAGAGATAGTGGATCTTTGCTACTGAACAGTGTGCACCCCTCTACTCCTCGTCAAACGTTGTACTTGTTGGCAGACCTTGGTTACCTCCAGTGTGGTGAATGTAATCTCAGTCTAATTTGGACCAGTGAGGTACATCCGGTCCTGAGACGGAAAGCCATGGGGCCAAAATTCCTTGACAAGATGGAAACCAAAGGAGAGAGGCTCTGCCCCCAGGGATATGTTTGAGCTTTCTTTGCGTCCTTAAGTGAAAACTGAAACACTTGATGTCCAAACATTTTCTTTTTAGTATAAATCCTATTCACAGACACTGTGGTTAATGAACTGCCATATTCTGTAACTTTTGTTTATAGGAACAAGGAAAAGTTTTGATCACTTGATATCAGACACAAAGGCTCCTAAAAGGCAAGAAATGGAATCAGGGATCACAACACCCCCCAAAATGAGGAGAGTAGCAGAAACTGATTATGAAATGGGTGAGAAACAGAGTTAATAATTGATCTAGATCATTGAAAATAAGGCGGGAGAGCCATATTTGCTTTCCAGCCATTTCTTGGAATCTTGAGGATGAAATCTAGACGCATTTGCTCTTTCTCAGAAGATAAGCTATACGGTCCTTAAAACGAAAGCATTCCTGAAACCTGTATGAAAAGTAATCATATATATGATGTGCAGCATTGTAAACAGCTAGCCAGAACTTCTGTGTAGGTGAATATTAATTCCGTATGATGTTTATGTTGCTGTTTTAAGTACCTACTAAAAAGCTATTGAATTTTGGAAGTAACATTAAAATATGTTAGGTGAAGTGGTGTCTAGCGTGAACGTTCACTTAGTACAGCTGATGGTGTTAATCCCCATGTCACTGCAGAAACCCAGAGGATTTCCTCATCACAGCAGCACCCACATTTACGCAAAGTCTCGGTGTCTGAATCAAATGTTCTCTTGGATGAAGAAGTACTTACTGATCCGAAGATCCAAGCGCTTCTACTTACCGTTCTGGTAAAATTTTTGACTTTTGGGGGAGTGGGGGGGGCATGCCCTCGGGTTTTTATTGCAATCTATTCTCAGGAGGCCCTTAAAATATCAAAAACGTGAAAGGAAGACTGTCTTCTGCTTCTCACCAGAACAAATAACAGTTCAGCCACAAAAAAAAAATGTGTTCCGTTGACTTTTTTGCACTTTGGCAGGCTACGCTGGTAAAATATACCACGGACGAGTTTGATCAGCGAATTCTTTACGAATACTTAGCGGAAGCCAGTGTTGTTTTCCCCAAGGTTTTTCCTGTCGTGTAAGTATCTCTTGTTTGTGTTTAACTTTTGGATCTGTCCTAAAGCCACATGTTTTATAAAAGCTCAGGAAAAGTATCATCCGATAATGTTCACTGGTTGTGAGGGGGGATAGAGATTTTAGCTTAGAGACCATGGGATCAGTGGGGGCTAATAAACATTAATTAACATCTTTTTATCTTGTTGATTTTTTTAAGTGCTTCATCGTGATGAGCATTGTTATTTCCCTCACTTAGGAGCAAACCATGAGATGCTCTATGTACCTCTTTTGGTTTCCTTTTTTCCGTAGAGCTTTTGTATTTATCCACAGCTCAGTGAAAACAAAATTAAACTTCTATATAGGAGATGATTTTTATTCTCTCCTAAGAGCAAAGATCATATTAGCCTCAAAGTATCCAAATCGAATTAACCCAAGGAGACTTGGGAAATTCTATTCCTGATGTAGACCTTCTTTACTTTTGTTTAACCTTATTTTAAAACTTGAGAGTTTTATAGAGTTGGCTCTTGGTTATTTCTATTAACAGAGTGTAGCCGGGTTAGACATAGTTAATTTCCTCTTGATTTTGAATAGATCATGTGTTCCACCCCTTCAGATTAATTTTGCTTTCCTAAATGGATCTGATTCAGCATTTATTAAACATTGATTGGTATTAAATTTAGTTTTAAGTCCCTGGGTACATATCAACAGTCAGCAGAAACAAATGGCCCTAAAACATATCAAATGACAGAAGCCAGCCTTGTCTTGAGCAAATAGTCACCATATATAATTAAACATGGTTGTATGACATTACTAGTTGGTTGTTTTCACCATATTTTTCTTGATGTCCAAAAAGAGGACAAACCAAAAAAGTAAATTCATACATTTATTATAGAAAATTGGAAAAGCACCAGAAAGTAAAAAGCATTCCTCTCCCTTCATTTTTATCACATTGTTCTGGAGAATATATGATGTTTTCCAGTGTATATTTTTAATTAATTTTCCTTTAAAATGTTCCTATGTTTTGTTTTGTTTTGTTTTGTTTTAGACACAATTTGTTGGACTCTAAGATCAACACCCTGTTGTCATTGTGCCAAGATCCAAATTTGTTAAATCCAATTCACGGAATTGTGCAGAGTGTGGTGTACCATGAAGAATCCCCACCACAGTATCAGACATCTTACCTGCAAAGTAAATGTCTCAGGAGGATGGGTGATGAGCTTGCTAACATGTGCGCTGTTGCAGGATGCATGACTAAAGAGTTCTTTATGACGGATTGGCTTGTTCATACTTCTCTCCCCATATGCCGTTTTCTGACTCTTTTAACTGTACGTTCAATGATTCAGTACAATACAGAGTTGTGGTTTACAACTTTTTAAGATTAAAATATGGTTTTATACTGACTAGGTTTTAAGTGAGTTTTAGTCTCCCCTGACATTCATTCTTTAAAAAATGGTTTCAAATGTGTGCAGGTTTTAAATGTCATCAACTATATAACTTATTTTCTGTTAAGATTAAGAGAGTGTCATGCTTGTTATAAGCATAACATTTGATTTGTTGCAGGTTTTGGTTTTAATGGCTTGTGGCGGTTTGCAGGACCCTTTTCAAAGGTAAGACAATATTTTTTTCTCTACTGACACAATGAAGTTTTTATTCATATGAGAGTACCTGCTCTAAGAACACACAATACTCTGAAAACCAGGATGATGATTCATGATAAACACGTTATTTTTCTAAAATGTTTTCCACCATAGACTCTTTCCAAGAGGCAGCACCTTTCATAGGTTTATATATTAGTTTTTACAAGAAAACAGTTCAGGTTGACTTTTCAGAAGGGTGTGATGAACTTCTGCAAAGTTTTCCACTCTCGGTCACTCACGTGTTCGATGATCGTAATGCATACACTTTAGTGTCTTGTAATCAGAAAGGAGCATTACCTGTGGTTAAAATCTACCTCGTGACCCAAAAGTAATATAATGTTATATGTCAATTCAATCTCCGTTCTTAAAAAATTACATAAAGAAAAAAAATTACCTCTTGAAAATATTTTCCTTCCAACCTGTTGGATTAGATTCATTCTTCCCTGAATATATCCTTATTTGTTCCTGTTCATTGTTTTCTTTGATTGACATCAGTTGATATAGTGCTACATAAATGTGTTTTTGATTATTCTATTTATGGTTCCTCTAGATTGATTGAGATTCCTTGAAGGCAGGACTTCTGTTTCTTCCCCGCCACGTGTCTAGTGCAGCGTTCTAGATACAGGGGTGCTAAACCAATGTGAATTACCTAAACCTTGTCCTAGTTTTAAGAATTAGGTATTTCATTTTTATTTTGTTCAGTTATTACTGAGTATCTTTTGATATGCAAAGGTTGTGATTTTTAAAATGGGTCTGGGTTCCTAGAAATAAGTATCTTGTGCAGGAATGTGAGTAGTTTGCCCGCAGTCCTCTGCCCTTCCCAGTGTTCAGTTAGTCAAATATCTACATGGCAGCTGGAATGATGATACTCTGCTTGTTTTCTCTGTTTTGGAAAACTGACTGGACATCATTCCTGATGGTTTTATTGTCTCAGGATTCGTGCCGTCTTTGCCTCTGCATGGCTTTCAGTAATTATAGGTTCATTCGGAAGCTGTAGGTGTAAGCCGAATAAAATTCCCAGCATTAAGTCCCATGGTAGTCTAGAAATACTACACCACCACCCCCTTTTTAACGCTGCAGAATACAAAAGAAGAAAAAACAGTACATTAAGCCCAAAACAAAAATTGAGTTAATCTTTTGTGGCTTCAAAGGGGATTTACAGAAAAAAAAGAATGGAGCTAAAATAATTTCCTATATTTTCCATTACAGCAAACCCAAATCCCAGACTATGCTGAGCTTATTGTTAAGTTTCTTGATGCCTTGATTGACACGTATTTGCCTGGAATTGATGAAGAAACCAGTGAGGAGTCCCTCCTGACACCCACTTCTCCTTATCCTCCTGCAGTACAGAGCCAGCTTAGTATCACTGCTAACCTTAACCTTTCTAATTCCATGACCTCACTCGCCACTTCCCAGCATTCCCCAGGTTAGTAAATGTAATCTTTATATAAATTTGAGCAATACTATTAATATACCAACAGCAGGACTTCCCTTGTTATCAGGTTATAGTATATTTATAGTAGATTTTGCTCCTTTTGATCATGAGGTTTATCTTACATTTCTCCTTTACCTTATAGCTGACTTGAACTTTGTTATTCTATAAAGCTTTCTACTTTCATAACAGTTATTCATAAGACAGTGAAATGTTTAGTGTTCACATAGTGTTCGAAGGTGGATGATTTTTTTAGAGTTTGGGCAGGAAGAGCAGCCTCTCAGGCACCTTACCCTGTAAGTGAAGAGAATTAGAATTCCCTTACGAGATACCCTAGCCTTGCCCTAAGGGCTTCTATGTCTCTGATACGGCGTACCGTATCCAAAAACTACACAAAGTATTGTAGCACCCTGTCTCCCTGTTGCCAGCCGCAACTCAACCATCGGAGACCGACCTGAAAACCTGTAAGTTCACAACCAGAGAAAAAGCCATCTCCAGAAAATAACATCTTAAAGCTCCTAAGCGTATTCCTTACCGTGGAGTCACTCTTCGGTCCACACGGGAAGAGTATGCCAGAAACACGCAGCCAAGAGGTGGAAACCCTGAGAAATAGCTTGTGCAGGGCTGAGACACAGGATGGCAGAGGTGGCAAACCTTCAGGCTCCTGGGCTCATTCAGTGTCCCCAGCGAATGTTTTCACAGGACTCTGGTCCACCCTGCAGGCGTTAACTCACGGCAGAACTGACGCCATTGTCTATGACAATGACCGTGGGTGGTGAAGGAAAGCTTCTGTGTGGTCGTGTTTTCTATTCGGAATGATAGCCCTCCAAAATGGTGAAAGTTTAAAAAACGGTTTGCATTTAAAAAGTTCCATTATCTGAAAATTTTACTTATGAAGCACCTCATTCTATAAGGAAAAGGTACTATACATCGTTCTTTTTTAGGTGTTCGCATGGATTTTCTTTTTAAAAGCCAAGTGATGCAGTACTCCTATTTTGTGATGTTCAAGACACATAAATAGAACCCCCAGTTTATAATCCCAGTTTTGCCTGAGTATTTACACATACATAATTTTGAAGGCCTGAAGAACTCGGCAAATATAATATCCAATTCATATTATAAATCACCGTATTAAATAACCTGTATTCATCTATTAAACTCTGGTCGACAACAAAAAACTTTGGTTAGCAGAGCAAACAAACAATTTGCTCCAGCATTTCTTTATCAATCACCTTACTGCACTTAGGTTATTTTTCCTCCAAGAAATAAAAGAAATCTGGCCAACCTTCCTTCCACATATAACCATGTTCCTTTGCCCTCTGTCATTTATTCCATAGGACAGTGTTTCTCTAAGTGTGATCCCAGACCAGCATCAGCATCATTTGGGGACTCGCAAGAATGCAGGTGCTAGAGTCCCACCACAGACCTCCTGCATAAGAAAGCCCAAGAGTGGGGCGCAGCCAGCAATCTGTTTTAACAAACACCCCGGGTGATTCTTATGTACACTGGAGTGTAAAAGGCACTGCCCTAGCGTATGCCTGTGATCTTGCCCCATTATCAGTGTTTCAACCATTAAAGCCAGGGAAAAGCTCAAAATATACTTTCTTCTAGATACTGCAGCCACTGAATTCTGTCCCTCACCACCACTACCACCCCCTCCAAATCTTAGCATTTTGGAGCTAAGGAGAACTACAGAGATAATTTAGTTCTAGGCCCACAAGGGTTGAGGGCAATGGGGAAATTGAGGTCTAGAAGAGCAAAGGTAATTGCTTTATCACCCAGTTCTTCTCCAGAACCAAGGCCAGTGCTATCACATACATTGCCTTCCATATCTGTGATGTAGCCATCATCTTCCTTCCTTTCTTTCACTTCCCTTTTTCTTTCATTTATTTTTCGCTGCCTCATTACTTCCATCTGCCTCACCCTGAGTCCACCACTCCTTTTCTTCTGTAGGGCTTTCTGTTTTCTGGGTTCCTTGTTGTTAATGACAATCAGAAAGTGTGTAGACTGTACTGTCCTCTTGTTTTTTTAAAGTTTGGTCTATTTCGATCAAACTTTTGCCTCTTGGGCTACTAACGTGGTGTTGAACCTGTCAAAATGCTTGTTTGTTTTTATATTAACTCTTTTTTGTTTTTTACACCTGGACTAATTGTTAGGGAGATTTCTGCCTATCTTTGCCCACTACTGGAGATATCAAAATAATCAGATCGAGAATAAAGGGAACAGTACAGATTCCCCTGCTAGTCGATTAATGGCTTATAACCTGTATTGGTTGTTTCAAAAAAAAAAAAAAATAGCCCTACCCTGCAACCTCTTTTTAGAATTGTTTATAATTCTAAATGTTTTTCGTTAACAGTTTTATACTTGCTTGTAGCCAAAAGGCTGAGAAGCTATTTTTTGGTGGGGGGGAGGTTTACAGCTTTAAACCAATAGTGTCACTTCCAGGAGGTCTTCAGATGGCTGCTTGATTGGACTGCCACACTCTGGAAACCTTTGACTAGTCTCAAAGGAAACTGAGGCTTTAGAGGCAATAGCATTAATGAAGTAGAATCATGGTGTTCAGGAGTTCTTGGCCCTAAATTGCAAATTATGTGTCCTTGGTTTCCCGGATCAATTTACCACATGTTTTTGGAGAAGGGGTGGGTATCTTTTCAGTAATGATTTCACTCCAGTGAAACAAACCCATTTGTATCTTTAAATTGTGGGCTCATCTCCATGAAGGGATCCTGACTTATCTATGTGTGTAATTACTCCACTTTTGTCTTTTGCTCTTCTGGTAAGAGTCCAGACTTCATTTGTAATTAGGTAGACTGCTTTTTATCTCTAGCTACATGTAATCTTATATTCCTATCCCCTCTATTCTTTATGGAGTGGAATTTGCTGATACCAAAGGGCTGAAAGAAGTGATGCGTCTTATCCAGATTCCTAACTCAGCCTAGCGTTTCACCGTTGCTGTTTGTCTGTATGAAAAGCAAACTATTTCACTCTCACCACTCCCATTAGCCAAGTCCTGAGCAGAAGTATTTAAGGAAACTCCATGTCACCTACTGACGTGGAGCACAAATGTGGCTTGCCACCAGATTACCCAACAGTTAATCTGCGCCCAGTCTCCTGAGCTGTAAGCAGGTGAAGTCTCTGTTGGCCTGTGTCAAAAAGCCATGGTCGCAGAGCTGCCTAGAGCTCAGCCCTTCACCGCAGACTCCCCTTGTCAGTCAAGGCACTGCTGTCTAGACCGTTGTTCCTTAGCAGGGTCAGCCACTTCGCTGTACTTTCTTTTTGGTCACCAGCCAGCATTCTCTGCTGTCAAATCAGCTAGATAAGAGATGCATGAACTCCCTCCCACTCCCAAGCATTAAACCTCACTTCAATAAAATAAACTTCGGGTGGTAATTCATCAGCCACCAGCCCTTGAGGACATGGTGGTCATTTACTTACGCAAAGCAATTGCCTCTGAAAATGCATTCTCCTTAGCTCACTTGTCTATCCGCTTCGCACAAGGAGGATTATTTGAGAAATCTGTATTTTAAAATGTGTAAATAGCTGTTTTCTGACTCCCTCCCTCATTGGAATTGAATTTGGCATAAGCGGAGCCATCAGTGGAGTTCAGTGCATGTAAAGTTGTATTAACTGGGGACCTTTTAGCCAAATGGACATAAAACTTTGCCTCTTCAGACTTTCCCAAATGCCACTAAGAGAACCCTGAAGAGAATCCATAAAATTTACTTTCTGATGTATAAGAATATTTCAAATTGATTTTGTAATCCACCATTAGGTCCGGAGTAGTAGAGCTGGACATGAATGGAAGAACCAGGATTAGAGCCAGAAAAGCAAGTCTGTCCACTTAAAAATGTTGGGGTGGGGGATGGGTGGAGGGAACACTCTCTGTCTTGCTTAAGGCCAAGCCATGAGTGGCTCCCGTAGGCGATGAGCAAAGAAACCTTTTTAAAGCCAAAGTTCTGAATGCTTTATAACCATTTCAAGTTCAGTCTCCTGGCATCTTCTTTGCACGTTAAAGAGCAAGTGTATTCGAAATAAAATCCAGGTGGAATTAGTACTCATTAAAAAGAAATTAAATAGATCCCCTTCCAGTGTATTAAAATTTAATTTATTCTCTGCCAAGGTCTCCTAGTATTTTTCACGCTATAATTTAATTCGATAAACAATGGAACATCCATTTTAGAGGTGTACCCTAGGCACTCTGGTACACTTAAAGATGAGAGAGACCTTCGTCACCAGAGATGTGGCAGTTTTGCCTATGGATGTCAGTATTGGGTTTTGAGCTAAAGTTTTTACTCCCTTCTAACAAATTCTACATGTACACAAGTCATTTGCTTTTAAGTGCAAAGTTAATACTACAGTGCTCTGTGGAAAATAACCAAAACTCCAGATATTTGTCCTACGGAGATTCATTGTTTTACCACGGGCAAGGAACTCTCTCAGACCTAAGGAAGCGGGCGAGCGGGTAGGACATAATACCTGCCTGTAGACGGATTTCAGAATAAGAGGGGTGAAGTGGACACAGATGGCTGTTTTGATTTGACCTCTTTTGTGGGACTTGCCATGTTGTACTTTGTACTGTATTCTGATGGATTGAAGGGACATTTGTTTGGAAGAATCACGGAACAGTCACGACAAAACTTTTATTACATATTTTTGACCTCGAAAAATGTGAGGTGTGTGTTATTCATTTTTTTTTTTTACCAAAACAAGCCTGTGATCTATTTTAAATGTTTTTTGCTAGAAAAACAATCCTTGTCCTTCTCCATTAGCTTATTTTACTGTTAGTATTGGAGCATGAATTTTTTAGAACAAAAACCTGTTCAGTTGGGTTTTTTGTTGGTTTTTTGTTTTTAATCACCCCTTCCACTTTATTTTGGGACTGTGTCCAAGCCTGTCAGTTACTTACTCACTTTCCTTCTGAAATGCAGACCTTCCGCTTGGGAAGTTGGGTGGATCAGCTAGGAATTACAAGCATTCTTAAGCCAGTAGCACTGATAGCTATGTGCGCGGTAACAGTGTCAAAACCATTTCTCTACTCTTAGTCTTAGCTCTGAGCCAGTAACATTCCTGATGTGTTTACCAGGTTTAAAACGTCTCCCTCTTAGAAGAAACTCAAAGGCCTCTATCTGAGGACTACTTCAAATCTCTGGAACAATTTTAATGTTTTAGGGAACTGCATGTGGGTTCCCCAGACCTTTATTTGGCATTCTCTCTTGATTTTTTTTCTCTTCTTTTTCCATGTTATTGTTATCCTATATTTAAGGGAGAAAAATAATTTTAAGCTGAGCAATTGCTTGGTGTAATTCCTGCCAATTTTTCACTTAATTTTTCAGTTTAATTCCTGATTTAAACGAAAATTCTTATTCTGAGGTCGTAAAAACATATCTATCTGTAAAGTTAGAAGTTCCAACATTTGTTTACAGAGTTGTAATATTTAGGAAATTATGATCAGAGTTCAACAATTCAAAACAGATTTCTTCTGAAAGCCAGGGGACATAGTAATCATCCAATATCTACTCATATTTCACCCTTTTAAAAGATCTTGTGGACATCACTCACTTCTGTTTTTCCTCCCATTCCGTGCCTGTGAAGCTTCTCTGCCTTGCTCTAAATCGGCAGTTTTCACGCAGCTGTTTCCCCCCCAAGGTACTCTTTCCTTCCTCATCTTTGCACGAAATACTGCTGACCCCGCGCTCATCCCGGATGCGTGGCATGAGACCTCACTCACTGATCCCTGGGCGCACAGTTTGGCTTAACACCTGAGGCATTTGTAACACCACTGCTTCAGGGTCTGGTGCTTATTGGGTCTGCGGGGCCGTGCGGCCTGTCTCCGTGAGGAGCTGCTTATCCCCCCTCCCCCCCCCCCAGCACTGAACACGCGATCCCAGCCCCGGGCCGACACAGGCAGGGTTACCCCAGGGACAGTTAATAGGGAAAGCCGGGTCTGTGGTTTGAGGAAGACTTTTTAGCTTAGGAAGTACTTGTTTTCCCCCAATACCAATATAAATCCAATCCCAGTGTTTCCTTAGAAATTAGAGCTGGTTGTGTGTTCTTATCACCTGTGTTTAAAAAAAGGAATGTGGCCCATAGTTAGTTCTAAGGACTAAGAATAAAACAGTGTGATATACTTCTATCTGATTTATAAAAGCTGTCTTGCCTTCTTTTACTCTTCAACTATTATACAAAAGGATTAGACCTGATACAGAAAGTAGTATTGGCAATTGAGGAAAGTCCTTTAAAATGGTTGTTAATTCTTGTAGTTACAATTTTGTATATGTAGCTTAAAATACAAATATTTCTAAACATAGACTTAACATGTCTCCACAAAGGTATTTACGATACCATAAGAACAAGCTATTGTTACCTCTTCTTCTAAGATTCGTATTTTGTCCTTATTCCCATGGTCCTAGGACCACATCCTAGTATCCACGTTCTGGCGTAAAGTTCAAGTCCTGTGCATTTGTTCTAATACTCCTTTCAGTACGTCACTTGGTCTTTTCTGTTTCAGGTGTCAAGAGCGTCTTAAGTTCTGTAGTAATTATCTGTGTGCAGGAAGCCTTCACGTGGATCATCTTATCTGACTCTTCTAACAGCCCTTGGAAACAGGCAGTCCTACTCTTACCCTTATGTGGCAGATTAAGAACTAAAACCAGGCGAGGTTCTGATCCAACCAAGACTCAAACCTGGATGTTCTGACGTTTGCTTCATTGTCTGTAATCAGTGAGCCCTCTGATGTGTTTGCCTTCTCACATAGGTCATAAGACTTTTCTGACAGGTTTGCCATATTATGTGTGTAATCAGCTAAGCAACGCAGGGTCAGGTAACCTACCAGTGTTCCTGTGTGGCTGGGGTGACCCTTGACTTATTAGTCTCTTTGTCTTGTGACCTCTCATAAATTCCCTAACCCATTTTTCTTCGCTTCTCAAGAACTAAAAGGGATTCAGTCCTTTTATTATAGGTTCCAGTTTGGGGGAAAAACATTTTGGTCTTTAAAAAAAAAAAAATAGGTGAATTTTTAAAATGAAGTGTTTTAGTGTACATTAGGCTGGATCTATCCCTAGCTGTCAAAATTAATAAACCCTGATACCTGCCTTCAAGGAACTCATGTTCGAGCAGAGGAGATAGACCTATAACTTCAGTAACTGTCATGTTACCTAATCATTTTTCCCTCTTGATTTACTAAATTCTGGCCAATAACACCTTTTATTTAGGATTTCATCTTTATCTGGAACCACCACCATTCACTGAAGCACCGTGCTTATTAATACACGGCTCTAGAGAATTTCCCGCTTCTTCTGCCCTGCGTGTTTGTAACTGACTGCATGTTTGACCACAGTCCACATGGTGGGGAGGGAGTACTGAAACTAGGAAATCAGGGCCCCGCAAGTTTTTACCTTTGTTCATTCAGGTGGTGGCCGCTGGGTTTTGTCACCTCGGGGGGCTTTGCTCTTATGTCCACTGAGGGTCAGAAGGGTGAGCCGGTGCTTAGGGGCCTGAGAGAGACCAGACCAAAGTGCAAAGCCTCGGAGGGGCGCCGCCAGGACCTGCTCCCTAGTTTAAAATGTAGCCTGTACTGGCACAGGGCGGGTCCTGTCTCCATTTGAGCAGTCTGGCCGACCATCAGAGAGTTCTTCCTGGAATGCCAAGACCAGATCCTTCACCAGGGTCTGGAGAGGTTTCCAGATGTCACTGGAGAGAGCAAAAGGAAAGAATGCTGCCAAAATTCTCAAACATGCGAATCAGAAACCAAAATGCCAGAACTGGGCACCATGATCGCTCTGTTTCATTCTAACTTGGCTTCTCCAAGATGCTGCACCCTGGTATAAATATAATGCATTTTTAATTGATTTTTTTTCTTACAAGTGACCCTCCAAGATGGTTATATCAGCTTCTCCTTTGATCTTTAAAACAGCTCTGCTGTGGAGTTAGGAATCAGTTACGCCACATTTACCTGCATGTGGCTTGTAGAGTCAGGCCACCGAGTAGGAAGAAAAGACACCTGCAAAAACAAGAATTGAGATGAAAATTAATTTGAGGGTAGAAGCAGGACATCAGCCCCTCACGTAGCATGGAGGCATTTGGCTATGGGTGCCGGGACGGAGTCAGGCATACCTTAACCTCTTTAACCAAAAGGAACACATGCTCATTCAGGGGGAAAATGAGGAAATTTAGAAAAATAGAAGAAAAAAAATCACCCATAATCCCACCACTCTAAGATAATATTTGACTATGTTTTATACATTTTAGAAATGTTTATTAACATTTTGGTACATCTCCTTCCTGTTCTGTTTCTTTACATTAGCAAAGGTCTAAAACTTTATAGCTTGCTTTGTATCCTGAACACTTAACCGGAAATAAATAAGGCTTCAAATTTTCATTTAGAGGTCCGAAGGTTACTTGCTTGACAGAAGATAGAATATCCTTAGTATGTCTTTGAAGAAACCTTCACCCTAGTGGCTCAGTCTGTGACTTTCATTCTTGGAGTATTGGGGGGCAGGGCCTTGTCCTCAAACAGAAACATGGCCACCTTGCGGCACGGTGAGCACCGCCTTCTCCCCGGGCTGAGCGAGTGCAGCAGTGGCGAGGCTGTCTCGGGGCTGTGCACCCGACGGTGAGCCCTGGCTGGTGGGTCGCTGCCAAGAGCCACGGGCTGTCCTCGTGATTGCCCACGCCAGGCTCCTCTCGAGGGCCGTCTGTCTCCCCCTTGTTCCAGACTCTCCTCTTCTGAAATCCTCCTTTTGCCTGAATCTTCCTTTCTGTTAAGGATAGGACCCCAGATAAGGAACTGTGGACTTGAACTCATAGGCCCCGTGCAGATTAAAGGAAATGCAAGGTCATGTGCACTAAGTTCATGATCATTTCGGATGGAGAAAGCTAAAAAAAAAAAAAAATTAGTTTTGTCTCTCCCACTCAGAATACGGCACCACACCCTCGAGGTCAGGGTTTGCATGTTTTATGGCTCTGAATTACAGTGATCACATTTGAAACTGGAAGCATTCAAGGGGCACCTGGGGGGCTCAGTTGGTTGGGCGTCCAACTTCGGCTCAGGTCATGATGTCGCGGCTCATGGGTTCGAGCCCCGCGTCGGGCTCTGTGCTGACAGCTCAGAGCTTAGAGCCTGCTTCGGATTCTGTGTCTCCCTCTCTCTCTCTGCCCTTCCTCTGCTCACACTCTGCCTCTCTCTGTCTCTAACAAATCAATAAAAGTTTTAAAAAAAATTTTTAATGGAAGCATTCAGTTCAACCCGTATTTACTGAAAAAGATATCAACTAGATCTTAAAGGAAAATGAAAATGAGTAAGAAATGATCCTTTTCTGGATGCTCTTACGCTAGTAGAGGAAATAGGTGTAGACGCCAGTGGTGGTGTGGCAGAGCCCTCTAGAAGCAGGCAGAGAAGGGGGGGTAGTTCTGGCAGGAGACAGCAGGAGGCATCGTGACGGAAATGGAGATGAGAAAAAGTGGGTTGGCCGTATCTCGTGGAGACAGGCAAGGCACTGAAAAGAGCCAGCACCAGCACACGCTGCAGAGCTCAGGGCACACTAGAGACGAGCAGCCTTCTTTCCCTTTTGTTATTATTACTATGTTTTTTAAATCGCCTGGGGAAGATGCAGATGAATATGCAGCAGAGAATGAAACTCATCCAGAATTCTGTCACCCAGAGAAACGTTCTGTGAACATCATGGTGTGCTTTCTTCCCACTCACCTTTCTGCGCCTGTGGTTAGAACAGGACAGCAAGGGGCTGGTCCGCTGTGCTCGGCTCCGAGGGAGGGGTGGCGGGCGCCGTCTAACTCGGCACTCCGCCTTCCAGCCCAGTGCACACCCTCGTAAAGAAACGCCAGCAAATGCCCGCGTTCCTTTGATAAGTTCAAGACCGCAAACCTCTGCTGAGCCTGTGGAAATCTGGCCTTACACTCGGAATTGAATCCGGGGCCAAATCTAAATGATGGGTGGCTCCTAGAAGGTCATCACAAATTCATTTCCTTTTTGTGAGCCAATAAGTAGATGTCTGGATCTATGTCCATTTTCTGTAACATAAACACTTCTTGACTTGAAATGGTGCTTTGTCCAAAAATGGGTATTTTTTGATCCTCAGATTTCATGTTTATTTTAAAAATCAAATGGTATGGTAAGAATAAAGTAAAAATTACCTGAATTAACACTATCCAGAAATAACATATTTTGGCAGATGTTTTCCCAGCCTTTTTGGGTTTCGTTTTTGGGGGTTTTTTTCTGCATGCGAGGTTTCCCCCCCCCCCTTCTAAATTATGGTCATCTTTCTGTAGCAGTAAATATCAACCAGTACTTTACATTTTGATACAAATTACTCAAATGCCCTGCTTTCTGCTGTCCCACCAAGTTATGCCATAGGTGGGTATAATCAGCCATTAGTTTGATAAATTTTCTTGGAGCATAACAGAAAAGTACACAGATCAAATTTACAACTTAGTGAACTTTTAAGAAGTAAACATTTAAATTACAAATCCAACATCTGGATCAAGAAACAGAACATTACAGCACCCCAAGCAACTGTCTGCATTCCCCTTCTAGTCACTTCTTCCCCAGGTAACCACTATTCTACTACCTAATTTGTAACCTCTACTCATCTGATGGGTAAAAACTACGTTGTTTTTTGTTTCCGGTTACTTTTGTGAAGTTAGTGCTTGGACTATTTCTAAAATTCATTGTAGGGCCCAGTTTTTGGAGGTTCAATCTCCTCCTTGAAAGAAATGAATGGCACCCATTTTCGGTGCAGGGCATGAAGTGATTTGTCATCGTTGAAAAGGTTGAAGCAAGGATTCTACGGGGGCGCCTGCGTTAAGCGTCCGACTCTTGATTTCCACGCAGATCATGATCTCACGGTTTGTGAGTTCGAGCCCCATGTCGGGGCTCTGTGCTGACAGCGCGGAGCCTGCATGGGAGTCTCTTTCTCTTTCTCCGTCCCTCTCTCTCTCTCTCTCTCTCTCTGCCCCTCCCCCACTCGTGCTCACTCACGCTCTCTCTCAAAATAAATATTTTTTAAAAAGATTCTACGGTATAACCCATGTCATATATTCTCAGTAAATATTTGAGTTCCTTTGAGACAGGCACTGTGATTTTTTTTTTTTAAATCTTCCTTTCTTTGAAATGACAAATTTCAGTATCTTCTGCAACCCGAGAGTGTATTCTGTGTATAAACACCAGTAAGGCCATGTGGAGAGAAGCTGACCTCTGCTGGAAGCTTCTGGTACGATCTGGAGGAAGGAGCTTTAGTCTTCCTTGATGGCTGCTAACCTTTCATTCAGCTCGAGCCCGCCTGCCTCTCTAGCTTTTCCTTGCACCTTCTCATTTTTTTCCTTATGCTGTTTTTCTGCTGTGATAGCACATTTCGCTTAACAAAATGTGAAGTTTTGTGTGCGGCAAGGCCTTTGTAAATAAACGTCCCAGCAACTGTTACTATGAAATACACAAAAATAGTTTGCCACGTTCTACCCCCTTTGCATGTCCTGAGATTCAGCCCCGGAGCCTGGCACCAGAGGAGGGAGAGTAACCGGCTGCTTCTCTTCTCTCCAGGGATCGACAAGGAGAACGTCGAACTCTCCCCCACCTCCGGCCACTGTAACAGTGGACGCACTCGCCACGGATCCGCGAGCCAGGTGCAGAAGCAAAGAAGCGCTGGCAGTTTCAAACGTAATAGCATTAAGAAGATCGTGTGAAGCTTTCTTCCTTTCCTTTTTCAAACAGACTTAACGTACTCGCACGGGCTCGTCCCTAGTGACCCCTCACCACCGTGCTGTGACGCCGCACTTCCCGTCTCACGATGAGCCCGTCCGAGTCTGCCGTGTTGCCAGATGTTCAACTCTTGGAAGGCATCGCCTAAATCTAATGCTGCTTTTTTCTTTAACTTTTGTCATTGTTGTTGTTCTACGTTTGGTGGGTCTGGTTTAAGCAGGTGTTCAGAACAACTGCGAAGAAAGCAGGAGGTCAGGACGCTCGAACTGAGAACATCCCAGTTGTGAGAAAGGATGAACCCTTGAGTACTGCTACCACTGGCCAGCTATGAAAGCCATTTGCACAGAGCTCTGCCTTCTATGTTTTCCCCTCCTTCATCATACGAAGTAAAGTGTTAGTCTTATTTACACACTTTGCAAGCTAGGAGCTTATGGGAGAAGTAGTACTATAACCCCAGTATGTTTAGTCTTTTAGCTGTGGACTTTTTTTTACCTTACAAAACCGAAGGAACCGTATAGAGGTCAAGCCTCAGTGACTTCACACCATAAAGCCACAGGCAAGGTACTTTGGGTGGGGGGAGGGGTGGAGGGATTTAGTATTTTGTAATGAGTTCTTAAGAAATACTAATAACCCTTGAGTATTAGCAATAATCACAGGAAAATACGCATAACCACGTATATCTTAATGCTACCGAATTGAAGCGACGGGTTCTGAGGCCTTATCCAAACTCAGTCATCCAAACTAGTTTATTTTTTTTCTCCAGTTGATGATCTTTTAACCTTTAAATATGCTAAAAGTTGGTGGGCTTGTTTTTATAAGCCAAAACTATACTAAGTATAGTACCGATATGTTCTCCCCTCCTTCTCTTCTTTCCTAAGTAATTCTGAGCAGGGTAATCCGTGAACAAAGTGTTGGAAACTGTTCCTTGAAGGTCATTTTCATAGATGTTTGCATTAGCTCCATAGCAAAATGGAATGGTACGTGACTTTTAGACTAGCTGATGCTCTTATTTCGTTGAATATTTTTTCCCAGAAACACAGAGTATGGTGTATATTATCAAAATTTTCCTTGATGACATGTATTCTGAGTGTCTTGTGATCTCACCCCCTCCCCTCGGAAAAGAATCAGGAATCTTTTTAGCAAAACATTTGGGTTCTGATAGAATTGTTTTCAACCACTGTGAAAGGACGGGCCGGCCTGCGTTAGTGAGACAATAAGGGGACCTGAGCAGTTGCTGCTATACTGAACGCTATGGGGTGTCCTGGTGTGGGAATCTCCACAGGAATGCAGACCCAAGTCGGTGGTGTGGTGCCTGCAGTGTGCAAAATGACCGGACTCCGCCGAGCACGTCAGTGGTATCTGGGTGTTCCGATTTAGAACTGACCCGTATTTATTACGAAAAGATATCATCCCCCACTCCCAGGTTCCCTTTCTGTGTTCCGATGTAATGGCTTTGGGAGGGACAAGAAACCTAAGGGAGGGGAGCCCCCTCTAGTGCTATTTCCTGAGTGGATTTCAGTAAATTAAATTCCACAGCTAAATCGAGAGATAATGGTACATTGAAGTGTTCTGATTTTAATAATATAACACATTTCACATTTATCCACACAGTAACAATGTAATATGTTAATGTAAATAAAATTGCTTTTGATATTCAGAAATAAGAATTTAATTTTTTTAATTTGTTTACAGTCTCGGAAAAGTTAAGAACCATTTGCCAAAATAAAAGGAAAAAAACACACTTTAGTATTAATAGTTATTTTGACATAGAATTGTCGGAAAATTTTGAAGACCGGTGCAATGAACTGAACTTGTGTTTTATCGTAGAGGCTGCGGCAGAGTAGTGTTTATAGTAACAGAGCACCCAAGTCTATAAAGATGCTAAGACTAGAGCTGAGTTTAGAAGGAGATCCTTTCCAACCCGGTGCCACGCTGCTGCTAAGGTGTTGGTTCTCCCATGACCCAGTGCTTCTGGGAAGGTGTCGTGACTTCTTGGATCCTGGAATAAAAGGCAGGCGTGAGCCTTTTAATCGTTGTGGCTCCATGTTTTTCCTCGGTTTGGTGCGTGGCGGTGGGTGTTTGGTTACACTATTTTGCTTCTCCCATCAAAATAGAGAAACTGCCAAAGGTTTTCTGTTAAAAACAGTGATGTTTCCGTAACAAGTTTTCCAGGTAGGAGACTTCTTAAATTTATTCATCATCTCCTTCTAGTGTAATGAATGGAATGAATTCACTTGACGTACCTCACGAAACGCTCAGCGTTGCACAAATCAAAATTGAGCCTCCTTTGAACTGCAGAAATACTTTTTGATCAGTACATCCCGGAAATTTGAGAACTCACTAAGGTTTAAAATTTTCCTTGTTTAGAGAACTTCTAACTTTTGAGGAGAACCTAGCTTTCCAAGTAACTAAAATGAACACGAGCCTAAGTCTCGCCAGTACGCTTCCCCTGAGAAATGAAACACTCTTTCAGGCCCCCTACCGTGATCTACACAAGAGATCTGAGGTCCGGACCCACGTTGCGTACCCCAGTGCGAGTTCCACAAAGAACACTACAAGTCATTTGTCTGGGGCTTGTGGATGTTTCCCTGGACTTTCTAAAGAGGCAAACATGACCCTTGTGCAGAACCCACCTGTTTTATTGCTGACCCCGCCGCAGGGGGGCGCCAACATTGAGCCGCGGTTCACTGGCTCTGGGGGAAGTGGCGAGAGGCGAGGCTCCGCCCCCCC
>CM053565.1:17840027-17915518 GCA_028646485.1 Cryptoprocta ferox
GGGGGGGGGGACACTGCAACAATTAACACCACGGTACTGCCACCTGCCATTTACCAACCTTGTTCACACCCCAGGCACCTTGTGACATGAGTCTCAACTCCAAGACAATGATTAACTGTAGAGCTGACCAATATGGGGGCGCCTGGGTGGCTCAGCCATTTAAGCACCCCATTTCAGGTCAAGTCATGATCTCATGGTTCGTGAGTTCGAGCCCCACGTTGGGCTCTGCACTGACAGTACGGAGCCTGCTTGGGATTCTCTCTCTCTCTCTTTCCTTATCTCTCTGCTCCTCCCCCACTCATGCTGTTTCTCTCTCTCTCTCAAAATAAATAAACTTAAAAAGAAAAAAGCACTATGGACCCCAAACGTTAGTCTGTGTTCACACCAGTATTTTTCGAGAATGCCGAGGTGGGAAGGTTAAGATGCGTGATCTTATTTTGTCTTTACAACTCTGTGAGGTAGATATGAGTATCCCCATTTTACAGATAAGAACATGGAGATTAGGTCGCTCTGTCCAGGACACATGGCTTGTAAGTGGCCGAGCCAGGATGCGGACCCCCAAGCCCTCGGAGTCTGCCTCCCACAGAAAGTAGCAGAAATCCAGGACGGGCCTACCAGGCTCCCAACAGGACGGAGCGCATACCAGCCTCCTGGGGGTAAGAGGGAGTCGGCCCGCGGCAGCCACTGGCCCTGACCAGGCCACTAACAGCAAAGGCCCCGAGACGCATTAGCTGTGGGTCAAACTCCTGGCAAAGACACATAGATGCTCTGATCACACTTAGCTGGGGGAGGGGGGGACAGTTCTTGCTCTGTGAAGACAGAGAGACTCTGGTGCTATCGGGAGATGAAACCAGAGGGGAGAAGCAGGCCTCACCAGGAGGGGGTCCCCGAAACCAGACACTTGGATTCGAGCCCTCCCTCGGGAGCCAGAGGATGAGAGCATGGCCTGACGCTGACGTGTTGGAAGGATACCTTCAGCCTGGAGGTCCCGAAGAGCAGAGACACAGAGGGCCTGGTGTCCCAGCCAGGGAGAGGTCAGCACGTGGGCAGGGCATCCCGGAACCTGACCAAAACCCCCTTGGGAAGTCTGCGCGGAGTTCTGTAAGGAAGAGAGCGGTGAGGGCAACTCAGGGAAGACTTCTTGGAGGAGGTGGCGTCTGAAGGACGGCTGCGGAGACGAGAGGGGGAAGGACCTTCCAGGCAGGAGAAACGGCAATTCGCGGGACAAGCCGGGCGTGTCACCCATCGACTCCGTGTTGAGTCCGTGTCTTGGAGTCAAGGTCCACGCTCAACAAATGGGTGACAGTGTGGCGGATGGCTTCACTTGTCCTGCCTTCACACAGAGCAAGGGGCCCCGGCTGGGATCACACCGTAAAGGCACCGCCCGTTGGCCCGTCATGCTGAGGACCTGGGAGTTTTTCTTTTCCGCAGAAGGGGGCATCAGAGAAGGCTGGCAACAGGGGACCGTGCTGAGTCCCAGGGAGTAGACTCTCGGTAGGTGAGACCCGTGGTCGGAGACCGCTCCCCGATCCTTGAGGAATCCGGAGCTGCTCCCCAGGCTGGAAGCCGCTGTTAAGGAGCCATTTCCGCCCTGGTGAAAGGACCTGGAACTCACGCGGGCAGAAGAAGCGACATTCTGGCACTCGTCTCAGAATCTTGGAAGGAAGGGGTGGCAATCAGTTGGCTCTGCTCCCTTCCGAGGGTCAGAGAAGGCTCCGCGTGGGCACCCACAGGAGCGAGACCCCCAGCTTCCTGGGCACCCCTCCCAACAAGGAAGGACAATGGCTTCGGATGCCCCGCTCACCTGGACGCACCCCAATCCTTGGCGCCCCCAGGCAGGGTGCCACCGCCTTCCGCAAGCCTGTGGGCGCTCTGCGTCTGCTGGCCGAGCGTATTTTAGGCCACGGGAAGAAAGCAAATGAGTTCTCGCCACCTTCCTCCTCTCCGCAGCGATAATTATTCATGGGTAAATAAAATCCCAGCAGGTTGTGAGCAAGAAAAAAACCTGTGAATCGTGCTCTATTTCCACACAACATGCGTGGGTGAGGAAGTCAAGGCCCCTACACGAAAACCAGAAATGCTTCCCCCCTGCAGACTGCTTCCAAACCTCTCCCTGTGGACACACGTACCGGCCACCACAGGCCAGTCACCAGGCCGGGCACTGCACGGGGCCTGTTACGTTCACTTTCTCGTTACAAACCTGTAGGGCCTCTGCAGCTCAGGGAGTCCCATCCCCACTTTACAGATGGGAACAGTGAGGCTCAGAGACGTGAAGTCGTGTCGAATCATGGGCTAAAAGAGCAAGCGTTGCTGTTCAGCCCAGCTGTTTGGGATCCCAGCTGGCTCTCGGTAATTTTTAATACCTTCCACATGATATTCATACCACGTATATTAGTTTCCTGCAACTAACAACGTACCGCAGACTTGGTGGCTTCAAACAACAGAAATTGGGGCGCCTGGGTCGGTTAAGCGTCCGACTTCGGCTCCGGTCACGATCTCGCGGTTCGTGGGTTCGAGCCCCACATCAGGCTCTGTGCTGACAGCTCAGAGCCTGGAGGCTGCTTCAGATTCTGTGTCTCCCTCTCTCTCTGCCCCTCCCCCTCTCTCTCTATATCCCTCAAAAGTACATGAACATTATAACAAACAAACAAACAAACCCAAAAGAATGTATTCTGTTACAGTCCTAGGGGCCAGAAGTCTGAAATCAAGGGCCACATTCGCCCTGGAGGCCCTAGGGAAGATTCTTTCGCTTCCCTCTTCTGCACTCCTTGGCTTACGGCTGCACCGGCCTGATCTCTGGTTGCGTGTTCACACTGGTTGTGGGTTCACACCGGTTGTGTGTTCTGTTTATGTCAGACCTCTCTCTGCCTCTTTCCTGTCGGATAAGTGTGACTGTATTTAGAGCCCCGCCCCCCCCCCGGGGAACCCAGGAAAATCTCTCCAGCTCCACATCCTTAACTTAATCACACCAGCAAAGACTCTTGTTCCAATAGGGTCACGTTCCCAGGTCCCCAGGATTAGGAGGTGGGTCTCACCAGGGGGCATTTTCCAGACTACCACACACATCTCCCCGTTCCTTCCTCAATTTATTCCCTCACGGCCCTTGACTGTGGGTGTTGGGCATTGTGCCAGGAGCTGGGAGCTACAAAACCAAGAAATGACCCAGGGAGTCCCGCCCTCAGAGACCTCCGTGTGACCTTTCATACCCACTTTCCAAGTGCTCTTGTGATAAATAACGGGAGAAAGAGACACAAGGACATTCAAAATAGCTAGCACTGACATTTACATAGCTCAACCCACCTGACCTTCATGACAGCCTTGTCCCCATCTGTCGGGTGGCTTCACTTGTCTGCACAGAATGCCACAGGAGCAGAGCGGAGAGGTAGTCAAGGTGAAAGAGAATGTAATCAGGGAAGGCTTCCTATGGAGGTGCCTGTGCCACTTCCAGGGCACCTTGGAAGGACAGGCTGGAGGAAGTGGCTTAGGGGAGGAGGTAGGCGTGAGGAGGTGCCCCAGGCAGAGGGAGGCAGAGGGAAGCTGGGATGTTCCGGGACAGGGGTGAGGAGAGACGGGAGACAGGAGAGGCTGAAGCCTGTTGAGGCTTCTCCCTAGAGAATGGGCTGGACTCCCCACTGCTCCTTCCATGTGTAGTTCCCAGGTGGGCCTATGAGGCTGCGGCAGCTGTTGGAAATGGCCTGGGGACACAGGCGTCACCTGGAGGAAGAGGAGAAGAGTGAGGCTCCTGGTCTTCTTGCTCGCTGCTCCCCCAAAGGGGCCTCTCGCTTGACAGGAGTATTCCTTTGCTGTAGGTGCTGAACTGCGCTTTGAGCTCTCGGACCAAAGACTCGGGAGCCCCGGGGCTCTGGCCCAGGGGGGCCTCGAACACCCTCCCAGCCTGGGCCCTCAGGGCTGCCCCCATGTGTCGTGACTTCCCAGTCATCAGCAAGGACAGGGACTGTGGCTACTCCTTCTTCTCTGGCCCCCCGGCCTGCCGGGACAACAGAGGCACTCGACAGAAAGAGCGTGACCGCGCAGCGTGTCTGCGATGTGTCTTGCTGGCCCCGGCGACACAGTGGTGAGCAACGAACCCCGTCCCAAGCCCACGCCTTGTCGGGGAGGCAGGCATCCAGCAAACCGTCACCCGGCGGAGGTAAACCTGCAGACAGGGACCTGGCCGAGAAGAGTCAGGGGTCAAGGAGGGCTCCCCGGAGGAGCTTTTGAATTGGGGGTGACCCTGTCTTTGGGAGAAGAACCCCTATTCTGACTGTGGGCCCTGGGCTTGGTTCACCTGGGATTCGTTCGTGCTCAGATCAGAGGCTCCCTCCTCTGCCTGCTGAACAGGGTGTCACAGGGTAGGGGACTCAGCAGTAATAGGCAGACCCCTTGCATCCGTGAGGTCTAAGGTAGGTACTGTTATTATCCCCATTGTACAGATGTGGAAACTGAGACCCAAAGTGTCTTGCTGAGGAACATCCACCTAGCAGAGAAGCCCACGCCCTTCCCAGAGCCCAGCCCGCCCCCAACCTCAACCCCTACCCCAGGACCTCCCTCCCTTCCCGCTTTCCCATATCTCGGATTCTCCAATCCTCAAACTCAAAAGTCTCTCTTCCCAGGAGGTGCTCCCGGAGGAATTCAACTGTGAAGGGGAAAAGGGCAGATAAGGATCACACCCCCCCCGGAACTGGGGCTGGACAGAAGGAAGAGCGTGGCCCACAGTCAGAGAGGCCACATGGTGGTGAGCAGAGTGAGCAGAAGACCAGAGGCCACAGCGGAGAGGCCACACAGCGCGTGCGCAAGACTTGCCCCCAGCCCTCTCCAGACTCCCTGCCTGGGTCTCTACGCGGCTCTTGGTCCCTGCAGGGAACGCGGCTGGGGCTTCTTTGGGACACACCCTTGGCTGGTAAGGAGGACAAGAAGGTGACTGGGACACATCCTGTTCTGGGGGAGCCTGGGTGGCTCGGTCGGTTGCGAGTCCGACTCTTGGTTTTGGGCTCAGGTCATGATCTCACAGTTCATGGGTTTGAGCCCCATGTCGGGCTCTGCACTGACAGTGCCGAGTCTGCTTGGGATTCTCTCTCTCCCTCTCTTGCCCTTCCCCGGCTTGAGCTCTCGCGTGCGCTCTCTCTGTCAAAACAGATAAACTTAAAAAACAAAAAAAAAGACACATCCTGTCCTGGTGGGTGTCTTCCTGGCATGATGGGGGAGATGGGCACCCCGCCGCAGAATTTTAAAACTAAGTAGGCACCTGGAGGAAAGCACCAGAACTCAGACTAACAGGCAAGATGGAGTGCCATCAGGGAAGGCTTCCTGGAAGAAGAAACCTCTTTTTTTTTTAATGTTTATTTATTTTGAGAGAGAGAGAGAGAGAGAGTGCACTAGAGCAGGGGAGGGGCACAGAGAGAAGGAGAGAGAGAATCTGTCAGCGCAGAGCCCGACATGGGGCTCAATCTCATGAACCCGAGATCTTGACCTGAGCTGAAATCATGAGTCAGAGGCTCAACCAACTAACCAAGGTTCCCCGGCGAGGAAACCTCGACGGAGCATAAGTGGGAGCGGACTCAGCCGAGGCCTGTATTTGGGACAGGTTGGGGGCAGATGGTGCCACATGGGCCTGGCACGCTGAACAACAAGGTAGACGGAGGCCAGGAGGCGGACCAGACCTGAGGGCACCCTGGGAAGAGTTCTCAGGAGGAGCCCGGGGGGAGGCTCAGCTCAGCACTCCTGGGAGGAGGCTAAGGTCCAGGCCTGGAGGCCAATGTCGGCTCTCAGGTTCTGTCCTGGCCTCGGAGCTTGGGCACCCAGGCCTGCAGAGAGCGGTGAGCCAGGGAACCCAGGGGCAGAGGGGGAACCTCCCCAAGGCGTTTTGTGTCTGCAAACCGAGTTGCTTGCCTCTCCTTCCTCCCGCCTCCCGGTCCTCTCTCTACCTCCCCTGTCGCCGCACGCCTTTTCGCCTTTTCGGGCTGGAGGTCTGTTCCCTGCTCTTCCTCTCGGTTTCCCGCCCCAGCAGTCCCCATAAGTGCTGCTGGGGAGGGCCGTGTGGCCCGAAGCCTGGAAGCTGTTCCAGAGGTTCGGAGTAGGGAGTCTAGGTGCCTCCAGATCCCGACTGGATACAAATCTTAGCCCTTCCTCTCACGAGCTGTGTGGCCTAGGGGAAGTAGTTCAGCCTCTCTGGTTCTCAGCTTCCGGATGAATGTAACAATCGAACACGCTCGGAGGAAACACCTGGCACCTGCAGAGCGCTGGGTCCTGCCAGGGACGCGCGCAGGGCGCGGGCGGCTGGGGCCGGCCGCGGCGAGCGCGCAGGCGAGGCGGTGGGCCCGGGGCCTCGCGTCCGCCTTCCCCCGGGGGGGCGGGGCCTTCGGGCAGCGGCGAGTTTCCGGGCCCCGGCCGCGCGCCCCGCTCCGGTTTTCGGGGACCGGGCGGGGGGCAGAGGGGACGCGAGTTGGCGGGGCAGGGGGGGCGGCCCGCCCCGGAGGAGCGCGGCTGCTTTTGTCTGCAGCCTCCGCGCCGCCGCCGCCGCCGCCCCTCCCCGCCCGCCCGGAGCGCGGGGCTGCAGCGCCGCCGCTGACACGGCTCGGCCGCCGCCGGGCGGAGGCTGCGCGTCGCAGAGGCGCGCGAGCGGGCGGGCGGCCCGGAGGGCGCGCGGCGGCGGCGGCGGCGGCGGCGGCGATGGCGGCGGCGGCGCGGGGCGGGCTGCGGCGGCCGCGGCGGGCGGCGCGGGGCTCGGGCTAGCCGCGGGGCCGGCCGGATGGCGGGCGGCGCGGGCTGGGCGGGCGCCCCCGCGGCTCTGCTGCGCTCCGTGCGCCGCCTGCGCGAGGTGTTCGAGGTGTGCGGCCGCGACCCCGACGGCTTCCTGCGCGTGGAGCGCGTCGCGGCGCTGGGGCTGCGCTTCGGCCAGGGCGAGGAGGTAAGGGCGCCGCGTCCCCGGGTCCCCCCACCGCACCCCGCACCGGCGGCCCTGCCCGCCACCTGCCCGGGAGGGGCCCCGCCGGCGCCAGCCCCTTCCCCCACCGACCGAGCGGGCCCCCCCTCCCGGCACCCCCAGCTCTTCCCCCTGCGGGTCGGACCCCCGCTTTCCCCCGCAGCGCCCGCGGCGGCGAGTGTCACGCGGCACGCCCAGGGTGGCTTCCCTGCCCACCTTCCCTCCCCCGCAGTGCGGGGCCTCGGATCCGTGTGAAAACCCACTTAGGGGGAAGGAGCTGTCAGGACCCGGCCTCGGGACCCCCGCCCTCCCTACCCCTGCGGAGACAGCCGCCTGGGAACGGAATTCCAGGACGCGGGGCGGCGGGGGGGGGGGGCGTGCGCCCCGCTGGGCCCAGCCAGGCGGTGGACGGGCCAACTGGGAGCGCGCTGCAGCCCGGCTGCCCCCACCCTGCCTCGCACGCAGGAGGATGACACCCGGTGACCCGTCATTCGGGCTCCGATGGGCAGGCCTGGCTGGCAGCTGGCTGTGTTAGCTGCGGCAGGCCAGCCAGAGCCAAGCTTGCGGCGTCTCCCGTGTAGGCCCGTGTCTATATGGAGATGGCAGGAGTTCTGTTGGTTGTGAGCAGGGCAAGAATCAGTGGGTGGGTGTTGCCAGTGGGGTGGCCCGAGCAATAGCCATAAATGCCCCGTCGACTAGTGTCCCCTCATGCCACGGATACAGGGACTGGTGACTATGTCTGGGAGGGAGAACAGAGCACCCATCTGGCGGGCAAGAATCCCCGTTCTGGTGATACTGGCCACTCTGACATGGTCAGGGTTTTCTCCTGGGAACGGAAACCCTGAGTTTCCAAGGCCACCTAAGGCCTCAGGCTCTGCGTTGGGGAGCATGGGCACCGCGGGTCTCCAATACTGGCTGGCATTCTGTTCCTGGGGCACCTTGTGCCTAGCATTCCAGAACATGGGAGAAGCCAGGACATGGTTAGGTTGGACCAGTGCCTCTCTGTCACCTGGCAAGGGGGAGATGATAGACGACCATCTCTCCATGGCACCTGGCCATGGCCAGGACCTGGGAGCAGTAGGTGGAAGAGGATGAGGCAGGTATCAAGTTGGAGGACTCCGCTACCCCATCCCAGGAAGCTCTCGCTGTGCTTCCTGTCGCAGGCCACATTTCCTGCAGCCACCAGGATCCTTCCCCTTCCCCAAAGGCCAGCCAAGCCTCTCCCCCTCCCCAGTGGCTGCCTCCGAGGCCAGCCGAGCTGCCCCTCTGCATGGGGAGAGCCCCGCCACTCCTCCCAGGACACAGGCTGCAGGGAGAAGCACCTGCCTGGCTCTGGTCGAACCTGAAGTTCCAGAGTTCTCCCAGCAGTTCTGTGCAGGAGGCCCCCTGAACCCCCAGCAAGAGTCACCACCGTATCCCCGAGCTGGACCCCTGCTCTTGTTGGACCCTTCCCCCTCCTGCACTCTCAGAGCCAAACCTGCTTGTCACGTGGTCATCTCGGTTCTGCGCAGGGACTCACACGGGTCGCTCTTCTGTGCGGCAGCCTTTAAATATTTGAAAAGAACACTCCTGGGGCTCAGTCGGTTAAGCGCCCGACTTCAGTTCAGGTCATGATCTCACTGTTTGTGAGTTCGAGCCCCGAATCGGGCTCTGTGCTGACAGTTCAGAGCCTGGAGTCTGCTTCGGATTCTGTGTCTCCCTCTCTCTCCGCCCCTCCTCTGCTCAAACTCTGTCTCGTCTCTCTCTCTCTCTCTCTCTCTCTCTCTCTCTCTCTCTCAAAAATAGAAAAATAAACATTAAAAATTTTTTAAGAAAAAAAAAGAACACTCCTGCCCCCTTCACTCCTTCCCATCCAGTCTTTCCCGTCTTCGCTTCTCCAGGTCGAATACCCTCTGTTCTCGAAAGCCCCCGGTCATTTCCTTATGACCTGGCAGGGGCCAGATTTCTGCCTATGGCCCTGAGCTGCCATCAGCTAATTTGTGTGACTCACTTTTCCTCGTAATAATGCAGAGGGACTGGGTCATGAGACCCCCAGGAGGCTGCCTCATGCAAGGTGCACCACACCCTCCATTCATATTAAGTTTCTGGCCACCCAGACCCCCAGGGTTCTTTCTTAGAAACCTCTGCCAACCCAGGATTCCCCTCAGTCCTGGAGAAGGGTCAGTGATTCTTTCTTTAGAGAAGCAGTTTACATGCAGTGTAGGAAATGAGAAATATGGGTATTATGTTCCTGTCTCCCAGGCAGCACCACTGTGACACCTTGGTTCCATCCTTCCAGAACTGTCTCTGTGCTTATATGTAGATTTCCCCCATAAAATGAGATCATGCTGTGCATACTGTTTTTTAACCTGATTTTTCCCCCAGTAAATGATGAGCACTTTCTGCTTGAGTACATTTTCATCTCGCTTAATATGCAGACCTCATTCTCATTTCTCTGTTTGGCCCCAAAATGCCCATTTTGTTGTTTTGTTTAAACCAGTTTTCTCTCTAGAATTGTGCCGTGTGCATCAGATGCTGTGATCCTTAGGTCTCTCTACTCGAATGCAATTCCTTTTTTAAAACAAATTTTTAATAATCCTAGCTTGCTGTAGAGATCAGGCCTCTGGTCTGTGTCAATAATTTCTTGACTCAAAACCTGTTATTGGGCCCTTTTTCCTATTAAATTTCATCTCATTAATTTCATCTCATTGCAATAGGCAGTGGAGAGAATGTCCTACCTCTGTCACTCTCAGATGCTATATGCTACCTGCAGGGTTAGAGAAGCAGGTGCTTTATGTCTGAATCCACAGGCTGGTTGTAAACACAGGGCAGGACCACGGACAGGGCCTAGTAGGGGCGGTTCTGCTCCCGCTGTAGCATTGTTGATTGAGACCCACAGACATAACATTCTGCACGGTACTGGCTACACATGATAATGGAGAAAAGGCGTTTCTCTGTGGTTAGAGATCCCTTCAGAATTCTTTGTGCTTGCACAGTTTCTATTTCATTTGTTCAAAACTCAGGTGGAAACCTTGATTTCCCAACCCACTAGGGTTCTTAGGGTGGACAGCTGCTGTTCATTAAATATGGGGTTATGTGAACTTCTCAGAGCTGGTTACACACGTTTTACCAACTCCCCCCAGAACATCGGGGATGCCAGAATCCTTTGCACTAATCCAAATACACTAGGTTGCAAAGTATAAAATGAAATATCCACGAGGCCATACTAATACAAATGCTTGAAAGAACGAATAAGTAAATACTAGGAAAATTTCCCATACAGAAGAAATTCAAATAATTTATGTAGATAATTCCCCACCAAGGAGGTAGAGCCTAGCTCCCCAGCCCTTAAAAGAAGTGTCAGATGTGCATAGGGAGTGCCTTCTAAAAGCGTAACTTTTCAGCAGAGAAGCCTGACTAGCACTGCCTCAGCCACACGATCAAGGTCAACATCAACAGTGATAAGTCATGTAGACAGTGTGTACCCTCGATGTGATGTGCTAAGAGGCGCTTTAGCTCTGTGGTCTTCCTCCCCAAACCTATAACCCCAGTCTAGTCGTGAGTGAAATATCAGACAAACCCCAACTGAAGGACATTCTGCAAGACACCTGATTAGTATTCTTTACATCTGCCAAGGTCATCAAAACCGAGGAAAGTCTGAGAAACCGTCACAGCCAAGCAGAGCCTAAGCAGACGCGACAACTAAATGTAAGGCAGATGGGATCCTGGAACAAGAATAGGACATCAGGCGAAAACTAAGGAAGTCTGAATAAAGTACGCGCGGGAGTTCGTAGTGATATTATGTATAAATTAGGCGGGCCTCCGACATCCCCCTGATTTATTGGCTTAGGAATCAGAGTAGAAAAGAGAAGACAAGAACATGGGATAAAAACAGAAGTACCTACAATTGAAACGCAAAGACTGACCTTTTAAGGACTACAAGGATGGGGGGAAACGCCACTGTCCCAACTCTGAAAGTTCCTAATACATGGGAGCAGGCAGACAAGTACATAGGACTGTGTCCTTCCTGAGTCTCTGTTTACTCATCCATGAAGTGGGGATCATAATAGTCCCCATTCCACTGGGTTATCATGGAGGTTGAACCAGCTAATATATGTGAACTGCTTAGTCCGGTATCCGCACCGAGTAGGGCCACTATCAGGATTGCTGTTGCTGCTGCTGCTGCGGTTATTGTGATTATTTTCTAAACACCTGCAAGCACTGTTGAGAGGCCGTTCTGGAGCTCCCTGGGGTTGAGGTCAAGGTCTGGGACCAGCATGTGGCGCTCTCAGCCCATCCTCCTTGTCCAGCTTGGATCTGCCAGTCCCTCTTGCATCCTTCTGAGGACAGAAGGCCTGAAAAGCCACCGGAGATGGGCCACCTTCCCTGTTGTACATTCCTCTCCTTTTTCCAGTTTGGAGACCATCCTTCTTGCTAGAAAAATCAGAGACAAAAGCAGTTGAGTGGCACACCTCTGCCGTCTGTTAGCACAGCACCGTCTCCTCTCCTCTGCACAGTGGGCCTGCCTGTCCCTCCCGCTGGGAATGGGGGGCCACTCCCACCTCCGAAAGGGTGTTGTTAATTATTTGGGGAGGTAACCCAGCTGTAGCCAACAAGGACTAGTGGATAACTTCCCCTTTTTTTGCATTTGCCCCAGATATGGCCAGAAGAATTGGGGCATGACGCCTCCTTCGTATTGGGCAGGAGATGAAATAAGGGTCCCAACTGGGTTCCCTCAGTCCCCACATCCCCTCTGCACTCACGACTGCCACGAGGGAGATGCTGATGCTGCCCGAGTGTCTGAGCTGGCAAAGGGGTTGGCGTGCTGGGACAGGGCGAGACTAACCAGGAGCTGGCCCTGGGGTGGGCTGCCAGGGGCAGGGGAACCGTGAACTAAAGCTGGGGTCTGCCCCGGAGAGGGGATTGGGAAGAAGCATCCGTGTCCCCCACATCTGTGGCTAGAGCTTGGGAGGCGGGGAAGTGATAGAAGGCGAAGAACCGGGTCAGGAGAGGCTCAGCCGGTCTCCGGAGACAGTGGGAAGAGCCAGGCAGCAAGACGGGGTGAGTGTTTGAGAAGAGAGGCTGGGTCCCGCAGGGGACTATGACACGCCGGCCGAGAGAAAAGGGGCCTAGACTTGGGTAGGGGTGGGAGGTAGACCTGTCAGGGGCCCAGAAGGCCTGCAAACCCCCAAGTCACTCATGGGCAGTACAACTCAAAGCTCTGTTGGCGAACAGGCCCCTCTATGTGCCCCGCCCGACTGGGGACACCCTACGATGACAGAGCCGACAAAACAGAAGGAGAGCCCAGGTCCTCCGAGCCTCGAAGAAAAGCTGGGGGTGCCTGCGGCCCATGAGGGGGGAGCAGAGCAGGAGTGGGACAGAGAGACCTTCTCTTTCCTGCACTTCTGCCCCCACTGGGCACACCCTGGAGGCTGTGGTCCCTCAGGTGTTGGGGGTGAGCACAGCGTACCCAGCTGTGGGGACGGGGCCGGGGGTGGGGGCAGGTCCTGGCAGGCACACAGCACCCTCGGGCCTCTTGGTCGTGCCTGCACCACAGTCTGGCTGTACTGGGAGGAGGGCCGTGTGAAGAAAGCCCACGGGGACTGGTCCGTCTCGTCACACACTCCTGACGTGGCCCGAATCCATGTGGTGAACATCTCTGGGTGTAGTGTTCTCCCCAAGACACTGCGTTCTAGAGAAGAAAGCTCTAGGTAGCAGAGGACATGGTGGTGGGCAGGTGTGGTCCGTGCCGCCACCTTGAGATCTGAGTGGGGGAACAGAATCAGCGTGGTTTCAGTGGGCGGAGAATCCAGGCTGTCCTGGGGGGCCGGGCCTTCACCGTGGGAAGGTGGGTGCCACAGGGCGCAGGGTTACCAGCCAGGGCAGGCAGAGTGGTTTTTAGAGCTGGCCCCAACTCCGAGGCCCGGGACCTCTCTGCAGCTCCAGGAAGAGAACGGACTAGGCGAGGAAGGAGAGAGGAGGTGGTGGGGTTGGAGGGAGGGTAGAGGCAGCCTCGCTTTGCCCGTGGCTGAGGGGTCCCTCGCCTCCCCGAGCTGGTGGGGCCGAGAGGGGGACGCCAGGAACCTGGTGGGTGCGGGGCAGAGGGCCAAGAAAGCACTCCTTCTTCCATCTGTGCTGGTCATCCCTGCCTCGGAGGGCAGTCAGATCTGGGGCTGGTGACCCACCCACCAGCCCCACCCCGTGCAGCGTGGTGCGGGCCAGAATGCCCGAGTTCACGGGTCCATTTGTACGCACCTGGTTGGGGAGGTTCCAGCCTGACCCCAGAGTGGGTGTGTAGGGGGGCTCCTCTGTCCCCTGCTGCAGGGGCCCCTGCTCCTCCCCAGGCCCTGAGCAGTCCCACCAGCACAGGGGGGAGGCTGACAGCTGGCTGGGAATGACAGTTAGAGCTGGGCGAGCCAGAGCAGGGAGGGATGGCGGAGAAAATGCCTGCTGACCTGGAAACAGTGAATGTCACGCGCTTCCTAACCGCTCCCTCCTCACACGCACGCTCACGGTTGGGTGAAGGCCCTGAAATTTTTATAGAGTAGTTTTAACGGAAATACCTTTTGCATGTGGGAGTTGTCTTAATATATGTTTTCAGGATTTAAAAAAAAATTTTTTTTGTTCCCCATTAACCTCTTGCATGCCTACTGTGTGCCGGACTCTCCCAGGCACTAGGAGAAGGGAGTGCCCTGGAGCCGGGAAGGACACAGGCAAAGGAATAAAAGCTACTAACAGGTGGTGTTAGGTACTAGGAGGAAACAAAGCACCGAAGCAAAACCAAAAGACGATTTTTGCCCTTAGCATGACTTCTGTCCTAGGAAGACATGTAGGTAGAGGCTGGAATGAAGTGGGGGACTGACTGCACCTTGCAGGTATCTGGCGGTGACTGACCCAAGCAGCGGCAGGAGAGGTCTGGGGGCTGGAAACACAGCAAGTGGCCTGTGAGGCAAGAGGAGTAAAGGGGGACGGGCAGGGGATGGGCAGGCTGTGACTTCATCCTGGGGGAGATGCCAAGGCGCAGAGCAGGAGAGTGATAATGGACATGTGGCTGCATTTGGACAGTCGAGCCCCCTGGAAGTAGGGTGTGAGACAAGGAGGGAATTTGGAGAATTTGCTGGATGGGGAAGACCGAGGCGGGAGGCGGGTTGGGCAAGGAGTCAGGAGGTCCTCGTTAGCCTGTGAAACCTGAGATGTGGAGAGGTGTGCCAGCAGGTGCACAAGTCCAAGGAATGCGCCTCAGCCTGACTTTTACGGGCAGACCCTTGACTTCCTCCCTCTTCTGCCTCAGCCCTTCTCTCTCACTGCCCACAGCACAGAAGTTTATATGAGGGAGAAACAGAGAACCTGATTAAGGTGCGATTCGGCCCGCTTTAAAAGCCAGGTGCAGGGACCTGGGCGGCTCAGTCGGTTGAGCATCCAACTTCGGCTCAGGTCATGATCTCACAGCTCGTGAGTTCGAGCCCCGCGTCGGGCTCTGTGCTGACAGCTCAGAGCCTGGAGGCTGCTTCAGATTCTGTGTCTCCCTCTCTCTCTCTGCCCCTCCCCTGCTTGTACTTTGTCTCTCGCTGTCTCTCAAAAATAAATAAATAAATAAAAAAATAAAAAAGCCAGGTGCAGGTGTGGGGGCCCAGGGACTCAGCTGGGCTGGCTTGGGGCATCTCACTTCCCCACCGGAAGATGCCTCAAGACACCTCACTGTCTTCTTTCTGGGTTGCTGACTGCTCATCTGCCCGGCCCATCTTGCCTCCTCCCTGTGCAGCGTAAGACCTGGCCAGGGCCGTAGTTAATTGCTGGAACGTGCTCTTGACATGACTGCTAGCCCTCTCCAGGACACCTTACCAGAACCATCCCCCAGTTAGATGTGGGGTTTTTGCACCCTTCTGTTCTATGCTGTTTTCCCCGCCCTCAGCATCTTCTGATCCTCTGAGGCAGCCCCTCCCAGAGCTTAGGAACACCAGCCTACCACCCCTGGGGTCACTACTGAGGGACCCAGTATTCATAGCTGCATGCTCTTAGGGACAGGGGAGCAAAGCAGCTCAGACATTTGTATACCAGTGATGCAAGAGGAGAGTAAGCCTCCTGGTAGCCGTAGCCCAAACTGCAGCTATGGGGACCTCTCAGTTCCCTTTAGATCTAAGACCTTGAGTCTCACTTGCTGTGGCACCAAACTCAGAGAAGATTGCCAGCTTCCTTCAAAAGCAGGCATCGATTGCCCATGGGCCTGTAGTGGCCACTGTCCCCAGGAAGAGCCCAATCGAAGACCAAAACACACCTGGACAGGGTAGACAGGTAAATCAAAGGCTGATTTACACCAAACCAAAAACCACCAGGGGAGTTAGGGGCCCGTTCAGTGCCTGTGTCATCCTAGCCCAGCCCTGCCAAGAGTCCGGGACTCACTGCCTCCCCAGACAAGCCCATTCTGCGCCGCCAAGGCTCGAGTTCTCTTTCCCACAGTGAGCTAGGGTCTGTCTCCCGGAGCTCGGTCTTTGGCTCATCCTTCCCTCTCCCCAGCCAGCCGGCCACCTACCTGCACATTCGACAGCACATCCACTTAAATGTGCACTCAGCCAGCCAGCCTTCTCTCTGCTCATCCATCCATCCAAACATCTGCCTCCCCATCGGCCCATCTACTCATCCGTTCATTGCACAACCGTCCACTTGTCCGCCCATCTGTTCACCGGCCCTTCCGTCTCCCCCGCCTATCCATCCACCGTGTACCCACCATTTCCCAGTATCTACCAGGCCTGAGGCCCAAGCACAGATCCAGGGCTGGGGACTGGCCTGTGTAGGGAGTGATACATGGCTGTAGGTGGAGAGGGCCCAGCAAGGGCAGAGAGGGTGAGGGCTGCAGTAGCGGCCAGATGGTGACCTTCCGGAGGGCTCAGGAGCTGAGACTGGCCGGCTGGCTCAGATGGGTCGTGGGTGGACAGCGGCACCCCAGCCCGGGGCCTCCTCTCCTTGGAGTCAGCTGGCTTCCATTTTGCACTTCCCTCATTGGCCGTTGGGTCTGGGGAGGGCCGACGCCTCACTCTAAGAAGGGAAAGACTACCTTATTTCAAAAGTGCTTATTATGATGGTTGGACCAGTTTCCTTATCTGTAAAATGGGGGTCGTAACCCCAATTTTGGGAGTGTGTGTGTTGAGAATGGGAGATAATACATAAAGACCCAGCACGATGCCTCTTGGCATCATTTCTTCAGGCCACTGTGACCCTTGTTGGCATCCCCCCTGTTCCCAGTCCTAGCAGTGCACCTCTGACTGCCTGCCTCTGTCTGGTAGTTTTCCAGGCACGGGCCTCCCTCGTGCAGTGGCCAGACCTTCTCCCGCAGCCACTAGTGGCTTTCTGCAGACACAGGGGATGAAGAAATGATTGGGGCCATCTGCCCTCACAGTTCTCCTTCTGTTTCGTCCTGGAAACAACCCGGAGAACCGGCGAGGTGGAGTGAATTGTCCAGGGTCCCACAGTAAGTGGAGGAGCTGGGACAACTGGAGGCTCCTTCCAGGCTCTTCCAGGGTCAGGAGAGGAGGGAGACTGATCACATCTATGCCTCGGAAACTTGACGTTGGAGAAACCTCCAATCCGAGGCTTCCTCTGGGGTTTCTAAGCCTTGGGGTGGCCTGGGTTCCGTGGGCGGAGCAGCGCCTGGCTGGAGCCATAATTAGAAGTAGGGTTGTAATCTGCAGGACGACGGGGGCACTGCCAGGAGCCCCAGGGGCCCTGCAGGCCCCGAGGTCCTTGCTGCGATGGAAGGGCAGGTGGCTGCAGGAGCAGAGTTTTGGGGCGGAGAGAGGCCGCTGGCAGCCGCACCGCGGAGGACGCATCTCCACTGCTCACATGGGTTTCTTGGCGGACGCCCCTCTGCCATCCCCCCTCATCCCCAGGCGCGTAGGGCAGGGGTGGAGGCCTAACTCGCAACCAGGACGATCGGCCAGCGCCCTGCCCCCATTCTCCAGGCTCCTTCATCTTCTTGGCCCACGCTGGGGGCCCTTCCCAGTCACAAAGGCGTGGAGCCCCAGCCAGCCTTGACCTTCTTCCGCTCCCCATGCTTCTACCTCCCGTAGTGTCCCAGTTCAGGCCAGGCCGGCTGGCATCAGGCACGCGGGGTCTGAGAAGGTGACTGCCACCCTTTAGCTGGGGGACTCAAAGTTATCTAACCTCTCAGTGTCTCAGTCTCACCTGTAAGGCAGAGATACTATTAGGCTAAGTGTCATACACGTTTGTTAATATCACTGTTACCGCTAGGTCTCAGTTTCCTGGGTGGGCTGTCCCTTTTCATTCTTTCAAGGATCTTTTTGAGCACCTGCTGTATGTCAGGTTGGGGACCAGAGGGCATATAGGTGATTAGGATAGGCTTGCTTCCTTCCCTGAGTGGCTCGCTCCTGGGGGGGGAGGGTGTCCAGGGGTGTTCTAAGATGGAAATCATGGCCGACCTCTGTGCAAAGGGGGGGTGCCGGAGACCTGGCCAGGTATGCTCAGTGTGAAGACGGGAGCTTCCCTCTGCCCAGAGGTGGTGAAGTTTCCCAGGGGTGACCGGGGTGAGTCTTGAACAGGGTCAACCAGGGCAGAAGGGGAGGACAGCTGTGCCAGGGGAGAGACCTGCCGGGCAGGAGAGGTGGCAGGTGGGAGAGGGACTGAACTGACAGGCAGGAGGAGGCCGGAGGGAGAGGACAGGGTAGATTTTATCACGCAGGTGTCTGGATGAAACGTTGAAAAGGTTGAAGCAGAGCAATAACGTAGCTCTGCTGGGTTTTAGACACACCCGCCTGGCAGTAGCATGGGGGTGAAGTGAAGGGGGCCATCGTGGAGGTCACTGCCCCAGTCCAGGGTCAGGAAGGAAGTGGGTGAGGTGATGGAGAGAAGTGCAGCGTCAGAGGGCGGCTTCTAGGCTGTCCTTTGGACTTCACAGCTGTGCTTGATAAACAGGAGAGAGCATCATTTCGTGTGTGTCCTGTGACACCCCCCGCCTTAGGTGGCTGGGTCGTGGGGCCCGAGCCCAGCTCGAGGACACTCAGACACATGCACAGCTCGTGTGGCTCTTGAGGAATCCCTCCCAGGACAGCTGCTTTTTCTTTTTCTTTTTTTTTAAACATTTATTTATTTTTGAGAGAAAGAGACGGAGTGCAAGTGGGGGAGGGGCAGAGAGAGAGGGAGACAGAAATTCTGAAGCAGGCTCCAGGCTTCTTTTTCTTTTAAAGACAGAAAAGTTCCAAAGATTGTTGTCAATTTATAGCAACTTTATAGGACAAGAGACATTTTTATTTTAATTTTTTAATGTTTGAGAGAGAGAGAGACAGAGAGACAGAGTGCAAGCAGGGGAGGGGCAGAGATGGGGGGGACAAAGAATCTGAAGCAGGCTGCGAGCTGTCAGCCCGATGCGGGGCTTGAACCCATGAACCGCGAGATCATGACCTGAGCCGAAATCAGACACGTAACCAACTGAGCCACCCAGGCGCCCCGACAAGAGACATTTAAACCACTTTAGAGGACAAGAGAGCTATCTAGCACCAAACTGTATTTTTATACCTTAACATCCCCATTGTGTCCTTTGTGCAGTGACCCGCACATGTGGTTGTGACCAGTGCATATGCTCTGTTTGACCCCATTCCACCAAATTCTCCTTCCTGGCCCTGAGTCCCAGACGGACGCATGTCACCTCTCTGATTAATCCTGGTCTCAGGATTGGCCCTCCCACCAGCCACTATGAACGTTTCCGCAGACTTCCATCCACCCCACACAGCTCACCTGGTACCTGGGTCGAGGTACCTGGGCTGGCTGGTCAACTCCTGGGTCCCAGCAGCCTCTGCAGGGCCCAGCCCCTGAGCCTGGGGGTGGGGGGGGAGGAAGGGTGGAGCCTAAGGGGAACAGTTCTCCCAGGTGATGCTCCACGAGAGTGGCGGGGACGGGGGTGGGGGTGCTTGAGGGAGGAGTCCTGGGCCTTGCCCCTAAGCGGTACACCTGCACTTCACCCTGGGCTGGCCTCCCTCGGGAATGGTGACAGCCCCCAGCATCCCAGCCTGCCTGGGCTCTTTTCTCAGTCCAGTGCCTCTGCTGTGGGCTTCTCAAAGCCCTGACCCTGAGTGGGGAGCACCGGGAGACATCTGCCGCCCTGTCCTGGCCTCTCAGTGGGCGGAGTCAGGAGCCTGTCCAGATGCCCACCCATCTGGGCAGAGACATTTGGGCTTGTGGGGCCATCCGCCAGTCTGGTTGTCAGTTTCTCCTATCTGTGCCCTCCCCCGCCCTCCCCTCCTCTGATATGGTTTGCCCAAGGCCTCAGGGTGCCTGTTTCGCCACGTCTCCAACAACGGTATTATCTTAAATCTGTTCCTGCCGCTTTGGGAGATGCGGATGTGTAATACGTAATAATATTTCAAACTTGCTTACATTTTCATTTTTGATCACTAATAAGAGTTTGCATTTGCCCCATGTGGCTATTTCTTCTTCTTCTTTTTGAAGTTTGTTTATTCGCAGAGAGTGTGTGAGTGAGGGAGGGGCAGAGAGAGAGGGAGAGAGAGAGAATCCTAGGCAGGCTCCGCACTGTCAGCGCAGAGCCCAACGCAAGGCTCGAACTCACGAACCCTTGAGATCATGACCTGAGCCAAAATCAGACGTCGGACACTTAGCCGACTGAGCCACCCAGGCATCCCCTCATGTTGCTGTCTCTTCTTCGTATTTCCTTCTGCATAAAGTGTTGTCTCCATCTCTTCTGAGCTAGGTCTAATCAGGAGGAACTTAGGTTTTGATCTTTATTTTTTTTAATTGGTTCTTTATATTTTTTCAAAACTATTTGTCACTTTTTATTCTAGCTCCATTGCCTTCCTTCTTATATTTGTTCATCACATTCTATCACTTGAAAATATTCCTACATTTTGAATATTTCTTTTTTCAATTGTATCTTCCTTATTTCTAATCATAATGATCATTTTCTTAGTAGTGTAGGGGCTAAGGGCAGGCTGCCCCAAGATGGGCTACTTTGGCATGAAGATTATTTTGAGTTCAAAAGCAATCAAAACCCAGCAGATTCAGGAAAAGCTCTTTACCTCCCCCTCAAGTGCCTAAAAAGAGTTTAGATGGAGGACCTGCTCTATGTATCGTCATAGGTCATTACATGACATGAACTGGGTATGGGAGACAGTTTGGTCAGAGTCCTTCATGTCCCAGTGTTTACCAAGCAAACATTTACTCTTTTTCATCTTCCTGTGAATTTCATTCCTTCCCTCTGAAGTCCCAGACCCCTACTGCCTTTCCTCAATTCAGAATGCTGTGTATACCTCGTTTTGCCTGACTGTCTTTGGAATTTCCCTGTCTATGTGGATTCCCCGTAAGTACGAAATGAAATGTGATCGTTCTCTTTTGATCCTGGATCCAATCAGGGATCACATACTGCCTCTGGTTTGGCCTATGCCTCTTTCATCTCCTTGAAATGAGAACTCTCTCTGTTTGTTTTTGTTGTTATTTTTTGTTTTGGAGGGTTGTTTTTTTTTTTTTTTTTTTTTTTGCTTTTGTAACATTGACATTTTCTTTCACGTCCAGGCCAGCTGCCCCATAATCTGGATACGTCTGATTGTTTCCTTGCATTTTTGTCAAGGAGAGGCGACGGCATGGACTTCTCAGAGCATCACATAAGGGACATCAGTTTGTCCCTTTATTGGTGATGCTGAGTTTAATCACTTGGTTAAGGCCCTGCCTGCCTGATCCCTTCAATATAATGTACCTTTTCCCCTTTATAATTAATAAGCAAGCTGGGGGGTGGTGCTTTGAGACAGGGTAAATATTTGGTTCCCCAACAGCTTTTCACACGATGGCTTCATCACCCACAGATGCTCCTTGCCTGCATAAATTACATAGCTGGTTGCAAAATGGCGACTCTTTTTTTTCCCAATTCTGTCATTCCTTCTCGAGATGGAGCGTTGTTCCGTAAAGATCTTTTCTTCACCCCCTTTTCCGAGTATCACTGTGGACTCATGGATTCTTTTCTTTCCAGTGTGTTATAATCCTTTGCCATCATTCTTATTTTTGATGCTCAGAGATATCTCTGTTATGTTTCTAATGCAGCATAAAATGTTGGTCAGTTGGCATAAAACATTTTAAAATGGAGACATTGACCATCATTACCTTTCAAAAACGCTCTCTGATAGTCTTCATTGTAGATTTTTAAAGTGGGTGACATATTTTCAAGGTCTTTATTTGGCATTGCTTTAAATGTATTAAATTAGCCATCTTTACTGTATGTTTAGTTTTGCCAATAGAAAAAAAATATTAACATGGAAAATAAATGTCTTACAATTAGGCTAAATTAATGTTTAATATTTAATGTGCCTCGTTATTACTGAGAATGAAATACATTTTCTCCATTGATTTTTTTTCTAACTGCATGTCGCTAGCATATAGAATGCAATTGATTTTTGTAAATGTATCTCATAACTCACTATTGGTATATGTGGTAAATGAGTATTGGTATGTACTCATTTATTACTTCTGGTAATTTTCTGGTTGGTTTCTTTGGATTTTCTAGGTAAGCCATCATGTCCTGTTCAGAAAGTAATAATTTTATTATGTCTCCCTTTCCTATATTTATGAGTCCAATTACCTTTCCTCCTTAGATGGGAGGCCTGGCATTTCTAGAACTAGGTGGAACGGGGGTGGGCCCGGGACATTGCTCTAACTTAGGAGGGCTTGGGAGTGAGGCATGCTGGGATGTTGACCGTGCGGCCCAGCCCCAAGCTCAGGAAGACAGGCTGGGCTGCAGTCGGCCTGGTGGTCTCACAGACAGGGTCCCAAAGACAGCTTCACTCAGCCTGCTGTTGCTGTGGGCGGGGGTCTAACTTAGAGGGAAGGGGCTGGCAAGAGGCAGTCTGGTATCTAGGTTGTGGGTCAGTGCGGGACTCCAGCCTTGAAAGGCCGGGAAACCCAGGCAGAAGCAGCGCAGGAGGCGACGGACAGGCTGAAACTAACTTGCTGCCCACAGACCCCAAAGAGCTGGTCTTCGGCAGCCGGAAGCAGCGGGGGCGTGGGGTGGGGTGGGGCTGAGATTGTTCCCTGCACCCTGCTCTGGTCTTGGACTCATTGGTGGTGCCAGTGACTATAAGGGTCGGTGGGGCTTGGCAGGGGCAAGACCCCACTATCCTTTTCTTATTATTCTTTTATATTTTTGAGAGAGCGAGAGAGCGCACGCGGGGCTCAAACCCACGAACTGTGAGATCATGGCCTGAACCAAAGTCGGACGCTTAACCGACTAAGCTACCCAGGCGCCCCCTTATTGCTCTTTTAAATGGGCTGACTGTCCCATCACTGCCATTAAGTAGGATGTAGGCACCTGGGTTTAGGTTTATAATCATTAGCAGGTTAATAAAGACCACCCCCTCCCAGTCCCATTTTCCTTGCTCTATGAAAGGTGTTCATGATGTTTGCTGTTTTCCCCGTTGATGCAAAGACTATGCCTGGAAGGGGGAATCAGACTGGCTGGGCCTGATCAGGTGCCCATCCCCAGAGGCCAGCCCCAAACTATCTGGAGCGGGAGGGGTGTAGTTCCCCCAAAGGAAAGCCAGGGTGCGCCTACCAGGTGAGCGGCAGGTGACGCTGGACAGAGACAGGCAGCAGACTGCAGGGCCACCCAGCCTCTTCGTCCACCAGGGCTCACCATCCTCAGCCCACTAGAGAGGAGTGTTTACTTCCGAGTTTCCCAGGCAAACGGGCCCTAAGGACAGCAGCTGGGTTCGTGCACTGCTCTGCCCCCAGCACCTCGTCTGGCTGGGGCACCGACCAAGGGCACAGGAAGTGTTACTTAAACATCTGAGTCAGGTGAATAAACGAAGTGCAGGGGGACCAGCCCAGAACCCAGGCACCCGGGCTCCTACTGAGCTCCACCCTGAAGTTGCATGATCGGTACGCAAATCCCTCTCTACCTCTGTCTGATAAAGGTTTGGGGGCTGAGGGCCTTGTGGTCGAGGACCCAGGCTCTGGGGCTGGATAGATCAGAGATCAACTCTCGGTGACCTGGGCTGAGTCTCTGTCCATCTTTGAGCTTCACCTGTGAAACGATGATGCTGTTCTCGACAGCGGAATTAGAGAATGAGGTGAAGTTCTTAGCACGGTGTCTGGTGCACCCTAAGCCCTTTATACGGGGGAGGTATTTTCATGGACTCTCTGTAGCCATGGGGACATTTAGAAGAGGAAGTGTGGCACTGGGGATAGCCTGCTGCCACCCCCCGCCCCCAGCCCCCGTGTGTGTGGCCTGAGGTTGTCAATGATGATGATGATGATGGAGGACACGTGAGCACAGCTCTGTGACAGGCACTGTGCCTGCGACCGCAGATACAAGAGGGGACTGGAAAGATGGTACCACACGGCAGGAAGGAGCGCGGGCTCTTGAAGTTTGAATTCTGGTTCCATCACTTCCTAGCAAGTCCTTACTCTCTGTGCCTCGGCGTCCTCATCTGTAAAATGGGTACCGTAATAGAAGCTCCTCCCTCTGCTTGCGAAGTGTAGATGAGCTACTGCGTGCATGCCCAGCTCATAGTCACTCCTCGTAAGTGTCCCCTGTCATTGAATCGTTGTCATCATTTTTATTACCGTTACTCCAGTAAGCTCTCAGCCTAGCGAGCAGCCAGCCAGGAGAGGTTGTGGCTGCAGTGAGCTGAGCCTGTCCGGGCTTTGCTGCTACCCCCACTTCCACAGCTGCTGGAATATTCCCCTGACAGCCACCTAACCTCCCTCCTGCCTGCCTCAGGGGGCCGGGGCCAGGCTTGAAGCCCAAAGCCTCCAGGCCCACTGTCCCTGGCTGTGTGAGGTCACCAGCCACTCAATCAGGATTCTCCTCCTGGGCCTCGTAACCAGGCTCTACGGGGAGGCCTTTGCAAATGCAGGTGCCAGGGTCCCCGCTGGCCACCAGACTCCACAGACCAGTGCTGGGATGACCAGGTTGGGAACGTCCCCCGGGCCTCCACCCAGAGGCCATGCAGGCTCCGGCTGAGAATGCCGGGAGATCTCCTCCCAGTCCCTGCTGCTCCTGAGCCTGTTTCCTGGTCTAGAAAAAGAGGCCAGGGACTCTCCTTCAAGCGCCGGCGTGAGGGTAAGGAGGTGCCGCAGTCCTACTTCCTCAAGGGCTCCCAGAACGGTGCCGGGAACCCTCTCCAATTGCCCCCCCCCCCAGCCCAGGGCTCCAATCCACTTAGGCTGGGGGAGAAGTGTACACTATGAACAAGGGTACAAATCATGTATGAGCCCTCCCGCCTCTGCTCTTTACGGCTGTGCTGCCTGGAAAAGAGATTTGCCTCTGCAGGGAGCCCCTCAAGGCAGTGGATTCAACCTGCTGGCCCTAAGATCTCTTCCCAGTGCTCTGCTTGGGGCCAGCCCCTGGGAGTGCAGGGCCCCCTTCAGGGGAGAAGGGGTGTGCAGAAGGGAGGAAGTGGGGGGCAAGAAAGCCCAGACGTGCCAGCCCCTCGTGCCCATCATCCCCCCACCACTCCGGGTTGAGCTTCTCCTCCACCCTGGAAGCTGATTGGTTCCAGCAGGCATCTCCCCTCCCCGGGTGGGTGCAGGCAGCACTAGGGCTGCACCCCGAGAACCGCCTAGCCATGGGGAATAAGGCGAGTGCACTGAGGTCTCTTCGTTCTCTGGGGGTGCCCACAGGCATCGCCAGCCTTCCTCTCTCCCACATTCCACTTGGCTGGGGAAACGTCCCATTTAACATCCCATGCAAAACAAGCTGACGGTGGCAGTGCCCGAGGCAGGGGTCCCACCCTGAGTCCGAAGAATCCCGGTCCTGCAAGGACCAGGGTGTGTGGTCAAGCAAGTTTGGAAAGGCACCTGCTTACCCCTCCCCTTAGTCCAGCAGAGGCTCCAGTGAAAAGTTTTGACATGCCCCCAGCGTGTCTCCAACTTCCCGACCTCAGAACCCTCTGCTCGTGGGACACCTCGATGCTCTCTGAGAAGTGCCTTCCTGGGGACCTTGGCCAAAGGCGCCGCCTCTCGAGGGTGAGCCTGGGGCCCTATCTCCCATCCTGCCCACCTCACCGGGACAAGGGATGAGAAGGGCTGGGCCACGTTAGTCTCTTCTGTCCCCACTGGCACCACGGCCAGACCACAGTTGGTCCTCTCGATAAGAGAGATGGGGTGACGTGCTCACGCTTTCACAGCTCTGAGCTCATGGCGTCTGGATATGGATGTGAGTCTGACCCAAAACGCCTTAACTGTCACCTCTGAGGTCTTTGTGGGGTTTCTGCTAGGGAACCTACCGGGAGGCAGGACATCGCCCTCCCCCGCGGCCACCAGGGGCATCCGCCTGACCTCTGCCAGCAAGAGGGAGGGAGCGTGGTTCACACAGGGGAACTGGGGCTGGCGGGCACCGGTACCAAAGGCCTGCTCTGCCCAGCGCGCTCAAATCCATAATCTCCTTCGGTCCCCAGAGGGACAGTATGAAGCAGGTATCTTGCCCGCCCCATTTCACAGACCGAAACACTGAGGTTCCCAGAGTTTGGGGGCTGCCCGGGATCTCATGGTAGGTTTGCGGTGATGCTTGCTTCTCTCCTTCATTTAGAAATTCTCTGACGAGGTTTCCACAACTACTGATCCTTCTTGTTCGCCACCTTCTGTTGCGTTGACAGCAGCAACATTGGAATTTATGGCTGGAGCCACCATATTTTGCTTTGTTTCAAGTAGCTAAGCCCCAGCCCACAGAATGGCTGGTGAGATGCTCGGATTAACTCCACTTTTTGGGTAACGGAGGGCTGGCGGCTTCAGTTTGAGTTTAGTTGACGGGTCAGAGTCTGGGGGAGGGCAGCCTGGGGCTGAGGCCCGGCGGCGTGGTGGGGGGATGATTGGAACCAGGAGCTGGGGCAGTTGGGAAGGGCAGCAGGGTGGGATGGATGGGAGATGCAGGGCCTAGGGACCACAGTCTGGGAGAGAGCCCTGGTGAGGGGTGGTGTTCCCAACTCCAGCAGGCCCACACTCCCCTTCGATGAGCAAACATTCCCATTTGATATTAAATAATGGGCCCCAAACCAACCAGAGCCTTCGAGGGCGGGCAGCACCTATCAGGACTGTGAGGATCAAAGTGGCCACCCCAAGGCCTGATGCTGAGGTCGGGGCCCCTGGTGGATGCAAGAGGAACCCCCTCCCAGTGCTTTGAGCACCGTGCCTCCCCCGAACCGCAAAGCAGTGCCTCAGGACAGGTGCCCCTCCCCTTGCAGGGTGAGCTCCCTGCCAGGAAACCTCCACCAAGGGTGGCCACAGCATTGGCCTCCCCCACACACACCTGCATTAGGGAGGGTTGGCCCACCTATCAATTTTTCTTCCTACCCTGGCTCCCCAGGGCTCCAAGTGGTATGCACAAATTGGATTCCCTCTTGGACCCCTGCTTCAGAATCCTGGAAGGGTCCTTAGAGGTCACCTAGAACATCACTATTCCAGAGTGACTCCAAGGGCCAGCAGCTGGTTAGAAACACAGGCCCCGCCCCACCCCTAAAAGATCCCAATCTGCATCTCATTAAGATGCCCCGATGCTTCACCGCCCCGAAGCTTTAGGAGGTGCTTGGTCAGGCCCGGGGACCTGGGGAAAACGGGACTGCGTTTCTTCTTCCTTTTCTTCACAGCACTGCTGGTACCTGGACCTGGCCACGCGCCTGGGCACTGGGGCCCTGGGCTGACTGGGCTACCGAGAGAGGGTGCCCCTGGGGGTCTTCAGCCGGACCGTCTCTGAGTCCTGGTCCCTGGAGCCCTCAAGCCACACCCTTCCTGTGCTCAGCCAGGTGGCTGCCCCCATGCCCCGTGCAAGACCACCTCCTTATATCTGCCACCCTGGGGAGGAGTCAGAGCTGCCACCGTCATCCTTAGAGAGAAGTTGACATCATTGCCTAGAACGAATGGAGGGGAACTTTTACTTGGCAGCCACCAGGCCTGGCCAGGGAAGCACCTGTGTCTGAGAGCCCCAGGGACCTGGATGGGTGGTTGTCCCGGGACCCCCTTACCCTGCACTGCCCCTCCTCCTGGGTGTCTGCCCAGGAACAGTCCCCAGTGTCCACTCAGCTTTACCTCCCTCCCTGTGGCTCAAATCAAGCCGGCCCCACCACCAGCCTATAAGCTCTTCCCAGGCCCCTCTCTTCCTTCCCCCACTTAGCCCTGGGTCCCCACAGCTGCCTCCTCTCTGCCTCCACGTCCTCGCCACCAGTCTCGCATCTCCCTCCACCGCGCACTGTGAGCTTGGGCAACTTCCCAGACAGGCTTCCTGGGGTCCCTCCTGAAACCCCCACCCACAAGAGGGGAAAGCCCTCTAGGTCCCCTCCCTGTTGGGCCCCCACATCTATCGCCCCCTGCCCTCCCACTACATGGAGCAGCACACCCCAAACCCTTCGGGGTCCTCCAGAGCCTGGCCTTGCCTGCTCTGTCCCTCCCATTTGCCTTCGCTCACGCTAGCCCCCCATCCGCATGCCCCCACTGCCGTGTTCGTGCTATGGTCCCACAGAGTCCTGTACAACTACCACCCCATTCAAGGGCTGCCTAGCGTCCCCCCAACACTCTCTGGGCTCCCTCCCACCGAGGGTTTGGGTAGCACCTGCTGGAGGTGCGTTCATTCCTGGAGGGTTGTATTATGGTAGATTCTGTCTTCTCTACTCCCACCATCCTGGGAGTCTTTTTTTTTTTTTTAAAGAATAAAGAGAGCTTTACTATTTTTTCCCCCACTGATTTAAACATGATCCAACCCATTTTTTTTTAAATGTTCCCACTTAGAAAAGGTGGAAAGAAGAGGGAAAAGGATCGGCCATGCTGGCACACGGAGGTAACCTGTGTCCACAGCGTGGTGGCCGGCCTCCAGGCCGAGGCTGCCTATGAAAGCACTCATTTTACTCAGAGTTCGCTCTTTGTCAGGTTCCAGGCACGTCTCCACGTCTTTCCCTTTAAATCCTAACTCTCCACGAGGCAGAGGCTATTGATCAGAGAAGCTGAATACAGTTACCCTTGGTCACACAGCTGGTAAAAGGAGGACGTGGGGTTTGAACCCAGCTCTGTCCCCTTCCAGAGTCGCGAGTGACGTCATGCGGCCCCTGAGCATGTGAGCAGTGACGGTCATCTACACCCCTTTCTGCTGTTCCCTAGGCCATTTTTGCTTCACTCAAAAGTACAGCAAGACATCTGGCCCCTCCCTGAGAGCTTCCTGGGAAGAGCCTGTCTCCCTGCAGGACGGGGTCTGAGGAAAAATATTTGCAGAAGGAGTGGCCAGATGGAGGGATAGATGGATAGGTCAGTCTACCTCACAGACCACCCAGGCTTCTGTCCCTTTCATTCCTATTCACACATCACACAAAGCCGTCTTGGGTGGCCTGAGGGGTTCTGGTCAGCAGCAGTGCAAGCCGTGAATGCCAGGCCTACGTGGTGACACTGGGACATGCTGGGGGGCTCTCAGTAAGGAAGGCATTTCCAGCCCAGGAGGTGATGGCCTGGGAACCATGTGACTGGCCCCTCCTGTCGCCTGGGCGCCCTGGCCAGAGATGCTCCCGTGTGCATCCGTTGCGCACTGAGCACCTTCGCTCTCAAAGCCACCCTCCCACTCCCACCATTTACACCTGCAGCCCCTTAAGGAGGGGGCCCCCCAGCTCTGAGTCCAGGAACCAGTGCAAAATGGCTTGATGTGTTCTTTCTCATCACGCGCTAGCTCCAGGGGTGTTTCCTTCTGGGGCTCAGAGGCATCATACAGGACTTGGCCACCTAATAGTCAGCTTCCCCCACGTAATCCCAAACGGTGTCTGCACTCCGGGAGGGCAAGGAGGGCCTGGAGCACTCCCTGAGCATCGATCCCCATCCACACCTTATCATCAGAGAAAGCCCCTCCCAGAAGCGCCTTGGAGATGTTTTCTCGTGTCTCACTGGCCAGAAATGTATAGCACGCTTTTGCCTAAGCCAATCACTGGCAAGGGGATGAGCCACCTGACTGACCTGGCCCAATCAGGGCTCATGCTCTGGGGTTGCGGCGCCCCTGAGGCACCTAGTCAAACAGGAGGTGGGCGACTCGGCCGCATCTGGGCTGCCCAGCACAGAAGGAGGAGAAGGGAGGGGCAGCGTGGCGGCAAACAACGGGATCTGCTTTGTTCCTTGTCACTTTTTCTTGACTTTATAGCAGAGAGGAAGTAAAGGCTCCGAGAAGTTGAGTAATTCACCAGGGCCACACACTCCAGGGTCCCCGAACCATTTATTTCCCTGGTCCTCGGTGCAGCCGGCTTGGCAGGAGACTTGCCTCCCAGCCCTTTAACGCCCATCTACTGCTCTATCTGGTTTTCTTCTCTCCCTCCCTGCCAACCCCAAGCCCGCCCAGAGGGGTCTGGGGGAAACATTACAGTCATACAGCCTCCAGAGCTGGAAGAGACCTGCCATGTTAATGTCATTTAATGCCTTCATCTTCCAGTTGCGGAACTGAGGCGCAGAGGGGGGAGGAGCTCCCCAGGACCACCCCAGAGCCGGGACTGGACTGAGGGCTGGGGGAGCACAGCATCCCTGAGACTCACAAAGGAGCTTGGAGCCCACCCTGCTTTATCACCCCAATCCCTGAGGCAGGACAGCCCCTGCAGCCGCCCTGACAGCTGGGAGGCTCATTCTCACGTTTCTCTCTATGCACCTTTTGCACGGAACACTTGCTAGCACTCTACACTCCACAGTGTCCTTTTTTCCACCATAGTCTCATTTGATGGTCGCAGGAGTCCTGTGAGCTGGCCTGGAGTGCGTTATCATGTGGAATCCGAGGCCCAGAGAGGTAGCATGTGTTACGCAAGGTCACTGCACGAGTGCTTCTGAAGGCCAGGCAAAGCCGACTTCATTGGCACGCCATGCAGTCACACGGTGTTTGAAGCTCTGTGGTCACCATCTCGGAAATTCAGAATAATTTTGGAGCACAATTTTCCTTTTTTGCCCTGGGTGCCACAAATGATGAAGCTCGCCCCCAGCCCCGGCTCCTGAGTCCTTCCCACGCACCTGTGGCCAATCTGAACGGTGCCACGGGACTGCTCCTCACAGATCACGGGTGGCCTGGGGTGAAGGGACTGGCAGGACCCACTTTGGAACCCCTTCCTCCTGTCTGTCTCCAGCTGGTTCTGCAGGAGCTCTGGCCTGACTTCCCTCCCTTCTCCACCAGAGTGTTAATGGAGAGGGCCAGCCGCTGCCTTCCCCTCCACCTCTGTGCCCTTTGTCCGTCGGGGGTGGGGGTGGAGGTTCCAGAATACAGGGCTACATTGTGCACCCTGACGTCAGGCAGCTGGGCTGCTTGGGGAAGTGGATAAACAAGCAGCTCAGAGCACGTTGCCCTGAGGCCCTGAGGCCCCGGTGGGGAGGGTGAATGGGGGGGGGGGGAGGGCATGGGGAGGGCAGGAGCCCCCTCGGGTGGCAGAGGGAGTGCCGTGGGTGCCACTGGGGAGTTGGATTCCACCCTCACCTGCTGTGGCCACTGGATCCGCTCTCCCACAGCACTCCTGGGAGGACTGGGAGAAGTGAGACAGTGAAGTGCTCAAAATAGCCCCTGACACCTCGCCAGTGCTCAGCTGTGAGCCCTACTTGCTACCTGCTCCCTTTACTGCCTTCACACCTGCCACCCCGACCTCAGGACCAGGTGCAGCCGCCTCTGTGTGGCTTCCAGAAGCTGTCCCTTCTCTCTCTGGCCTCCCGGCTTGATGACACGTCCCCTTCCTACATGCCCTCCCCTCCTTGCCTCCGGCCACCCCAAACCACAGGCCTCATCTGGGATCCCTCTCTCCCTCTCCTGCCTCCCCAGCCTGCCATGCCCTTCCCCACGATCCCCCTTCCAGCAGAAGACTGTCCAGGCAATCCGGGATTCATGATGCTCCCATTCCATGTTCCATACCCCAGTGTCCCACAGGCGTCCCTGTGCCCTAGCTTACGGCCTTTGGGCCAGCCACCCTGAGCAGGGCTCCCGGCCCCAGCACCTGCCTCAGCCCTCCAGGCGGACCCCTCCCCAGAATCGCTTGGAAGGCAATCTAGGCTTAAGCTGTGGTGGTCTGGGGCAAAGCGGGACAGCACAGCTCCCACCAGCACTGAGCGGTGCCCTTCTGGAAAGCACTTCCTGGCCTGCTGAAGGGAGCCCCCAGGAACTGTGTCTTGCCTCTATCCTTGTAGGGCCCCCCTGTCTCTATGACCCCCCCCTTCTTTTAAAAAAAGTAGTTATTTTTTAAAATATTTTGTGAGAGAGAGAGTGTGAGTGTGGAAGAGGCAGTGAGAGAGGAAGAGAGAGAATCCCAAGCAGGCTCCGCCGGGCTGTCAGTGCAGAGCCCAACTCAGGGCTCAGTCTAACGAACCCGCGAGATCGTGACCTGAGCCCGTATCAAGAGCCGGATGCTCAACCCACTGAGCCACCTAGGCGCCCACTCCCTCCTTTCTTTACCTGCCTGTCTTCCATTGCAGCTGCTTTTTTATACTAGGGAGTTTCAGCCCGGCCCTACCCCAGACCGGTCCAGAACTCTCTTTGCAGGTATAGAAATCTTCAGGAGCCCAGCCCAGCTTTGTTTCTGCCCAGGGTAGCAGGACCTCACACTCCGATGCCCACAGGGCCGGGAAAGGGAGCTGCCTGGGTGGGGCAAGTAGGACAGGGGTGCAGAACTTGGGGCCTCGGAGGTTACCATGGTGAACTGGGGAGCAGATCACCTGTCCGTCTAAAACACTGCAGTGGGGCAATATAGGCCCCGGGGCGGGGGGGGGGGTGCCAAATCCGATTTTCCAAGAAACATCAGATATCCCAGATTGTGTGGTGTCCTTGAGTGAAAACTTTTAAAATTTTCCATACAGTAAAAATTAACTTTTTTAAGCCTATGCATAGATTCCGATAAGCACCACACATCGGGGTCCAGAACAGCTCACCCCCCACACTCTCTCAGGCTGCCTCTGTATTCACACGCTTTCCCCCCTTGCCCCTGGTAACCACTGATCTGGTCTCTGTGTTATAACTTTTCCTTTTCCAGTGGAATCTTAGCCGGTAGCCTTTTGAGACTGGCTTTGTTTTTACTCAGCATCATGTGTTTGAAATCTATCCATGTGGACATATCCGCAGTTCTTTCTACGACGGAACAGTTTGCTTATCCATTCACCTGCCAGAGGCCATTTGGATGTTTCCAGTTTGGGGCAATTCTGTATGATGCTGTCCTAGACATTTATGTACAGTTTCTCTGTGTGCAGAAGTGCCTTCATTTCTCCAGGATGAGGAAGTTCTTTTCCGATTTGCTGGGTGTTTTTTATCATGAATGGATGTGAATTTTGTCAGTTGCTTTGTATCTATTGAAATGATTTTTACATGGTTTTTTTTTTCTTTTTTCTTTTTTTTCCTTGAAGTATAGGTGACACACAATGTAACATTGGTTTCCGGTGCACGACATATTTATTCCACAAATGTAGACATGCTGTGCCCACCACAAGTGTAGCTACCATTTATCAGCATACAGTGCTATTCCAGTAACATTGAGTATGTTCCCTGCGCTGTACCTTCCATCCCCGTGACTTATTCATTCCATAGCTGGAAGCCTGTACCCCATTTTGCCCACACCCCTACCCCCATCCCTCTAGAGGGAAACTATTAGTTTGTTCTCTGTATTTTTGGTCTGTTTCTGCTTTTTGTTTGCTTGCTTTGTGTTTTAGATTCGTCATATAAGTGAAATCATATAGCCTTTGTCTTTCTCTGTCTGACTTATTTCACTTAGCGTAATACCCTCTAGGTCCATCCATGTTGTCATAAATGGTAAGATCTCTTTTTTATGGCTGAGTAATATTCCATATATATATATATACCACATCTTCTTTATCCATTCATCTATCAATGGACACGTTACTTCCATATATTGGCTACTGTAAACAACGATTCAATAAATATAGGGGTGCATATATCTTTTCAAATTAGTGTTTTCATTTTCTTTGGGTGAATACTCAGTAGTGGAATTACTGGATCACATGATAATTCTATTTTTAATGTTTTGAGGAATCTCCATGCTGTTTTCCACAGTGGTTGCACCAACTACATTCACACCAACAGTACACCAGGGTTCATTTTTCTCCACATCTTCCCCAGCACTTGTTATTTCCTGTCTTTTTTATTTTAGTCATTCTTACAGGTGTGAGGTGGTATCTCCTTGTGAGTTTGATTTGCATTTTCCTGATGATGAGTGATGTTGAGCATCTTTTCATGTGTCTGTTGTATATCTGTCTTCTTTGGGAAAATCACTATGCAGGTCCTCTGCCCATTTTAATTGGATTGTTTGATTTTTAGGTGTTGATTTGTATAAGTTCTTTATATATTTTGGATATTAACCCCTTATCAGATATATCATTTGCAAATACCTTCTCCCATTGAGTAGGTTGCCTTTTTGTTTTGTCGATGGTTTCCCTTGCTGAACAGAAGCTTTTTATTTTGATGTAGGCCCAATAGTTTTTTGCTTTTGTTTCTCTTGCCTCAGGAGACATATCTTGAAAAACATTGCTACATTTGATGTCAGAGAGATTATAGCTTATGTTTTCCTCAAGGAGTTTTATGGCTTCAGGTCTCACATTTAGGTGTTTAATCCATTTGGAGTTTATTTTTGTGTTTGGTGGAAGAAAGTGGGCCAGTTTCATTATTTGGCATGTAGCTGTCCCATTTTCCCAACATTTACGAAGAGGCTTTCTTTTCCCCGTTGCATAGTCTTGCCTCCTTTGTCATAGGTTAATTGCCCACATAAGCATGGGTTTATTTCTGGGCTCTCTCTTCCAGTCCATTGGCCTATGGGTCTCTTGTGCCAAAGCCCTACTGTTTTGAACCCTAGTTTTGTGGTATATCTTGAGATTTGGGACTGTGATACGTCCAGCTTTGTTCTTCTTTCTCAAACTTGCTTGGGCTCTTTGCGGTCTTTTATGATGCCATATAAATTTTAGTGTTATTCATTCTAGTTCTGTGAAAAATGCTATTGGTATTTGGATAGGGAGTGCATAGAATCTGTAGGTTGCTTTGGGGAGTATAGACATTTTACCAATATTAATTCTTCTAATCGGTGAGCATGGAATATCTTTCCATTTGTGTCATCTTCAAGATCTTTCTTTTTTTTTTTTTAAGTTTATTTATTTGAGGCAAGACAGACACACCACGAGCCAGGAGGGGAAGTGGGGGGATTCCCAAGCAGCCTCCACACATGGTCAGGGCAGAGCCTGATGCGGAACTCGAACTCAAGAACCGTGAGATCATGGCCTGAGCCGAAATCAAGAGTCGGATGCTTAACCGACTGAACCACCCAGTGCCCCATCTTCAATATCTTTCATCAGTGTTTTATAGTTTTCAGAGTTCAGGTCTTTCACCTTCTTGGTCTTTTCCTAGGTATTTTATTCTTTTGGGTGCAATAGTAAACGGAATGATTTCTTAATTTCTCTTTCTGCTGCTTCATTATTAGTGTATAGAAATGCAACTGATTTCTAGGTATTAATTTTGTAGCCTCAGCCTTACTGAATTCATTTGTGAGTTCTGACAGGTTGTGTGTGTAGTCTTTAGGGTTTTTTATGTATAGTATCATGTCATATGCAAATAGTGACAGTTTAACTTCTTTACCAATATGATGCCTTTTATTCTTTTTCTTGGCCGACTGCTATGGCTAGGACTTCCAGTACTATGTTGAATAAAAGTGGTGAGAGTGGATATCCTTGTCTTGTTCCTGATCTTAGAGGAAAAGCTCTCACTTTTCACCATTGAGTGTGTTGTTAGCTGTGGGTTTTCTCAGTATATGCCCTTTATTATGTTGAAGTGTATTCCCTCTAAACTGTGGGGGTTTTTTTTCTTTAGTCATCTCAAGATAACATCAATGGGTTTTCAAATGTTGTACCAGCCTCAGTGGCTAAATCCCACATGGCCATGGCTGTGTTATATTATTCATAAATATGCACATATACATATATGTATATATATTTACATATACATACACATATATATGTTTCTTGTCTAATATTTGGTTTAAGATCATTGCATCTATGCTCATGAGGAATATTGTTCGGTAGTGTTCTTTTCTTATCCAGGTATCCCCATTATTCAAAGGTTCACATTACACCACTTCACTTTTACAAAAGACCTACATTAGGGGCGCGTGCGTGGCTCAATCAGTTAAGCGTCTAACTCTTGATTTCGGCTCAGGTCATGATCTCACGGTTCATGAGTTCAAGCCCCCAGTCAGGCTCTGTGCTGACAGTGCAGAGCCTGCTTGGGATTCTCTCTCCCTCTCTCTGCCCTTCCCCTGCCCATTTTCTCTCTTTCTCTCTCTCTCAAAATAAATAAATAAAATTTAAAAAGAAAGACCTACATTAGTACCTGTTTTCGCTAACTGAAAGAAACCCAGAGAGGATTTCCACTTATCAGAGAAAAGGCAAAAAGCAAAAATCACATTCAGCATGTTTCATAGCGCCCCGCCAAGCTGCTAGAACTTTGAACTGTGTCCTTGAGCACCCACGCTTTATCTTGATTTATTTTATGCATTCGTTAGAAGATGTGTCCTAAGGTATCAGAAAAGCCTAAGAGAGATTATAGTTTAGGTCTGGGAATGCTCAAAAAAATTTCCTTATCAATTAAAGGGAATCGCTGCTTCTTATAGCCTTTCAGCTAGTCATAGGAATGCTCTACTTTTGGATGGGGGGGGTACTTGTACTGCTCTTGTTGCTTTGAGTATCAGGGTGATGCTGGCCTCATTAAATGAGTTGAGAAGGGCTCCCTCCTCTTCTATTTTCTGGAAGAGATTTGTGGAATTTATGTATATCTTTCTTAAATGTTTGGTGAAATTATTTGGGCTTGAAGCTTTCTTTTGGGGGGGGAAGATTTAAACTATGATATTCCTTTCTTACAGAGTTATGGCATTACTCATATCATCTCTTTCTTCTTATGCAAATTTTGATAGTTTGTGTCTTTCAAAGCATTGAGCCATTTCGTCTAAGTTGTAGAAATTATGTGTACAGCAATGTTCATGGGGGTCCCTGAACCTTTTTAAAAGAGCTTCTTTTCTTTTTTTAAAGTTTATTTTTATGTATTTTGAGAGAGAGATAGAAAGCAAGCAGGGGAGGGGCAGAGAGAAAGGGAGACAGAACCCCAAGCAGGCTGCACCATGTCAGCGCAGGGCCCGATTCGGGGCTCGAACTCACGAACAGTGAGATCATGACCTGAGCCGAAATCAAGAGATGACCGCTTAGCCACTGAAATCAAGAGTCAGATGCTTAACCAACTGAGCCACCCACGCGTCCCAAAAAAGACCTTCTTTTAAAGCAGTTTCAAGTTTACAGCAACATTGAGACCAAGGCACAAGATTTCTCGTACTCCCTGCCCCCGCACATGTGTGGCCTCTCCCATTATCAAGTTCACTCACTAGAATGGTAATTTTTTTTAAACCAAGGATGAACCTACACTGATACGTTATAATCACCCAATGTTCATAGTTTACATTAGGCTTCACTCTTGGTGTCATACATTCTACGGATTTGCACAAATACATGATAACTTATGTCCCTCATTGTAATATTACACGAAGTATTTCTCTTCCCTAAAAGTCCTCCCTACATATTAACCTTTTAAGTCTGTAAGACTAGTGATATCTGCTTTCTTTTCCGATGTTTGTGATCTGTATCTTCTCTCCCTCATTTTGTCAGTTTGGCTAGAGATACATCAATTTAATCTTTTGAAAGAACCAGATTTGGGTTTCATTGATTTTCTCTGCTGTTTTAATGTTCTCAGTTTTTAAATTTCTGCTCTTCATAATTTCTTTCCTTCTCCTTGCTTTGGGTTTGAATTTCATGTTGTATTTTTATTTTGTTTGGGGTCAAACATTTTTAACTTCCTTTGAGACTTCCTCTTTGACTCATGGATTATTTAGACATGTCACTGAATTTCCAAGCATTTGGGAAGTTTTTAAATGTCTTTCTGTTATTGATTTTTAATTTAATTCTGTTATGGTCAGAGCATATAGTTTGTATGATTTCAGTTCTTTTAAATCTGTTAAGTTTTGCTTAAGGAATATAATCTGTCCTAAGATAAAATCTATCTTTGTGAATGTTCTGTGAGCACATGAAAGAAAGTGCGTTCTTTTATTACTGAGAATGAGTTCTATAAATGCCAGTGTGTAGGTTAAGCTGGTTAATAGCGTCGTCCAGGACTTTTATACCCTTCCCTTTTATACCCTTCCTTGTTGTTTTCCCACTTAACTAGTTTTACTGATCACTGGAATAAAGCATTAGGTCTCCAATGATAATTGTCAATCTGTCTGTTTCTCCTTTCTGTTCTATTAGCTTTTGCTTCGTGTGTTTTTAAGCTCTGTTGTTAGGTGCATGCACATTTAGGATTGTTATGTCTCCTTAGTCAGTTGACTATTTCATGTAATGTTCTCTTTGGTCACTTTCCTTGTTCAGATTAGATAATTTCTATCACTCTATCTTCAAGGTCACTAAACATTTTTTCTGTCCTCTCCATTCTGCTATTGATCCCACCCAGTGAATTTTTAATATTTCAGTTGCTGTATTTTTCCATTCTAAAACTTCCATTCAATTCTTTCTTATAGCTTCTACTTTTCTTCTGAGAATTTCTATTTTCCCATTTGTTTCAAGAGTGTTCACTTTTCCTTCATGGAACATGGTTAACTGCGTTAAAGTCTTTCTTTGTCTTCTAGGGGTGCCCGGGTGGCTCAGTCGGTTAAGCATCCAACTCTTGATTTCAGCTCAGGTCATGATCTATCTCACAGTTCTTTAGATCGAGCCCCAAGTCCGGCTCTGCATTGACAGTGCAGAGCCTGCTAGGGATTCTCTCTCTCCCTCTGTCTCTGGCCCTCCCCCATTCTCTCTCTCTCTCTCTCTCTCAAAAATAAATAAATAAGCTTAAAAATAAAAAAATATAATCTTTGTCTTCTAGTTACAGTATCTGGGTCATCTTGGAACTGTATTTATTGACTGTCTTTTCCCTTGTCCATTACTGGGCTTTTTCTGTTTGTTTGTTTGTTTGTTTGTTTTACATGCCAAGTAATTTTTACTTGGTTCCTGGATGTTTTGAATATTATATTATGAGACTCTGAGTCCTGTTAAAATACTCCAAAGTATATCAATTTGGGGAGGGGGGTGTTTGTTTGTTTTTTATTTTTTTTTTATGTCTTTATTTTATTTTGAGAGACAGAGACAGAGAGTGAGCGGGGGAGGGGCAGAGAGAGAGGGAGACACAGAATCTGAAGCAGGCTCCAGGCCCTGAGCTGTCAGCACAGAGCCCGACGTGGGGCTCGAACCCACGGACTGTGAGATCATGACCTGAGCCGAAGTCGGACACTTAACCAACTGAGCCACCCAGGTGCCCCTTGTTTGTTTTTTTAAATCAGGAAATCAAGGGACGCCTGGCTGGTTCAGTCAGAAGAACATACAACTCTTGATCTTGGGGTTGTGAGTTTGAGGTCCATGTTGGGTGTGTAGGTTACTTAAAATAAGTGAACTTAAAAAAATAAATAAATGAAAAGTACATAAATAAATAAATCAGGAAATCAACCCAGTTAGGTTGAATTCTCAGATCCCAACCTGCGTTCCGAGCTATATATAGTTCCAATGTCAGTTCACTTTTCAAAGCCTTTGAAATTTGGATCCACTTCAAGTGTATACTCTCCTGGGGCCAGCCTGTTCACTGTCTACACTGCAGTTCAGCTCTTAAAGCCTTTGGTATGCTATTAGTTAGTTCCTTGTGTACGTAGCTCGGGAGTGGGTCCAGGACTTCCAACACAACTTACGGGATCCTATTCTTGACCTCTTTCCTTTCTGTGATCGCACCCCTCCAGCTCTCAAAGTTCCCTTTTCCTGGCCCTGCGGTTAGAAATCTGAGGCTTGGGATGGCTGGATGGCTCAGTGGGTTAAGCGTCCAACTTCAGCTCAGGTCTTGATATCACGGTTCACGGGTTCAAGCCCCAGAACAGGCTTTCTGCTGTCAGCGTAGAGCCCACTTCCGATCCTGTCTCTTTGTCTCTGCTCCTCCCCTCTCCTCAAAAGTAAATAAACATTTTTTAAAAAGGCAAGAAATTTGAGGCTTTGGCCTCCCTCTAGTTTCATTCCTCCCATGACTGCTCTGCCTCCAGGGTGAAGTGGTAAGAGGAAAAAGAGAGAAATGAATTACAGGAATTTCCTCCGCACACTTTGTCCACAGGGACCCCTTTCCCCAGATTCTCATTCGCGGACAAAGATTTTTCTTCTCTCTGGGTTTTAGGCGCCTGCCTGGCTGCCGTAGCTGCTGTAACCCCCAACTTTGAGACGGGGTCTTGCCTTGGGGTAGGGCTGGGAGAGGGAGTTTTTTAAAAAATCACAATATTTCTTCTACTGTGTCCCCAAAGGACCCCCCTTCCCTGGCCTCTCATCAAACAGGGAGAGTTTCTTACAGAGTTCTTCCTCTTCACACCTGCTGTGCGATTTCGGGCTTTGGGCTGCCCAAGTCTAGGCTGGAAAACATGAAAAGGAAAAATAAATCCATTGTTTCCCGCCATATCCATCTTCAAGCTTTTTGTTTATTTGGTTTCTGTGGTTGTTTTTACTTCAGGTTTTCATTTCCCTCCTAATTTGCCTGCTAGTATTTGCTTTTCAGATTCTTCATAGAGTGGCTTTGTGTATTCTGTCCAGCGCTTTTAGTTATAATCAGTGGAAGTGATGGAGTGTAGTTTACTGGCCCATCTTAACTGAAACCAGAAACCTTCCTGGGTTTTTAATCTTGGCATTTAATTTTCAAAAGTTAAGTCTGTCTCCAGGCTGCATCTGGGACTAGTTGGAGACATGTGCTTTAGCTTTACAACGCTTAAAATGACACTTTTCCCTTTAAATATTAAAATTCTTGGGCCTGGGTGGCTCAGTCAGTTAATCAGCTTCCGACTTCAGCTCAGGTCATGATCTCACAGTTTGTGGGCTCGAGCCCAGCATTGGACTCTGTGCTGACAGCGCAGAGCCTGGAGCCTGCTTAGGATTCTGTGTCTCCCTCTCTCTCTGCCTCTCCCCTGCTCACACTGTGTGTGTCTCTCCCTCTCAAAAATAAACTTTAAAAAAAATTTTTTTAAATTCAAATTCTTAAGTAAAGGTTCCCTGTACCCATAACAGTTTCCTAGGTGAAAAGAGAGCAGAATACAAATTTATTGATTCTCTGGTCAGAGCAAGCCCCCAAACTTGTGATGATGATGATGATGATGATGATGATGATGATGATGATGATGATAGCAGTTTATGTTAGTAGAAATAATAATAATTATTCGTAAAGAACATGAACTTTGGAGCCAAACTGCCTGTGTTCAGATCTCAACTCTGCCTCTTACTAGCTGTGTGACTCAGCCTTTCTGAGCCTCAGTGTTCTCACCTGTGTCATGGGAACAATAATAGTATCTGCTTCTGAGCTGGTTGTGAGGATTCAAGAAATTCATATGAGTAGAGTGCTCAGAACAGGTCTGACCTAAAGGCAAAGTCGCCAAGTATTTGCTTGGTTAGTAATAGTCATTGCTAATACTTATTAGGAGCCTCACCTGCTGACTGCCAGCTTGTTTCCCTTGTTCAGATGAGGCAGCTGAGGCCTCAGAGAGGCAAATGGCTTGCTTGGGCTGGTCTGGCTGGCAGATCTGGAAAATGCGGGAGGCGTGGGTGGCTGGGCACAGGCTCAGGGACCATCTGGCTGGTGATCAATCAGACAGAGGCGTCAGTGAGGTTCTCAACACCGTCTGGTCGGAGCCAGAGGAGATGTGACCCAGGGGGAGAGAATGAATGGAAAATCAGCCCAAAGAGAAAGGCAACAGAAATAGAAGGGGAAGCCTGGTAATTAAGCGGCCCCCAAGTGGAAAGATCAATATTTTACTACCAGTGGAACAGCCAGTGTCGCTGGCAGCCAGCTCACGGCCCAGCTGTGTGTGGTTCAGGGAGAGCAGCTGTCCCCACAGGCCCCAAGGGGCCCAGGATGCCCTTCTCTTCCGGCAAGAAGCCCAGAGGCGGCGCAGGGCAGCCGGCCATGGGCAGTGTGCGCATAGCGTGGAGTGGGGGGGGGGCGCCTATGGGCGCTTCCCCACGAAGACCACATGTGGGCAGTTATTTGCTGTACTTGCTGGGTGACCTTGAGCAAGTCCTTCCCTTGCCTGGCACTTGGCTTCCCTGCCTATGAAATGAAGGGCTGGGTCAGCTGAATGCATTGATAGAAGGGTATCTAGTGTCCAAGAGGGTTGAGGCTCCTGGCGATCAAGGTGACGGGTCCCCAGCCACAGCAGGCAAGGGCTCTGATACACAGGAGCCCAGAGGCCCGCAGCAGCTGATGCTCTGGGCCCCGCAGGACCTGGGTTCAAGGCAGAGTTACTGCCACGGTGACCGTCTCAATGTCTAACGGCTCCCATCAGTCTCCTCAACTGTAGAACGGGAGGCTGGGATCGTAGCTAAGGCCAAGGTTGTTGTGAGGATCAGAGATGAGAGTAAGCCGGCCAGAGCTCAGCACCGTGCTCTAGTCGACGGCAAGCCCTCCATGAGCCCAGCAGGAATCACTAGTACCTCTCTACATAAGCCCTGCTGTTTAGAAAGTCTGTTGTCTGTTTAGAAAGTCCTTGAGCCTGCAGTTACGGTGTTGATTAATATACTTGGTAGTTTTGTTATGATAATTTGACAGTGGTCGCGGGTGCTTTCTAAAGGGCTGGGCGGCTCTCTGCGTGGTTCTTCCACGCACACTCTCCAGGGTCTCTGCTCTTTGAGGAGCCCTGTGGGAGTCTCCTAAGCCGTATCTCAGGGACTTCTATCTGCCTGTCATCAGCCACCCCTGCACGTCCACTCCAGGCTGGCTTTCCCTGGAGGCGGCGGGGGTCGGGGGTAGCAGACAGCCTGGCCCCACCAATGTCTCCCAGCCCAAGGGGGTGACGGCCACCGTGGATTACACAATCCGAGTTCACAGCCTGATGCTTTGTAGGTAGACCTGAGGCTGGGGGTCTGCATCGGCCACTCAACAGTCAGTGATGACTCCGCCCTTGACTGCATTGGACATAATTAAGGCATAGCCCCCGACCTTGGAGAGGACTGTGGGGGTGCATGCTGGGAGGCTGGGGGGTACCGAGTGTCCCAGCCTGTCCCCAGTGGTCACAGAGTCCCCACGATGCTAGTGGGGAGAGGGGCAGGAGGAGAGGCCGTGGGATCCTGGCTGGGGTGGTGGATGCACGTGGCACCTGGGCATTGCTGCTCTCAAAAGCCGCGTCGCTGCCGGATCGCGTCAGGCTGTCTTTGCAGTGAGGGAAGGGGGCAGCTGCAGGGCTGGGAAGGCTCTGGCCAGGATGGGAACTGGCAGAAAGCCACCTTGTTCCTTTGCTGGAATTCCAAGGTCCCGGTAGGGACCAGGTTCAGGGGGTCCCCGACAGACCATGGATAGGCTCTGCACACCCGTCACCCCCAGACCCACCCCCGAGTGGAAGAAGCAGGGTCAGCCAGAATAGAGGTGCAAGTGGAGGGCCACCGAGCTCAGGGAGGGAGGAGAGACGCTTGAGTGGAGTCGCTTGGTGCTCACTGCTCGTCTTCCAAAGCCAGCTGGGCACGTCCCCATGATGCCAGGCCACTGGCAGTGACCAGGCCCTCAGACTCCCGCTGCAGCGGCCACCACTGGAGACATGTCCTATGGGCATGCAGGAAACACGGTCCTCAGCGGACGGGTGAATCCGCAACACGGCTTGGGCTTTGGGGCACGCGGTCAATGGTGTGCGCCAAGAGTGTCCGCCATGACAATGTTAACAATACCGACGGGTAGAGGGACTTGCCCGCAGGCTGGGGTCTGCAGTTTCCAGACTGCTCTGATATACGCCACCCACAGCCCAACCCGAACGGAATCTAGAGGAAGAGCTCATCTCCGCCCTACTGTGCTTTACACACCGATGGTGGTTACTGGGAGGAGCGGGAAGGTGCCTGATGAGTGTGACGGTGTGCGTGCACACATGTGTGTGTCTGTGTGACCACGTGTGTGGCTGCCTTCGGCCCCCAGCCAGGTGCCCAGCATGTAGGAAGTGTCCAGTGCTCCAATGAAGGTCTGCATGTGTGCTGAGCGGGGGAGGGGCTGCCACTAAGTCCCAGGCTGACTGAGAAGCAGGCTTCCGGAAGAAATCTCAAGAAGCTGACTTTCAGTTGCTGGATCTCTGGGTGGGGATGGGGGTGTGGGAGGTGTGGGGGGGGGAGCATGGCACTAATTAATTAGAAAAGATAGTTCTTACAGAATTGGCCATTGCCAAAAACTAGGGAAATCTACTCCGAGCTCCCAAGTTTGAAGTCACTTGCTCTGGTTGAAGACTAAATTAAGAATTCTTTGCAGAGAACAGTTTGGCAACTGGTACCAAAAGCGTTTAAAATTTAGATGATTCGTAGAACCATTCATATTCAGTTATTCAACAAATGTCTGTGAAGCTTCTAGTATATGCCAGTCACAGTGAGAGCTGCCATGTGGTGATCGAAACAGACCTGATCAGTGCCCTTAGGGAGTTTATTTCCTAGAGGGGAAGATACAAATTAATAAAATTATCACATAAAACATAATTACAAATTGCAGCAAGTGGTTTGAAGGAAAAGTATAGGGTGCTACAAGACAGGGTAATAGCAGATGGACCCTAATTAGACGGGAGTGGTCAGGACAGGCTTGTCTCCGGGAGAAACATTTGATAAAGGTACGAACAGGGACCTGAAAGATGAATCAAATCAGGTGATGAATGAGGGGAGGACAAGCATTTGAGATCGCATACGGCATGTGCAAAGGCCCTGAGGCAGAAAAGAGTTTGGTTTGCTTGAGGAGCTGACTGAAAGCCAGTGTGGCTGGAATGCAGTGAAGAACAGAAGGAGTGGAAGGAGATGGGGCTGGAGGGGCCAGATCATATAGGGCCTTGTAGACCACGTTACACAGTTTTGATTTTATCCTACAGGTAGTGGATGCAGGTAGTGGACAATCACTGGAAGGTTTTTAATAGGGAAGGAGGTGACAGAATCCAGTTGGAGTAGAGAATGAGTTGGAGAGGCCAAAGTGGGAGAGAGTAGTTGAATCAGGAGACCTTGGTGGCCAGGAACGGAGATGATGATGGCTGTAACCCGCGGGATCCCATGGGTGGTATGGAAAAAAGACAGTGGCTTTAGGGTACGGCATTTGGGTGTGGTTTGGATGTGGGTGAGAGGGAGTAGTCCCAGTAATGCTGAAGAACTGCACAGTGGGCAGGGAGGGAGGGAAGGCGGACGCGGCCAGGGAGTGGGGTGTTCGAGTGAGTGACGTTGGAGGAGGGGCAAGTCCTCGGGGTGGCTGGGGTGGCCAAGGGCCTCGCTGGCTGAGGTGGGGGAGAAAGCAACGAGGAAGCTAAGGATCTGAGAGGCCAGGGGCTCGACTGGTCACCCACACAGCTGTAGAAATCCCCAGAGATGAATTGTAACGACAAAAAGCAGGAAATAACAAAAATGCCCAACTATTAGGGGCGGTTAAGTAAATTAGGGTGTAGTCACCGGGCAGCATGTCTTATAACCGCTAAAAATATGGGTGGCACCCCAGGGCAGCGCCAAAAGCTTTCCGATTCAGCTGTTAAGCAGGAGAGAACCTTCCAAATGTCAGGAATGGCTGAGTCCTTTGGGCTAAAAACAACCTGATTAACAGACTTTGTTTTTTAAACATTTTTTATTGAGGCATAAAGTACGAACAGAACAGAAAAGTGCGCCGGCCACAAGCGGACAGCTCAGTGGGCTTTCACTGTGTGGCCAGCGTCAGGATCAATAAATAGAAACACCCTCGGTATCTTCCCCCTCATACAAAGTTTTGCGATGGTAGCCACTGTCTTGACCATAACTGGTTTTGCCTTAAATCTTATTTGATTTGTAATTTTTAAATTTTTAAAGAATGTATATGGGGGGCCTGGGTGGCTCAGTCGGTTGAGTGTTTGACTTCGGCTCAGGTCATGATCTCACAGTTCGTGAGTTCAAGCCCCGCGTCGGGCTCTGTGCTGACAGCTCAGAGCCTGGAGCTGCTTCGGATTCTGTGTCTCGTGTCTCCCTCTCTCTCTGACCCTCCCCCACTCGCGCTCTGCCTCTGTCTCTCAAAAATGAACAAACGTTAAAAAAATTAAAAAAAAAAAAGAACACATACAAATGTGACATAATTATTTCCTCCTTGTGGACAAAAGGGAATTTGGATTTGGTCAAGAGTCTCTCAGAACTCCAAAAAAAAAAAAAAAAGTGGCTCAAACTATGTGTTTTATTTTTTTTAAGAGTGGGAAAGGGGCAGAGAGAGTGAGAGAATCCCAAGCAGGCTCTGTACCGTCAGCACAGAGCCCGATGCAGGGCTCGAACTCACGAACCGTGAGATCATGACCTGAGCCGAAGTCAGGTGCTTACGGACTGAGCCACACAGAGGCCCCCAAACTATCTGTTTTAAAGGGGGGGGGAAAGTGGGAAACAGCAGGGTTTGATTCATTCTCTTTTCTGGGGTTTCTGCAGTGAGCTTGTATGATTTTTGTAGGAAAGAAACCATTAAGTGTAAAAACATATCAGAGCGTTCACTCTTCCTGGCGTCTTTGTTGGAAGGCTCCCTGTGCTGTCTGTGGACCTCAGGAGAACCAAGTGGCCCCGCCGCTTTCTGGGGCTTGGCGCTGACCCCAGGGTGAGAGGTGGAGGCCCAGGAGGGGACGCTGTGTCCCCTTGGCTCCAGTGACGAGCCCTCCCGCCATCAGCCTCCCCAGCCAGCCTCACCCCGGCTCCGTGAACCCCCGGGGACGTCTCTGGGGACCTCACACCTGTCCCTCCTTCTTCTCACAGGTGGAAAAACTTGTCAAATACTTGGATCCCAACGACCTCGGGAGAATCAACTTCAAGGACTTTTGCCGAGGGGTGTTCGCCATGAAAGGTGAGACCTTTGGGCCCTGGGGGTGCAGCTGCAGAAGCTGGCCTGACTCACGTCTCAGCTGGGGATTCCTCCCCACGGGGCAGAGGAGAAAGATCCAGGCTCAGCCGTGCAGGGCGTGGGGTCCCCATGCCCATGGGACAGTCATTCCCTCCCTGCCCGTTGTCTGTCCTGTAGAGAAAGGCTCCTGATTGCTTTCCTCTCTCTTCCTTGCATCCTCCTGTGGGTCACCTCCCTCCAGGATGACCGAGCTCCCGAGCGGTGTCCCAGGACCCAGGACTCGCAGTTTCAAAACTGGGACAGCTGTGGGCAGACCCCGGGGAAGAGTGGACGCCCATCTTCCTCCTTCTCTCCTGTTCACTTTCCTTCCTCCCCTCTCTCTTCCTTGGGACTCCTCAGTCTCCTCCTCTCTTCCCCGCTCCCCCCTTTGAACGAGCAAAATGCAATTCCGCTCTTTTCCCCAAATCGAAGGCGGTAGTGAGGCACCCCCAGGAGTCAGAGGCCACTCGTGGCCACTCTTACCACTTAACTGCTTATCTGGAGAAAGTGGCTCAGGCCTCCCTGTGGCTGCGAAGAGAACACAGGCCCGGAGACCTTCCCGCCGTCTGCGACGGAAGCCGTGTTTTCCTGTCAGTATGGCCAGTGTTCTGTGGGGTTCCCCAGGCTCTGGCGGGGGGGGGGGGCGTGAGAAGGAAGCAGGAATCGCTCCCTTGGAAGTGAGGGGGGACGGGAAGCAAGCTGAGAGGTCGGGAGGGGCTGCGCACACCGGCCACAAAGCCTTCCACGTAGAGGGGACTGCAGGGCCACCACCGACGGCGCCTGTCAGGTGCCCACGCCAGGCGCTTTGCAGGCTTGCCCTCCTTCGTCTGAAAAGATGCGGGGGCATGTGCTCAGGAACTGCGGAGGGAGGCCGTCTGCGTGACGGGGTCAGCAGGAGGTGGAGCCATCCTGAGGGTGACCCCGTCCCAGACTGCCCGGAGTGCACACAGCTGCCGAGGGCCTCAAATGCAGGGGAACGTGTGCATTTGGAGTCCCGGTAAACCGGGCAGGGAGTACTGTCTTGTATCCCTTCCTCCAGAGAGGCCTCCTTGATTGACTCGGCCCCACCCCACCCCCACCGGCCCTCTGCATTCGGGAGCTTCTCTTTTGTGTGTCCTCTGTTGGGGTTCATGTGTCTCAGCGACACCCTCACAGCCCTGGACCCGCCTCTCCGTGGCCTCGTGCTCCATCTCCGCCTTTGAAGGATCAGCTGGGCTCTTGGAGACTTGGGCCACCTGCCCCCCCACTACAGCCCGACCTACCCCAGGCCCAGGAGGCAGAAGCAAAGCTGCTGAGGCTCTGACCTGCACTGTCTGTCTGTCCATCCGCAGGGTGTGAGGAGCTGCTGAAGGATGTGCTGTCCGTGGAGAGCGCGGGGACGCCGCCCTGCACGCCGGAGATCCCCGACTGCGTGGACCAGGTAAGGAGGGGGAGCCCCGAGGCCCTGCCTCGCCCTCTTCTTGCTTCTGCTCAACCATTTTGGTGTCTGGGAGGCCCCAGGGCCTCTCCTTTTGAGGCCCTTTTGGCTTCAAAGTTAAGAAATCGTTTTCGGAACATGAGCAGCCAGGCCCCTCGGGAGGCGGCAGCAAAGAGTGTAGGGACTGGGGGGGTCCTCACAAAGCACCTTGACTCCCCCACTCTGGTTCCAAGCAGAAACTGAGTCCCACACAGGGCAAGTGACAGACCTGAGGTCAACAACAGGCAGGACTGCGATTCTTTTCTCTTCTCCTCTGCCCTAACCCACTGGGCCAACCGGTCCCCGTGTGGTGTTTCCCAAACACCAAGCCGCACCGGATCCTCAGTCCACCGATTCTCTGACACCAACCAGGTGTCTAGGGTTCCGTTCCGTTCCAGGGTTAGCGCGGACCCCAGGGTCAAGGACGTAGCCCCGCAAACCTGCCCCACCGAGGGGCAGCCACAGATGGGGTACACAAATGTGGGGGTTCCCACAGCCCCCCTCAGGTTCAGTAATTCACTGGAACAACTCGCAGGACTCAGGGACCCACAGTATTGGCGACTACCAGCTTATTACCAAGGACACGACTCAGGAAGAGCCTAATGGGACAGAGGCAAAGGGCAAAGCGTGGCGGGGAGCGGGGGTCGGTGCGGAAACTGCATATCCTCTCCAGACCTGCCGCCTTCCCAGCATGTGGGGGTGCTCCCCAACCCAAAGCCCTCCCAACTTCCATAACCTGATGTGCAGCCTGGGGTGGGGGGTGGGCGAACCGGATGTTCCCACGTCTCATCGCACTCGGGTCTTTCTGGTGGCCACACCCATCTGAGGCTCTCTAGGGCCCTCCCTGGGTCACCTCCTCAGCAGGAACGCAGGGAAGGGGTTCCCTATGCGTGACTAAAGACACTCCCATCCCTCAGGAAGTCCCCGAGGGCTAGAGGCGCTCTGTGCCCTAAGGGGGGCAAACACCCCAGTCCCCTTGGCTCTGTTTCCCTTTATCCCTGCCCAGTGGTTCGTTCGTTATAAAGCTTTGGATCTTGTACCAAACACTTGTGGCTGCACCCTATAGACAGACGCAGTCTAAGAGGCATATATTGAGTCACCAAAGGACCCTTCTGGCTGAGACAGCCCAGAGCTGGAGAAGGATTCGCTTGGTTTGTCATCCAGGCCAGCCCTGAAGCCTTTTCTCCACCTCCGGTGGGTGCCTCATGTGAACCCCCCCAAACAGAGGTATTTTCTGTAGCCGAAGGAGGTCCAGGACCCCCGAGGTCGCTTTGGCTGGGTGGTGGGGTCAGGATTGGGGCTGGATGAGCGGGTCCCCGCAGAGGGCCGTATCGGTGAGGGAGGGCCGCAAAATGGGATTGGAGAAGGCGACACTCAAAGACAGCAGAGCCCAGAGCCAGGCACTGGGTGTGGGGACGGGGCCTAGAACACAGAAGCCAGAAGGCTGGTCTCCAGGGTGCTGTGCCCAAAATCAGGGCCCCCAGAGACGAGTGAAGAGAGCGGGGCTCCAGGCCTGCCTTGACAGGCCCAGTGGATATGGGGTGCCTATGTATTTGAGCCCAACTGATGGGATGTGGGCCAGGATCAGGGTAGAGGACTCCCCACGCGGGACAAACACTGAGTGTCCCCAGGTTTTTGGAGTGGCCCCTTGTGGATTGCTGAGCAGGAAGAAAGGTGAGGAGGAAGGCTGTGGGGTCCCTCAGGACGGGATCCCTATCCCACTTGGGCCACTGACTGGATATGCAAACCAGACAAGCCTCTCTCAATCCCTCTGAGCCTCAATTTCCTTAGCTGTAAAACAGGGCTTGGCATGCCGGTCTAGAGGACCTGAGGAAATACTGATTTTCTTTTCTTTTCCTTTTTTTATTTATTTTTGAGGGAGAGAGAAACAGAGTGTGAGTGGGGGAGGAGCAGAGAGAGAGGGAGACACAGAATCCGAGGCAGGCTCCGGGCTCTGAGCTGTCAGCACAGAGCCTGACACGGGGCTCGAACTCGTGAACTGTGAGATCATGACCTGAGCCAAAGTCGGATGCTTCACCGACTGAGCCACCCAGGGACCCCAGAAATACCAATTTTCTTATTAGCGAATACATGAGAGCTCCCTTCCTGTCCGCGCCGCGTCGTGGAGGTCAGTGTGAGAACGTGGTGCTCCTTCAGCTCTACCCTCTGATACGGGTATTTCAGCAGTCTGGCAAAAGGGAGGCCTGCCCATGAGGAGCTGGATGGCAGAGGGGAGCCATGGCCAGGCCCCCCACCAGCGTGGCCCGGCAGGCCCTGTTCCCAGCCACGGGCCACTCGCCTGGCCCCCATGTGTGGCCGTCCACACTTCCAGAGGAAAAGAAACAGACACGGAAGCCTTGGGCTCCAGAAGGATGCTCTGCTTTTAAACAACACTCTTTTCCAGAATAAAAGGAGGTTAGGGAAAAGCGGGAAGAACAGGCCGGTCGAACTTCGGCAACCCTGGTCCCCCTCTTTTTCTCTCTCTCAGGACCTTGCCTGCATTTCTGTTTTCATGTCCCTTTGTTTAAGCCCCTCCGGGGGGAACTCTTCGTGCGCTCACGTGAGTCGGGCTCCTTCAGGTGGCCCAGTGTGGCCAGCCCCTGGGGAGGTGGTGACGGATCCCTGGACACACTGCACAGCCTTGCTTCTGAGCACCCAGTGGGACCACTTGGTTGACCCGGGCTCTGTTCCTTACCATGGCCTCCTGAGTGCTGGGAGATGGGGGGCCGGGGGGTATGAGTCAAAGGCCAGCCTGCTGGGCCTGTGGGCTCCGGCAGGGACCGGTTGTGAAAGGCCTGGAGGGCCCCGGTCCCCATGATGTGAATGAATTCACTTCCAGGCTCAGCCTCCTATAACGTACGGCTCTGGGCTCCCTTCGGCGAAAGGCCCACAGCTCCCCAAGTCTACAAGGGCCGGCGGGGGGACAGAAGGCGCCAGCCTGGGCAAGTCTGAATCCCGCACACTGAGCACTTAGCACCCTGCTGTGTCCCAGCTGTCCCCTAGGGGTCAGCTTGAGACTGACAACAGCCTGGTCACTTAGGCTCCCAAAGTGCTGCTGGAGACGAAAGTGTAAGGGTGGTTTGGGGACCTTGTAGGGAGGACACGCTGATGGGACAGCCTGCGGTGGGGACCTCTGATGTCACCACTTGATGAGGGCCATAGTTAAAATGGTGAGACACTTAGGCCCCCCGCACGTGAACCTGCGGCCACCGGCTGTCACCACCGTGGCTCCCAGCCTGCCGCCCACACTTGTGGGCCATGTGAGTCCCTCCCAGGTGCGCGTCACCTGTGCTGCATCAGTTCTTGAACTTCCTGGATGTCACCCTGCCTATGTCCTCAGAGCCTGCAACACTGGGGCACCCAAAAGCATCACTGAGGCCTTGGTAAACCCAATTGTTGAGCGCGTTTCCCGGTGCAGAGGGATGTGAATTTGATCAGAGGGGATGCTGTGTGTCCCTGGTGTCCATGGATGGGTGGCCCTGGGCTGCGGTCTTGGGAATCCCTCCCAAGGGTGGCCTGCTCAGCGGGCTGGCCCTTGTCTTCCTTTCATTATAGCCCTCAATCTAAATAGTGCAGGGGTCTCCGTGGGGAGAGGGCACGAGCACGTGTGGAGAGCCCACCTCGGGCCTGAGAGGCAAGGGGGCGGCACAGCGGAAGCCAACCCCACAAACGCTGTGAGATCCGGGGCGCTCGGTCATTCTCCCTCGTCGGCCAATTAATAGGGAACCCCATAAAATGAATAGGGCGTCAAGCCGCCTGCATCTCCTGTTAAGCTGCCGTCTCAGTGAATGATGTCACCAGCCAGCCAGCCCCCAGGCCAGAAAGTCATTGCCGACGCCCCCACATCCAGCTGGCCTTGGGTCCCCTGATTGCTGCTCACCCCCTGTCCTTCTCCCCCTGCTGCCCACAGCTCTCCTCACCGTCCCCAGCCTCTCTAGATCCTTATCCCAGTGCCTCAGGATCTTCCTAAGGACCTGCTCTCTTAGTCTTCTGGGACCTCTCATCACCAGCGGGATGAAATCAGCTCCCACCTCCTTCTCCAGCCTCACCACCCCAAAACCAGTGACAAGCGATTCTTCCTCATTTTATGAAAAGGCCGAGTTCTCCATTGCGTTCCAGACCTTGTACAGGTTTTGTCTTTCTCCAGGGATGTCCTCCCCTGCACTGTCCCTGGGCTAACTTCCGCTCGGCAGTAAGACTTACACCTCCTCCAGGAAGCCTCCCCTGGTTCCTTCTGCCCTAGCCTGGAGGAGGACCTGCCCTGAACTTCCTTGAGGCCCTGGGCCTTAATGTCAGCCTCCAGGATGGCTCCAAGTCCCCTCTGCAGTGACACTTTTTACACCGTGTGGTGGCAGGGCTTGAGAGTGTTTCTCTAAGTGTTTCTAGGATTAGAAATCTAAAAATGGAATTGCTATAGCAAAGGGTGTGCAGACTTTATTTATTTTTTTATTTTTTGGCTAAATGGCAATTTCTTCCTCTCTCTCTTTCTCTCTCTCTCTCTTTTTAAATAGGCTCCACCCCCAACATGGGGCTCAAACTAACCACCCCAAGATCAAGAATCTCTTTGTTCTACTGACTAAGCCAGCCAGGCACCGACCTTTTTTTTTTTTTTTTTTAAGAAATGCGTCCAAATTTTTCTTCTAAAAAGGCAATACTGATGTATTATCTGACAGTCTGTGAGAGTGCCCATTTCCTCACCCCTCTGCCAACCCTGGAAGGTCTCCACCTACCTTCCGGTTTCCCCTCCATGCCTCCCCTCCTCTGCTCACCAGATGAATGGAGGGAGACTTGCCCTTGCTTTCTTTGCATTGTCATTTACTAGCGATGTGTCCTGTAGACCGTGTGTCCTGTTGGCTGGCCCTTTGGATTTCTTCTTTGGGGAGTTACCTGTTCGTGGTCTTTGCTCATTTTCCTTTGGGTTGTTTGTCTTTGCCTTATTGATTTATTAGACATCTATATATATATTCCATCCATCTTTATGCATTTTTCTTGTATTTTAATCTTGGGTTTGGTGTCTTTTATTGTACAGAATTTTTAAAATTCTTATGTGATCATCACCAGTTTTTTTATGCCATTAACATTTTATGCCTTCTTTATCTCAAGGCTATAAACGTATCCCCCTATATAGTTTTTCCAATACTTTGAGACAAAACGTGTTTATGCTTAGCTCTTTGATCCACCTGCAGCCTATTTTTGGTTTTGATAAGGGTATATTCATCTGGCATCATTATTTTCAAAATGTTGCCAGCTGTTTAAGCTCCTACTATCAGATAATCCCCCTTTCCCCACTCATTTGTAATTTCACCCCTTCCTCATATGCTAAATTTCCTTATAAACATGGATTTCTTTCTGGACTCTGATCTGTTACATTGATCTACTTGTCTGTCTATTTCTAAGCCAAAACCAGTTCAACGACTCTTGCGTTATAGTTTGATATCTGACAGAGGCAGCCTCCTTCATCCTTCTTTATTTAAAACCTTTTTTTGTTATTCTTACATATTTTCTCTTTGAGAATACTCTTTTTTGTCAAAACCTGTTAAGAATCCTGCTAGAGATTTGTTTCAAATTTATACATCACTTGAAGGGAATTGGCTTCTTTACAATATTGAATTCTCTCATCCAGGAACATAATATATCTCTTCATTTATTCTGGCTTTCTTTTACGCCAGAACTTCAGAATAGTTTTATTTCCCAAAAAGATTTCTGTGTGTTTCTTCATAGGGTGACTATATTTTAGAGTCTCTATTGCTGTTAGGTGTAGAATCCTTTTGCTGTGATATTTCCTAATTGGCTATGGCTGTTGTATAGGAAAGCTTTTGATTTGGGGTGTTGACCTTGTCATGACAACCTTACTAAACCCCCTTATTAGTTCTAGAGTTCTAGCTCACTTATATGCTATTTTATAACTTTAACTCTATATAATCACGTACTATATGACTTTTCTGCATATATTTATTTTTTTAATTTTTTAAATGTTTATTTATTTTTGAGAGAGAGAGGAGCGCGCGAGCCCAAGTGGAGGAGGGACACAGAGAATGGGAGACACAGAATTTGTAGCAAGCACCAGGCTCCTCCAAGCTGTCAGCCTAGAGCCCGACATGGGGCTCGAACCCATGAACCGTGAGATTATGACCTGAGCCGAAGTTGGATGCTTAACCGACTGAGCCACCCCGAGCGTCCCAACTCTGTATAAATTTAAATAGCTACATACTATTTCATCACAAGAAGACAACCACATTGTTGGCATAAAAATACATATATATTAACGGAATTTGGGGATTAACAAAAGCAATGTAACCATCATTCTTGTAGCTAAGTGGTTCCCCACAGCAGCAATCATTGCTTTAGAGTAAGTCTGAGGTTGGCATACTACTGGTCCTATGGGCCAAATCTAGCAGCCTGTTTTCATAGATAAAGTTTTATTGGAACACATTCATCCCTGTTTGCTCACCTCTAGCCTGTGTCTGCGTTCACATTACAATGGCAGAGTTGAATGGCTGCCATCAAGCCTGCAATATTTGCTATCTGCCCTTTCCAGAAAAAGTTTGCCAACCTTTCAGATAAATTCTCCTAAGTGGAAACTATTTTATCAAAAGGAGGCACATCTTAAAATTTCTAATACAACTGCCAAATTCCTTTCCAGAAGAGACGTCTCATTTACTCTCCCATCAGGATTGTGGCAAGGTCCATCTACCCTTTTGCTACTGAATGTTAACTGATTTCTTGAATCTTTCTAATTTGAGAGGCTGAAAAATTAGGAGTGCTCTTTTGAATTCAAATACGGTTGAACTTGGGGCGCCTGGCTGGCTTAGTAGGTAGAGCATGTGACTCTTGATCTCAGGATCTCAAACTACACATTGAGCATAGTGATTGCTTAAAAAATAAATAAAATAAAATGAAACAAAATGAAATAAAATAAAATAAAATAAAAATGGTTGAACTTCTTAAAATTACATTTTTTGGTCTTAGGAGTTCTTTGCTCATCAACTGCCTGCCCACATTCTTCACCCTAGTTTCTTTGGATGTATTAATTTTCATTGATTTATAAAAACAAGAAATATTAATTTTTTTCTTTTTTTAAATTCTTTTTAGGTTTATTTACTTATTTTGAGAGAGACAGAGATAGCACAAGCCTGGGAGGGGCAGAGAGAGAGGGAAAGAGAAACCCAAGCAGTCTCCGTGCTATCAGCCTAGAGCCCCATGTGGGGCTTGAACTCACAGAACGTGAGATCATGACCTGAGCTGAAACCGAGGGTCAGATGCTCAACCGACTGAGCCACCCAGGCGCCCCAGAAATATTAAATTTTTCGACATACATTACAAATATTTTTTCAGCTTGTCATTTGTTTTTAACTTTGCTTATGACAGCAAGTTTATAATTCTTTTATAAACCCAACTCATCAATCTCTTCCGTTACGGCTTTGGCTTTTGACGTGATGCTTTGAAAGGCTTTCCTGCCCAGGACTGTGGAACTCATCTATCTTGTCTTTATTTTATGTATTCAGTTTTTATATTTAAAGCTTTGATCCATGGAATTAATTTTGATGTCTAGAGTAAGATAGGGAGACAGCTTTCCTTTTTTCTCCTCTGCCCCTCACCGTCCCTCCTGCCAGCCTCACCCCCCGGGAACCAGACGCTCTTTCAAGATTATGCCGCGGCCCTCCCCGATGGCAAAGCACATGGGGTCTGCTGGGCACCCAGACTCCAGGCCTGGGCCCACACTGGCCCTTCGACTCATAGTCAGAAAGAGCTCCGTCCAGCTCCCCGGTCTTGCCAGGACAGCTTTTAAAAATCTGCCCTGTGCGTCCAAGCATATGATGCGAGTGTTCCTAAAACCACTTGTGACAATGGCACTTTTAGATTCTCAAAATGTTTTTTCTGACAAACAGCTCTCTGACTCAGCTGTGCCGGTGGGGGTGGCGGTGGGGGTGTCGTGGGCACAGACGTGGTAAGGCCAGAGGCTGTTTAATGGCTCAGCGAGGGTCCCGGCTGGATCCTTTCTGCTTAATATGCCCACAGGATTTCTCCATGTTCCAGTACTTCCCTCCTCACCAAGGAAAGAATAATTCACGTATCCCAAGCCTCCCAGTGTCTGTAAGAATGAAAGATCTTTGAGTCGCATCTTGGGGAAATGACTGAACTCTGATTAAAACGGAAGTGGCTAGGACAGAAGCAAAGTAGATGCTGAAGGACCTTTCGTCTGTTACCCCCCTACCCCAACCCCCCCCCCAATCCTGATCTGCCCTGGATGGCCTGTCCCCACCTTCTGCCCCCGACCGTCCCTGCCCTAAGAAGGCTGGGCTGAGCCAGCCACCAGCACTGGCTTCTCCGGGCAGTTGGGCGTTCTACCTCCTGCCTAACCCCGCCTTACTGATCAAGTTCATGCTCACCTTCAGAACCTAGACTCACTGAGTTAGCACCTGAGCAAACTTTGGAGAGTGGCCACTTACATCCCATCTTGAAAGGGTTTGGTCATTAGCCTGGAGGATATTAACCAATTTTGCATCTAACTTTGCGATTTCATTTGAGCATTATTCCTTTCATTGACTCTACACCCGTGGATCTCTCCCATTCTCCTTTATTGTTTTTTTAAAAATTTTTGAATGTTTATTTTTGAGAAAGAGAGAGAGAGAACACAAGCATGAGCAGGGGAGGGGCAGAGAGAGGGAGAACACAGAATCTGAGGTAGGCTCCAGGCTCTGAGCTGTCAGCACGGAGCCTGACAGGGGGCTTGAACCCACGAACCGTGAGATCATGACCTGAGCCAAAGTCGGACACAACCGACTGAGCCAGCCAGGCGCCCCATAACTTTTCTTTTTGATCTCAGGTGCAATCTAGCATCATATGTTATATTAGTGGTCGTGTCTCTTTAGTCTCTGTTCATCTAGAATAGTTCACCAGCCTTTTTTTCCTTACACCCTTAATGACATTGACATTTCTGATGAATTCGAGCCAGTTGTTCCAGACAATGCACTCAATTTGTATTTGCCCATATGGATTATCTAGCCCTTTGGGGTAGTGCAGTTTAAATCCAAATTAAAATGGGGTGGAGGGATGCCTGGGTGGCTCAGTCGGTTAAGCGTCAAACTTTGGCTCAGGTCATGATCTCACGGTTCGTGGGTTCAAGCCCCGCATGGAGCTGTCTGCTGTCAGTGCAGAGCCCGCTTTGGATCCTCTGTCCCCCTCTCTGTCTGCACCTCCCCCTCTCATGCTCTCTCTCTCTCAAAAATAAACAAACATTAAAATAAAATGGGGTGGAGGGTGAGGAGTTCTATGGGATGGTTTTTCTGCTCCATATGCATTTAAAGTGTCCATTGTTGGTGGCTACCCAAAGGGGCTCAGTATTCCCAGTTGTAAAGCAGCCAGCAAGTGGGGTGTGGGGAAACTAGGGGAGCACCATGAGGCCCCTGTCCCAGAATCAGGAGGAGGGAACATGCCATGGGCCACGTGGGTGTCTCTGCAGCAGGGTGCAGCATGAGGGGCGGGGGGTCCTGGCTCTGCAGCGGCGGCATCTCCGTCCTCTCTGGGCCGGGGTCCTCTGCAGTGAGATGAAGGCATCTGAGTGGGGGTAGTCTTTTCATGGGGGGCCAGTGTCAGAAGAAAAGCGTAAAATGGGGCTGGTAGGAGAACCTCGTGGGCCCTTCTGGGGACCACGTGAGCTAATGTGGGGAAGACACGTGATCCTCTGGGACGCCATGCGCCGCACCTCTCAAGGCAGCCATGCCTGACGGATCCCAGCCACGCCCCAGGGCCCTGAGTGCCATCTTCCTGGGACCCCAACTACGGTGCAAGAATCAGGGGAAACCTCGTGAAACATTAATAAAACAGGTTTGGTACATAATTCACATACATTTGAAAGATAAGATGGAGGACTTTTATGTTTATTTATTTATTTTGGGGGGCGGACAAGCCGGGGAGGGGCAGAGAGAGAGAGAAAGAGAGAGAGAGAATCCCAAGCAGGATGTGGGGCTTGAACCGACAAGATCATGACCTGAGCCGAAACCAAGAGTCGGACGCTTAACCAACTGAGCCACCCAGGCACCGCAAGGGCTGTTTAATTTCTTTTTCTTTTTTTTATGTTTGTTTATTTTTGAGAGGGAGAGAGACAGAGCGCAAGCAGGGAAGGGGCAGAGAGAGAGGGAGACACAGAATCTGAAGCAGGCTCCAGGCTCTGAGATGTCAGCACAGAGACCGAGGCGGGGCTCGAACTCACAAACCGCGAGATCATGATCTGAGCCGAAATCGGGTGCTTAACCGACTGAGCCACCCTGGTGCCCCAGGGCTGGTCAATTTCTTACTGCTCGTCGTCTTAGAATAAAATCCTAAACCCTGACATCTCCCTGCGGCCGATGCACTTCCACTGTTGCCTGAAATCTTTGGCTTCGTCTTTCCCGTCTTTCCCATGATCCTTGCTGTTCCGGCCAAATTCTTGTATAGCTGCGCTCGCCTCCTGTAAGTTTCAGCAGTAAAAGCCACCTCCTCAGAGAAGCCTTCCCTGACCACGCATCTCAAGGCACCCCCTCCACGCCCTATCCCCGTCGCCATCCTCGCATCCGTTTATCATGTGCCACTGTTTGCCACCATCTTGGTTGTCCGAGTGTGCTTGTCTGTGTTCCCACGAGGCTGTTCGGTCCATGGGTAGAGAGGACTTTGCCTGTGTCTTCACTGCCGTGCCTGGCCCGCGGAGCACAGCACCTGGTTCCGAGAGGCCCACGTGCACGCTTGCCGCGCAGGTAGACGAATGAGCCCCAGCTGTGCCAGGGGGCATGGGGAGGGGGTCCTCCCTCCTGGGAGCACTCAGGGGACCCCCCCCCCTCCAGCTCAAAGGCTGTGGAGTCACACTGCGCCTCCGTGCTTCTGGGGGCTTAGACAGGAGTAGAAAGGGAGGTGACCGGTTGCTCTGACTGTCCCTGAGCACTAATGCTTTAATGTGAGCAGGAATCGCTTGGGGGGACTTAACAGAATACAGCCTCTGGTTCTGGTGGGTGGTCCTCCCCCCACTGCCCAGCAAATGCAAGGGAAGACGTGGAAAGAGCTCTGAGGGTCCCTGCATCGCCTCCCCTCCCCTCGCCGCACTCTCGCCAGCAGCTGTTCTTTCTAGCAGTCACTGTCACCTCCGCGAGCGGTGAGACCCGCTGGCTTTCTGTCTCCGCACTTCTGTTACCATGACAGACAAGACACATTCTCTGCCAGAAACTGTGCTCAGCCGCTAGCTCCTGTCTCGGCTCTGTTTTCTCTCCGCACTGGTCTCCTCACGGCAGACTCCTTGGGGATGCGGAGCCGGCCCGAGGTCACCCATGCAGGACACGCCCGCTGGCCTGCCCGGGAACTGGGAAGCAACTGCGGAGTGCTTTCCGAGCTCCGGTTTGGGGACCAGGCACGTATGGGCCTACCTGACCGGCCCTGGAGGCAAAACTGAATTTACACTTGGGGAGCACGTGGGCTTTGCGGTCTGAAGTCCTGGATTTGAATCCTGACCCTGTTGCTTCCACTTACACCGCTTGCAACTGGCGTCTTCTTCGTAGGATTATTGTGAGTCTCAGGTTTCATTTTTTAAGTAATCTCTACACCCAACATGGGGCTCGAACTCACAAACGTGGGGCTCAAACTCACACCTCCTGGATCAAGAGTCACACTGTCATCTATTGATGGAGCCAGCCAGGCGCCCCATAGGATTAGGGTTAAAATGAAAGCTGGGACTCCTTGGAAAACAGACCGGTGCCTAGAAAATGCTGGAGTCTCTCAATTCACAGTGCATGGATTGAGAGTCAGGTCTCATAGACTGAATATCTTTTGCCCCAGGGTTGCTGACAAGGGGCTGACCAGCGATGTTAAGGTCCCAGAACTCCTTCACACCTGCATCCCATAACCAGGTTCTGCACAACTAGGCAATCCAGGCCCTGGGGGCATTCCCAGGAATTGGGCCCACTCTGTGTCCCACCCTTGTTCCAAAGAAGGGAGGGCCCGGCTGCCAAGAAAATCATGCCGCAGAGCCTGAGGGTAAATGCCCAAACATGTTCTTTTATGTTTATTGTCCCCCAAAATTCTATTTAAATCCTAGTTAGTTAACACACAGTGTAATATTGGTGTCAGGAGTAGAATTTAGTGATTCATCACTTACATACGACACCCAGTGCTCATTCAAACATTTTATAAGAAGCAGAAATAGCTGTTCCTCCGATCATTGCTACATACGCTGCATTTCCTGACCAGGACAAAGAAAATGATGAGAATTCATATGACACAGCCTAAAGTGCGATTCTTGAGATAGTAATGCTCTGTGGGCTCTGCAGATGCATCAGGGAGCCCCAGGCTGGTTGACAATTCTCCCCAAGCCTCTTCGATGATCAGCACAGGACGGATGAGTGGGAGGAGCACTGAACAAGCCCCCGCCTCGGCGCCTTGCCAAGCCCCTGCTTTGTTCACACTGTATCTAGTTGGCCGGAGAGGGCTCCTGGGACCACAGGGGCAGGGAAGTTAAGCGTCTTCCCAACTCTGATGCTGTGACTTTGCCTCCAGAGCCCATTTCTGAACAGTTGCCTTTACCTCAGCTAGCCTGGTCTTCTTTCTGTGCCCTGACAGATTCTTCTTGCTCTCCTCAAGGGAATTTTTAATCCAGGCTGGAAGGATCCCTGGAGATGGGTGGGAGGGCCGACACCCAGGCCAGGCATGTAAGGACCTTTATCTGCTGCGGTGACTATCAGTGACTATCAGCTGATACACGTGAGATCCAGGGAGAGTGCCATCCTGAATTTACAGGCAGAAGTTCAGCCCAGTGATAAGGGAGAAGGTCGTCCTGAGGACAAGCGAACCCCCATCCCTTTAGATTTTCCATTCCTGGTATGGAATTCCATCTTACCTTCTTGGAAAGACCTCTTCACGGACATAGTTAGTTTTCGTTCCCTTGGTTCAGGGGAAGGCAACCCTAAACAGAATATTTCTTCAACTCCCTTCAAACTGCTGTCAGAAACCTTATCCGATTTGCTGTCTTCTTCTACCCTTTAATCCAAAACATTCTTTTTATGTTTTTGCACCAGAAAAAAAAAAATCTTTCCCTGATGAAATGATTTTCTTCCATCATCAGATGGTAAGAGTTGTTTAACTCGTTTGCTCTCCCTCTCTGGGTAGTTGGGAAATTTAGAGCCGATGGTGAGTCGATAGCTTTCAATGTAATGATTTACCTCCTTTTTCTCTATGGCTTATTTTTCTTTTATCGGTTCGAGTGGAATGTCTTTGATTATACATAACTTCACAGACGTCAACAAAGACAAGAAACAAGTCCGGGGTTAGTAAGCAGCGACTGGAAGACAGTCTGTCCTTCCCTGTCCTACCCGATGCTCCCTTGCAAAGTGGTCAATAAACGTCTAGCTCTTTAAAAAAAAAAAAAAAAAAAAAAAAAGTAAGAAGCGACTATTTAGAATCTTTATTCCAAGGCGGGGGAAGGAACTTTGGAACTAGAAGGAGGGGCCGCTGCGCCAGGGAGAAAGCTCTGACCATTGGATCTGCAAGCATCTCAGGGGCGGGGCAGGAGGGGTTTTCGGGTACCGGCAGGAATAAACCAAGCTAGAAAGAACCGGTGTGGGGCAGTGTGCTGCCTGGGTGACTGTGTCTTCAAAGGAGGTCAGGAATGTTTTAGCCTGAGGCCAGCGGTGCTGGGGAGGGCTGTTAGGAAGGGGCTGTCCCTGGGCTCTGGCCACGGCAGGCCAAGGGTCACAGACCTGGGGGAAGAAGAGAAGCCTAATGTAAATTTGGTGAACCAGCATTTTGTTCTGGTTGGTTGTAGAGACCGGCGGCTCACTGGCAAACAATGGGAATTTTGGAGGGTGGGGCATGCTGGTTCCCAGGTTTCCTGAAGCCTGGACTGCCCAGTGTCCAGGGACCAGGACCAGCCTCATTGACTGCTCTGCCCTGCCCGGTCCTGGGCCTGATCGGGTTACTTGGATATGTTTGTTGACTGGCTGAATGAGGGCCTTCCTGGAATCAGGAGCTCGCCTCTCTGGGAGGTGCAGAAAGAAGCAGGCCATGCACCCACCCCTCCTGGAGGGCTTCCCAGCTCCAGGCCACCTTCGCCCCTCCCCGAGGAGCTCCTAGCTCCCCACCTCCTCCCTGTCCTGCCCTCACCCCAGTCCCCTTGCTGGTGGGGGGAAGCCGAGCCGGGACCACCCCCCCTCCATGCCCCCGCAGTCCCCTGGACAGAGAACATGAAGTCCCCAGGGCAGATGACAGAGTCGGAAGAAACACGAAGGCGGGTGAAGGCAGCAGCCCTGGGGCGGGGGCTGGGCAGGGCAGGGCTCCTTTCTGCCCTTTCTGGGCGAGGCCTGGCCTCCCACAGGCGACCACACTCCACCTGCTGCCTGGACCCTCTCTCTGCTTCTCTACCTATGTGTCTCTTTCCAACTCTGTCCCTCTGTCTCCCTTCGTCTCTGCTTCTTTCTGTCAAGCCCCCGGCTCCCTCCCTCCCTGTCCGCCCCATCCCTGCCTCATCTGTCCTTGTCTCTCTCCATCCCAGCTCTCTCTGGCCTTCTGCTGTTTCCATCCAGCCCAGGAGGCCTTCCAGTTGGACCCGTGTCCCAGCAAGAGCCCGACACAGGGCTGGGTTGGGGAGGGACAGATGGAGTGTCAACCAAGCACAGACATTTGACCCGTCTAATCCCTAGTCACCATCCCACCCCATTCTGCCCACTTAGGCTAACCCTGCCAGGTAGGGACTGTAATACCCATTTTATTGATGAGGAAGCTGAGGCTCAGACAGCAGTGACGCCGCCTGCCCAAGGCCTCACGCCTACGGTGTTCAGAGCCAGGGTTTGAATCCGTACCTGTCAGACCGCAGACAGCCCGCTCTGTGTCTCCCAGGTGTCTCCTCTCTGCCCTCCCCCCAGCCCGGGAGAAAAGACCAGAAGGACTCATTTGCCCTGAGGGATTTGCATAGTTTCAGAGGCAACTCCTGGGAGTCTCTGTGTTTCGGGAGGACCATCTTTTATCCCAAAGAATAAAACTCAGCATTCCTGGGGCAAGAGTGAGGCCACGCCTGGGGAGAGGAGGCGGCAGAATTCCAGCCCATTCCCACTGGCTCTTGGAGCCTGAGCACGGGCTCTGACCTGGGCAGAGAGGGGCCTAAAATCGAAGCCTTTTGGTTGGGTGCAGGAGGCGGGTGGCACAGAGCCTCCCGGTGTGAGGCTGTGCCTGGGGACCTTAAAATGTATTCCTCAGAAAGGGGCGTTTCTGCCAAGGGAGTCTGGGAAATGCTTCCAGAAAGATGAGTGCAGGGAGGTGTGGGCAGTTTCGATAAATTTCTTTGCTCTTGGAACCCTTCGTGCATCATCATCTTTGTTACGGAAATGTGGCACTGGCTGGTTCTGTGGGTTTCCCAGGAAACATTCTCGTAGGGTAGCTGCCACTGCTTCCCCAGAGGAAGCAGAGTGTGGCCGTGCGATAACAGTGCAGGGTTTGGTCACCAACTATTACACAGGGACCAAAAAGCTTGTGGCCACATGCACAATCACGTGTGAGTCCGGCCCTCTATCTACTAGCTGGGGTCTTTGTGCTACACACCTTCAAGGGGAACTATTCTCATTATCGTCCGTGGGAATGGCAATCTGGGAGTTGTCCGGTGCGCAACCTGTACAGCTGAACGTGACGGTCCTAATCCTATCCTTCATGGTGATTGTCTGATTGTTACAACGGATTCTGTTGACTTCCTGTCTCCTATCTGCCACCTCTGTATCTCCTGCACCCATCTTCTGTGTCACCTCTCCAGTCCTACCCTCCTCCAAGTCCCTTCTGCCCTCCGCCTGCTGCCTGCAGTAGTACCCTCCAGCCGTGCAGGAGCCCTAGTAGTGGAGTCCTGCTTCTGAGATGGATGAGCTGAATCCTCCTGGGCAAACAACCTCTCTGGGCCACCATCCCCCTTTGTAAAATGAGAGTAAAACACCTATCCGTGGGGTCATTATTTTGTTTATCACCAGATTCTGAGCTGCGGGAGGCCAGAAGCCGTCTCTCATTCACCTCTGACTCCAGTGTCTGACTAGTCCTGGTGAATGTTAGTTGACTAAGTGAATGCATGTCACTTTGACCAAGACCTTTCTGGAGCTTCCCCTCCCTTGTCTGGTTGGCTTACCCAGGATTTCCTGAACACCGCCTGCCCTTCCTAGTTCCAGGCCTCCGCCTCTGCTGCTCTGTCCCCTAGAACCCCCGTCTGCTCTGTCTGTAACACTAACCATTTGGGGGACATCTCAGCTGCCACCCCAGGAGCCCTTCCCAGCCCTCTCCCCACCCTGGCAGCAGCCTCCCCCTTCCACATCCCCCAGGGCTCTGACAGACACCTCTGCACGACAGGGGGCCTATTGCCGTCCCAGCGGCCGCCTCTGTTGTCCTAGGCAGAGGAGAGGTTGGCACTTTACCTTCTTGGGGTTCCCAGAGCCTGCATGGCACCGCATCCAGGGCCGGGCTCAGGACAGAAGGGTACAGAGTGGATTGGAAATTGGTGGCGGTGGCCACAGTGCTCTTTCTTGCTTTGCAGTCTCTCCCAGCCCTTCCAGGTGCTCTTCAGGAAGGGAAGAAATCCTGGGCAGGATGGTGGACCCTGCCGCCTCTCCAGGCACAGGCCCCCCCCCCCCGCCCCCCGAGCTGGGCTGGGACACACCTGTTGGCTAATGCCTGACTTGCAGTGTGGGGGTGGGGCCCGTCAAGTTCAGGTTTGCCGTCTATTGAAAAATTAGTTTTGGGGTCTGGTGGAGAAGTAAGGACATTGGTGTTCGAGGTCTTGGCTTCCTGGGCTCTCTGTTTTTGTTTCTGTGGGTTTTTTTTTTAATGCATTTACAATGCTTAACTCAGGCCCCAGCTGGTGGTCGGCGGTCAAACTTCACATTGAGAGCGCGGACTTCGGGGTCAGAAAGACCTCGATCTGAATCACAGCTCGACCCTTTCCTAGTGAGACTGTGGGCAAGTCATTTACCTCTCAGAGCCTCAGTTTCCTTGTCTGTGAGATGGGCACGATCCTGGTGACCTCTTCAGGCTCATTGTGAGGATTCAAGGAGATGAAGTAGAAGCCCTTGGCATTCATTACGATGTGTTGGAGGCTGACAGCGAAACAGAGCACTAGAGACGCCGGTGGCTATAAATATTACTACTTTCCTTCTATTTTCTGGCAAAGAACTATTAATTTCTTGGAATTCTTCATTTTCTCTTGCCTTCAAGGACTGGCAGTGGCAGGTGGCTTTCTCCCTGGGACTATATTTTTTCACAGAAACAGAATTGTGTGTATGCTTTTCATCACTTCACAGGAGTTATCACACACGATTCGTAAAGAACAACACTGCCGTGAAAGCTGGCCGGGTCCCATGCTAAGCCCCCACCCCAGCCCCTCACCCAAGACCCCCTACACCCAGCCTCCTAACCCATGGTCTCCCTACCCGCACACCCCCCTCCTGCCCACAGACACCCCCCCACCCATAGACCCCATCATCCATGGACCTCCACCTCCCTTGGACCCTACCCACGGCCCCCCATCTCATACAGATCCCCCATCAAGTTCACAGCCCCCGCTACGCACCCCCACCCATCCCCCAATCTGATAATTACCTTAAAGCCATTTCCCACAGAGGAGCAGGTGCACAGATGAGGGAGAAAAGCCCTCCCCCCACCCCCACAAGCTTGGGCCTGGCCTTTGACTCAGATCATCGCCTGTCCACACCTCCATCCTCCCCACAGACCCCCTCAGCTGGTCCCTAACGTGCACCGAAAGATAAGGACTACCCCCAGAGATCCAAGCAGGTCAAACACAAATAAATGGGGGCAAGACTCCGCAGAGTTCAATATGCTAAGGACCTCAGGTCCTGTAATATCCTCAGGACCGGCAGAGAGGGTGACAGGACTTGGCCAGGGAACCCTTTCTTCCCCTCGGGAGTGGACTACAGGAACTGCTGTTAGCATTCTAGATGGGGTGGTCCATGGATGTCACCTGGGGGCTTGTTAGAACTACAGAATCTGGGGCTGAACCCAGACCTCCTGAACCAAGATCTACATTTCTGCAAGATCCCATGTGACTTACTCGCGTGCTCCGTCAAGTCTGAGCCACATTCTCACAGGTCCCTGGGTCCTCATGGAGGCTGCACGTTGGACTCACCTGGAAACCTTTGAAAAACACTGATGCAGGGATCCAGAGTTCATTGGTCTGAAGTTTGACCTTGATGGGGAGTTTTGACCTTGACGGGAGTTTGCAAAGCTCCTCTGGTGATTTTAACTGCAGAGAGGTTTGGGAGTCACTGCTCTCGGTCTGACTACTGGGCCGATAAGCTATTTTCTTGCTCGTGTGTGTGAGCAAGGCTTGGTGAGAGGAAGAGGTATTAGGGTGGCTGCTGGCTGGCACGTGGATGGATGAACGTCAGACAGGGTCAGTGTCTGCTTGGAACACGCACGGAAGGATTTGAGGCGAGGCTCCGCCCTAGGGAGGCACAGGGAGAACAAGGCTCTGCTCCAAGGTCCCAGAGCTGGCTGGTGGCAAAGCCCGACCTAGGACTTCGCTTCCTGACCCCAAAAGCCAGTCGGTGTCCAAACCGTCTCCTGGAAAATTCCCCTCCTGAAACCCACATGTCAGCCTCGGTCCTCACACCAAAACCTCAGCAGGGTTCTGATCAGGAGGCCGCCTCTGCTCCTGGCCGCTGGCCCAGGATTCCAGCAAACTGTCCCTGAAGCCAGTAAAGCTTAATCCACCAAAGCCGGGAGGCATTAGCACATTGTAACCAGCCCAGCTCCATTCCATTCTGTAATCAACACCCGCTGGGAGGCAGCTCAGTTTAATGGAGAGCCAGGGATCCAGGGACAGGGCCTGCTGAGTGTGAGCCCCAGCCCTGCCGCTGTCCCACTGTGCTGCCTCACACTGAGCCTTCAGCCTCTCTGGGCCTTGGTTCCCCGATCTGTAAACTGGGCACAACATCACTACCCTGTTCAGGCCTGCAAGCGGACTGAGGAGAGGAAGGTGACAGAGTGCCCAGCTGTGCCTGGTGTGTGGTAGGCACTACGTCACAGTTCATTGGGGTGGCAGGGGACTCAGCATCATGTGACATGAACACAGGATGCCTGGGTTCTCAGCTGACCCAGGCATGGAACTCCCCACCCCCACCCCCACCCCCAGGGCTGGACCTTTCTGCTCCTCTGCAAGACGCACGGGCTCAATTGTTGTCCGGGTGTTTGGTGGCTGTGAGGAGGCCTGCTCTGTCACTATGGGGATTCCCAGCCTTCCTGGGTCCCTCGAGCAGCCCAAGTCGGCTCCACCGGGTGGCACTCTCCACACCACCGCCTGGGCCCCCTCACGACAGAGAGCTGTTATTGTCATGGTTATTTTATTTTTATCGCTCCCTCTGGGAGCCCAGAATCCAAGGGAAACTTCAGCTCTGCCTGGATACAGACAGCAGAGAAGTGGGGTGTGTGGGTGAGCAGATCTTCTCAGTCCCCTACCCCCCACCGACCCAGACTCAGAATTACAGTGTCAGAGAGCAGAGCCCATGGAGACTGTCTGGTGCAACCCTTTCATCTCCTAGATCAGGAGACCGAAGCCACACAGGGTCAAGGGCTTTTCCAAGGGTGAGTCAGCGCCAGCCTGTCACCCTGTCCCCCGCTTCCCCTGGCTCCTGTGACTGCCGTTGCCAGGAACGGGTGAGGGTGGTGCTGAGTCCTCGCGCTCAGCCAGTGGGTCTCCATGAAATGCAGATTCCTGGGCCCCGCTGACCAACTCCGCTTCTGGGGTGGACCCAGGGATCTGCATCCTTAGCAAGCTCACCTGACCTGAGTTCCGGAATCACTGCCGTGGACTCTCCCCCAGAGTCCCAAAGCCCCAGACCCGTGCTCGGGGCTTCTCTCCTCTCCTGCGTCTGAGTTCACTGTTCCAGAATCCCAGCCCCTGACAGATCTGCTTTCAGGAAAAGCATTGCTTAGCTGCCATACTTAAACCACAGTGGGTCCCCAATGAAGGGGACAGAGTGGTGTCCTGACATGCGCAAGCACAGGCACCCTGGGTCCAGGCAGCCTGGGATCGAATCCCACGTCTGCCATTTCTAATTGTGTGTCCTCTGCCTAATACTTCACCGGTGGGGTGAGGCTGGTGATGTCTCCCCCTCCCGAGTGTTGTGGGGATTAATGGAGTGCTCGGGTTAGTAACTCGCACACGCGAAGGTCTATAGAAATGGTTACTATGATTATGCCCATTTCACAGGCTGAGAAAACGTTTAGGGAGGTTGAGAGACTTTCGCGGGATCGTGCGGCAGCTAGGTAGCACAGTCCCTGCCTGGGTGACCACAGCCTTCCCACACCTGCGGCCAGCCACCAGCAGCTCCGCTGGTGGGCTGAGGACTGGCCAGAAAGATGCTCCCCACCCCTCCAATGACTTGCAGGGCCATTCGCGCACTCTGGAGTTAGGATAAATCCCCAATTCTGTTAGCCAAGAGGGCAGGAAACTGGGTGGCCATGAAGAGCCACAGTGGCCCAGCTTCCCTTTGCCCCAAAAGTCCTAAGAGGGGACAGAGGCTGCTGGGGACACTGCCACCCTCAAGCTAGAAAGCTCCATTTTGGTCATACCAGTGTCTCTTTATTTGAATGAAAATGAAACGGAAAACTTATTTTCATTTCCTGGAAGAAATGACACTTAAGATCTCTGCCTTTTGGTCTAAGAGAATGTTTTCAGACATTAGTTCTCCGGGTCCTTGTGCTAACGAGGTCACTTCCCGGTCTGCGGAAGAGAGCTCAGGCCAGGTGTCTATATAAACTGGCTGTCTGTCTTTCTGGAAGCCGGTTTCTCCGCCAGTCCCCTCCCCACCCCACTCCCAGCTCTTTCTCTTTCTGGCGGTTCTCTGAGCGGCTGTAATGGAATCGGAAGGTCTTCCCAGCTTGGGCTGATGTGCACCCTCACAATGGGCTCTGTTCTACCTCTCTGCTCATGGCTCTGAGGACTGAAGAAGGGAGAGAGGCCATCGAGCCAGGGAGGGCCTGGCAGGCACCGGGCGTCCCCCCCCCTTCCTGCTGCCCCCCCCCCCTTAGTGGCCTGGGGAAAAGCGGCTGCATTACGGATCTTTTCTCCTCTTTCATCCCAGCCCTGATAGAATCTGTCCTGAGCGGTCAGAGCCCGGCCAGCTCTCGGGGCCCATTCTAATGAAGGTAACTGAATGCCAGGCAGCTGAAACCGGCCCTTTGCAAAACAGCAAGGGGAGGGCTGCCCTTGAGGGCAGAGTGTGCCAGCCCTTGTTTGCCCTAGCCCGGTATTAGAGACGGGCTGGGCCCTGGCAGCCCCAGGGACGGAGGGGCCCAGGAAGGGGAAGGGGACAGAGAGCAGGTTTATTTGGGGTGAGCTGGGCTGGCTCGGTGCTTTCAGCGGATGGAAAGGCAAACAGTGGTCGATTTGGGTCACAGGGGGGTGGGTGGAGGAAGAGATGGTCAGATTAACCAGGATTCTGATGCCAAGTAGCCGGGGCTCAGGGCTCTGGGCTCTGGACTTGGGACCCTTCAGATCAGAGCTTCTCTCTCCCTCCTCTCATCCTCCCTCCACGCTCTGCCCAGAAACCCAGAGCTGCAAAGCTGCCCTCGGGCAGACACCGGTCTCCACTGACCAGGCCTCCTTTCCCCAGTCTTGGGAGGCCTGTGGCAGAGTTGGGATGCAAGCCTGCATCCAGATCCTGGCTCCAAATGTCTTTGGGCAGGTTAACCTTTTTGCGCCTCAGGCTTCTCATCTGTGAAATGGGAAGAGTAGGGCATACTTGGTGGCCCCAGATCCCGGGGGTGGGGGGCGGGGCCTGAAGCTCTTACAAGGTATACCGTCATCTCTAAGGTCAAAGATCTCAATGTCTCTTATTCTTGCAAATTTGACAAAACACATGACCATGTGAACACACGGGCAGGGCCCCCCTTGAGCACTAAGGGTCCTAGAAGTTGAAGCTAAATTAGCTGCACAGATAATCCAAATGGGGTGGCTACCTGATAGGTCTGTGAAGGATTAAACAGGCTCATATTTGTAGAGCTTCCAGAACAGTGCCTGGCACAGAGTAAGCCCCTCATAAGCGTTCACTTTTATTCTTATTACCGTCCAGGGCTGGCGTGAGCGTTAGTCCGAGGCAGTGTTAGCTTGTAGCACGGAGCACTGTGCTAGCAGGCCCTGTGCACCTGATACCTTCATTCATTAGCTCACTTAATAGCTGGTGCTCACATTGGGCCAGGTGCTGTTCTGATGTCTGGGGTCAAATGGTCCTTCCTGGAGCTTCCAGTGTGGGAGGGGTAACCCGGCCATCAGGTAATCACTCAAATTGGCAGTTCTGAAGCCAATAACGATGGTCTGAAAGAGCTAGGCACCATCTGGGGGAAAGAAAAAAGAGGGACTGATTTTGACTTGGGATATAAGGAAAGGCCTCTCTAGAGGCGTTAAAAAAAGAAGGGAAGAATTCTTATTATTCTAATGTCTGCACGTCCATCTACGAAGCAGTCTGGTATAGTGACATTAATGACAACTGCCGGGTCCGATGCAAAGCTAAACATACGCTGTGGGTCCTCTGGACAGCTCTGAGAGGAGATGATGGAGACGGGGTGGGGGGTGGTCTTACCTGAGCTGATGTGCGTAGTACACGGTAGACTGGGAGCCAAACCTCACCCGACGGCCGTCAACTATACCACATGGTGACACTGGCAGAGATGCCCTTGCAGGCTCGGGTGACCTGTGACCGTCTCGGGGGTCACACTACCACCACTCCCAAACCGGCTGTGACCTCCCCGGGCATCAGAGTCCACGAGCAGTCAGCCTCCCGGACTTGGAAAGCCCTCTTGGCCTCCTTATGCACCTGCCTCGGGGGCTCCGGCCGCACAGACCCAGCCCCCAAGGCCACAGACGCCAGCTCTGGCCTGGCCCTCTGGTCTACCCACTTGACTCACTTATTCCTGGAAGGGCAAAATGCCCTGTTGCTTGCTACCTTGGAGGCCTGGAGGAGCTCCCAGGGAGAGACACAAGATGCACTCAAACCATGAAGACAAAGGTCAGAGTTCAAAAAAGTAGGGAAGCAGGGGGACCCAAGTACGGGACCCAGAATGCCACAGTGAAGGTATAAGCTTATCCCTGTGCTTCCAAAAAGGCCTGGCAGAAGGGGGAATGGGTGATACGTGGCTCTTATAGTCCAGTGGAGGGGAGCAATTACGTAGCAGGTGGGCTGGGGTGGGGTAGAATGGGGGTTCACACTTCTATAGGCTCATACCTACCACGTGTCCCTGTGAGGTGCTGGGAACCTGTTCCTGAGCGGTCCTCCTAACACTCATGTGTGGTAGACAGCTTGGATCTCCATTTCATAGATGTGAACGCTGAGTCTCAGAGAGGCAAACGAAGTAACAGGGACTCAACCCTGAACCTGACAGGAGTGTGTGGGGAAGATCGCTATACAGGAGACAATGGGCCACATGGAGTTTTCTACCCGTTTTGTTTTTTAAATCAGTGTTATCGTTTCTAAATATACCGAAGTGTTTCATGTCCCTGTAGCCCTTGTTCAAAGTTGAAGCAAATGTGTTGAAAGCCTATCGGTGGGAGATGAGAGTTTTTAGTGTCCAGGAGCTGCAGAGCCAGGCTGGAGACGCTGGGCGACAGTCTGGTGTCGACAGAAGCCATTGGCTGAGCTCTCAGAACCAGGTGTGATGATGAAGGTCACCACTGTCGCTGTCCAGCTGACGAGCCCCAGAATTGGCAACGGGCCCTGCAGGCTGGTAGCCCTGCCAGCGGGGGAGGCACCTTGCCTGGAGCCCTCAAATGTCAAGTCACGAAAAAGAATTTGTTTACCTGAGGTCAGTTCCCCAGACCTTGCCCCCCCGCCCCCCACGCTGAGCCAGGGATGGGGCCAGTCCGTCCCAGAGGCGCTCAGCTGAATGTTCCAGGTGTCCGGGGTACCTGGGAACCTGGTGAGGGAGCAGCTGATCCTGCCCTGGGGGGCGGTGGGGGTCAGGCAAGTGCAGGAAGCTGGCCCTAAGGACTGCTAGCTGTAATTACCACGAACGTGCCCACCGCTCTCCACCTCCAGGCCTTGGGCCCACCCTCAGCACAAACCCCGGTTTCCCAACGAGGCTCAGCCACACACGCGTTCCATGGTTACGCGTGGGGTACCAGGGCTCCAGCTGCCCACAGAAAGACAAGTCCTCTCCCCCAAAGATCTTCTGTCCTAAGGGGAGGACGTTAGGAAGTGCTCTGGAGAAAATAAAGCAGAAGGAAGCAGGGTGATGGGGCGCTCTTGGGAGGTGCTGTGAGCCAGCCTGTGGGAAGCGAGGGACAGAGGCACGTGAAGGTGCGGAGGGGCCAAGAGCGACATGAAAGGGCTCAGCTGTCTGGGAACTAGCAGGTGAGCCATGCAGAGGGCGGCTGGAGGGAGGGGTGACACAGGGGCCTGAGAGCACAGGGGAGAAGTTTGGGGCTCAGCCTGACCTGAGGCTGATGAGTGACAAGACCTGGTTGGTGGTTTTAAGAGCTTGCTGGGGGAGGGGGGGGACATAAAGACAGGGCTGGCATCAGGGTGACCAGTTAGGTGCCTGTGCATTCATCCAGGGAAGAGGTGGTGGCAGCTTGGTCGAGGATGGTGACGGGCAGGTGGACCTGGCTGGGGCTGTCAGGACTTGCGGATGTGGAGCAGGGGGGTGGGTGGGGAAAGACAATCATCAAGGATTGGTCTGAGGTTCAGGACTTGAGGATGTAGAGCAGGGGGGTGAGGGGGAGAGAACCATCAAGGATTGGTCTGAGGTTCCCCCCCAGAACTCCTGGGTGACTTTTGGTGCCATTCGCTGAGCCTGGTGGGGAGGGGAGTTGGGGGAAGGCAACTGAGGGAGGCGGCAGGTCCGGAGGGAAACCTAGCAGTCCCATTGCGGACGCGTCACTGGAGATGCCACTGGGAGGTTCTGCTGAAGACGTGCACGCACTGTGGGTGTGTCCAGACCTCATTCTCCCATCTGCCCAGGGGCCAGCCTTAGCTGCTCGTCCCCGGGGGCCAGGGGGCTGCCTGCCCCAAGATGACACCCCTTTCCTGGAGGCAGCCTGCATCCCATGACTGGTCCATGTGGGGATACAAGGGTTTTGCCCTCTAGCCTCTTTCTTTTATTTTTTATTTTTTTAAATGTTTTTTATTTATTTTTGAGAGAGAGAGAGAGACAGCGTGAGCAGGGGAGGGTCAGAGAGAGAGGGAGACACAGTATCAGAAGACAGCCTCCAGGCTCTGAGCTAGCTGTCAGCACAGAGCCTGATGGGGGGCTCGAACCCACAAACCGTGAGATCATGACCTGAGCTGAAGCCGGACGCTCAACCGACTGAGCCACCCAGGTGCCCAGCCAACTCGCCTCTTTCAAGGGCCATCCTGCTCCAGAGTGCCTGTGGGATTGGCTGAGGCCTCGTCGCATGGCATCCCGGTCCCTCTCTCCCTCTGTCCCCTCCTGCTTCCCTCACACCCTTTCGGGGCTGGTCCCTAAGACACTCTCAACACACCTTTCCCACAGGCAATTGGATACAGTGGTTTGGAAGCCAGGGAGGACGGCCAGGCTGGACATGGACTTTGGGGGTCATCAGCATTTGATGGCATGTAAAGCCAAGAGTTAGATGAGACCATCCCCACCCCCACCCCACCTCAGGGCAACAAGAAGGAGAGAGGGCTGAGGCACAGTGGGTGCAACATTCAGGGCCGAGGAAGGGCACAGGAGTCAGCAACAAAAGCTGAGTCACGACTGGGGGGGCTTGGAGGAAGCCAGGAGGGTGGGCATCCTGGGAGCTGAGCTAGGAAACTGTTTAAGGGGAGACCCACTGGGTTCAGGGCTGCATGAGAGTTCAGGTAAGATGGGGATCCGTGTGGCTCTAGCCTATTCCTTTCCACCCTGTGGTGTCTAGGGAGGGACTTTCAAGGCCAGGGCATAATCCGAAAAGGAGATGAACTGGTAGCGAAGGAGCCAGTGACGATGCAGAAAGTGGCAGGGGCAACGAACCTGTGAGGAGCGAGGACCCCGACTGAGTGGAAGGGTCCCTCCGTGAGCCATGCACCAGGGCGGAAGGAAGGCCGCTGAGGCACCGACGCCGAGTGTGCAGACCAGGTGGGGACAGAAGGCAGCGCTCTTCTGGTCGCTTCTGTTAAGCACAGTCATCAGCAGCCAGTGAGCTTGGAGATGGGGGTGAGGAGAAAGAGCCAGCTTGGCCTGAGGGCCCCCAGCGGGCACACGGCAGGGGTGTGGTTCAACCAGCCCTGAGGTGAACTCAAAACCCTGGGCCCTGGGCCTCCATAGGTGGGAAAAGTGCAAGGAAAGACAATCCAAGCTGAGGGAACAGCAAAGGTGACAAGACTTGGTATGTTCTGCCGGTCATAGAAGGGGCAACAATAAACACGCGCAGTGAGCTATGCGGGATTTCATTTATCGCCTCAGTAACCCTAGCGCGCGCACACAGTCGCCCCTCATAGTTTGCAGACTCTGTCCTTGCAAAGTTGCTCAAGGATGGAATCCCCAACTCAATATGGCGGCGTTGTCACGCTCCTTTGCGCATGCGCTCCGAGAGAGACCAATTGGGGCCGGAGCGGCTGAGGCCGAGGAACACACTACTCTGCCTTCTTGTTTCAGCTCAGACTGTAAACAAGCCTCCTTTGAGCAGCCCTTTTAGCACTGTGGTTTGTGTTGGGGGATTTTTTGTTGGTGGTGGTGATTTTGCCGTTTAAAATGCCCTCCCCCCTAAATGTGGTGAGACGCTGGCTGGCGTTCCTCGGGGCAGGAAAGCTGCGATGTGCCTTCTGCTGCCCTCCGTGAGCTCCTTATCAACAACGTATAGTAACTAACGTGCCTTTAAGTAAACATGCACGAAACAAGCGGGTTGATTGGTTGATGGAAATGTACTCAGAGGCTCCCAGTGAGGGGCGCCTGGGTGGCTCAGTCGGTTAGGTTGGGCATCGGACTTCGGCTCAGGTCATGATCTCACAGTTCGTGGGTTCGAGCCCCGCATTGGGCTCTGTGCTGTTGGCTCAGAGCCTGGAGCCTGCTTCGGATTCTGTGTCTCCTTCTCTCTCTGCCCCTCCCTCGCTCACGCTCTGTCTCTGTCTCAAAAATAAATTAACATTAAAAAAAAAATTTTTTTTAAAGAGGCTCTCGGGAACTTAACCGCTAGGAACAATGGTTCCACGTTCACCGATTCAGTGTTCACGTGGCTCCTGTACATAGCGACAAAGGCCATCGGTAAGCTAGGCCATCCAAGCGGAGCTGCGGCTTGAACCTGGGCTGGCCAGGCACCAGAGCGTTTCGCCCCTGTGAATGTGGCCTTGTGGTCTAGTGGGGCCAGCAGGGGACCTGGCCTGGAAGAAAGGTTTCTTTTCCAGGGCACCCCCTGGGAGCAGCCCCCCACCTCTGCGCTGGCCTCCTCCCAGCTCAGCCTTCTCCAGTACCTACCTGAACACAGCAGCTCCTTCAGCCTGTGGGGCTGCGGCCACAGAGCTTTGCAGGGGTGCGGTTTTCCTCTAAGTGGGAGGAACACTGGCTCAGTGTCCTGGGGCCAGGCGCCTTTGGTTTCCCTCTGCCCAGCCAGGCCCTGAAAGGGGAGCCACAGAGGAGGTACGTGTGCCTGAGACCAGCTCCAGGAGCTCTGTCTGCTGCCAAGGCCGCCTGTCTATTCAGGGGCCCTCTGGCCCGTCCTCAGCAGATCTAAGGGGGCTGTTGGCCTGGGGCCCTCCCGGACCCACCCCCAGGCCTGGGCTGTGCCTTCCCTGCCTTCTCAGACTGCAGAACCCACAGCCCCGCTTCTGTCATTTTATGGGGCGGCTTGCTCTTTGTGTGGGTTTTGGGTGGTTTTCATCCCAGCATCACCAAGATAATTTAGGAGAAGATTGGAGGGGACCCTGTTTGCCTTCAAAGTGGAATTACAAGCCCTTCAGTGTACGTCTTCCTGACCTGAAAAAAAGACGGACAGTTGTCTTCATCCACTACCATCTTTGTCTCAAAGTTCTCCTCCTCCCAGGAGCGGGCTACATTCCTGAGGTGAATGCCACCACCCTGAAAGGTCCCTTGTGTTGGGCCTGATTATAGCCTGGGAACAGGGAGGCAGGAAGCCTGCAAGGCGGGGCAGTGACCGTGGCCAGGGGGCTCAGAGGGCCCCGTGGCCACACCCTGCTGGACAGCAGCTGAAGGCAGGCAGTGGGCAGGCTGCCAACGGGGCATGCAGGGTGATCCAGCAGGGAATGCAGTCCCAAGTGAGTGCCAGGCTGTGGGGCCGAGGAAGGAGCCTGGGCTGGGAGTGAGAAGAG